>JAODJX010000007.1:24380630-24398220 GCA_026776945.1 Isichthys henryi | reverse complement strand
CGTACTGTCCAAAAGCCGTCAAAAAAACATGTTTAAAGCTATTTATCTGGGTAGGACATGTGTATTTGCTGAAAAAGAACCAAAAAGAGTTTAACATTGCAACATATGAAAATGAACAATAGCATAATAAATGGTGACAAGAATTTCTTCTGTTTTCTGAAAAGTTGCTGATATCTTAAGCACCCCAGCCATCCCCATATTTATTGAGTATTACCCTATAACTTAATTAACATAATCGTTGTAATATGTAAGTAAATATAAAGAATTATATATTTTTCACAAGATTAAATGAAATATACTCAACTATGTACAAAATACAATTATGTAAAATGTAAGTTTTGCTTTGCTTTGTTTATTCATTACTATTCACAAAATTGTAGGCCTTGTATTATGATTCTGTGTAAACAAGCGGAATTAATAAAGTTTCAACTACTTAATGTACACTTGTTGCTTTATATTATTTTAAATAATTGCAATTATTAAAGTAATTTATTAAAAAATGTAACAAAGCACTGGTGTTCCTTTAGAGAAAGCTAATTCTGCAACAGCAAAGTATAATTCAGCTTTAGTTACAATATATTATAATATCACCCATCCCTCCAGTGAATTTTAATAATTTAAAAAATACCATCTTTTTTTTTAACTCTGATTGGCTGCTGATAATTAATGACACACTGCAATCATGCACAAAAAAGTGAATAAATAAGTTCCATTGTATCTATGTCCAAAGTATTGTCACTGAAACATGATGTATTGAAAGTTTTGCTATATTTCAGAATCATTACTGTAAACTCGTATCCCAGTTCCATAATATTTTAGTTACCCCTACAACATCAAATACAGTAAATGTCTTACGTGATTTAGATCATTTTAAATGACAAAAATCGAAATATTTTTTTCAGGCTCGACATTGTGGTAAAAATGTACTTTTTAATATTAATTATTATGAAGATCTTTTGACGATATTTGTAATGCGTTTCACATATATTCTTACTGTTTCTTTGTTTTAAACTTTTTGATCGCCAGTAATAATAAATTGGAATTTCATCAAAAAAATGTTATTATCGTATTTGGTCTAGGATTTTCCTTTGTGTGTAACCTACACGTTCTCCGATTTTGCTTAAGTTTCAAAAGTTAAATCAACTCTATACCGCCATCTATTGTTTTCTAATTTCAGAAATTGACCCATTTTGTTAGTTATTCCTCAATAGTCCGCTGATAAACACGACTATTCGAACATAATTAATTGTGAACATAATTAATGATCGAAACTGAAAAAAGAACAGTACAGACTGCAAAGTATGTAAAATTATAGTATCTGGGAAGATATTTTAATCTTTTTGTGACATATCGTGTTTGGGAAATGCCTAGTCTATAATTTTTTTGTTTGGAAATGTGATACTATCCTTTTAAAATACACGATTAAACAGAAAATAATGCTATATAAAAGTATAAAAGCTATTAATTAAAAATAATAATAATAACATAAATTAACCCAGTCAATTAAGGAGATAATTAGCGGGGGATATATATATATATATATATATATATATATATATATATATAGAACAGACAATAATAAAACACTGTTATCCGCTGTTGAATTGTTTTAGTTGTTTTAATTTGAGCGAACACAAACGATTTAAATAATTAAAGTAAATTATTTGATAAAAATTATACGTGATTGTGCTGCATTCTATTGAGTTAGAGTTGCCTTACATTTTATTTGTAAGACAATAATTAATATGAAACCAATGTGCATGTCAATTAATTGGAAATCTTAGTTGTAAGTCATGCATGGCAAATCTTCATGCAAAAAATACGTTCATAATAGTAATTATATATTTAAAATAATAATAGTAATAATGATTTGTAATCTCGATAAAATATTGACCAAACGCGATATTTGATTTTCATTATGCTTACATTAAAGATATCATTATTATTCCAGTGTATATAATTAAGAGTTGTAAATGTGCAATTCGGCGTTTTAGATACCCATAAGTAATAATTATTGCACGATTTAAGCAAAAAAAAAAAAGCTTTAAAATCTCCAGTAAAGAGGAGGACCCTCGCTACGGAGTGCGCCTATTGGTCTAGTTGCGGAGCTGTCCCAAATATAAGACACGCCCCGGAGTCTTGAACTCAAATATATGTAGCCTGGACCCCTACATCAGCAACAAGTACTGTGCCCAAAGAGGTTTGTAGTATCTGAAACAGAGACACGATTTCTCTTTGCTATTTTTTTATGTTGATACAGTGAATGTGTATCCGCCATTTCGATTAGTAAATAAATAAAATAAACAGTGCAACGAACTTAATTAAAAGAGAATCTGGAGTTCGAGAGCAACAGGATGGAGTTGTCGGATATCCCTTTTCCAATTCCATCCGCAGATGACTTTTATGATGATCCCTGCTTCAACACATCTGACATGCACTTCTTCGAGGACCTGGACCCCAGGCTGGTACACGTGGGGCTGCTGAAACCGGATGATCACAGTCACAACGAAGACGAGCACATTCGAGCGCCGAGCGGACACCATCAGGCAGGCAGGTGTCTCCTCTGGGCGTGTAAGGCTTGCAAAAGGAAGACCACCAACGCCGACCGCAGGAAAGCTGCCACCATGCGGGAGAGAAGGCGGCTCAGCAAAGTTAACGACGCCTTCGAGACCCTGAAAAGATGCACGTCTACGAACCCCAACCAGAGACTACCGAAGGTGGAGATCCTCAGAAACGCCATCAGCTACATCGAATCCTTGCAGGCCCTACTCAGGGGACAGGAAGAGAACTATTATCCTGGCCTTGAAAACTACAGTGGCGACTCTGATGCATCCAGTCCTCGATCGAACTGTTCAGACGGAATGGTGAGAAATGGCAGCATAAACCGTATTCCTTTACATGCACGTTTTAAATGTTTTAAATGTTATTTATGTACAAGCCTTCGAATTACTAGATGTAACTTTCTTTAACCATTTGCCAGTCATTTTAAACTGGCACTGTAAACATAACAGGCCCTATGTATTGAAAAATGTGCCCTCATAAATTTAACCATGCCATTTTATTCTCTTCAGATCGACGTTAACGGCCCAACTTGCTCCGCTAGAAGAAATAGCAGCTGCGATAGTGTATACTTCAATGAAACTCCTAATGGTATGTTTGCGTTCATATATAAAGGAATGATGTGTCATATAGTTTTTTTAAGTGCATGTCACCCCAGTGAAAATATAGGTCTACTTTTTTTTCAGAGGAACTAACAAAATAACAAACCTAAGATGGAATGTCTATTCAGTTGTAACCCATTAAGTGTAACATTTGCCTGCGTCCTTTAACTGAAAAGTACCGATCGGCCAAAAAAAAAAATTCCCTGTAATATTCCTACAGATTCCAGGCATAACACGAGGTCAATCATTTCCAGCTTGGATTGTCTGTCGAGTATCGTCCAGCGGATTTCAACAGAGGCTCCCCCATGTCCCACAATCCAGGAGGGTTCCGAAAGCAGTCCCTGCTCCCCCCAAGCAGGATCGATACACGAACAGGGAGCCTCCATCCCGTCTCCGACCAGCCGTCCCCATCCGGCCCATGACCCCGTCTACCAGGTGTTATGAAAGATCTCAACGGCAAAGTAGACGGACCGTCGAAGAAAACTTAACATTCTTCATTATATACCAATTTCTTTAAACGAAGAAGACGAACATATGGCCTTGCTTGCCACTTTTCGTGGGAATAACTGGAAAAGCTGATTAAGGACTGGCGTGTTGTTTCTAAAAGCCAGAAGTACGATCATTTACACCATCACCAGCCTTGTTTATATTATATTCAGCTCAATATGTAATTTAGGCCAATACAATCATGTGATTATCTGACGTACCTGCAGCAGTGGGTCACAATTTTAATGCTGTTTGGGGCGATCCTATTCGACTCTGCTTGAGTGAGTGTTATCGTTAAGTATATCCAAATATATTTATGACTTACATTTATGGATATTTTTCAAGGTAATGTTGATGAAGACTCATTTTCTGTGCCAGCAGGATTGTTAATTATGTTTTGATTTTTGTGGACGGAGGAGTCATTCATAATCTTAAAAACGAGGACCATTTTGTATATTTGTATATAAAAGCTGGTTTGTTAAAGCGTTTTACTATTTAATGTTGCTTGTTGATGGCGACGCTTGGTTTGGTGTGCCGGATATTCAAAATTATATTTATATATCAAAACTGAGTGAATGTCAGTGCGTTAATAAAGAATCCGATGGCTATTTATTTACAGAACTCTGCTTCATTGTTCAATTTACAATCAATTATAATTTATTAGCTATTATAATTATACATAAAACTATTAACAGAGAAGTTCAGCATAATTTTAAACTAAAGAGCGATGCATCAATTTAGTGATACTTGTGTCTTCGGCTAAACGCGCTTTTATTCAATAAAAGTTCATTGGTAATAATAAAGGTAATAAGGTATGTAAATAATAATCACAATAATATTATAAAACTTTTCACAGCAGTCTCTGTATTAAGGATAGGCCTATATTAATATATGTTCTAATCAATGACAAGCGTAATACAGCTTCTACGGTACAAATCAACCTTATAACTGATTGGCAATCAGTAGTTTTAATAAAGTATCGATATAAAAAAACATTGATTTAAAATTTGAATAATATACCGTTAAGTAATTGCGGACAGTGATGTGTCAATCTATAGCGAATATGCTTAATACGAACATAGAACATTGTCAACAATAACAACAATTTTTTGTCTGCAATACGAATTTTATTATAGCATACTTATTTTATTATATGACTAATAACATAATTATTTATCAATAAATCTGTTATTTTGCAAATGTTTGTCAGGTGTATGCTTTCGTGTAAATATTAATCTTTACGCCATATTCTGTAGCGAAAAGTATCATTGAATATTTAAATTTAAAAGCAGGCTTATGTCATTTGACAGGTTAAAACACGAGCATTTGTTTTTATATAATTTACTCTGAAATTCACAATGCTTTCAAATACAATATACATCCCCTTCAAGAAAGCCAATCTCATTGTTTATACTGAAAATGTTGTTTTTAATTTTTATAGTTGTATTTCTCCTTTAGATAATTGTATTTACATAGTAGTCTTGTTAAAAATATACGAATTAATTAAGTGCCATTAGCAAAGGAAACAAATTCGTTTTCAAGAAATTATCCAAACTAGCGGAGCTCTTTATCCCTATGCAGCATATTATTTATTGAAACTTTGTATAATATCTTTGATTGCCGTTTATTGAATATGGATATTAAAGATTTGTGCAAACTTAAAAAAAATATATTCGTTTAGCGCTTCACCTATATACAGCGCTTAACGTTCATGTATATACAGACAGATAAAACATAGAAATTCAAATGCTCCGTAGAGCGTGAATTTACCTTAACAAGAGAACATTAAAACTTTAGAGTGAATGTGAGAAAAGTTATTTTATTGAGCTGCCAACAATAACAAGATCTACAAAAATTGAAGGCAGAAGAATCACGCTTTATTTACAAAACTATTGAAAGGCAAACAGCCCAGGATGGTGATATTATCTAGGCTACATAAAATAACTGTTTTCTGGACTTCACACACCACGCGCAGCTGTGAAGCATGGAGTGTCAGTCGGGTCTCGGTCAGCCTTTTAGCTGTGGCGTTCGAAGGTGCAGTAGTTCCCTCTACGGCAGCAGTCCGAGCTCAAGCCTTGGTGTGAGGAAATGCCGGAGCCCCTGTGCGCTGCCCAGACGCTCTACTTCCTGCGACGAGCTGCGGCTCCCTTCTTGCTGCTGTAATACGGAAAGAGTTCAAGCGCAAATAAGTGAGAATTTTCGCTAAGAAACGCAAGACAATCGGTAAAATAATAAAATAAAATAACAAAACTCCTCGTTCAGTTAGTCAAAAATATATTTGCCCGCATTGCAAAAATTATCTCGTAGTATTATAATAAGGTGAATCTTAGTTTTATTACGTGTTTTTAAATTACAGATTAATTATTGTCAGATGGCATGCTGGTCGCTCACATCACACCATGCGTTACCTACCGTCGTCGCGAAATTACGAACCAGCGTCAAGCATCCTATAAGGTTCATCACAAAATAATGTATTTCCATAAAATCTTTTTTAAAACTGTTGCACAAATAATCATCCTCATGCACATCTCAAGACATAACTCTTTGAATTCTAGGCCGAACAATTTCGACGTGTTAAACAAGCCACTTAAAAATTGTAGAAACCTGCTGATCGTACTTTACTGCGGTAAATGTGCACCAGGATCATAGAAGTTACCCTCTAAAACAATGATCAAAGGACGAGACTCCACAACATACAACTTACGAGTTTAGTTGCTGAATGCTGCAGGAGACCAGGAGTTCATTCTCTCTGGGTCAGTAATGGTTCTCTGGAAGCATCTAATTTACTATTTTCTAAATTATCTTACTAAGAGAGAAATATCTATATAAGGATACAGCACTGTTTGTGTATATTATGTATAATATGTGATACCAGTTCAATGCCCACATAATTCATAATTCTGAACAATCATACAAGAGCAGGCATTTTTTAGAACATTTAGTAGATATGAGTGAGAATTGACACATCGTACCTCAATTGCTAGTATGTGTATGGTGTGTTAGCACTTTAATGGGGGAGTGGGCAAATGCATTTCTCAGAAACGGGCTGCTGGCCGTCTGGAGTAGGAAATGCACCAGATTTCCATGCTGCTATCTGTGGGGAGGGGGCAGAATGCTGCAGACTTACTGCTTCTGAAGCTCATCAATGCGGTTTCTGAGAGTGGTGACCTGAAAATGACACATGAACGCGTTTAAAGCGAGGCAGGGCCATTACCTTGTGGGAGCCCCATGCTCACCTTTGAGAAGACCTCATTGCCACGGAGACTGCCTGGAGATGTCTGAGATTGAGGAAAACCAAAGGTACCCACACCACACCACACCACAAAAAGCGTTTTTTTTTTTTTTTCTTTCAGGCCGAAAGATACATTTTCTTTGCGGGTGGAGCTTTGTGCGTATTATTAATTGTTCAATTGTGTGCAATTGTGTGGGTTGTGGGTTTGCAATGGTTTTCCAGCTCATCAAAGGTAGAAATCAGTACCAGTCAACAGGACCTTAAGACTCACAAGTGTTGATCATCCCGAAGCTTTGAGCACTGTCAGAAAGAGCAAAGACCCGCTGTTTTGACCTGTAAGCCTGGGTGCAGTCACTTACCTGTAAGGACACTATAGTGTCTGGGGCAAAAGATCTTTTTTTTGGGTGCAGAAGCACCAGTAGAAATGGACAGCAATATATAAAAATATTTTGATTAACCTGTAGTCAAGTAAATCCAATTAAAATGAAAAAAATATATAAATTTTTAAGATGCCTCAATCTGCTTTATACATGACAGGTCAATTTTTTGAGTAATTATATTGGACAAACTATTAACTTGTTGAAGAGACCAGCTTAATTTTGCAAGGTGAACATTCCTCTTTACTGGACTGTAAACCTTGCATCTTACATTGCATAATGGTTTCAAGCTCCAATGCTGACCTTGTGCCCCGTTTCCATGGCGCACTCATGACGTCCCATGCAGGCAGACCATGCGCTGCCAGCTGAGCCCTGCCACTTTGCACCGTACACTGCATTACTTACTATTTACTCAGCTCCTCCACCCTCTTACGTAGTGTTGTAACCTGGATGAGATCAAAGCAGAGCTGCATTCATTTTGGAACTGGATGCATCGTTTCCTGTGGAATGCGACTATAGCCCAGCTTAAAGCCTTATGAGTACCATGTAAAACACCGCTTACTCAATGAAGGCTCATTCCGAATCACTGTAAACCGGAACAGGGCTATTTATATGTCCTCTTGGCAGGAGAACATCCAAGTGTTTTTAGTTCATAACTGTCGCAGTTCTAGACGAAGCCTGTGTGAAACCCGACCACGAAAAATCATTAAAGTCAGCAATTCAGCAAACTAATAGCTGAAGACATCACTTTACAAATCAGAACTCTGAAAATCGGTAATGTTGTTTCACGTCATGAGCATCTTGCATCTTCCCTCTGATCTCTTCATTCTTCAGAAGAGAAGAACTGTTCCCTGTTATCTTGAAATTCAGATGATGCCAGAAATGAATTAGATGAGATTTCACTGATAAAATACATGACAAAGGGAGACAGCTAAGGTGACCGACGCAGCCACCCAGAAGAGTGGATGCTCACCTCATACAGCCACCCAGAAGATGCTCACCTCATACTTTTGCTTCTTCAGCTTCTCGAGATGATCGAACTTCTCAGACTCCAGGGTATGCATCCAGTCCCACAGTTCCTTCGCCTTCTCCCTGTAGGAGAACAACTGCTGTCACCAGCTGTCCATTGTAGACATCCCCTTCAGATTGAGCAGTGAGTAATATAATCAATGGTGTAGCAGAGAGTTTGACATTGGGGATGACGCGACGCAATAATTCCAATAAAAAGATTTATTTAGTGAAGGGGATGAATGAATCTAAATTAAACACTGGAGGGGGGGGGGGCATGTGTTCCGCAACCTCCCGGTGCCTGCACCACTGAGTGTAAGGCATTAGTTCACAAAGGGTCCTGGTACAAGCAAATTACTCTGCAAAAATATTTCACTAATGTATCCAGTTGTGTAAAGTGATAAAATGGTAAGTTATTTTGGTCCAGTGTGTCTACTAAGCTATTAAAGTTGCTTCCCAGGGATTATCTACACGCTCCACCAAGGGCATCGTGGACATTTGGAAAACCCAGCTGCTCACCTCAGCTTGTCTTCATTCAGATGGTCGATGTTGAGAGCCTTGCGTCTGTCAGCCAGGATCTTCTTCTTCTTCTCTCTCTCAGTCTGCTTCTTCCCACCCCTTTTCTGGTCAGCCTGTAAATTCCACACCAAGAATAAGCCAGTAGCAATGAACTCGTTGATTGATCATATTACATAGCTGATGCACATCTAGGATTACACCCCTAACAGCAAGCAGCTCAACGTGGAGCTGTGAGGAGGTGTGAGACACGAACAGCATGCATTAAGGCACGAAGAATCCATTTTTTAATTGCGGCTCAGCCAGATGCAGTGAGTAGATAAAGCACCTTCTGCAGGTAGCTGCTGTACTGGGAGCCCATGTTGGCCAGAGCAGATTTCTTCTTAGCGTCCTCATCAGCTTTCTTCCTGATGTCTGCTTCCTCTCTCTTCAGCCTCTCCTCCTGCAAGGGCAATCCCGACGCAGGACGTTGGCGCTGGTGGGGTTTTGTGGGAATACCACCGGAGGAGTAATGGTGGAGTGTTTCTCATGTGTACCTCACGTCTGGTCTGACGTTCCCTGTCCTTCTCAGCCCGGATCCTCTGCTGCTCTGTCCTCTCTGCCCTACGCTTCTCCTGTAGGCACACATAGACTTGGTATCATTACACTTCCATAGCACTTGGGCTGAGGGGGGGTGCTGCAGATAAACCCTGTCACTTACAATTCTTTCCTTGAGGGCAATGAGTTCCTCCTCCTCCTTTTTTCTGTGCTCAAAGTGAGCATCAATCAGGGCCTGAAGTTCAATAAGATCTTTGTTCTGCCTCTTCTTTTGGATGTCCTGTGAGTATTAGAGAAACACAGACATACAGACGGAGTCAGTTTCCCTTGACCTGTGAAAATGGTTTGTTTTTTGGTCAGGAGGACACAGTGCCATGTGACTGGCCAAGCATGTTTACTCACATCAAAGTCTACTTTATCCCCTTCAGGAATCCTAGGTGCTGAAGGTCTGTGAAGATAGAAATCACATGCGATTTACTTCAAACATTTATTTCTATTTTGCCTCATTATAGTTTAAAGCTGAGAGTAAAGTTTACTAAAGCATTTCCCATAATATACTTGGAGTAGAAAATATCCACAGTAGATTTAGAAAGTTACTTACTTGAATTTTGGCTTCTCCTCTATTAAGTAATAATACAAAATAAAAAGGAACAAGGAGTTTCACAGTTAGACAAACTTAAGATATTAAGAAAGAAACAGGGCTCATTTTTCATACAATCAGTTCACCACGAGAATCCTAAATATTAATGCAATTGCTAAGGTTAACCACGGCATAGCACTCCTTCTTTACAAAGTGTTAGCTGACGGTACTCTAGGAAAATTCCGTCAACCTGTAATTTCTGTTATGCATATTACTGAAAAAAACCCCTCACGTCACAAAAGGATTCCCATTATTACACATCATTACTTCATTTTTTTTTATCAACAGAATCATAATCAAACAGTCACTTCAACCAAACAGAACTTGACTTTCATTTCAAGACTTCATTGTCTTCTAGGATGCGCTAAGGTCTTATAAACGGCAAGATACAATGGGAAAACATCTCCAAAAGTATCCTGCATGACAGTCACACGTTGTAATTTATGAGTATTATGAAAGTATATAATGCGCGTTAGCTTACGACTGGACCTTCACACTCAGAAACAAAACGCCCCGACTGATAGCAATTTCCTTAAAGGAAGTTATAGCTACCAACTTAATCACCTTCCCTGTTCGCTTAAGGATGCTCATGCAGGAGATACAAGTCAAGCATGAGGAGCGTGAGGAGTTATTATACAACAAAGTTAGGTCAGTATTTCATATTCTTTCACCCTTTTTATATTTTTTGCATCATCATCTCACTCTGAGGAACTTGAGCTGTGGTTTTTAGCCTCTTAGGTTTTGTTGTTGGCCAGGTCTATGTTTTCTGACTAAAAAAGGCTTTATTGAGGGTGGGGGGATGCTGGTGTGTTAAAGGAATAACACATATGAAAAGCCCATCAACATACCTTCCTCTTCATAGGTCTCTGCAAGCAGCAAGCGTTGAAAGCAGAAGCAAAGTGGACACAGTTAGGGTCAACATTTCATGCCTCTGTGTTTGCGAACCTGGAATGTTTCTGCACACAAATGAGCATAGCTTGGCTCAGCGTTGGCCTAGATGGTGCAGCATCATTAGCACAGGATCAGCCTTTCCATGTGTAACGGCAGCATTAACTCTTGACCAGCTGACCTTCCGACATCATGCAAATACACAATGTGATGCGGACATTCAACTGAATATCAACCAGTGAGGGATGAGAAGGACAAGATGGCAAAGGACATTTTATGAAGGCTAAGCAATTTTTGAGAACCCGGCAAAAGTTACTGGTAAAGAAAATACATCTTCTATTAATTATACATCTACGTTCAATACATTTCTATTCTGGAGAATTACAGGCAGTCAAGTTTAATATTAACGAGTCAATTATACATAAGCACATTGGAGTATGACAACCAGGTCCTATTTGCCAAGTTAACAATATGCTTAATAATTTTTCAGTGTAGCGGCAGCAGAAAATGTCAGGTTCCTGGAGCCTGGAGTAGGCTAAGTGTGGGATATTGAGTACTGAGAGTACTGTGGCTAATTTACAGTGAAACGAATGAATGATGGAAAGTTAAAATTAAGCGCCTCCAGAACCTCTCAGTGCTAATTCAGTAAAGATGCAATTAGTGACGAGCAGTTAAAAAATGCACACTGTACATACAGTATATATACATGTATATACAGTAGAGTGATGTCTTCCTATTAAATGGGAAGTAGTATGAAGATGTCAAATATGGAAGCAGTATGGCATGTAAGGTGCCGTTAGAATGACCAAGCTACTGCTTTGGGGCTCTTCAGTCCAGCAGGTTCTCATAGACTGACCCCGCAATCTGGTTCATTACAATCTAAATGCATGAGAAGTGCTTCTATAAGTAAGTGCTTCTATCTTGCACATATATATACACATATCCAATGTATATACATATGTCAAATGTTCCGAGAGAGATTGTCTCAACTTTATAGCCAGATATGAAGAGGAGGTATCTTATCTTTACAGAACTTTTATAAAAACACTAAGTGCACTGCTATGTTTGGAAGGATGAATGAATATACATGCAACATACCTTCCTGCACTTCTTCCACTGGCTGAGGCTCTGGCTCTGGTTCTGGCTCTGGTTCTGGGGCTACCTCTTGCACTGGTTCTGGTTCTGGAGCTACCTCTGGCTCTGGTTCTGGCTCTGGAGCCACCTCTGGCGCTACTTCTACTTCTACAACCTCTTCGGCTACGGCTATGCGGCATGCACCGAGTGAACGGGGAGTGGAGGGGTCAGAGAGTGGATAAGCGGTGAGAGAAAGAGTCATCAGATAAAAGAGCATTCTTCAGTTAGTAAGGTCAGTATGTCACGGAAGAGGAGGGCAGGAGAGAAGGATGCCACGAGCAGCGAGGACGGCCCAGAGGAAAGAGGTCTGCTGCCATATCTAAGACAGGATGCCTACAGTTCAGGCAAATCAATGTCTAGCATCTAATACAATGAGGTACAAAATGAATGAACTGACATTCTAGAAACAGAGTCGTGTTCTAAACTCAAGAGGTTATTATGCTTAGTTCACAGTCTGGGTCTCGTAATTTCCTCTGTATGACTGTGAGAGAGGGGCTCAGGACAGAAGTACCGGGCAGGACATTCAGTTAACGGACTCGCCTGCTGAAACCATGTTGTTCTTGAATGTCAGAACAATATAGACGCATGGAATGCTGGGACGATTTCAGCAAGGCCACTTCTTACAATGTTTTGGCTAATATGTATTAATCAAATAAAACGTTTTAAACACTGAAGGGTAAAATTAAGATTTTGTCTGAGAAGTTTCAGGCTGAGGAAAACTCCAGGTTGGGGTTTTGACTCTTTTGATGATTAGGGGTGAAGGTGAGGGTTGTTACAGTTACCATTTTCACTTCCCTAACTTCCTTTCAGTTTCCAAAAAAGTGTGATTACAGTGAAACTGTTGATGTGTCTTCCATCATACAGCAAATATAACCCAATCCATGCAAAATGTTACATATTGTGTCTTTTGTAGCAGATTGAATGGAGCGGAGTTCGCAAGACCAGGCATGCAAGACATGGCCCACCTGGCTTCTTTGTCCTTTGACTGGGACAATAAAAAAGCTTAAAAATTTCTCACATAAAATTAATTTAGTACGATCATTATAAAATACATATTCTAAAGACAGTATCAGCATGTCTTTATTGTAACAAATTCAAACAGCTTTATATAGTGTTAAGAGAAAACCATCATTTAACTATTACTAAACTAAATGTCCCCAATGAAAGCAAGTAGTTATTCCCTGTATTAAAATTATGTGATGGGCATCTAAATGATATTGCAGGTGATATTTCGGTATAACATGGCACCTCAATTTGACTGATCAATGTCTTATATGTTATTGGTGAGAGTAATCATTTGAAAACATTTTTGGATAATTAAACTGATATTTTGCTCCTGTTCACAAGATGTAGCACTAAAGCGAAGACAAGATTGACAATGTTACAGCAGACAAATAACATTTAGACACCTGGCTTAGTTTTAAACAACATAATCTGGGGTGATTTAAGACGTAGATTAGTAAGCAATTAGAATGTCTTTACTTACCATCGGCCCTGTAAATCGAAACATGAATACAGTCAGTATTTGGATATATTAAAAGACCAGTGTTTGATTTCACTACATTTTAGAAAAAAAATATTGCTAAATTCAACAACTTGAAACTATAATTAGAGCAAAAGGTTACACAGTACTAATTACATTACAGTGCAACAATTTTAATTTACTGCTTCCATCTCTTTTAAATAATAAGTCCTGATTTTAGAATTCAGGTAACATAATGAGCAAAGATAGATAAATCTGGTTCAGAAAGTAAAAATCCAGACCAAGATTTTGTTTCAACCAATGAGTTGAACATTAAGAGTCAAAGTCACAAATTACTCAACTGGTTGGTTGAAACAAAATCTTGGTCTGAATTTTTAACTTTCTGGACCTGAACTATCCACCCCTGATAATGATGTTAGTGAGGTGTCTTTATCAGTACTTACGCCTCTTCAGTGTCAGACATGTTGACAGTAGCTTTTTCACCTGTTAGGGAGTTAAAGGAGAAGCTATTGGAGCTGGTCAGTGAAAAGTAACATATCCTACATTTTTCCCTAAATACAATGGGGTAATATTTAAGGGGATATTACAATAACTGCTGCCTTAATTGGTATCTAGAGCCATACAATAAATGTACGATTGTCTAAACCACAAATTATCTATATATTTATATGCACAAAACATGTATACCTTATTTAAAATTATTTGTAATTCAGTGGTCATTTACAGGTCTTTATGTTGGAGACGATTTTCCTGCACTCTTTTGAATTCTTCTCAGTTCATGAACTACAATTTATCAGTACAACTAGATCAGTTCTGCAAAAAGTGCAAAAATAAATTATCTCAACTACATTTCAAGCAAAACTTTTATTAGGTGTCTTTCACAGATTTCTCTCCCAGATGTGCAATTTAAACACCACCGGTGTCATAAAAAACACAGAAAATTAGCATATAAAAAGCTATGCAAATAACATTCAATACATCTCACCTGCAAGAAGAGACCTTCTATGCAAACATAAAATTAGAAGAGCTTGATTGCTAGCAGCTGTGAATGTCTTTAAGTATTAACCTCGGATTGTATTTCTGACTCTCAGACTTTCTGATGGGTCAGCATAAGTGTCATTCTTCTTCCATATCAGTCTGAGGCTTATATAGAAGAGGGGAACGGAAAAGGTAGCCAGTGAAGCCGACATTTTTGCATATCGTTCAAGTTTTTTGCTGTATCAGTGCAAGTTGATACAGTGTATGACTAATGGGTGAATAAAGGGAATGCAAAATGTGTTCCTTTTGATCTGCTTCATAGGTTTAAGTTCAATTTACAAGCATTTTAATTTGAGTGATACATTAATCAGCCGACTGGTCTTCAGCTTTCTTTCTATCCCCAAATAAAACTGTTCTCCAGAAATGTATCTTTTCGACTTTGTCAGAATGCATGCATACAATCACAGAGAAGTATATAAACAGGTGAATTCCTCAGACGAGTGAGAAATACTGTGCTCCTTCATTCCAGAAATGTTTTGAATGTCAAGCTTTGATTTACATAATTGTACATGCAGCAACAACAAGAGCAACAATAATAAACAAGAGTAATAATAATAATAATAATAATAATAATAATAATAATGAAAGGTCAGGAACCCTAGAAAACCTGTCACGTTTTGTTTCCTCCAGTATCTCTCAGGTGAGATAATATTAACATTGTGGTACAGTTTTAATAACACCACATGTTCAGAGGTAGAGGCTGCAATGTGAACATTTATGCTCCTGTTGTCCTGGGCGATGAGGACACCAAGGGTCCAAGAGAGACGTTCTCTGTCTTACCTCAGAAAGGCTGAAAGAAGTGAGCTCCCTCGTGGGGGGATACTGGCTGTAAGGGTTCTGCAAACCACCCAGGGTGATAAAATGTTTCTGTTATGGTGACACTTGATCTTTAGAGCCCCCTTATTGGTCGAAGTTCCATCGGAGGGAAGCTAGTCAGGGGCAGGCAAAGCCCTGGCCCTAGCACTGAAAAAGGAAATGGATAGATTATGATGCATGATGGAGGCACATGTTTGGAGAGAAGAAACTGAGAGGATCTGCTGCTAAAATTGTCACAACACCAGGCAAGCAGAATATTACAGCGATCCACATGAGAGTTTCGTAAGGCGGAATATAAGGTGGTATAATGCACTGAACCTGCAAATATAAAAGAACTGTGTGAGTGGAATGAGAATGGAAGCTAAAGACACAGCCATTCCAAGATCTGTAGCTGTTACATAAACTAGATATAAAGCTCAATACATTATTTAAGGGAAGAAAATGCTAGCATCAATGAGTCAATTAATAGATACAATATGATGAATGGATGTGGAAACAGATGTGTTGACAAAGTGAAGGCGATTGAAACTGCAAAGACAGGCATGTTTAGAAGCTGTACGGTTCTTCACCTGATGTGACCCCCAATATATGTCCCAGTTTGTACAAGAATCCATCCTTCCATTTTAAAAGACCATTCGTCCATTTGGGGTCAGAGTGTGTCCTTAGTCAATAAAAAGATACACAAGATGGGATCTAACATGAGGCATTCAGCATCACATGACTGCACACATTTCACAATAACACATATACACCAGTATGACAAGCGTTTTCTGACTTTAAGACAATTTCGTATTTCAAAAACAGCACTTTGTCTTCAACAGGTATTGTGTGGATGGTTAGCTAGTGCACTCAGCTTTCCTGCTCACGCCACAGCTGTGTGAATAACCAAGGCACAGTGAAGAAAGGCTTCCTGAAATGCTGTCAGATCCATATTACAGTCCCTATAGATTACCTTTAGGCATGAATGTGGCCCGCTAGTCTCCAGCAGAGGGCACTAGCCTGAAAAGAAAACACACTTGGATGCATTGACTACAGAGACACATCACCAAAGGTCCATGCAAACAGCCAGTAGCTTGCTGACAGTCCTGTGCCAATGTCAAAGTGGAAAATGTTTTGAGTAAAGTCTCAGAATTTATTTTTGGAGAGGCATGGAGACGGTGCTTTCCATCTGAGGTGGGGTGTAGGGGACCGGATGAGCTTCCCGGCCGGACACTAACGGGATTTTCAGGCAAGCAGCCGGAAGCTCCGGGACAGCACTCACACAGGTAAACCATTATTTGAATTTTCTCCAGCCTTCCGTCTCCACAGGCTTCCGCTGACTTGCACTCACCCAGGTAAATCATTATTTGAATTTTCTCCAACCTTCCGTTTGCATAGGCTTCCGCTGACATGCAATTTAAAGCGCCAAGCTCTGAAAACATGACACTGGATTTTCATAACTGTAATGCTGCATTTGCAATATTATTTACAACAAATGCTTCACAGACCACTAGCTATGTCAATGTGCAATAAGTGCAATAAGAATATTCCAGATTCCAGATAAGTCATATGTTGCCTTCAGCATTCGGAACTTTGTACGATATTCAGGCTATTTGCATGCTTTTAACCAAAAAGCTTTTCTGTCCTTCCTTTGGAATCCAGAGTAACCTGTTAATAATCTGTACATGTCAATTACTTGATAAGTTCTAAAAAAGAAAAATAAAAACTTCTTTAGCTGCAATTTTAACAGCTTGTGCATAAAATGTATTTTCTCAGGCTAGAATCAACCTTACATTAGTATATGTGGGTAAACTATTATTAACCCTTCCTCTTTTAAACTACAAGTTTGGGTGCAACCCAAATGTCTAACCTACTGGCCTTAAAAGGTTGACCCCCTCTCACATATCAGGCTCAGCATGTACTGGTGTACAGGTTGCCATGTAAATCATTCTGAACGGTGGGTCTACATGTACATTTTTTGGGAGTTAAAGAAGAATTTGAAATAATAATATTATGAGCATGTATGGGAAATTACTTCAACTTTTTAGCCTGAAAACCTCGATAAAGTATTTTGTTATATGTTATATGGGAGACCTTTGATCTGTATTATTGATAAACAATTGAAATAAAAAATTAGCAATAATAGCAGCAATGTGGAGGTCAGGAACAGGGGACTCTATGATGGTCAGGTTTCTCACTGAGAGCGATCTTATGCATTTTTAAGAACATAAGAACATAAGAACTATACAAACGAGAGGAGGCCATTCGGCCCATCAAGCTCGCTTGGGGAGAACT
>JAODJX010000007.1:24358593-24374214 GCA_026776945.1 Isichthys henryi | reverse complement strand
ATGGGCAATTTAGCAACTCCAATTAGCCTCAGCATGTCTTTGGACTGTGGGGGGAAACCGGAGAACCCGGAGGAAACTCCACGACGGCATGGGGAGAACATGCAAATTCCACACACATGTGACTCAGGCGGAGACTCGAAACCAGGTCCCAGAGGTGTGAGGCAACAGTGCTAACCACTGCACCATTATGCCACCCCCTAAACAGGACTTTGAAATGTAAAATATTGTGGTGTTTAATCTAATCAGCAGAGACAGGGCTCACGTTAACAAAAGAACCTTCTTTCTAAGAACTTGCTTCCAAATGAGAAAACTGAAATATACTTCAAGACCAGTTTCTTCCATCTGATTGAGTTAATGTCCGCCTCGGGATCCCTTACTTGATTGTTCATTCGTGCAGGCATTGCAATGGTCATCACTGACTGGAACTTTCTCATACTTTCCATGGCCTGTCACAACGAACTTGTACCTCTTTGTAGAGCAGGGACCCTAAAAAGTAAAGAAATTCATACATAAATATTGCATCATTTAATGCAAAACTTCCCCAAATAGTCTCTGAACCAAATATTTTGAATGCATTATCTAACATAATTAGCCTAAAATATTCCTAAGTAACTACATTATTTTTAAGACATGGTTATCTACAGTATAGTAAGTCGCTCCAAGTAAAACTTTCATGGGAACATGTCTTCCAACTGTGCAGTACTCCCAGTTGGACTCTAGGCGGAGCTGTTTACCAGCATCATTCTCAGGCTGTTTCAGACTGGCTATGAAAATGCCATCTGATATTCCTTACTATACCTTTCCACCCAGTCCAGGCTTCCCAAAGCAGGAAGTGTCCCCTAGAGTCTCCCAGAGGTTCTTTTTGTGCAACACTTCACCATATTTTACTTCCTTAGAAAGAACCAAAAAGTGGTTTTCAAACTGGTATTCATGTCACATAGCAAAAATAAAATAAGGGGACATCTTACACTTAAAGAACAGACCATGATGTAAAGCTTTATGGTATTTTTGCCATAAGTTAGCAGTATTAGTAAATACCACTAGCATTTGTTACAATTTGCCATTTGTATATTGAAAGGAAATCGTGACAATGAAAGCAGCAAAACGACAGATGGTACAGTAGTTTTGAAGATACTATTTGAAAGTGTCTATTTTCGCTTTTATTCACACTGGTCTCTTTTATTAAAGCACCTTAAATCCTCTCCCACTACATTTTTTTTCATACTATATACATGAATGTAACAAATACATTCAACACCTTTGCTCTCATATCAAGGCAGGGCTGGCACATATCACATGTCAAGTGCTCATCTCTTTACAAATTGGAAAAAGCTAATTATCTACAGTTGGTGACATCCTTTTCCAGGGAAGAGCGCTATGTCATATTGTGGTGTCCCCAACACTGAAAAGGCCCTCTATTAAAGGCATTACACTGCCTTTGTATTATGCATCACACCTATATGTTTTCATTGTCACAGCTGCTCTTCACATGCATTTTTAATCTAGCTACATCAATGCAACAAATTTTAAATAAAATTTCAATTCACTTCGTATACTCAGAAAAATACAAATTTCAAAAGGTCAAAATTCTATTTAAGCAGCTGATCGATTATTTTGGCACTTCTGTAATCCTGGTTTCCACAGACTACCAGAATAAGCTGTGCTAAAAAGTATCTGAGAAACTAAATGTAAAAACAGTGTGATCAAACTACTAAAGACAGTAAACAGGACACTATTACCTTGAAGAAAAGAGGGTAGGATGAGCAGCAGATATAGGAGGAAATGAGAGGAAAGATACTGTAAGGGCAGACTGACACGGCCGGAATAAATGGATTTGTACACTTTGCACAGGAGTTTCCATTGATTTCATAATTAACTGTATATGGACACGTATGATAGCATGTTAACTGAAGTGACCTACAGCTGGCTTTGGGGAGGAAGTTCTGGAGCCATCATCCAGGTTAGCTTTTACCCACTGGGTGATCAAGTCCGTCACGCCCACCTTCAGAACCTCGGCATCCTAAAAACACAGATGGCAGCGATTAGGGGAGGCACAGGGATATGTGCGCCGTCCCTGCGCTCTCTGCCCCAGCTGGCCTCCCACTCTCGCTGACTCACTCGCTTGCTGAATCTCCGGGACTGAGTGCTCGCTCAGCAGGCTGGAGTGACTGCAGGAATGCAAGGAGGACTCTGAGATAAAACTGTCTGTGTGTCCTGTGATTGCACTGCATCCCAACCCCGGTGCTCCCCTACCTACTGCCCGGCCATGTTACCTCAAAACATGGCACATTATAATAATAAGTCATATTTGTGGGACTGAAATGGTTACTTACATAAACCCCTCAGATATGTAGGCCATTATTTACTAAATGAATGCTGGAAAAGGATCAGTGAAGCAATTTCTTCAACTATTTGGGCGTAATCAGAAATAATGAACATTGCAAATAAAGCACTGCCCTGTTCTGCCTCCTCCAAGTCCTTGAAATAAGAAACACAAAGATACTTTAGTGTGCTGCTTCTCCAGCTTTTAAGGAAAATATTCCCTTACATATAATTTTGGGACAGAAGGAGATTCAACATTAGAGTTTTCTGAGGAGTCAAAATTATAATGCATAATCAGTACAGGTCATTAAATTGACATTTGGTGATGTTTCTCGATGGCAGGTTCTAGGCCTGCCTTGGATGGGGAGCCTTTGGTGAAGCTTTGGTTCCAGGCATCTCCAGCCTCGAATAAGTTCTTCTTGGTGGCCACAGGCTCTGGGGGGCCGGTCATGTCTGTCGGTGCCTGTTTGGCTGCCCTCGCCTCCTTTAAGGAGCTCTACAGTCCCAGGAAATAACAAAGCAATTTTGTTTTTGCCAACATTATGTGTGAAGTACAAAACCAAAGGAATGACTGTCTTTCACAACCATAGAACCATTTCATATATTCACTCCAGCAATAATGGAGAGTTAGTGAGATTTATCCACATTCAGTGAATAGACTGATTTTCCCATTAACTACAATCATTTACATTTACAGATAACAGACCTTGATATTCTACTGCTACTGCTGCTGCAAATACTCTGCCAAGGACTGATATTTATTCAGACTGAATTTTTATTTCATTTTTAAAATAAGTAGAAATAACTCAGGTGAAAACTTTTTCAAAGACTAATACTGTCTTGTCGAATGCTACTTCGTTGAGATTAAGAGGAAGTCCATGGGCGTCGCCGCCATTAAATCTGAGGGGGACGTGTCCCCATTACATTTCATAATTATTTGTTTGGACTCCCTCACATTTAACATAAAGTATTAGTTTTATGCCAGTGTCCCCCCCCCACATTCAAAATGCTTCTGACGCCCCTGAGGAACACTAAGAGGATTACCTCAATGGCATGAGTATACTGCTCCACTTTGTCATCGATTTTTGAGATGAAGCCAGGGTTCTGTATCTTCTTAAAGCTGCTACTGTTTTAAAACAAAGCTGAACTATCAGATCCTGTGAACTTCAACAATAGAATGAGTGTGCAAGAACTCAAACACAGAATCTCTTCTTCACATGGTTAATGTAATACATTCAAAGACTGCTCAGCATTCTTCATCTCAAATGAGCTGCGATGTCAGGCTCTGTTATCACTGACAGTGATAAAGGGTATTAGTCAGTAAGACATGCAAACAATCATTCTGACTTTCAATGATTTTCTTCCATAGAACTATGTGTCAATCACATGACTGTGTGGCCTGGTAAATATTCAAATAAAAAAACATTTGCAAAAGCTGACTTTAAAATTAATGGCAGCACTTTACAATAAGGCGGTAGTAATTTATTAGAAATAGAATAGAAAACTGTTAACTTGTTTATAATTGTTTATTAATAATTTACAAAGTGTTACAACCAAATTAATAACCTGATTATAAACCATTCATAAACACTTTATAAGGGTAGTCTTAATGCAAAGTGGTACCAAATTTAGTGAAGTTTAGGGGAAAAATGCACCTTATATATTTAAGAAAATATGGACAAAAACAAATGCATTCAGAGGTTACATCCCCTCAAGGACACAGTACTTTGAAATTCAGTGGTAGATGGGAGAACTTTTTTAAGGGATTTAAGAGTATTTAAGAAATGTCATTTATATATTATTTAAAGATCACTGATATGATAGGTACAATGTCACAATGCAACTAAGGAGCAGAGAAGAAATTGCACCATATTTTCAGGGCTGTTATCTCTTGGTGTTTATTTGCCCCCTATTCACTGTGTGTGTCTCCCCCTCCACATTCTATTCACTGCTAAAAACCAGAAGATACATTTTCCTCATGGAGCTTCTACTTACTGGAACAGTGCACTTCTAATAATAGCAATAACTAATAACAAAGTATTGCAGACAAGGCAGAGTACTGCTGGAATTAAGATAATTACTGAAAATGCCTGAGTTTCAGTGGGTCAAATGCTCTCATGTTACCCCCCAACCCCCTCAACTACCTGGACTATTTTCATTGGTTCCCTTATGATACTGGCATTGATTCTCGCAGCCCTTTGTGCTGGCTTTTAGAGCCGTTAATGGAATAGCACCTATCCCATTTAAGCACCTATCCCATTTAAGCACTTATCCCATTTAAGCACTTATCCCATTTAAGCACCTATCCCATTTAAGCACCTATCCTATTTAAGTTTCTCATCACTTACATCTGGTGTAGCCCTCTTTGGTTACTAAGCTAATACCTTCTGGAAATCTCTCCACCAAAGTGTGATGGAGTTTGCTTTCTTGATGGTGGAAAAAGCTCATACATGAGAGTCCTCCCAACCTTAAAGAAACATCTCAAGATCAATCTGATCTGTAAACACCTCGACTAACCCATCCAACCACTGACCTTCTCTGTCCTCATTTGCTAGCTGATCTCTTGTGTGTCCTGAATGCTCTTGGTTTTATATAGCATATGCTAAATAAATGTGTAACTCATAGTAACTGGTAGCCCCACAAATTACATTTCATAAAAAATGTAACATTGATCTCGTTCAGTCAAGCTCACCTTTTCTTTAAGCATCTATTCAGTGACTCTGTCCTCTCTGTAATCTAGAAAAGAGATTGAGAACTGAATGTTATTGAGTAGTCTTAATATGTTTATTATAATTAAATAATATTTTTTATATAATTATATAATAATGATAATAATAATAATAACAATACTTTGCTAAGGAGAGACTACATATACTCCATGCAGTGCAATACATTTAAAAATTAAACTGCATTTTAAACTGTATTGCCTCTTATGGCCTGTTATTGAAAAGCATTAATTATAGGATAAAGCAATCTAAAGTAATTAAGAGGGGGGACACCAAGAAATACAACATATGTATTGAATACAAGGGATTTGACTTCCCAGGCAGCACATTTGAGTTGGGATAACATGGGACTTTACCGAGCATGAGGGCTCCTCTATCACTCTTCCATCAATGTCATTCTGAAATCAATTAATTAATCAATCAATTAAACAATTAAATCAAGCAGAGTAGGAGAACATTAACAACAACATGGATGGCAACGTGCTGTACGACCGGCATTGCATTATTTATCAACTTACAGTATTGTGCAAAAGTCTCATGCTGCCAAAGAAATTTATGCTTAAAGCTACTTATCTGGGCAGTACATATGCTCAGAAAAACAGAGTTCAGTATTGGAATATATGCAAATAAATAATAGGATAACAATCAGTAAGAAGAATTTCACAAGAGTGAGTGTGTTAAATTGCACCATTAGCTCAGGTAATTAATTCAATTAATTAGTAAATTAAATTCGTGAGGTATTGATTACTCAGTGGCTAAGCAAACACCAACATAACGTAAGTATTCTTTTCTTTGACAGCCTCATATGAAGTTTTGCATATTAATACATAAATTGGATTTTTCTTTAATCTTACTTGTATTGTCTTAGCTCATTGATAAGATTAACAATTTAATTTAAGACGAAAGAGCAGAAAATGCACCATAAAAATAAAGCAAAAAAATAAGAAAACACTGAAAAATTTCAAAACGTACAGAGAGCCAGAGTGAAAGAGACAATGCATGAATATGCATGTGAGAGTCAGAAGACATTCAGGTGGGACTCTTAGAGCTCAGGTACTCTATCTATGCTAGCGGTACTGAGTAGGACTGCACGATTAATCGAATTTTAATCACGATCACGATTTTGTCTGCCACAATTAAATTAAGACGATTGTCGACGATATTAACATTTGAATAGCGGACTCTGCTGCATATCAAATCAAGCACTTTCTCAACCAAAAATCAGCCAACTACCAGGGGGCGAACGAAAGCATAGACTGTATGAGCGGCAACCTCAAATTGTGCTCTTGAGAGGTGAAGTGGGCTATCCCACAAAAACGAAGTTTTGAGAAAATGACCTCCAAAATTGAATTTTTAAAAAATATAATCAGTGTGCCTATACCCTACGGGAGCAGAATGTCATATGTTTTTGTGCTTATTAATTTAAGTATTTCCAAAGATTAATCTTAATCCCACAGCAGTGGTAAAATAAAAGCCTTGCTTTAACATAAATACTAAAAGAATAGATCGCTTTAATCGCTATTACAGTTGTGCATGGGCACGCGGTCATATTTATAATGTTTATTCATTCATTTTGTATTTGTCCGAATAACAAAGCAAAAGAATGATAAACCGCTTCAGATGAAAACTGCATTTTACTTCTCATTTCAAATAAAATTGCAGGGTTGGCAACTTTGGTCAGCTACATAGAATGAGATTTTCTGTTATCTGTTCTGCACATACATTTATATGTATGGAAATTTCATTACCTTGTAAATAGTCTGTAGGGTTTGCAAACTGCCAAAACTAAGTTCAGAATGGAATATAGATTTGCCGTTAGATTTCTTGCGTGAGAGTCTGAAAGATTTGGCAACCCTGTCTGTTGAATTGATTTGTATAGAAAATAACAGTATACAGTTGTTAAAAAACAGAAACTTCGACCAACATGAAATCACCAATAAACGAATTCTATTTATTAAACATTTTATAAAATGCATACTACGTTTAAAAATTTTCAGCTTTACGGACAGAAGAGCCACTCTGTTATGAACATTACGGCTTTTTGAGTGTTGTTAGCTGCTGTTATTAACACTAATAACACATAAACAAATAAATAAACAATAAACAAAAGGGCTGCATACACCGAAGTAGCTCTTGCTTGTTCATTGGCTGGGAAAAGGCGGTTCTAGTGTTATTAGGGGGTAATCAGCGTTACCTGCAAGATCGCTATTTTTCTTTTTGCTGCAATTGTTTTCAATATTACTTTATTTAACTTGACACACCACATCTTTAAATTCTCATCCTTGCATTAGAGTATAGACCAGTTAATACTGATGGTATCTCATGCTGTGTCGTATGTTTTAAAATTACTACGCACTAAATAATTAACTGAAGCTTGACATAAAAAAATGAAAATCGCAAATCGAATTGTAATCGCAATGTCTGTCAGAAAATTCACGATTAGATATTTTCCCCAAATCGTGCAGCCCTAGTACTGAGCACTCTGTTATTCCCTGTCTCCTCCTGCAAACAGACTAACGGTTGCTGCGCTCTTCCCTCTGTAAGCTGCTGAAGGTAACCGTGAAATGGACTCATTTACCTGAGGGGGGACACTCATGTGAGTGCATGCACATGCCTGCCTGTGTTTGCAGGTGGGTATGTTTGCGTGTTCACATGTGCCTGGACCCATACCCCCATTTGAATGAACCACTGATGCTCCTCTTCCTCCTCCCTCATTCTCAGCCCCTCTAGCTTGGTCTCGATCGGCCGCTGCTCCTCCCGCTCCTCGTTCTGCCTCTCTTGTAGGCTGCGTTGGATCTGCTTCAGCTTGTACCCAGTTTCCTGGAAGGCATCCATCCTTGTTCTCCCCTCCTGGTTCAGGCTTATGCCCCTGGCAGAGATGCACACAAAGGGGAGGTTGGCACAATTGGACAGCACATCTACCTCATAAGAAGTAGGAACATCACACAACTTGATTAACTTCCATCACATCCATCTTTCGGTCACTTATCCTGAACAGGATCACAAGGGGCCTGGAGCCTATGGCAGGCAGCACAGAATGAGGGAAGGTGCTGAACAAACCGCACATTCACACACTGTGGAGAAATCAAGTAGCCTGCTTGTCTTTTGACTGTGGGAGGAAACTGGAGTACATGTAGGAATAAGGAAACCCTACAAACAGAACTGAAATCCCCGGTATTAAGGTGTGAGATTGCAGCACTACTCACTGGGCCACCTGAGCTAAAAAGTCAGTGATTTGTAAAATTATTAATGACAGTTGACAATACTGTTCTATGAATTTTCAGGATTGTTTGGTAGCCTGTGATGGATTACTGCCCCATCCTGGGTTATGCCCTGCCTTGCGGATTTCTGCGATCCAGGATAGGACAAGTGTGTACAGAAAATGGATGGCTGGATTGATGGATGTTTGTCAGTGTCAAAATGCATTCCGAAACATCTCAAGTCACTTACATCTAGGCTGAGTTTCCCATTAATTTCAGAATCTTCAGTATATGGAAATGTTTGATAACAAATCAATGTTTCTACTGGAAACTGATGTGACCTGCAGCTGGATTTATTTGTTGAACTCTACCAATAAGACAGATAGCTGTTTGTTTGTATGTGTACCAGTGCTGTATAGTGATGTTCTGAGCAAATATAGAATAATACCTTAACATAATTTGCTTTGGTAACCTAAGACTTTTCAGAAACTGCATGTGCTTATACAAAATAATAATTTTTATTGCCAAGAGCACTAACTCTATGCATTAACGTCAGTAGTAAGCCTACATATCTTAGAATAAATGGTGTTTTAACTAAATGAAATATAGATTTTTGATACACATTACCTCAGCGTTCTTTTCATTTTAGATGCCTGTGATGTCACTTCCTGTTCATGGGTACCTTTGTCCATCTGCCCTCCTTCCTGTTGCAGATAGATTTTGGATATGTATGACATTTTCATGTCTGTCTGGTTTCCTTTAACCTAAACAAGGGGCATACAATGCAATGTCTCAGTTCCTTCACGGTAATTTGCTGTTTATTAAATATGAAAAGACCTTCAGTCTTCTGGTCACCTTTTCCCTCTGCTGAGCTCTTGGATCCTTCTCTCCTGTCATGCCTGGCTCTGTGTCTTCATTTCTGTGTCCGTCCTGCACTTTTTCCTTGCGGTCGTTCATCCTCTCCTCCCTCTTCAGTATCTCCGGGCCATACCTCCTCCTTGACATGCTCCCTTTACTCACTTGTTGCTCCTCATCTACCTGCTCCACTGGTGGTGCTTCAGTGCCGCTCTTCTGCTCAATGAGTGGGCCACCTTGCCTACTATTTGTTCCTTCTTCCTTGGCCATAACATACTCCTCCAGGGCCCGCCGCCTGCTCTTCTCCATCTTCTGGGTCCAGTCCCCAAAGCCCTCATCCTCATCCTGAGAGGATGGACAGCTGGGCTTGAAGCCATTCTCATGCCTGACAACAGGCAAACAGAAAGCATCACAAGTGAGACCCAGCTTTGGATCCCCTTTTGGAAACCTTTTGGGAATAACTGGTCAACTGCAATTGAACAACAAGCACATTTGTTTTATAAAGGTCTTTGTGGAATATTTAATAAAACTACAGCTGCTGACAAACTTTAAAATGAGGCTGAAAAGAGAAAGTTCACAAGTAACACATCAGTCTTTGTAAGACATTTGCAGCACAAAATAATTCCCATAGCAATATGGCACCAATATGCATATAACTTCAAAACTGAGATTAAAATAGTGCTGGTTAGAACTCAGAATGGGCCAATCAGTATAGACTGGGAAGCCAAGAGCCAATGAAACACAGAGCCTGCTATAATAGGGGTGCAAAAAGGTCACAGTGGTGAGCTAACAAAGTCAGCTATGTGGCCCGAAGACTCAACTGTAATCTCATATGAGGCAGGATCGGGATGCAGTTTGTAAAAACAATTCTGTAATATAGCAAAGCATGCATCCATTGACACTGATACTCAGTGAATAAAAGACTGGGATGGAGGGGGTCAGTGTGCAGGTCAGACCTTTGGGCCATGGAGACCCTGATAAAAAGTCACAAACAAATTACACATAATTTAAAGCCCTAAAACTTTATTAATACGTACCTGAAATATATCCATGTGTCCTAAAAGTGTTATACCTGAGTTTTTCAAGCACAAACAAACTTGTGGGTGGCACAGTGGCTCAGTGGTTAGTGCTGTTGCCTCCTGGGTTCGAGGCTTCTGTGGTTTTGGAGTTTGCATGTTTCTTTCAGCTTTACACCCCCACAGTCCAAAAACATACTAAGGTAAACTGGAGTGCGTGTGTGTGTGTGTGTGTGCAGCTGTCCATATGGAGAGATGTGTTCCATTTAGAGCTCTTTAGCAAATTTACTAATGCAGAGTCACTGGAAATAAACTGTGAAAACTACTGAAGTAAGGCCAAAGGCTTATATACCAAAATATATTTCTCTGAGGAACATATGGGTGTAATTCCTTTGAAAGAAACCCAGCCCGTCTCTTTCAAAATACAAAAAAATGTCTGACTGAACAGAATAGCTGAAAGTAAAAATGTGTAAACCTCACATGCCATGTTTCAGAAGGGCTTTAAATTGAATATACATGCCAAAACATAAATTAGAATCTGTTTATTTGAGGAATATAAAGGTATTGTTTAGGGCTGGGAATCCACCCTGACCTCACAATGCGATTTCTATTCACAAGTGCCCAGTTGAATTCCATTTCGACTCTATTCATTCTATGTTTAAGACACGTTCACTAATGTGCGATCAAGCCAAACTGTGTAAAAAAGCATAGCACTATGGCAAGTCGGTTTATCTTTAATTCATTTCTAGAGGAAATCACAAATTCAATTCTGACTATAGTTAAAATGCAAATTCTTGATATCAGAAATTCAGTTGTAACTAGTCATGATCCCAATTCTTGATATTGGAAATTCTATTTTAGTTAAATAGTTAGTGAAATTCAAAATGTGTTTCTCATTCATTTCAATGGGAGTTGGAATTTGAGCTAATTAAAATTCCAACTTATGATTTCAGATACAATTCAACTGTAACTAGTTAGAATTCAATTGTAACTAGTTAAAATATCAATTTCTGGTATCAGATCAGATCAATCTAGATCAATTAAAACTGAATTATAACTAGTTACTGAATTCCTGATAGCTGAAATAGAATTTTCAACTAGTTAAAACTTATATTGATCTAGATGCACGTCCTCTATGCACAGTCTCCCACCATATTGCTAAGTAATCAATTAAGAAATTTTTAATCGATGCTTTTTAATAATCAAGTAATCAAGTTTAATCGAGTAATTATCACAGGTCTAACAACGTTATTTCAGGGGCAGATAACAGGAAAATTCTAAAGGCCAATTCCCTGCAGGAAGATGGTCATTGGCAGTGACCATTAATGAACTATTTTTCAATCCGGTCCTCAAGGACCCCAGTCAGTCCATGTTTTTGCTCCCTCCCAGCCCCCTGCCACTCAGTCCACATTTTTACCGGGAGCTAGGAGGGAGCAAAAATGTGGATTTTCAGGGAGTCTCTGAGGACCGGATTTAGAAACACTGTGTTAATAGATAAAGAGACGTCCCCTCTTTCTGAGGGGTGCTCATTCACCCCCAGACGCCACTGCAACTTACAGGATGTCATCATGAGGCGCGTTTCTCTCTGGGAAAGGCTCTCCGCAGTCCAGCTCCTGCTGGGTTGTGCTCAGCTTCCTGGCCTGGCGCCGCCTCTCCCGCTCAATCTCCTCAGCATCCTCGATGCTGCGCTGAGCTGTCAGTCTGTCAAGGAAACAGAGCAAAGCAGCTGACCGAGGAATGCCTTAGTCAGCTAATGGTATCATGGAGCACTGATGCAAATAATCCCACACGATAATGTACGCTACGACCCATTGTTTTATGTATGTCACAATGAGTGCTGGTGATGTGCAATATTGCAGTAGATAAAACGTTAAACTCTCTCATACATTTGTATAGTGGGATATAACAGTTACATAGTAACACATTATCTATTCATATCAGATTGAAGGTAAACAGTTTGCATTTTTTCAAAAGGCCATGCCTTATGTGTGCTTCTCAGCAATAAAAGCCATTTTGAGCTCCTTGTAATTCTCGTACCACAGTCTCAACCAAAATTTTCTATACTGCAGTAAGAGATAAAGGAATCTAAAACATGTAGCTTAAAGAGACAGATTTACTGAGAGCTCCCCAGTTTTGTTGACTTCAGTTATGAACATCTGGTCCATAAATATCCTCAAAATCACGCACTGCTGTGAGAATCAATTATTTTATTGTTTTTCTTTTTTCATCTGACGCTCTGTTCCTCTGTATTTTGATACTAAAGTAGGTCATGATTGTGGCTGTGAAAAGTAGAGGAAAATTAAATAAAGGAAAACAAACAAGCCAGGAAGCAGCTGGAAGGATGTGGAAATTATACCGTGTCGGTTTCAGAAAGTGCACAATGGACGTTTGAGGGTCCAGGCTAAAGTGGACATGCACTTCCTGGTGGCCTGCTAACTTGACTTTCCCATTGGCTGACAGGAAGTAAGGATGAGATGGTTTTCTGCGGGAAATGTCACTATTTCCTGAAAAGGAAATAGCCCAACACCAGACTCTGGGGAATCTAAGACAATTATTTTGATATGGACGTTCTAGAAATCGAATGTTTGATACAGTATGTATAATATTTTTAACATGTTGATATGGAATTTTCATATATTTCGGTGTTAATGTGACTTCAGCCTAAAGTTTACTTTGGCCTTTGTTTTACACTAAACAGCTTCAGCATAAGAAATCAGTCCATGTTTAAAATGGTACTAATACTGCAAATATTATAAATCATTGACACAGATGGGTAGGTATCACATATGCTAGTTTGCCAGTTTGTAGAATTCTGCGTCATTTCACATCTGCCCCTTGTTTCATATCCCGTTTTTACAGAAGGCAGAACTGGTGTTGACACAAAACATTCTTAATGCCAAGCTAAAATTTAGACAGAATCTTAGAAAAAACTAAATTTTTCTTTATACATTTATAATAGAATAGCATTGAACCTTTCATAAAAATTGAACATTGTAAAAGAATTTAGTGGACAATATCAAGCTGTAGCAATGAAAACGTTCATTCTTGCAGACACTTATAAATTGCAGAAATGAAAACAGACCGCAATTCCAGGCAAGGGAATGGGGGGCCGTTTACTTTTCCTACTCCAAAAGATTAACACCTTGAGGGGTGAGCGGGGGTCAGTAACAGGAGAGCATCCAGCCCTCACTACTTTAACTGGGACGCTGGTCACATTTCCCCAGCCCCTTATAACCTGCCGTTCACTGAGCACCGGTGCTCAAACTGAGCATAAGCTCTGCTATTCTCTCAGCCTATGTAGATTACGTATAACCTCATAAACTGTGATAATTACATTTCTTGGGCCTTTTTCCTAACAAAGGGGGCAAATTATTGCCCATATTCAATTTATTTATACATTTCAGAGTGCATAATCTTGTGTGAATAAAACTGGAAATTGTGTAAAAGGTGTAATAAGTGCAGAAATGCAAAGTGTGAGTTTAGAAGTAAGAATTAATTTTAAAAAATAAGTGTTTTTTCATGCCAGGAGCACAGACTCATTACTGAAGCTCCGCTGTAACAATCCTGGAATGTTTGCTGAGAGTGATGTCATCCAGTCCACCCCCATCTCTGTTTCTTTGCTGGGATATAAAGTTTTCCAGAAGAACTCCAGAAGTCGTCCAGAGGATGCATTGCATCACCAAATTTCAGGGATTTAAAAAGCGCATGAGATGGAAAAAATATTAGTTTTTTCTACCAAACCTATTATCCGCTATGCAAATTTGAACCTTTACCAAGTCCCATCACAACATCAAAGGCAGTGATGTTAAACACAGCAGAGCTGCCCTAATTAATGGAATTCCAGTGAATGAAAACTGTGTCAATGTCTGACAGCACAAACAAAGGGCCAGTGAGGCTGGCTGGCAGCATGGCTGTTCCGTACTGCTACGCAGGCATCTGGGCTGGCTCTGCCGTTGCAGATCCTGAGGGGATTTCTGTGCTAAAACATTCTGTTCACTGCAGTAGTTTCCTTTATGTGCAGAAATATAGCTGATCACAGGAAATATCTAAGTTCTGCCTAATTCTTTTGTAGACTATTATATATTAACACTGCATACTAACTTAAAAATCTTATCTTTGTTTGCTGTTCACATTCATATTAATATTACAATAATTCCTTCTTTCTTCATTGCATTCCTCATGAGTCTGTGATGCTCTGTAATAGTCGTTTAATCGCAGTCCTTCAAGAGAGAGCCCAGTGTAATTAACTGAAAGTTTTTGGAGAAACTCCACTGAAAAAGTTATGGGTGACTGTTCTGTTCACTGGCTATGACTGCTGTCATAATTAGGGAGCACGATGATTAAGCTAAGAGTGGGTGTAGCTCCTGGTGTCGTTCAGCCTGGACCGTCCTTCACTGAGGTCAGTGGTCTAACACCCACACTTCAGTCATGAGTCTCAGGGAGAACATCTTAGATCTAACACAAGAGCAACATGCTAACACACAGGCTATATAATCTGCAGTATTTTTCAACATTTTCTACAGAGAAAAACCTTTCGCAAATGGTGCATCGCTGTTTACATATCAGTCCACAATAAACCCCACATATCTGTACTTTAAAGCAGTACACTTCTCCTGTGTCCTAACTGGGCTCATAGAATCACCATTCGAATGCTGAATACTACAACAATCAACGGGTAAAAGATACTAAAAATGTATATCACTTCATCGGTTTACATACTTAATGTTTTAGCTAAAAATTCTTTTCATTGTTCTCTTACCTTAGCAAGTTTTGCAAACCTTGCTTGCTGATCTCTCTTCTTTCACCTCTTAACATGTCTTTAATCCCTTGTGCCTTTGCTAAAAAGTGTTACACCACCGAACTTGATCAAACTGTAGAGTTGCTCTTCCTGTGCGAGTCTTACTGTACACAGCAGATTTCCAGAATGATCTGAGAGTGTGCTGCATATGTCCCACAGATCTAACTGTGCCTTATGAAAACATCAGGAGCGTTGGCTCTTCCCAGCTAGGCTGGCTTTAGGCATTGCCTGGCCCCGCCTACCTACTGCATGTGGTTCTCATTCAGGGCTTTGAAACCCTGTTCTTCACATCTCCCTCCCCAGTTCTAGGAGACTGCAAGGTCATGTGAATCTCTCCACTGAAAGTGCAAGATGTACAGTTTGCACCCTCACCAATCCTCATTTCCCAGCATGCACTTATAGCTTTGAAGGAGAAATGCTTTGGACCGATTTGAAACTCACCCAGTTTTGCAGAAAACTGACATCAGCTTTCCAGGAATAAAAATTATTTAAAAAATCCTTAATAAACTGTAATACTTTTACTCTCAATAACAGGCAATTATTATAAGTTGCATTCTCTTTGCTTTTATGAATTAGTTTTTTTTTTTGTACTTTTCGAAAGAATATGTTCTTGACAATTCTGCCTGAGTCACATGTGTGTGGAGTTTGCATGTTCTCCCCATGTCGTTGTGGGGTTTCCTCCGGGTACTCCGGTTTCCCCCCAC
>JAODJX010000007.1:24334744-24349800 GCA_026776945.1 Isichthys henryi | reverse complement strand
CAACATCCTATTGGCCTTTTTTATTGCTTCCCCACACTGGCGAGAATGGGACATGGAAGCATCAACATACACACCAACATACAAACAGAGTGTCTACATGCTAACGCTCTATGTGCTAATAGAGCATCTCTGGGCTAACAAAGCGTCTACATGCTAACAGAGCATCTGTGTCCTAACAGTCAGTCTATATGCTCACAGACCATCTACATGATGAGAGAGATTCTACGTGCTAACAGAGCATCTATGTGCTAACAGAGAGTCTATGTGCTCACACAGCATCTAAGTGCTAGAGTCTACATGTTAACAGTCTATGTGCTAACAGAACATCTGTGGTAATAGATCATCTACGTACTAATAGTTAGTCTACATGTGAACAGAGCACTTATGTGAGTGTTTATGAGATAACTCACTGTTAGGACATAGATGCTCTGTTAGCACGTAGACGCTATGTTATCATGTAAATGCTTTGCTAGCACATAGACTGTTAGCATATTATCTTTGACTGAGACCATGCAGTGTTTGTGACCCCGCTATGTCCCTCACATACATTAGTGCAGAGCAGGGGTCCCCAACTCCGTTCCTGGATGGCTACCGTCCAGTAGGTTTTCTATCCTGATGAGCCACAACTGCTCCTGGTATTTACCCAAAGTAGGATAGAAAACCTACTGGACGGTAGCCCTCCAGGACGGGAGTTGGAGACCCCTGCTGTAGAGAGCAACTAGAGTTCAGGCTCTGGAGCATGCGTTTCTCTCCAGAACCTCCTCAACATTAGAGCTCTTCTTATTGATCTCTCTTCAGAACTACATTCAGCTTGCATGTCAGATACATCGCTTATGCAAGAAGTCACAAAGGAAAATGTGCAATGATTACCAGATGCCAGCAAGACAACACGAGAGGAACTCAAATGTACCAACCCCACTGAAATCACATGCTTCCTGACTGAGGGCCAGCCTGTTTCTGAAGCTTTACAGCAGCAGCATAAACACAGCCGTACTGTTCCTGTTCCCAGCTCCGTAGCTTAGTATCAGAGCGATTTCAGTAGGAAATTCTCTTACCAGTGACACATTCTGAACAATAGATGGAGCCATAACTGTTTTGAAGCTGTTTTCCACTGTCTCCTATGAAGCAAAACCAATGTCACACTGCCATGGAGAAAATAGTCATTAAGTTATATAAAAAGGTCCTCTATACTAATTATGACCAGAGTTAAGTTTTCGCTTAGGGTTGAATGCATGATGTCGCTCTACTCCAGTATCTACCATTGGCTGCATACTTACAGAACTAAAGATGGAGTCCAGTGCAGTAAACCCAGCAGAACAGCACTTTCCTCCAAGCACATCGATCTAAGAGGAGCGACACTCAGTGAATCCTGCAGCATGTATGAAAGAAGAGGCTGGCGGCTAGCAGCTCACACAGCAGAGGAAACTTGGGAGAAATGGGGGAAAATGTGGAAAAACCATTTAAATACCCACACTTTTCGAATAAAGATTGTCCTAGCAACAAAGATTCTGGAGGAGAAATCTGCTTGAGAGAGCTTATTTTTGTGTATTCAAAAACATTTTTTCAACCCAATTTTTTGTACTTTCTATTGGTGTATATATATTATAAATATATAATTTTTATATTTTGAAAACCTTTAACTGAGAATTATAACTAGAGTGGATATTTCATTTTTTCTCAAGCTTTCGTTTTATCCATCCATCCATCCTACTTCCATAACTTACAGGTACAGGATCGTGATCTATTCCATGTGGCTCAGAGCACAAGGCAGGACGGGATGCCATGTCATTTTTAATCTGAAGACAGGAATGCTTTGGGTGTGTTTTGAGCACCCATTTAAGTCTTGTACATTCTCATCTGAGACATCATTGGTGATAATTATATGCAATCCATACATCTATCCATCTTTCACCTGCTTATCCTGCTATCTGGGTTGCATGCGTTATATAAAATTGCACATTCGTTTTTATTGACATTGAAATGTTTACATGTATTTTTGTATATTTAGTGTTAGACTCACCTCTGGATTTTAGCTGTGAAGGTTACAGTGTGTGGGCTTCTCCCAGAGAGTCTTGCTTGCAGCATCACGCAGGCTGTTTTGCAGAATGGATAGAGATTTACGATGTGGTGAGTCCCATCACACCGAAATCAGTCACTTATACAATGGGCCTAAGACTCTGCTATTGGACAGACTGCCTTTAGGTATCCAGGTAACAAGTATTGGGTGTGATGTCATCTCTCACTGCAAATGAATTGATCTGAGACATATCATACTTTACAAGGACTGAAAAGGGACAAATTAATTAAGGGCACCAGAAAGCATGCAGGTAGTATAAGTGCATTCTCAGTGAAACTTAAAAATATGAATTTATAGATGATGATAATTTCACCATTGACAGGAAAACATCTCTAGAGGTTAATTGTGCAGTTCAAGGACAGTATAAAAACACATTTGCCTTTGTTTTGATTTATATTGGCACAAAGGACCTTACAGCAACAAAAGCACATAGTTCATAAAGAAATATCATTGTTGCATGAAAAAAATGAAAAGAATCAAAGAAGGAACAAAACTCTAATCCCAATATGACGAACTTAACCCCTACCAAGCCCTTTTTAATTGTATTCATTATCTTTGTGGGGACCTGAAAAATGCCCCCCACAATATATATTGAATCCTGAAAACTCCCAACATCCTCACAGAACTCCAGGAATTAGTATTACTAGTCTCATGTGACTTGACAAACATAAGCCTGTTGTTGTTGCTGCCCTCAGAAGGATTGATGCTAATTAACGGGAGGAAGTTTTTAACAAAACACCACTGTGTGAACCTGTGTGTGATGATTTCCCTCTAGTGCAATTTCTACCTAGTGCTGATTGGAAAGCTGAAGTTGCTGATCTGGTTTGTCCTTAATTGGTCAAACGACTTAAGTCTCTTGAATTGCCTCTTGGCTGTCAGTGATAGTCACAATGTTTTGTTCTTTTTTATTTCTTGCAAGAAAAACCACAACAGTTCGTGCATTTAACATTTTCATTGGAACTGTCAAATTGAACATCCAAATTGCTTTCTAGGTGAAAAAATCACGGACAGGAATACAAGCATAAATACATAAACCGAAATGCCATGATCCCTATTTCAGGTAAAAAAAAAAAAAAAAAAACAACATTATTCAGTAAAGCTATTCAAGTCTAACACGCAGCCGCAGTGCTTCATTAAGCATGAGCATTTTTTAACGAAACCATCAGATGGGGGTTATAAAATAATCTGATATGAACAATGTAATTGAGGACCTCATTAGTGATCACATATAATCTGCATTATAAGATTTTAATTTTTAACAGCTGATTCGTGTTTATTGACATTTGTATCATTTGTCTTCGTTTGCTGCTAATAAACCTCATTCTACTGTAAAGAGAAAACAGAGGCTTTCTTCGTTACGTTTTAGACTGCAATCTGATCTGAGGCCGGTTATCTTGATTACTGACGCCAGCAGGATTTGGAGCGCGCTCTCCACCTACTCTCCGTACCGTCACGTGATCAGGATTACATTCTTCGTTAAGGTGCTTACTATCCGCGCGCAGGTACTCTGTCAATTCCAGGATCGCTTAGAGAGGCTCTGCAAGTTTTGCACTTCTAGAATAAAAATGAAATTTCTATCTCTGTGCTTAGTTGCTTATTTCGCCTGGACATCAGATGGACTTGTTCGGTAAGAGACTGATAAAAAGTAGAACACGTCGCCTGCTTTTATATGTATGAAATATACATCCATCTTTAAAGTGTTTTAAAATTTGTTTACGAGTGACTGCTCTAAGTTTTATTATTTATTATAATTTCTTTTTTTATAATTTTTCGAAATTATATGAAATGTGCAATTAATAAATATAATTATATGACTTTCTATTTCAATAGTCTGCAGTGAAAAAAATGAAAAGATATGTGTTACTTTTTGGAAAACATATATTAACATGGCAAGTGATAGCAGGTGTTTTGGTTGTTATATATTATACATAATAAATATAATATTTCTGCAGAGTGTATCTGTTGAATATGTGCTGCTTGTGTCAGTAATGGATGGAAGTGTGTGTGGTCACCTACAGCGTATGACTTTGAATCCTGTCTTGGCTCTGTATCTCTCTGGTCTGAATGCTCTCCCCAAGTCAGTCAGGTTCCTCTGGGTACTCTGGCTCCCTTGCAGTCCAATGGTGTGCAGTTTGGCTCATCTGTGTCCCTGAATTGCTCATAATGTGTTCGTATGTGCCCTGCTGTGGAGCAGAATCCTATCTTGGATGTAACCCTTACCATGGTGACTGATTCTGCAAACTGTGCCCAAAAATTCCCTATAGGAAATGCAGTGTCTGCACTATAACAGTTTTCTGTTTGGCACTGTCTAGGATTCCTCTGAGGAAGTTCCGGACCATCCGGCATACCTTGTCCGATTCAGGGAAGAGTGCAATTGAGCTTCTGGCAGGAAATGAGAGCATGAAATACAACTTGGGCTTCCCCTCCAGCATCAAGCCCACTCCTGAAACCCTGAAAAACTACCTTGACGTGAGTAATCACTGATATGTCACCACTTATTATCCCTTGCAGTATTATGAAGACCAATTAACAGACATTTTGTTGGTGTAACTCAACTAGTCCAGCTTTCGGTTATATCTCAGCGTTCAAATCACGCTAAAGATTCTCCTTTCCCTGTGGTTACATGAGCGAAAAGATGCAGGTTATTGGCTTGTTCCCAGTGAAAATCATCTTGTAAACATGAATTCCGTGATCAGCTGATCTGTAAGCTACTTTACATGAAACATTGATTTCAAGATTTTAGATTCCATCCGGTCAGAGATTAAGCTTGAAGAAACAAGGGGTTTGGTGTTACTCTCCCATATTAACCATTTTTCAAACTTATGTTTACAATAGCTATGGCTGGTCTCCTATCATTATGTGGTAAAACCGAAATGTGGAAATTGATCAGACCAGCATGAAACTGGTTTATGTGGGCCACAGTGGGCAGTGACATCATCACATGGCTGGCCGCTTGCACAGGCATGTTCTGTATGTTACTTTGTTTCCTGCACCTCTTGGCTCATGCTCTGGAAACTTTTGTCCCCTCAGGCTCAGTACTATGGTGAGATTGGCCTTGGCACTCCTGCACAAACCTTCACCGTGGTTTTTGACACAGGCTCAGCAAATTTCTGGGTTCCGTCTGTGCACTGCTCGCTGTTCGACATTGCCTGTTGTGAGTCTGTGTTTGCACTGCTCTGTCTAGAACCGCATGGCATTTGCATGTGTCATATTCCTCATTTTCTTGAATATTATGCTAATTTAAGTATATGAGTCCTCTGGTTCAGAGGATGAGTTTCGTCGTAGTAATAAGGTTTTCTGGATTGTTCCAGATTTGCTGCATTCGCTAATATGAATAACAGACTTCTCTAAAATTCCGGATATGTCTATGGCAAGAATATCTTCATGCTTTTCTGTGTTGCAGACTTCCACCACAAATATGATTCTGCCAAGTCAAGCACATATGTGAAGAATGGAACTGATTTTGCTATCCATTACGGTTCTGGTAGCCTGTCTGGATATCTTAGCCAAGACACATGCCAGGTATCTTACAGTTTAGGGTGGTACAATGAATGAGTGCATCCAAAACCACAAATTTCTTTGCTATGTAGTTAGTGAAACACAGTATGCAGCATGAGCAGTATGTCCTAATCTCCAGTGTGGATGAGACAGTTTGCGACAGGTACCCAGATGACATACTACATAATGCAGAATTCCTAAGTGTGCAACCAATGGATGCTACACTGTCCAACAAAGCCACTGGAGCTGCAAGCAGAAAATTATGAGGCTTGCTTGGTGGGCACTTACAAAAGACAGATGTGGGCATTAACAAGCACTAATAACACTGGAGCACAGGTGAAGGCAAGCAACACACAAAGGATCAAACATCGAGAGAGACTAAAATAACAGGTAACAGAACGATACTACATGCATGGAATAACAGGAAGCAATGACAAGGACCTGCAACAGAAATACATGATAAACTAAGAAAATACAAAGAAACATAAACAAAAAAACTAATCAATCAATCAATTATAATTAACTATAAATTATAAACCACAATGGATGGGGAAGCCTGGATGACATAACCACCTGCTCAGCCGATTAAGCGGGCCTCATGCAGAACAGGAGAAACGTAAGGAGCTTACACCAAATGGGATAGCCAGCGACACCTGCTGGCCAAACAGGGAAACTGACATAAAGAAAGGGGCAGTGTAGGGGGCGATCCTGACAGTACCTACAGTACGGTGTATTTGTGATTTCAGATGCACCCGATAAATGCCAACTAACTTTACATATCATTAAAGGCCATTTCAGCATCTGTGAGAATCTTAGTTCATAACTGAAGACTACTGAATTCCTGATCCACTTTGAGTGTCTGGGTTAAATGGCTTTTTTCATTTGAACTTCCCAGCAAGCATATTGGATTTTAGGATACCGTCTGGCTTTCATCCTCCTCAGATTGGAGACATAACAGTAGAGCAGCAGGTGTTCGGAGAGGCCATCAAGCAGCCCGGCATGGTCTTCATTGCAGCAAAATTTGACGGCATCTTGGGCATGGCCTACCCCAACATCTCTGTGGATATGGTCCCCCCCGTTTTTGACAATATTATGCATCAAAAAAAGGTGGAGAAGAATGTCTTCTCCTTCTACCTTAACAGGCAAGGCATTTGTGGATAGTGTCTTACATTAGTATTTACCATTGTTTTTACTGGAGCAGTTACCTGTAACACCCTGTTATTGATGTTTTAATGCTCTGTTTGAAATGAGCTGAATGCCACTTACAACAGGAACCCTGGCACCGAACCTGGTGGGGAACTGCTGTTGGGAGGGAGTGATCCCAAGTACTACAGTGGAGACTTTCACTACGTTAACATCAGTCGGCAGGGCTACTGGCAGGTCCACATGGATGGGTGAGGGTTGACCCTAACTCCAAGCCTAGTCCTAACCCTAACCCTGTGACAGCCCCTGAGCATTATCAAAGTTGCAGACATATGATCAGATGACATGTTCTGTGATGCTCTGCTAACCAGAATAGTTCAACAATTAGCTGTAGTGTTTTATGCCTCGTCTCTGCAATGGTTTGATAGATTGAGTATTGGGGATCAGCTTAGACTGTGCAAGTCTGGCTGTGAGGCCATTGTGGATACAGCTACCTCCCTAATCACCGGACCTTCTGCTGAAATCCAGGCCTTGCAGAAAGCCATCGGCGCCACCTCTCTGATACAAGGAGAGGTACACCACTTTTTTTAAACAACAGTAAGTTGATTTACCTGCTTTTGTCTTACTGATTTTTCTTATGGCTTTCAGTACCGAGTTGACTGTAACAAAGTGTCCACTCTCCCAAATGTCTCCTTCATCCTGGGTGGAAGATCATACACTCTAACGGGCGAGCTGTACATCCTAAAGGTCAGTATTCTCATTAGATATTTACCTTCTAAATCGATGTAAATGCATCTAAATTGATTAAATTATTTTAGTGTGAACTTGACACTGTAATGAATCTTAAACTGAATATCCACTAGAGGGAGACAGAATTTTGTATTAAGTCAGACATTGATAGAGCTTCTTTGCCAGAGGATGTCATTTATGCACCTACCAATATGTTACCTGTTAAGGTTAGATAATGTAGACTGATGTCATCATGAAAGTTTTTATTCTCACTGCTAAATTACATGAGGTATTTATTGATACTGTACAACACTGAGCAGGAAAAGTAAAGTGGTAGGAATGTGCGTATTTTCATCCATCCATCCATCCATTCATCTTATAGCCACATATCCTGGTTAGGCCTCCAACCTACAGCTGGTAGTACAGGCCACAAACGTGTGGTGCACTGTATTACCTGACATAGGAGAAACACAAAAAGGCACTGTTTATTACTTTGAGGTATGTATTTCCCTGTGCAGGAGAGCCAAGCTGGTGTGACCGTCTGTTTAAGTGGGTTTATGGGGCTGGACATCCCAGCACCATCTGTGCCCCTTTGGATTCTGGGAGATATGTTCATTGGCCAGTATTACACTGAGTTTGACCGTGAGAAAAACCGGGTGGGCTTTGCTAAGTCTGTGTGAGTGAATTACAGCGGCTGGAAGAGGGTTTAAACCTTTCAAAAGAATGACTGAAACTAGAGAAAAAAGGCATGATGAACTGGGATTTTTGTAGCATTGGTTCTTTTAATAGTGTGTAGTTCATTTATGAAGATTTTACATTGCAATGCATTTGAAATTTAAACTATAATCAAAATAGCAGAATTAATAATAAATTGAAAACTATTTTAAGGAACTTAATTTCATAACTAATTTTCAGAGATTGTCTTCAGGTGAACTATATTTATAATGACTAAAAAAAATCTCAATTTTTTTTTTAGAAAGATGTATTTGTCTTTCTGTCAAGAATTGATTGGATTTAATAAAGCTTTCAATGTGTTCATACACTGTGTTTTTTTCTGTGTGATATAATATTTTGTTTCATTTCATTGCTATATGGCTGCAGTGGTCGACTTAGGCCACCAATTAAATGAAATTTAATCCACTAGTAGAATGGTAGTAGAATGTATGTACTAGTAGAATGCATGGTGAAGTAGTCTCATTTTCTTCACTGGAAAGACACCCATCAAAGATAATTTTTCTCCATCACAAGGTCACTTCATAAGATTTCTCCCTTGGAAGGACACCACTGTGGGCACTTCATGAGATTTTTCCACTAGAAAGGCACCCACCTTAATTGGTACTACATCACATTTTCTCTCAATTCAATTCAGTTCAATTCAATTCACAAGAACATAAGAAATTTACAAATGAGAGGCCATTTGGCTGAACAGCATCCAGACCTGTAGGAATCTTATATACCTGGATCATGTCCCCCCTTAATCTCCTTTGCACGAGGCTGAACAGATTCAGCCAGTTAACCTCTCCTCATAAGACATTCCTCTAAGACCAGGAATCATTCTTGTAGCCCTACGTTGAACCTTTTCCAAGGCAGCAATGTCCATTTTAAGGTATGGTGACCAAACCTGCATACAATATTCTAGGTGGGGTCTTGTATAATAGTAGCATCGTCTCCCTTGACTTAAACTCCACACAGCTAGAGATGTAACCCAACATCCTATTGGCCTTTTTAATTGCTTCCCAACACTGGCGAGAGTGGGGCATGGAAGCATCAACATACACACCAAGGTCATTCTGATAATCAGCTACCTTTATTTCAGCGGAACCCATAAAATATCTGTACTTTATATTTCTGCTTCCTGCATGGATTACCTTACATTTGTCTACGTTAAATTTCATCTGCCAGGTATCAGCCCAGTCGCTAATTAAATCAAGATCCTGTTGTAGCCTCTGTGCTACTAGTTAAGTATCATTAATATAAATTAGGAACAATAGTGGTCCTAGAATTGAACCCTGCAGTACCCCACCATGGACACAGGCCCACTGTGACATTGTGCCTTAATAACTATCCGCTGCTTCCTGTCTGTTAACCAGTTTTCAGTCAAAGCTGCTACAGTTCCTAAAATCCCTGAAGCTCTAAGCTTAAACAAGAGCCGTATGTGGGGGACAACAACAAAGGTCTTCTGGAAATCTAAGTAGATCACGTCGTAGGCTTTTTTGTGATCAAAAAATAAAATATTTGCATGTATCTAAACTTTTATAAGCATTTTTTATTTTTATAAACTTTTATCAATTACTATAATTACCGGTACTACAGCATTCAGTATACTTCACATTGAAATAAACTTTATTGAAAACATAAAGACTAATTTACTATGAAGCCAGTAAAGAAAGCACAACCAAAGCTCATAGAGAGCGGAAGTCTCAAATCAGTGTTCTTACCATTGATCGAGAATTCACAATGAAAATGTTAAGTTCAGAATCTGCACTGTGTTGTGATGAACGATGTCAGCTGATTAAACCATAGCAACATGATGGCAAAATTACACATTCTTCAACAGCTTATTTACAAACATATTTTGAAAAAACCTATTGCTAGGTTCTTTATACTACTTGCTAATAATGCCCTTAAATATTTTGAAAGGCTACATTATATGCAGGGAGTATAGTAATTCTGAAGTTAATTAACAGAATTACACAATGTAGATAATGTAAAATAGTCATTAACTGACTATCCACTCCATTCTTTTCAGTGTCTTTATATGGAAGTCTCTGATCCCACAGCATCCTCAGTTGTTTCTTTCCTTCTGGGCTCACTGAGCATCGCCAAGGCTACAAATCAGCGGGCCACTGGTTCCCAGCAGGGCAGGTGTACTGGCTTAAGAGCTCCTTCACTCTGTCTGTGTCCCCTCCCACGCTGCTGTGGGGAGAGAATCAGATAGTCAGGTAAACATATGACTGCTTCTACTGATATATACACAGAATCATCAGTCTAATATTGTTAATCCCTTTTAAACACGTATATTATGTCATTTCAGCATGTCAGAGTGACCACAGTTAACTAGACAGCAGTTTACTGTCCTGTACTACAACATTTAGTGGAGGTTTTTGTTACTTTTGAGCTTGACATATATTTTATTTGTTAGTTGACAATAATTATTTCTAAGTTATTTAAATAAATGTAAATATTTGAGGTATCTGGTAAGGGAGAGAAGGTATTTCTTTGATAAGGGAGATCTACCTTTTTCTGACGGTCTGCATTCGGTGTAGGAAGGAACATATGGTGCTGATCTTGGCTTTAGATTTCAGGTACTCCCCATATCTGTTGGAGAATTCAATGTCTCCAAGTTGCCTGGTCTGCAGTCCTGAGTGTCTAGACAGCCTGGAACAGCAAAAGCCGGGATTGCTACATAGCATTAATTTTTTATTTGGGGGGGGGGTCCCAAATTTCTTCAATTCGAATGTACCAACTGTAAGGGTCGGTCTTAGAATCCCCTGATACAGGACATCATGGTATCTGCTTCAGTTAACATTCTGGAATATACTGTACTCTGCAGTCAAAGGAAATGATGTTTAAATGATCTTCATGTTGGTGTAAAACTATGATATTATGTCTGGCGAATTGTGTCAGCTTTGCCATTTCAAAACCTCTCCTAAAGGCACACCAGTGTTTGTAAAAACCAGCCAAAACACCGATATATATATATATATATATATATATATATATATATATATATATATGAATTGACTCAACCACTATCACACCATGTTTGGCTAATCAATACCTCATAAATTAATTTTACTACGGCAATTAAATTAATCAATTATATGAGTTCATGGTGAAATGTAATGGATAGAGAGATCGACTGGGGTGCCCCTGAACAGAGGTTTGGGCAGCCGTGTTCTTTCAGCCATCCACTATGATATCAGTAATTTTTTTTAGAACAGAAAAAAATCGTGTTACTGTCCATTTAAATTTATTGCAATGTTAAATTGTGTTTATTTTTTCTGAACTTACAACCCAGTTAAATAGTAATTTTAGTTTTCTTTGACTCCCTACTTGGAATATACAGTAGTGTACATTGAAAAACATCATGCATTGTAACATCTTAAGTAAGAGAAACCTTAAACACATAAACAATGGTGTGTTTGTACCTTGCAGTGTCCTCCAAAAGGGCATCCACATCGTCCCCCACAAGAAGAGAGCTGAGCTGGTCAGCATTGCTTCTGGCGATCCCCCTTACATCCTCCTCACTGAGGTGGGGATATTGCAAATGTAGGTAACAGGTAGCAATAAGTGGACCGATAGCATCGTTAAAAAATGGCAAAGAATACAATGGACTTACAAGGAGAAGGGAGCAGAACAAGGATTTGTGGATTTTAAGTAAGTGCTTATTAAGGTGAAGACCAGAAGGACAAAAAGGAACAAGTTAAATGATAGGATGCCAGGTGAAAAGAAATGGAGTAAAGCCATATTGTATGAGAAATAACACCAATGTCCATTTATATGGTAGTAAATATCCAGATGAATAGTAGCTATTCACTGGAAAAGAGAGCTAAAGAAATGTTCAAAGATAAGGAAAGGAAAAGCAACGATAAGGATTTTATAGGGTTTTTTCTTGTAAGAGAAAAAAGAATAATACAGAATGACTCGGAGGAATAAAGGAAAAAGTGAATGTTTCATTGTAGATTCTGGATAAACGGGTCGGCATAATGGTGTAGTGGGTGGAATTGCTGCTTTATGTGCCCAGAAAGCCCCCCCCCCCCCGTCTGTGTGTTGGTTTAAAAAATATAACATAACAATGTGTCTCAGTTTCCTATAGTGTGTTCTTGCGTGTGTGTGTATGTGTGTGTGTATGTAAGTATGCGTGTGTAAATGTGTGAGCGGGTATGCCTATCCTTATGGGACGCAATGTCCCCATAACGTAATAAATATCCGTTTTTTTTTCCCTTATGGGGACCAGTTTCCAGGTCCCCATAAGGGAAAACTCTATTTTATAAAAATCGTTGATTGCTATGAAACAACTAAAAATGTATGTTGTATTTTGTACCATGTACTTATGGTTATGGTTAGGGCAGGGTGGGGGTTAAGGTTATCATAGTTAGCGTTAGCATTTTTCCCATAGAAGTGAATGAGCGGGCCCCATAAGGATAGGTATACTCTATGTGTGTCTGTGTGTGTGTGTGTGTTCGTGTGTGTATGTAAGTGTGTGTGTGTGTGTCTGTGTGTGTGTGTGTGTTCGTGTGTGTATGTAAGTGTGTGTGTGCCCTTTGCACCTTGAGATAGGCTCCCATGAGTCTGTAAAGGGAAAGCAGTTCTAAGATGGACTGGTGGATATACGATCAATATTTGAAAACTGGATTGTTAAAACATGAAATAATATTTTATCAGTAATAATGAAATATTCAGAAGAAAACATATAAGGTATACAAGACCAGATATAGATTTTCAAAGAATAATGTTATAACTGGGTCTTCCCTAGAGTAACGAGAGGACAGAGAGACAGAACGTTTTAAATAGACAAACCAGAGCAACCACGCAGAGAACAAACCTAAATCAATCAGGCAGAGTTTTTTATAGTCACACACCATATCTACTGCATATGTAAGTGTTTTTAATGCAGGAGAAATACCCACCTCTCCAAGACAGGAAGTGCAGTTGTGTGGTGAACAAAAATAGTTGTGAAGAGAAGCAAGTGGCCTAAATTAATGAGATGGACCATGGTGAAGCCCTGGAAGAGAAAGTGTTTTAGTGCTGAAGGGTTATAACACCAGACAGGAAAACATGGCGTACCTCTCAGTTCCAGTAATTTTTGGGTTTGATTATATTTCTCAAGTGCTCTGTCTCACAGAAATATAGGCATTTTATCAAAACAAGTTTTAAGGTTAGATTCTACTCACCTTGGACAGGAGAGGATAGTGGCAAAAGTGACTCCAGAATAGTTTTGCAACCCCTTGCCTGAAGTCAGCCTTTAAATATCTTGTCTTTATTGACCTCCTGAGAGACTCATCCATGAATAATGTCTGCATCACCACACCCCACCCCCTACCCTGACAGATGGGTTTACAGCCAGGCTTATTTGAACTTCTCATTATGTCTATTTGATAATGGTTTTTCTGACTGGTGTGTATGTCTTTCTTGTGTACTTTCTTTCCATGACCCAACCAATGGACACTTCCTCAACAGGTATTAATTGCCACCGATTGTGTGTTTTATTGTCATTGTCATGGTTTTATTGTTGAGCATACCCACGTCAAAAGGAATTAGTTTAAAAATCGATATGTAGACATTTCCATCCATGAACATTTGCATCCATGAAGAAAAGACAGATGTATATGGAGCATAGAGTATTACATTTCTATGCGGTAAATAAAAGCTTTACTTAAACCTGTCATCTATATTGCATTATAATGGTCAGAATAAGAATTGTAAGCATTACAGTATCATCCATTGACAGTCATAATGAATTATGGTGTTGATTATAATACTTTATAAGCTCCAATGAAGCTGTCATCCAATACTAACCTGTAGATACCTTTATAATGCCTTATAATGGTTGGTATAACAATTAAGGATGCTTAGTGAGGCATTATGAAGGCATCTATAGTATGTTATAGAAGAGAGCTTCATAAACAATTCATAATACTAATATATATAATATAATATAATAAAAATGGCTATAATGTATTATGTCTGTTTATAAATATTTATAGCCATGTTTATAGTGCATTATGAATGCATTATAATGTGTTCTGAATGTGTTCATAGATTCTTATAGATATGGCATTCATAGAAAATGTTACCTTACATACAGTACTTATACAGTACTTTGTAAGGTACTGAGATCAGTATTGGAAAAATGATGTTTTATCCCATGTGTGCTGGTTTTATGTGTCAACTTTGTGCTTTGGATACATGTTGTTACGGAATTAGGTTACAAAAACATGTATTAATCAACCACATCCCTCATGAAGAGAAGCTGAATGAGGATAAAAGATGAACGAAACTATTAAATCTAATAAAAACTACAAATATATTTGTTAATAAGTGATCATATTGTATAATGTTGTGAATTCTAATGGATTTATGTCACATTAAGTATAAATGTGATATAAAGGCAGGAACAGCAGTTCAAAGACTTAATCACATAACTATACTGCCTGGACACGCTACATAATAAATAAATTAAGTAACAATTATTTAATCACTTGCAGCATGGTCTGAGTCTACAGTGATCACACACATATTCAATTTAACATTCTTTGTCCCTCCAGGAAATGTTTTAAAACTCTTGTGGACGATTTTTCCATATTAATATCTCAGGAGGAAGCTCAGTAAAGCCCCATTCCTCAAATGCTGATATTCCATCAGGAATTTCAGTATTTACAGCTGCAGAAAAAAGTAAGAGATCACTTTATATTACTAAACAAATCCCATTCTTAATACATAGGCTTAAATATGGAGTTGGCCCACCCTTTGCAGCTACTGTACAACAGCTTCAACTGTTCTGGGAAGGCTGTCCACAAAGTTTAGGAGTGTGTTTATGGGAATTTTTGACCATTCTTCCAGGAGAGCGTTTGTGAGGTCAGGCACTGATGTTGGATGAGAAGGC
>JAODJX010000007.1:24307653-24322711 GCA_026776945.1 Isichthys henryi | reverse complement strand
TATACACATACACATATATATTTATGTATATCTATTTGAAGCATCGTATTTCTTTGGCTTGTACTGAACTATAATTAACGGTGTAATCGCGCTATACTTTGCCTAGATTTCTCTAAACTGATGACACACTTTCATATACAGTTTCTAGTGCATCGATATTTTCTTGGGTTTGGTGTTCCAATTACATCACTGGCTCCTCTCCCTCCCTCGGTCTTTTTTGAACTAGAGCTGTTGACATAAGGTTTTCCTTCATTACGCAGGAAAGAAGACATGTATTGTGCTAAGATAAGTATTGTGCGAAAATTGACATTTATTCAAAAAATCTTTCGTTATTACGTTTTAATAGCTTCAAACTCATTCAAATTGACGTTACAATATTTTTATAGCGAACTGGTTTAGTAAACCTATACGTTTTTAATTGCAGTTTTACTTTTATATAATATGATTGGTAACGCGATGTATAGTAATGAGCTTGATTTCAATACCGTGCTCCTGAAATTGAATGTAAACAGAAATGAAAAGTGACGGGCTGAGTGTCAATAGGCTGTGCCAAATGATAAAATCATACTGTCATGACGCCGAACAAAATGCCTATATGAAACTCTATTACAAGACGTCGGACATAGGAGTTGCAGAAGGGGTGTGCGGATCTCCTCCCGGTGATAGGACTGCTCTCGGCCGTCATGCCACCTAATCTGACCGCTACTAACCAGACCATCCAAGAGCCGCACACTGACCACAATTTTCCAGCTCTGATCAGCGGGATACTGCTGATAATCCTTATAATTTGTGGCAATTTACTAGTATGCATTAGTGTATACACAGAAAAGGCTTTAAAAACAACTACAAACTACTTCATTGTCAGTTTGGCAGTTGCCGATTTGCTATTGGCGGTACTGGTTTTGCCATTGTATGTATACGCTGAGGTAAGTGATTATAAAGCTTTGTTTTTATAACCACTAAGGTATGATTGACAGGAGTCGATCTTAAGTACAGGAAATATGAGCCACTTTTGTCTGTAGTTATGCGCACAGTATCATATGTGTGTTTTGTAATCTGTTTTTTCCTATGTTCTGATTGTCAGCGTTCCCTGGATATTGCGCGTTATTTTATTATACGGAATGTCATTTTCCATGTCTGGTGTGTTTTACATTTTAGATTTAACATGCCGTACAAGTTATGCGTCAAGTAAAAAACTTCAGCTTGTTGTATTGAAGGGTGTTCACGTTTGTTTTTGCTTTGTACAAGTTACAATTTATTTAAATCATATTATATATTTGCTACTCAGACATGACGACAGCCAACTTTTGTTTGACATTTTAAAAATATTTTTCCAATAACCACTTATCAATTGCGAAACTTTAAAAATGATTTTATTATAATTATGATTTGTTATGGTTTTGTTATAATTATGTTTCGTTATCTGGCGACCATGCTAGCAATTTTACTTGAAAGAAAGCAAGCTTATTTTTCCTGAAGTTAGTAACTTCTTAACATTCATGAGTGCAAATATCTTTCCAAGAGTAGTGCTGGAGTGAATCTGCATAGTGCAAATCTTGAAGTTTTAAGTTGTTACTCCTGTTCTGCCACAATGAGATCCATCTTATAAAAAATTATAGCACCTTGTCCAAGCCTAACAGTGAATATTTTTTTCAAAAGCACAAAGAATAATATGTAATTTGCACCCATTTAATGGGCTATCATTGCCTGTGAAAACATTAACAATATTTCTGCAAATCTGCCTGGAGACTTGGGAGTCAAGCTTTATGATGAATTTTAAAACTCTCTCCAGTTCCTCGGTGGTGTGTGGACCCTGAGCATGATCTTCTGCGATGGTTTGATGACAATGGATGTGATGTTGTGCACAGCTTCAATATTCAACTTGTGTGCAATCAGCATTGACAGGTATCTCACTCATTTTTGGCTTACTGGACTCATTAAGCATTAGTGCTAACTGACATTACATGTGTAATGACACATAATTTACATGCAAAAGGTATCCACAGGGTTTTTCTGCATAAAACTCTCTTCTGCCAGGTTTATTGCTGTGTCTGTTCCTCTGAACTACAACCGGAAGCATATAGACCAAAGACAAGCTATCCTTCTTGCCGCCACCTGGACACTAGCCTTAGCGGTGGCATCCCCTGTCCTTTTCGGGATCAACAACGTCCCTCACAGGGATCCCTCCGAGTGCAAGCTGGAAGATGATAATTACGTGGTGTACTCCTCCGTGTGCTCCTTCTTCATCCCGTGCCCCATTATGCTGCTGCTCTACTGCGGAATGTTCCAGGGCCTGCGACGGTGGGAGGAGACCCGCAAGGCTAAGTTACGGAGCAACGTACATATGTGCCCCAAGCTGCAGCAGGCCGCCCCGTTGGCCTCACTTCCTGCTCCCATGGAGAAGCTGGAGAAATTGGACCACTGTCCCCCTCCGGACTGTCCCGTCCTCCCAGAGTACAGGGAGGGTCCTGTCCACACAGTGGCCCACCAGGGCATAATGTACGGGACGTCTTCTAGACAGAGGAGAGCCAAGATTAATGGCAGGGAACGCAAGGCCATGAAGGTTCTTCCCGTCGTCGTGGGTAAGTTGCAGCCGGACGTGAGTTAGGGTTAGGATTAGGGTTAGGGTTAGTTGCAGCAGACAGCTGAGCTGTGAACAGCTGTGTTTTCATTGCAGCAAATGAGCTGTATGCGTGCAATTGACATTTTTTTGTGATTAACATTTTTTATTAGAAGATACAAGAAATTTTACACTTACAACGTGTCATGAACATATAAACCACATAGTCCATTTTGACACAAAGATTACAAAAGATTACAGAGAGCTGTTACAGATTGAGATTACGAACACATGCAAAGCATTCCCCTCATAACGTTACATTAAACGAAAAACAGAGTGTCTTATACCAGACCTCTAAATCTAACCATGGATCTTTCGTTTTCCAAAGTCTTGAATGGACTGAGTCATCCAAGACAAAGCCTGGATGGTTTTGGGTTTGGCCTTGTTAAGGCGTGCAGTTGAACACTCAGTTGAAGTGATGTACTGATAAGCAGTTAATCAATACAGTGTTAGAGGTAGATTAGGGTAGAACCAAAATCTTAATATACCTTTTTTCTGCAGTGAGTACTGTAAGGAGCAGTCTATGCTGATTGAGAGTGTGGGATAGCTGTGAATCATCATTAAGAAGACAGTGGCAGGGGTTGGGTTGTATGTTCTTATTAAGTAGTGAGGATATTATAGAAAATATCTCATGCCAGAAGTGCCTGATTGTAATGCACAAGCAGAACATATGCACTGTTGTACCAAGTGCCTGATCTGGGCTTGAGAGTAGTTTCATTTTAAAAACATTTTAGGGGTTGTATATGCAAGTGACATTTTAACATAGGTAGCTTTGGAGAATTTGCTAACAGATAAGTTTGGTACCTGTACTAGAAACTGGAGACCATTATTTTACAAGGTCACAAGTGAGTTTGTTTCCCAGCTTATACAGGTCTGTGTGCAACTCAGCAAACAGCCAAAGCGACAGATCAATTCGCACATCACTTTGTCACGTTGCCCCATTCAAAGCGAAGACCACTCATCTTTTATTACCTTTCAAAATGCACCTTCTCTGTATTTTAAACAACAGAGAGAAAAGTGGGAACTTGAATTCATTCCAGTGTTGAAGGAATGATTTGCCTGTCAGATAAATGATGGCACGGTTGCACAGAATTGCCCTGTGAGAGACATTTCCAAACAGTGCAGTGAGGTGAAACCACAAGAGTGGCGCGGAAGCCCAGCGTCCGGGATCGCACATGATCCATTATTTATCATTCAGCACCTTTATCCTGTGAGGAAAATGGAACAACACTTCAAAGCTCAAGATGTTTTCATTCAAAAGGAATTCAGACTGTTTTAGGCTGATTCCACAAAATGAACATGTCTGCAAAACCTTTAAGTGTAATCCATTACCAGCTTCCTTATAAGGGTAAACTAACCCCATTAATGGGATTTATTATGAAAAAAATAAAAGAACTGGTATCCCCCCTGAAGTCCCCGCTTAACAAAAAAAATAGTCATTCAATAACTGATACTGAATAGAGCTCAGTCACATTAGAAAGAAAGGACACCCTCTTTCAATTCTGAAGTTTTACATATCAGGACATAATAAAAAATCACTTTGGACCCTAGCAGGTCTTAAAATGAGATAATTACAATTTCAAATAAACAACATATGACATATTACACCATATCATTATCTAACAGCCAAAAATGCAGAAGCAGGTGAGAAAAACTAAGTACAGCCTTAGCAGGCTGGTGCTGCTAATCAAATGCTCTTGATTAACTGATCATCAGCAAGTGTGAGCACCTCTATAAAAGCTGAAGGTGTGTGTTAACACAATGCTAAGGAGGAAAGACATCAGCAGTAATCTTAAAGATGATGTTGCCCATCAATCTGGGAAGGGTTATAAGGCCATTTCTCAACTATTTGAAGTCCACCCATTCTACAGTGACAAAGATTATTCCCAATCTTCATTCAAGACAGTTTCCAAACTTCCCAGGAGTGGACAACCCAGCAAATTCACCCCAAGGTCGGACTGTACGGTGCTCAGACAAATGGCATAAAACCCAAGAGCTACATCTCAGACTCTACAGGCCTCACTTAGCATGTTAAAGTTCATTACAGTACAGTTAGAAAAAGACTGAACAAGTATGGCTTATTTGGAAGTGTTGACAGGAGAAAGCCTCTTCTCTCTAAAAAAGACATGGCAGCATGGCTTAGGTTTGTAAAGTTGCACCTGAACAAACCAAAAGACATCTGGAATAATGTCCTTTGGACAGACGAGATCAAAGTTGAGATGTTTGGCTATAATGCACAGCACCACATGTGGTGAAAGCCAGGCATAGCATATCAGCACAAACACCTCATACCAACTATCATGCACGGTGGTGGAGGGGTGATGATTTGGGCTTGTTTTGCAGCCATAGGACCTGAGGACATTGCAGTCATTGAGTCAACTATAAACTCTGTATATAAAAATATTGTAGAGTCAAATGTGAGGCCATGTGTCTGACAGCTAAAGCTTGGCCAAAATTGGGTCATGCAAGAGAACGATGATCCCAAGCACAGCAGCAAATCAATAACAGAATGGCTGAAAAAGAAAAGAATCAAGGTCTTGCAGTGGCCTAGTTGAAGTCCAGACATCGACCTGATTGAAATGCTGTTCTAGGACCTTAAGAGAGTTAAGTCATACAGAAATTGGTTACTTCAAGTTATTGCTGCTGAAGGTGGTTCGACAAGCTATTGTACTTTTTTATTATATCCTGATATGTAAAACCATACAACTGATAGAGGGTGTACTTTATTTTTCACATGCCTCAGTTTGCTATACACGTTCTGCCCCTGTCTTGCACACTGTAGACAGATCCTTGCAGGTAGGCAGCCAATAAGGATTGTGTTACACGTTGACCTCACCAGGTTACAATAGTAAGGACTGGAATTCCAGCGATGGGGTTCAGGCAGATTAGAAAAGAGTGGTTTCTGTGGTGAGAGTTACTCCCTTTGTACTTTGGGCCTTAGGACTCTGCAGACCGTTTACATGCAAATAAAGATTAACACACTATATAACACACTAAAGGAAAAGGATAAACCAGAAATGGGGCCCCTTTAAGTGAAAATTATCAGTCATATCAGTTATCATAATGGGCCCCCTTTAAGTGAAAGTTATCAGTCATCATATCAGTTATCATAATAGGGCCCCTTTAAGTGAAAGCTATCGGAAGTGTTTAAATGTTTTTATTCATGGTATTTATAGATCTATACAAACAGAAGCAAAATTCAACAAGCCAGGCTGTGGAGAGGACTTTGTGTCTCACAGTTGGTTTAAGGGAAAACAGTTATACTTCTGCGCTGTGGGAGACGACCCTGTACAAACAAAGCTTTTGCTGAAACATCCATCCATATTCTCACCAGTTATGCTGAGCATGGTCAGCACTTTTCTGTAACCTCAGCAAAGCCGAATCAGCTGCTTTTAAAGCATAAACTTTTTAAAACTTCATATATTAGTTTCAAACAAGGACCCAGAACTGGCTGAAATATCACCTATTCTGTATTTCAATCTGTCAAGTAGGTACTTATAGATAACCCACTAAAAGTTATAAATTATTCACTAAGGTATGGTCATTGTAAGAGAAGGTCTGCATTCATCTATGTTTGTGGTCCATTTTGTCTGTTTCGTTTTCCATCTATATGCGTCTAAAGATTAGAAACACTGTAAGATACAATTCACAATCATAAAATTGTTTGGATTAATACTACAGAACTACGTTACCATGGTTATTCGTGCTGAACTCAAGCTGCTTCTGGAACCTTCTAGTCACCAGTCTTTCCCTCTGGTTTTAGGTGTATTCCTCTTCTGTTGGACTCCATTTTTCGTGGTCCACATCATGCGTGTCCTCTGTGAGTCCTGTTACATCTCGCCCTATCTGATGAGCACCGTCACCTGGTTGGGCTACGTCAATAGTGCCCTCAACCCTATTATCTACACTGTGTTCAATACCGAGTTCAGAAATTTTTTCCACAGATTTCTGCACAGTTGTTGCTAACCGCTATATCAAAATCATCTTGCATGACAAAATGGCCATAACCACGGTTGCTTATGAATACATATACATTCATCATGTCCGTAATCTTTATGAATTTAATTAATTTTGTGTGTTTTCTTTTTCAGTTTAATTTACGTAATTTACCTGCGAAAGACAAATGTCTGACTACTTTTAGCAGCAAATGTCTCTGGAATTTCTTCCTGCTTTTTCTTATGAAAAAGACGGAGTTTAAAATGTATTATCAGCACTGCTGGAAATTTAAAGACTGTAAAGGTAATTAATCACGATGTATTATTATGTCTTTCTAGATCTCTTTGCAGATAGTCTGGCTTGCAAGCTTGACAAAAACCAGAAACAAGAATATCTTAACATTTAGGAGTTTGTGTGTCAGTTAAAGTCTCCTAAATCTTGGATCTGCACCACAGCAGTCTGGTCAGTTTCCTTTAAAAAAAATGATCGTCAAATCAGAGTGTAAAGAAAAAGGTTTTCTTAGTATAGAATTCAGCCAACTCCTGCTTAAGGGCCAGAATGTAAATAATTAATTAATTATGGTTGTTGTGTAGATAAAATTTACATTTTTATACATCACAGTGTAAGGAAACAGATATTGGCTTAGACTTACAGCATCTTATGCTGATACAAGACTTACACAAGAAAACATCAACCAACCAGCCCATACATTGAATGACCTGCTAGTCTTGTTCAGATGAATATACTGTATTTTACCATTATAATGGCAGTAATCTGAGTAATGACATTTCTAGAGTACTGATCCCAGCAAGGTGCTAATACTGCATTCCTGGGTGAATGAATATAACTTTGCTGTGACATTGATTCCGTTGCTCCCTTTATTAGATCTGCAAATAATGCACATGTACGTACTATTTTTCTTGCACAGATGTTATGGGAAATTGGTATATTTTACACGTTGCTTTTATACTTACATGTCTTGCAAGAAATGTGTAGGGAACTTTGAGGAGTCCTTAGCTGTTGGAAATAATACGACAAGACAAAGGAAAAGGGAAGGATTCCGTCCTGATGCTGGTACCAAAGTGAGCACCAGTGAGGTTTCACAAGTAGTAACCTTTAAAAACCTTGGATGCACAAACTGTTACAAAACGTTCATCTATAAGCAATGTGTGATCTTTTATTGTACCATTTAGAGCTTTGTGTAATACGACAAACATGAAATATTACAAAAAGTAAGAAGGGGGAAAAAATTAATAAAAAGTATTTAAAGTGTTAGATTCATGTTTTTTGAATTTCATGGTTGAAGGGGGCCTGATCTGGCCAGCACAGGACACAAAGCTGGGGTACATCCTGAAAGAGATGCCAGTTCAGTACAGAGCGCGCGCACTCACACACGTGTGTATACACGCACACACACACACATGTGGGTACGCACACACACACGTGCGCACACTCGCACACACACACATGCGTTCAAACACACACGTGCGTAAACACACACACTCGCACACACACACGTGCATACACACACGCGCACACTGGTTTGTAATTATATCTTTGTGGGGACTCTCCATTCATTTCTTTTGGGAAAACTCTAACCAGCTCTAACTTTAACCATAAGGAACCAAAAAAATGCTTTTGGCCATTTTCCCATTTTTTTTATTGCTTTCACAGATTTTTATGAAATTATTAAAAATTTATATTAATTAGTAAAAATTATTCATTGAGGACTGACAAAATGTCCCCACAACAGTAAAATAACAGGTTTTTACCACATTTGGATCATAACACACACAGAGAATGGACAATTTAGACATGGCATATATGCTGAAAACAGGCATTTGGACTGTGTGAGGAGACCCAAATTCTTGCTTACCAGGACATGGAAACTCCAGATGTGAGCCTGGAGATGTGAGGCGGTAATACTGCTCTATGAGGTACCCTGATAATGAACATTTTTTAAGTTGTTTCAAATATCCCTTGATGGAAGAGTAATCAAATGAGGGGGTTAATTAAAGTATCGATTCTCCTATCAGACCTCACTATCCTACATTACAGGTATGAGCAATTGTGGGGATTTACATGTTGTGAAATACAGAAGTACTGTAACTACATCAAAGAAAATCTGACTCATCTTTTAATTTAAGCTGAAACGGTCTGGCCTCATGTACCTTAAGAATATGCAGAATAAAACCCTACTTTAACATGTCTTCTATTGGAAAGCCAGCAATATTTAAATAATCGATTATACAAATGTAATTAAAGTGCCCTTTACTCTGTAAATTCAGTGAGATCATAATAAGAATCTCACTGGACTTCCTGACACTTAAAGTATCATATGGAAGGTTATCAGTGATATTATACAGTGTATGAGTTTAGAAAATCATCAGGCTTATTCCTCTTCAGTTAGAATATCATCAGGCTAAAATTTCTGCAGTTATTACCTGGCAAAACCCAGAGGATGATTAAAACATTCTGTGAGACACTCATTGCTAAACTGCCTTTGATGGCAGTAAGCTGTCCTGCCAATTTCTCATGCCCAAGTAACTCCACAGCTGAAGAGCCACATCTACAAATGCATTATTTCCTGATCAGATTAGACTGCCTGTCATTTCCCCTTCTATTTTCCCCATCAAAGCACCATCATAGCAACTGGACATTCACTTCATTTACTCTCACCGCAAGGATGCCACAGATGAGTCATACATGCATAGATACCAGTGGTATCTCAAGAGCACTGGCTTTTAGAAAAGAACATGGATAGAATAGCTAAGCATTGATGTTTAGAGCTGCTCTTAAGTGGTGTAGCACTTTCTATGTGACTTAATTCATTCATTTTCCCTGCCGCTTATCTAGTACAGGGTCAAAGGCTTCTAACAGAACCTAAGTAGTGACCTTAAAGATAAACGTCAACTTAGGATACAATTATTAGAGTAAGGACAATAACAACACATCAGCTTGATTACTACACAAGCCCTGTAATGGCAAATTCTGGTTGTGTATTAGAATGCCCTGAAGATGTGGAAGTCAACAGGGCGTCACATGCAGAAAAGCCCGTACGTCAGGGTGAGAATGTAAAGACGGCACCACAATATCAATCAGGATCTGAACAGCATCTGCTCAGTCGTTAGCCGATAAATAATCATAACCACATCATTATTATACTCCATTTACAGATGATGGATGGCCTAAACTGTAGCTTTTTCTCCATAATAATATCTGCTGAGAAAAAAAGCTTTCATGACATCACCTTAAATTTAACAGCATGTGACTTTGCTGAGAGACCGCACTTCAGAGTCAGTGGCTTCTGTGTCAGATGACTACAAAATGCTGTATCCGTCACAAGCTGATTACATCAGGTCCCCTGGTGAATGAAATGAAAAATTATTTACCTGGGGGCAGCTGTCAAATTGTCTTGCCAACTTTTCATTATGAGGATGTCTACAGGTTCCCATCTGTTCTTGGTAATACCAATAAATATTTTACTTTGGAAAGGCTGAAAATACCTAGATAAATATGACCATGCTATGAAGGTGACGGACACCCGGACAGACATTTTAGAAAGATCAGTGTCAGTGAATTTCATCATACTAAAGTGGGAGGACAGAATTTCTTCATGTCAACCATGTTTTTATTGAACAAAACAAGAAGGGTTACCTAAAATTAACTACCTGTACAAGTATACAACCTATTACACTGTGGCACAAGCAGCTGCTCATGATGGCAGTAACCCCAGGGCTGCTGGTGGCACCAGTGCTGAGGGAAGCTGTCAGGGATTTTGGGGGCAGAAAGATTCCAAGAGGCCGGGAAACGCTGCCTCCCATCTCCAGCTTGTTAGCTAGGAAGCCAGTTACACTTCGTGTCTATGACGTTTACAAATTCCACCATGAAGAGTTCCTTCAGCTACTCTGGTCTCCTCCAGCAACCCAGAGACATGCAGTTAGGCTGCCTGGCATCTGTAAATTGCCATGGTGTCTGTTTCCTGTGCTGGACTAGCATCCTACTCATGGTGTAGCCATCCTGTGGGCTGTGCTGCCCCTCCCCCCAACGAATCCAACTAAGGGTCAGTAACATCAAATGTTAGTGTTAACTCTTCACTTACACGTTATTTTCACACATTTATATAAATGTGTTTGAAAACAATGTAAGCAGTCACAACCAGCCAGGCACATGTGCAGTGGATGTTACAGATTGTCTCTGGCTGCCTCAGCTTCAGCCTTCGCTTCACACTTGACTTCGCTCAATGCAGTGCCCCATTTCCAGGATTTTTCCAGGTTGCCCACTGGGCAGCCTGCTGGGTAATCCGAGGCTCAGAAATGACATTGCGCTTAAGAAAAGGACACAAATTCTTCAGAACTGATTTTGAACTCATTCGAGGTAACACCAGTTTGTGCCGTGGTAGTATAATGCTTATTTAATTAGCTTAGTATGCTTTTTTTTTTTTATTATTGCAGCATTATTATTGTTGTATTTTAAATGTGATTCGAATGTATTTTATTTAAATGTGCTCTTCTGCTTTTGTAAAGCACTTTGCATCTGAAAAGTGCCATGTAAATACACTTAGCTTGGCACCTATTTTACAACAATCTGCGCATATTTTATTGGTTATATATACCGTTCACATACTTTGACACATAACATGCAAAAAGACCAAACTTTCAATGGTCTTGATTGAAAATAACAAAAAAGCCAAAATAACATTTTAACATTTTTTATGTAACAGATTTGTGTAATATATACTGTATTTATGTTGAGAAAAATATGCCAATGCATGCTTTATGCATTTATAACGCACACAAAAAAAAATACAATGTATTTACTGAATATAAATTCCGTGTCAGTGGGCCCACACTGTCCAAATATGTGTTGTTCAAGGGTCATACTTTTTTTTTTTTAAGTATGGACATTACAATTAAATACACTAACATACATTTATGCATAGAGACCAGATACACCGTGTTTATTGTCTGTAGCTAAACGGTAATTTACAGTGTTCAACATGGCTAATTCTGTCCGAAGTATAGTAAGAGTTGCCACCAGTCCCGTATAACATAGGACAGAGCATTGCAATAAGGGACGATCTCATGTTATTAGGGAAGGGTGGCAGCCTTAATAAAAACAAGAAATTGTACTAAATGAAGAACTGTTTGGCAGCCGAAAGACATAGCTTACTGGCACATGACTGGGTCACTAAAAAGAGACAATTCCCAACCCTACCGCACAAGCAGATGCCAACGCAAATACATTATCCGAAATACTACATTGCAGTCGCGCATAAAGCACGTGATAGGTACGCAAGACATCTGACGTGCTAATTCGGAGGGTTTTCTCCCCGATGGTATTCCCTTACGCACAGCCGACAAACACGTGAATGTACGTAAGCGTATTCAGCGGCGAGGTAGGCAAAGCATGAAGGGATCGCCGTACAGACTTCATAGCGATGCCCGGACTGACGGGACGGCGTCTGATCCGATCATGGATGTATGGTTGGAAAGGGCAGCAGTAAAAAAGCAACAAAGGGACCTGGTGATAGACTTAGGTTATATAATTATGTGTTTTATTCCACAGTCATTGGTCAAGTGTTCATAAATTTACAGGTAGAAGAGAAATCCTTTGTACTTCGAAAATGGAACAAAGGTACAAATCCATCAAATAATCTGTAAATCCAAAAGCTGTAATAAATTATGCTCTATGCTACTCACAATGATTGTATTTTAATCCTAAAGTGAACCAACCCTCCACTATCAGCTAAAATTAACCCAGGATGAAAGTACATAGATGGTGGTTTTATAGTTTAATACAACAAATTCTTACTGTACCATTAGTGGTGAACATGGATGAAAATCAACGAACTGGTTTGGCATGACTGACAGTTAAAGGAAAGAATCAAAATTACAAAAAAAAAACAACATGGAAAATTGATACTAAACATAATGCTTTCCGCTTCCCGCATTCTTCCATAACCTTAATGGTCACAATCAAATAAATAGTCACAAGGCATTGTGCAAAAAGAGGAGGAGTGAAAAGTGAAATATATTACTCTCCAATAACTGAGGACATGAACAGAGACAGAGCACAAGCCTACCTCTGATCCCTCCATGCTACACAACCTTCGAATTTTGAAGCACAGACAATCCCAACATCTGTAGTTTGTAGGAAATAAAAAGAAATAAATGAAAGCAAATCGGTCCGACAAATCAAATACCAGAAACATTCTGCACATTCAGGTATATATTTATATAGCTGAAATCCCTAAATTCTGAAATGCAATATGATTTAAAATGGCCATATATACAGTGTCTGGGACTTAGAAAAATATAGATCTATTACAATCTATACACAATCGTATTATTCATGCCCAAATTAAACATCCTAACTGCTCTGCACTAGCCTCTAGTCTCCCTGTTCTTTCCTGGTGACTGCATATTAAAATTTCACAACCAGGTTTTGATAAACAAGCACCACTCTGGACTGCTGGTGGTTTACCATGCATTCCACTCGCAAGAAACTTCAATAAACACAACTAAAGTGGGCACTTCACACCTGCTGGACTCAGCCCTTTCTTACTATGCAAGTCAGAGCTCAATAGCCTGAGAAGAAACCAAGTCATTCTCAGCATGAATTTCTCTGAAATCCTCAGAGGACTAAAATCTTCTTATTCCCATTGGGCAATGTTCCTGAGGGTCGAATGCAATTTCTGAGTCATAAAAAGAACTTTAATGAAAGACAAGTATCCACCAAGAAGGGTACTTCTCATATCATCTAGAAGTTAATTAGCCCCTTGTATGCAATGGAATGAAGCACAGTTCTCTCCCGTTTTCCTTTGTTTAAGCCTGGGCCTTGGTGACCAGGTAGTAAAGGAGAAAAAAGATCAGCACCAATCCCACAGAAACATAACAGAGGATCTTGCGGTTGTCCCTGCCGGATCGAACCATAGTGGAGAACCTCTTCACGCTTCCTGTCAGAAGCCCAGTAGCACTCAGGAAGTTGGAGTCCTTTCAAGAAAAAGGAAGGAAAGCTGGTCTTAAACTGATTACTGTGGAACCCAACTGCAATCAGAGCTGTCACCATTACTCAATTATTAAAAAACATGGATTATAATTTTCCTTCTCGATCATTCAGCAATATGGTGGGCGACAAATGAAAATAAAGAGCAAAAACCATCAGTTGTGGAAGCACTTCACATTAAAAGTGAGTGAATATGCAGTCATCTGTCAGTATTGCAGGGCGATATATATTCACATATAGATCAGTTCAGGATGACTGCAATGCAAATACTTGTTAAAGAACACATCCAGCTTTGATGGACTCAATAATGCGAGGTTAGCCACAGGTAAGTGTCATTTAGTCTCTCAGAGCAGCCTAGCCTGTCTTTATCATCACTTTGACTTTACATCATTTTGCTAAATTTACTTTCTAGGATTTGTCTATATCAAATTAATCACTGCTAAAACAGAGATTCGTCTTGTGGCTTAGCCGAATCGTCTTACATAATACGTTGCACATAAGCCATATAATATTAATAATTTTCTGTGAACATACTCTGTGTTTTGAACTGGGCTGAACGATATTTCAAGTTTCTGCGATATGTAAGAGTTGAAAATTAACTATAAATCCATACAAAACTTATCTACCAACAAAGTCTGTCAAATAAGTTGGTGGTATTGCTGTTAGTTGTGCAAAACATATACAAAGCAGTGCTGACAAATCACTTACTTTGTTCAATGTCATCTCTATGAAATACAAAATATTTCCATACAGCAGAAGACGAATGTCTTTTTGTGACCATTTCCAGTTCGCTTTTCTCCTCTTCACTCATTTTTGTTTAATTTCTCACAAACGGGTGAAACGGACTATGAATGAATCAAACACGCTAATGATTTGGATCGTCCTGCAGAGTGGATGGTGAGCTCATGCAAAACTGGTAAACTTTCAGACCCGATTTAAAACATATACTAGATAATGTTGAAAAGGAACCATCATTACAACTGCAAAACTTCTGCTCCCTATGACTGACCCAAAACGTTTTAATGAGCCTTATTCATGGTTAGAACCAAGTAGACTATCACGGTCCTTGCGATGTGATTTCAGCATGGCATTTCATGCGCATGCAGTAATTAACAATGCACATTGTGCAAGCCTAGTACCAAGGGTGGCACATCGTGTGTGTGTGGGGCTACGGCATGTTCACATCCATATGTGCGTTACTTTTTGGGGGATTCTCCAGTTTCCTTCCACTGACCAGAAACATGAAACTTAATGAACTGTAGTGCCTAAACTGACCATATGGGTGACCCTGCAATGGTTTGTTGGTTCCTGCTTCATAACTAATGCAATATATACATATATTTATTATGCTATACTATATTATACTATACTGAAACAAATACTCGAATCGTCAGATTAAGGGGCCATATTTTTAGTACGTACGCACGGAGGGGGGGGGGGGGGGGGGGGGCAAAAAATTTTACCGAATTTTGCGTACGGGTGCCAATTCGGGGG
>JAODJX010000007.1:24290165-24305508 GCA_026776945.1 Isichthys henryi | reverse complement strand
TTACATTCTTGTCTCTGTGTCTCATTTAAACACACCCCTGTGCTCTTATAGTCGAACCTATTGGCCCATTGATATATCCTTTTCCCTTTTCTGTGTTACATCTGCACTCAGGTTCTCACCCCTGAGGTGGTTTGTCATGTGATGGGTGTGGCAACATGCTGTATCAGTGCATGGTCCTTACCTCCACAGCTATATGATGTCACATATGTTTAGATTCTGTCCATTTCCAAATAGATCCTGTACGACCTGCCCACACCAACCCTAATGAATTGTCACTGAACATAGAAAGGGCCTGAACATATAGCTCCTGTTGTTAATCTGCCTTGGATGTGCATTAATACCCCCAGTCATTTCATGAAAATATAGATCTACACACATTTTGTGTGTGTGTTTTACTTTTGATTTAGGTACAGAAGGTAAGCTATACTTTCAGCACACTATTAATTACGTTTATCTGCTTGTTTGTCTACCCATCACCTAGGCCATCATGGTTTTCCTCAAGCCATTTCACCCATTTCCCATGCAACTCAAAGTGACAACATCATGGCTTGTGCGGGGACAGGGGTGGGGAACCTGATCCATGGAGGGCCAGTCTGGGTGTTGGTTTTTGGGTTCCTAGGACTGGAGTTGAGACGTCATTCCAAAAACCCGCACCAAAACCAGGGGTTCCCCACCCCAGTCCTAGGATGTGAACCACCAACCTTGAGATTACAAATCTTGACCTCAACCAGCCTTCTGTATCTCAGCTAGTATGTGAACAAGGTACATAAATTGCAAATAACATCTACTATGCTTCAATTCTACATTTCAGATTTTCCAGAGGTAAAAAAATTACATGCAAAATACTACAGACACTCAGTACGCAAACTGGAAATAACACAATAATATTTCATTATCTTTTCTTTATAACATCCATTATAAAATATAAAGAGATTATTTACTTTATCAGGTTTTCCCTTCAAGTGTCATTTGCATGTTTGCAAAGAAAAACAAGATTCGTATATCAGTCTGAACTGATTACCAGTGTTCATTTTAGCCTTAGTGCACAACAGCTGTGTCCTGCAGGATATTAAACATTTAACACAGCTTCTAAATCCTTTAAGAGATCAATCACAAAAAGATACAGATTAAAAACAGACCCTCAAGAAATCATACGGTCTCACTATATAAGAGTTATCTATAATTTACTTTTAACATACAAAATTCATCTTAAGTTACAGCGGCCTCCTCAACAAATTAATTGATCCAAATTAACTACTACAACACCCAATGGGAGAAAAAAGAAAGTATCTAAAGTTAGTTAACATTACCAGTGCTGAGAAATATGCGATGACAGAATATTGTGCAGTGACTTAGCCAAGAAAGATTCAACAATGGACAAGATAAACCACTGTTACAATTGTCAAAGAACAAGAGACAATATTCAGGATATTGCATATATTTTTTCTGCAGAGACCACTAGTCTAGTACAAATATCCATCTTTTAACCTTTTACCCTGGTTAAGCTCACGAGGAGCCAGTTCCTAGCAGTATGGAACACAAGGCTGGGTTACACCCTGGACAAGCTGCCAGTACCACAAATATTTTTAATACAAAAAACAGAGGGATAAAGTTGTATGACATTCCCCTCTTTAAAAATCTGGTTTACACCATTGTTATACACGGGGATTGACATAACTGGTACGCATTCACCTTTAAAAGCCATACGTGTGGCAATTGATTAATGTAGCAGCACAAATACGTACGTATTTTATGTGCATTTGTGCCGATATGACAAGAAATTACTGCGCATTTTAATCTCTATACCGCAAATGAAGTACGAACTGGCATATAAAGGTTAAAACGCACAATAATTTCTTGTCATATCGGCGCAAACACACAAAAAATGTGTACACAGTCACGCTGTTACAACAATCGATTACCACACAAATCGCTATTAAAGGTGAATGTGTACTTGCGTACCAGTTATGTCAATTCCTGGTTATACACATTGATCAAATCACAAGGTAATGTCTCTCACTACTGTGCTTATGAACCTCAATGGTATATTTAAATGAACCCTTCTTTCCTAAGCATTCTCCTCTTCGCTCTCCGAATTCTGCTGCTCTCCCTCTTCTGTCATTCTCTGTAAATCATTGGTCGCCAGTGATGTCATTTTCCCATCTGGCCCTATTTTCATTGGCTGGATCACATGGTCCCTGGAAGCAGACACATTTCATCAATTACATAACACAATATATCACTCTGTTGGTTTCATTAGTGACTTATATACTATGAGAAAATGGTATGAAAGGTACTTTTTAGACTAATGTTTTTACAGGGTGAGAGGTTACTGCATCTTGAGGGCCGTTTGGTCCGGTGGCCCTTTATGAACGATGCCTCATCTGCTACGAAATGCTTTCTTACCTGGACAACTTATCGAACATGTTAACCAGTTTCATGGCCTCAAATTCCTTCTGCTCCTCTGTCATGCCATCCATGGGGTTGGGCTGGTTGTCTTCCACACGTCCCGTTACTGGGTTAATACTGACAGAGAACAACACTGTGAGCAAACATGGGAAACACTGAGTGCACATGGCAGGTGGCCCCGAGATCGAAACCAAGAATCTCTGTCTGACACACTGTCATTTATGCGGTCTTTGTCATCCTTCCTTCCATCAACCCGCTTGTCTTATGCAGGGTTGGTGGGGGTCCTACACCTAAAACTGAAAGGATGGGATGTTGTTTCAGTGCATTGTGAACACAGCCTCTGTTCTGTGATTGTGCAGTCGGCATGTTCTCTCTCTGGCGTGTGAGTCTCTTCTGGGTACAGCGGTTACCTTCACAGACCTGCATTTAGGCTAACTCATGTCTGTAAACAGCTCACAGTTATGTGTGTGTCTGCGTGCCCTACAAAAGCCTGGCATCCCACCCTTAGTGTTCCCCACCCCTGTGCCCTGCCCGGACTCCAAACCTGCCCCCACGATACACAGTTAGTCTTTAGTAAAACACAGATACAAGTACTTGCCAATGGCCCTGATGGCATGTGTTCACACAAACTCACTGCGGTTTGGCCTCCCTGTACTCCTCCGTGTCACTGTCCTCGTCCTCGGAGTAGTGGCCCGGGTCCCTGGCTCCCTGCATCAGGCCGCGTGCAGCCAGCAGGCCAGCCGCGTTCCCATACCCCGTGTACTTGATGAATCGGGACACTGCAGAGGTCAATGACAGTCACGTTATGCGTCTGCGCATATCTGCGCGTGTCCAGGGTTACGGAGGCCTGCTCACCACTCTCCTTGCAGAGCACGAAAAGGAGCTCCGCGGAGCAGTGCTTCACATCCGTGTCAATGTGGGTCATCAGGCGCACCAGCTTGTTCCGCAAGGTGTTCCCCACCTCGGGCCGGTTCTTCACATCACGCAGAGGGGGCAGGATCTGCGCTTACACAAACCAAACACACACACGTCACATGTACAAAGGCACATACACACAGGTTTGTAATGATCTCTTTGTGGGGACTCTCCATTCATTTCTATGGGGGAAAACTCTAATCCCAATAATGACAACCTTAACCCCTACCCAGCCCCATTTTTAGTTTTTTGATTGCAGTCACACTGAGTTTCGCCTTGTGGGGACCAGAAAAGTGGTCCCCACAACGTCAAAATAAGTTTTTTTCACAATGTAGGATCATTTGGTCTCCAAAATATAATGCATACACAACACACACAAACACAACAGGACTGGCCACACATGCCCCGCTCTGCTGACACAGCGGACGAGTACATTGACTCCCACCCTGGTCCGCAGGAACTTCCTGGTCTCCCTGTGCACGCGGGCGCTCTCCGTCAGCAGGTTCAGGCAGGGCAACAGAGTCTCCTTTACCTTGGTCCCCTATAGGATAGAATAAAGATGCCAGCGCTGCTCAATGAGACCCCAATGATATGTAATGGTACCTGGGATTCCTGCGTAGGAATATGGACAATGGCTGCCCAAAAGTCCCATATGTCCAGGTAAGAAGGCTTGTTTGTTTTAAGTGGCCCTACAATGGAGCACCTACAGGTTTTGAATTTCTGGTTATGTGTAGGGATTTAATTCTTAAGCATAATAACATTTCAAAAGTACAAAACCGCACAAAAATATTCACACACTAAATATATTCAAAACATTTGCAGATCAAAACTAAACTGGACAGTTAAGAAGTACACATGACTGCAGCAGGAAGCCCTTAACCTCCTGATCCAACAGCTCACCTTGTCCAACCTCCTCTCCATGAACTGCAGTAGCATGTTCACCGAGTCCATGTTGACGCCCAGGTACTCGATGGAGCCCTGCTGAACCTTGGGAAGGAGCAGCACGTCCAGGCACATCAGAGGCAGGTTCCCCAGCAGATTCACCGTATGGCTATGGCAAACACACACGGCAAACACAAGGCCTGAGGACTCACGGGCACGCTAAGCCCTGGGCAGCCTGAGCATGCACCGTTAGCCGACTCCTGACCTGTGGAACTCCTCTGTACGGTCCTCTCCATGAGCCACGCTCATCAAACACGGCCTCAGGACGGCCGCCAAGTGCCTATAAACTGCCGCATCCTCCTTTGGCATCCGAAACGACAACAAAAAACAGACAGGAAAGGTATGATGACTCCATTCCCACCACGCTGCCACACTGGCTGTTTCTCAGTATGCGTGCTTTACTGTACTTATGTTCTTGTCTGCCCATTTTACATCATCTTCCATTGCCGAAGACCAGTTCCAATGGTCAAGAACAGAAGTACAGAGGACAGTAAAAATCACCGGATGTCGTTCTTGCCCCAACCCAAATATAATGGAAACATCGGTTGCATCATTGCCAAACGAGACCAATCCCATGATGCACTGCACCCCAAGTTCATTCTTGGGAGGTAAGTTAGTATGACTTGTCTTGCCAAAACCACAAGTACGATCTTACTGAGAAATGCCCAGTGTGTGTGCTTTTGAACATAGAAGCTTCTCTCCCATCATCTCACCTCATCTACCTTACGGCGACTGGTGCCAAGCGTGATGTTGAAGAGGATTTTGAGGATCTCCATGGCACACTCTGTCTCCTCGCGGCTAAGGGGAGGTGGGCCAGCAGCACCTGCACCACCATCAGGCCGCACCACCTCGAAGGCACCGAGCCAGCGCAGGCCCAGGGTGGCATCCAGCACGCTGGAGAGGAGGCTGACGCCCCGCAGCTCGTGGGCGAGCTGGGCTCGGACGTCCACGCACAGCGCGGTGAGCAGAAAGGTGAGGCGTAAGTCAAAGAAGCGCACCGTGGGGCTCCACTCCCGCCCGCGGCACTGCTTGAGCCGATCGGCCAGGCCGGCCACCAGCCGGAGGTGCGCAGCTGCCTCTCGGGCTTCCTCACTGGTGAACACCACGTTGCACAGACACTTGAGGGCCTCCACATTAACATCCGGGTCGGGCGTCTCCGGCGTGGTGCCATCAGCGTCGCATGCCAGCCCCGCGTACCGACTCAGCGTCCACACGGCCTTCCGTGTACAGAAAGGGCCAAGGCTGCCCTTATCTCGTGACAGGATGCGGATGGTCTCCAGGCAGGCCAGCTGGCAAGATGGCTGCAGCTCTCTGTTCAGGAATCCCATCGCCAGCTCGCCCAGCCGCTGAAGGGACAAGCGAAGGCTTTGCACCAAAATGACACTGCCTCCCGGGCTGTCCTACAACGGACTGCAGACGGGGGACACTTTGCATTTTCAAGAGGTTTTCACAAGACCTTGCACTACACCATGGGTTTTTAACTAGGGCTCTACAGAATTTTTTTTTGTAAGACTTGACTCTGTTCCCTATCCCCTGGTCTGTTCATATTAAAATCACAAAATTAGTTCATACCTCCCTCTCCTCTTGCTCCTTCATGTTAAAGGTGAAACACTGGCCTTTCTATAAACAAAGAAGAGAACCGACAAAGTAATGCGTTATTATTAAGCCACTTAGTTTCAATATCCATTAATGGGTAGTTCACTCAGTCAGATAAAAGCAGGAGTTTTACATTATAGATGTTGGTATTGACTGGGCCATTTTTTGAAAAAACAAAGCTACTGGTGCTGGGTGGAGGGAATACAAGATTAAAAATATTTGTCGAGAGCGGAACAGAAGCCTGTAATGAGGGAGTAGCGCTTAAAATTCTAAAGTTTGATGCTTATAACAGCGCCCCCATTTGTCAGATACATGCTATGCAAACGGCTTCTAGAAATCTACTCCCTTTACAAAAACTACGCAATCCGTGAGCAAGCAAAATACTGACGCTATCCATTTTAATACTGCTAACTGCAGAAGCGCTGCAACCACCTATGACGAGGACAGAAGTAACGCTGCAGTAGGAGGAGCGCACGTTAGATTCCGGAATTTATTACAAAATTTATTACAAAAAAAACACATACATAAATATTAACGGCGAGGACCGTAAACTAGGTTTATAGCGATGGTATCTGATACACAGCTGGGGCCTCGCGATAATAAATACATTATCATATGCGGTTTAACATTTACTATCCATATACAAAATCAGGCTTCCTATGGAACCACTGAGAATCTCGAAACATTACGGAACACAAAATTTGCGGAGCCATATTACTGTTTTTTTTTTTTTAATTTCACACGATCAGTATAATTACATTTAAATTTCACTGCTAGTTTAATCTTTTACCACGCACGATTTAGCATAATCTATTAAAAACTTACCTCTTTATTAAATGACTGCAGTGCCATCAGAGCGGCATCTTGATCGCCAGTCTCCATCTTTTCTATAATGATATATAGATCCATTATTCTAACGCAAGAAGATCGCTCTATTGCCAATTGGAGTGCCAAGAGAAAACTAAACTGTACAATATAACTGTAGGTGCCGTTTTGACACTCCGCTTGAACACCCTGAAGCTGACGCGAGGATGCAGGAGAGGATCTTGGGAGATGCAGTTTTAGGACGTAGACACTTTTGCCACGAACAATTTCTCAATAATTATGCAGAATTAAATCGTTAACACAATAATTTTTAGGTACGAAATACTCTTCCAGCACAAATAATTCATGATAACTACTCTATCCCTCTAGAAGGAATCAGTAGTATATTTGTTAACCAAATCAGCCATTTACATAAATAAGGAAGGTATGTGCGAGAGCTTGGGAAACTAAAACGAGTGTAAAACGAGTAAGTATGAAGAGGGGATAAGGCGTCACGTGTGGATACAGCTGGTATTGAACAGTTTGCCATTGGAAATCACTGAAGCAAACAGCTGACTCTAAAATAAGAACATCCCTCTAATTTATAAGGCCTCAAAAAAATCAGTTGGCGTAATATGTACGTATCACACATATTTTTCGAAGTTAAGACGGCATGGACAAGAACAACTGATAGTTCATAACATTCAATTACAGCTCAAGCTCATTAGCTACATGTGTTTGGTAACCACTGCATGAAATTCATCACCTAACATGGCTCATTTAGTAACCTTATATCAATTTCAAAAAGTTTATACTATTTTGTTCACGTTCTACGAAAACCATGAAAAAAAACAATTTAAATGAATACTATAAATTTCCCTAATAAATCAGTTTAATATAAAGAACAATCCAAGTTAAGATTATACATTAAAATATGAAGGTGGATCTTGTTTTGACCAAAAGCGGAAATTAAATGCACGATTTCAATTAAAACTATTTTAATATTCCAATTGGTATAATTATGCTTAAGTTTCTATACAGATTTTACTTTTATAAAATACTTCCACACAATAAATGTTAACTACACAAACATTACTATGAAAGCAGTGTGGCAGGCATCAGGCAGATCATTTAATAACAATGGCATAAAAAAAAAATTGTCATCCATTACAGCATATTTATCTTCATACATATGAAAGTCCCTGTACAACAGCATTTAAAATCATTTAGTATTAGTATTGCTGGTCCTCAACTGATGAATTTTGTGCAGTGTCGGCTCCATCTCTTGTTGGGGGGGGGGGGGGTCCACCACCATCAAGCCGGTCCATTCACTGCCTCTGGCGACTGAACCCGCTTGTCCGGTCTAGATGAAAATGACAAACGTGGATACCGGGGCAATACATGAATGAAATGCAAAATGAGCTTTTGTACAGACAGAACCATCAGGTGATCCAGGTGTCCAGCTTCGGGAAAGGGGTCTTGTACTTGACCCGAATTCCATTGTGTACAAACTTCACTTACCACCAACCCATAAATACTGCACATATTTTCTTGGCTCATTCTACTTCTGTGACTTTCTGAAGGGGGACATTGACAGCTACATTTGAAGATTTTTCTTTCCCCTCAAGGGGGCTGATGCTGGTAAGCAGTAAACGTGACTTATGATTAAGACTTCGGAATAAGGAACTTCGGTCAAAGCATCAGGTTGATCTCCAATTGTTAAATCACACGCAAACACTATACTAACAGGGTGTGTGGATGCTACCATAAAGGGGGTCCTCACCTATGCTGCTGACTGTTGCTGGCTGGTGGGCTTGATCCAGTTCTCACCAACACAGGGTCCTCAGAGACAGCATATTGTGTGGATGGGTCTCGAGAGGTAGGTGACTTGTCCTCACTAAAAGAGACATTGCGAGTTTTTATTGGCAGAGCTATTTTCAATAGCACAGGACACAGTCAAAACAGAACAGCAGCATGCAGAATGGAAGTTCAGGTGCACATTGAAAGAGGAAAGAAAAATTGTATTAACAGAAATCTCCACTTTTCAGAAACATTTAGCACATTCAGGGACATAACAGGGATTATATCTCTAAGAACTGCCATTATCGATTGCTGCACCCAGTAAAAAGGCAATAGCACACTTGTTCCTGCTTTAAATCTACTTTCCTGTCTTGATTAGGCTGTAGTAACAATGAATTAATTCAATAAACAAACAAACAAAAACAATCTTGAACTCAAGTCACGTACAGAAAAGCTGCAATGCTGTTCTTTAACTGCACATATGACATTACCAAATTTATCATTATCTTTAAATAATTCTGTAGTATCATAATATTGTTGTTTCAGGATTCAGATCCTTTTTTTTGCACTACGATTACCTTGTTGCCACTGTGTGTACTCTTTCTCCCTTGTCTGTCTGACTAAATGTATAGTGGCCTGTGCTCTGTCGTTGATGCAATATGCACCAGAATTTCCCCCCTGCGATCAATAAAGTGCATCATAATTTTAAGTGTACCAAAGGAAAGTTTCTTCCTGGCCAATTATGACTTTTCAGTAGAGAATGAAATCAAACCACAAGACAAGACCAATGTTTCTTTTAATGGATATGCTCTCTTGGTTTTCATATTCTGAGTGTAAGGTCACTGATGCTGCAAAGCCTTGTCCTTATAGAGACACACCTTAGTCCGTGAGGCCTTTAGAGAAAACCAAAGCTGCAAGTTGATGGTTAACCCTTAGATCCAGTGGACATACCATGACATAGAAATTCATGCATCCAATTTAACATGCACATTAATATATGAAGATAAGATCATGATAGTAGTCAAGTGGCTTATGAAAAAACATTGCATGACTGACATGTCCTGAATCAGCTGTACATATAAAAAGGATTTCAACACTCTGAAGCCATTAGCAGTAAGAAAGAGAGGAGGCCGACATAAGTAACAGGCTTCTAAAGCAAATGCACGCTAATCACTGCTCTCGCCGTCAACACCATACCTTTTACATTAACTGATTCTGCAAATGTGAAAACAGATTTGAAGGAAACCAAACAAGCTTTCAAATCCAAATCGTAAAATCACAACCAATGGGAGTGGGACAATCACTGCCTGATGGAGCTCAATGTGAACAAGGTACAAGTTTAACAATAGGACATTAACAGACATATTAAGATGGTTTACTTTTGGCATTAATGAAACAGAATTCTCAAAAATATATTCACCTCAATTCCCCCCCAAATGGAGAACCCATTTATGCAAAAGAACAAGCAAAGTCAGCCCTACTTAGACTGAAACACAAGGTTTAGGTATAACCAATGAGAACAGCTGGTTGTTAAAGCTCACCTTTTGAAAACGGCAGTCTCTGTTTTGGCATCTACAGTAAGGCTGACTGTCTCCTTCACGGAGCCATTGGCGACAGTATCAGTGACACGATCAGTGTTCAGCTCCTCATCCTCCTTCTCTCTAACCAGAGTGGCAGGCTGGGACTCTTGACCAGGCCACTGTTCCACTCCTGCTACAAGAAGGTCTGTGTTATTCCACGGCAATCAAGAGTAATGCCTGACATCTGCCTCTTCCTTTATGGCCGTACATTAACACTGTCACCTTCAGACTGAGCTGCAAAACCAGCAGTTCTCGCATCTTCTGAGCTTGTCTCCATAGCCACTGGGGAGCTACTTCTTAGAGGATCGTTGGGACTAAAGCAATGATGACAAACACCTCAGTTTAAACATACTGACCAAACCCCTGCCATGAATGTCAACATCCACCCATCCATCACAATCAAATATTAAGGTCAAAATCAACACTGGCGACATTCGAAATTTGAATATTTTTAAAGTGCCTTACTAACACGACACATTTACGCTAAAGGAGCTACCACAATGACTTAGAGACCTCACAGATCCTGAGAAGTTGGAGAACTCTGCCCATCCATCCGTCTTCCCTTGGGATGAGTTTTCTGAACTGCAGCCCACTGATTTTGGCATCAGAGTTTGTGAAGCATCCACAGCTGTGGGAGGCCCTGTTCCTGTGGAGCTTCCAATCTCCATGGGAATGTCAAAGCTGCTGGTCCAGGCTGGTATTACAAGACATAAGCCAGTTAATAAATGTAAAAATAAATAAAAATACTTTGCCCATATAAAAAAAAAGGGTATATTTGATCAGCTACAAATCTCTGCTCAACCAACAATAGTATGGAAACAAAGAGGAAATGCTGTTCCTAGAGGCCTGGGACAACCTCATGTTAATGTTCTATGCAAATTAAATGGAACTCTTCATCCTCACCAGAGTTAACCTCCATTCGGTCATCAGAGCTCATGTTGCTGGGCTCAAAAGGGTCACGTTTACCATCTTCCTCTTCAGAATCTGTGCTCTCTTCACTGTCTGTACTGCCAGAACTTCTGCGGAGCAGAGTTGAATGCTCTTTAACAAATCTCATCAAAGGACAAATTTGGAACTGGAATTCAGTAATAAATTCACCTGGGGCGCCTCTGAGTTTCTGGTGCAAAAGTGACATCTTTCTCATCCCAAATGTCATCCTCGTCAGAGCCAGTGTCTTCACATTGTTGGATCTTTTCCTTGCAGAATGTCTCAAAGAGGGCAATATTAGCCTGCAGGACACACATGCACACACATGCAGCCTTCAAGTAGTGCACTTGTGTCATTTGTCCCCATCATGCCAAACAAAAAGCCGCCAAACCAAACTGGATTTGCATGTTTTTCCCCCCCATCACAACCAGAAAACAACTAGGGCCTTGACTATAAGGTTGTGACATGTAGACTTATGTACTCAGGACTCTCATTATTAATATTAACTGGAAAACATCAATATTGTTCAGTATAAGGCAATCTGGACCTGATTGTATAAGGTAAAGGCAAAATCAGAAATAGCTGCCATAACTATCAAAGTAATGGGGAGAAAGTTTCACACAACCTCCAGGATGCCTGGACAAGGAAACTTCACTTGTCCTCCCACTGTTAATTGATCCTCTTAATTCCAGGGAAACACATGAATCATAAAAAAAAATTACTTGGCACATATGCAGTTAAGTATAGAATAATAATGTTAAGATTAAAACACAACTGTACTTACACTTTCATTTGTATTCAAAGAAAAATTGATGTCAGATATTCTGTCAAAGGCAATACTGAAATGTTAAAGAAAAAGTAAGTAAGCCAAAAAGTCAAACAATTTCATATTAAACAATTACAAAAAATCTTACATACAAACGGGTGCACTTACATAGAACAACAGAGGAAGACCCACTGGCCATAAAGCAAAGACCACAATAGGCCAAACTAGGCATTAGAATTAGCAGTTAAGAACCTAGTCAACCTTCGGTCAGCAGTAAACCTCCAACTAAAGTGCACAGAAACCAAAGTAAGGGCAACTTGCAATAATTCACACTATACTCCCTTCTTGGTAGTTCTGAAATGCAATTCCAGCACAGTGCACATAATAAGGTCAATACCAGCATGAGAAAGAACAGCCCTGCTGCCCATTCATTATGCGTGGATGATGTAGTAGTTTAGTAACACCTGCTGTCATTTAAAGCTGATCAGTTCAACAGAATCAATGCATGGTACATTTACTTGAGCCACCCTAGAATTAGTAAGGTTAGATGCTCTGACTAAGTTGCTAGTGAAGAGCAGCATGCATGTGAAATACTCACTCCACAACAACATCCTGCTCAGCGGACCCCTCGTCATTGAAGCCAAACTGCTCAACAAAATTGGACGTCATTTGTTGCATCTGATAATCAGAGAAGGCCTGGCAGACCCAGGATCAATAATAATGATATAGTCTTCACACTACAAATCAAAATTGTATGCTCTGCATTTATGAACACGCACACATATACGTACAGCATATTACATACGAGTACATATGGCTTTGCAGCATTAATAATATTTAACAAATTTTAAAAAGTATGATTGCATGCAAGCAATTATGTCTGAAGGCTGAAATCAATCTGAAATAAACAGAAGAGCACGATTTATAATAAAATTACTTTTTTCTCTACCCAAATTACTGACTTACTTGTTGTAAGGCAGAATCCTGACGAAATCCAGTGCTTTTAAAGTCTACCTCATCATTACTGGATGGATGAATGTGTGTATTTATCTAGTTGTGAAACATAAGTACATCATAAGGTAATGCATATCATTTCCCGCACTTTTAAATACTTCAGTGCAGGCACACAACATGAAGTCTGAAAAGACTTACTAAATCTACAGTGTTCTTCTTGTTAATATCTGCTAGCTGTCCAGAAATAAATGCATCCCATGCGTCTTGGACATCCTCAGGGAGCTCTGGAAATACAAGGACACATTTCTTTAAGGGATCTGCCATAGCAGACTACCCAGCACACTTTGTGAGTAATACCACTCACCTGAAATAAGCTGCTGTATTAGCATGCTGTTGGGCCCTTTGTCACTGTTGTGCACCACAGAATTAGCTATCTGAGTCAGATGGCCCATGTATCCTCGGCGCCTTCCGCCTTCGGCCCTGGAGCAGATGATATAGTCACTGAGACTCATATTGATTTAAAATGGCATACAGAGAGAACAACAGCTCAAGTCCCCCACAAAACATTAAAAATATCACATTTTCAAAAAGAAGTCAGACTTCAAGGCACAATATCACTATGGTTTGCTTACATTAAAAAAGGTATACTTACATTAAAACAGCCAACAGTTCGTTTTATGTTCATGTTATTTTTCCAAGAACTTTTAGCTGCAATGGAGCCAAGTGATCTACCTAGTTACACTGCCACTGATCACAGTGAATTTATGATGAGTCAGGCGCCAAGGGCCCTAGTGCTGTGCTGTATGCATTATTAAAAGCCTCGCACATTTGCAGACAAGAAGAATTTTTAGTTCCGAGACACTACAGATAGATAATTTCACATGCACAGACAAAATAGCAGCTCAAATCAAATTGAGATTACCTTTGTGACTTCACCAATAGTGTTAAATATAGATGCTTCGATCAATTGGTAGGCAATTTTCAGTCTTTTTTGATCAGAAGCCTTTAATTTTAATCTCAAATAAAGATTTTGCAGATAACGTACAATTAGGCATACTTTAAAATTATATATGGATAAGTGATCCCCCATTCTGGGATGCGGGGAAACTACACTCAAGAATGGATGAACAGCTACCAGCAATACCCCATCCTTCTTTGAGTTAGATAAATACAGAAGGCATAACTAATTACACATCATCTAACAGGTGAAAGGGTGCTTAAATTACATTAAAATTCCATTTTAGATCTTAAGTTATTTCTTAAAGGATGGGGGGCAGCGTGTGGATAGTGGGCTTGGGCCTGTGATGAGAAAGTCACTTGTTCAAGCCTAGTCTCAGCACCTTTGTGGGCCCTTGAGCAAGGTCCTGGAAGCCCGAGCTCTTTGTCCTCCGCTACAGGTGGCTGCCATTCGCAGCCAGCTTACTCTCACCGAGAGCGAGCAAGAAGGGGGAGGTGAAAAGCTAATTTCCCCGCAGGAATCAATAAAAAGTATATTACAAAAATATAACAATGAGTACTTACTGCTCCTTTTCATTGGAGACCCAGGCATCAAGTATTCTCTGCAGTAACTGGCACTTCTGAAACAGCTGGGAAAGTAGGGAACAGACTCAGCACACAGGTATTATAAAGACAACAGCTCTGAAGTATAAAAGTCACCTGCAAGACGACGAGACTCACATGCTTGACAAGAAGGTTTTCGCTGACAGACTCAGAGTCATTGTCTCCTTTGATAATGGGACTTGCACTTTGAGGTGGAGGTAAGGTCAGAATCATTGCTATGCAGATTTCAACTTGTATGTGCAAAAAGTTATTCCATATATATCTGAAGTACATATCCTAAAGAACCAGAAATAAACAGAAAAAGGTCAGTGCACAGGATTAAAACTGATTACCTTTTAAAGCAAAGAAACAGCCACGGGCACTATTTAAAAAAACAGCCAAATGACTATTAAAGGCCAAGGGTTTAAAAGCTTACTCACAAGTATGACTCCGACAGTGTTGAGGTCTATAAGCTGAAGGTTGATCGTGTGTGTGTTTGTCTGAAGAAGGCTAGCGACCAGTCGGACTACATGCAAACGTGCATTGCCGACTGGGGGATCCAGCACTCCCCATGTAGTTTTCAAGACATTTTTCTATAAATGACAATACAAAAACTATCATTACATCTACAATGAATAGTGCTACCCTCCAAAATAATTCAGTAAAGAGCACTGATAGTCAGCAGTAACAGAACCAAAAGGATCCCGAGAATTGTTTGTCTTTCTTCCAGTTATGGGCCAATACCTCTGGCGGCTCAAGCAGCAGTTGGTGGAAGTCCTTTAGCCTTGGTTTGACAGCCTCCAGCACACTCGGACTGACTGAGAACGATGGGTGGTTCATAATGGGGGGGCAGCTCTCTAAGTGGCCTTCAAAACTTAAACAGTATACAGTTGCAGTTAACAGGGAGGACAACTGAAGGCCAAAAACGAAAGCCGCCTTTTTTTTTTGTCAAGTACTTACGCAGGCTTTCGCATTTCAAACAGAGTCAACAGTATCTGTATAACACTGACTATAGCAGAGTCGTTGCTCTCTTTGTAAAAGTTGTTTGGCAGTAACAGTTACACGGTCTCCAGTCTGCACAACAGCAGGGGGGGGGGGGGAATAAAAATTA
>JAODJX010000007.1:24237001-24248827 GCA_026776945.1 Isichthys henryi | reverse complement strand
TAAGCGGGGCGCAGGCAGCACGGCTAAGCAGAGGGCAGACAGCACGGCTAAGCAGAGGGCAGACAGCACGGCTAAGCAGAGGGCAGACAGCACAGCTAAGCGGAGGGCAGCCACAGAGAAAAATACGCCTGTTTGCCGTTTGCTTACTCCCAACATGAAGGCTGAGGAGAGCAGGAGCGACCTGAGAGTGTCCCTGCTGCTGGACAGCAAGCCCGCACTGCCACATGCTGTGTCCATGTTTACTGCGGAACACACTCACCTGTTCATGCTGTGCCCATGTTTACTGCGGAACACACTCACCCATTCATGCTGTGCCCATGTTTACTGCGAAACACACTCACCCGTTCATGCTGTACCCATGTTTACTGCGGAACACACTCACCTGTTCATGCTGTGCCCATGTTTGCTACGGAACACACTCACCCGTTCATGCTGTGCCCATGTTTACTGCGAAACACACTCACCCGTTCATGCTGTGCCCATGTTTACTGCGGAACACACTCACCCGTTCATGCTGTGCCCATGTTTACTGCGGAACACACTCACCCGTTCATGCTGTACCCATGTTTACTGCGAAACACACTCACCCGTTCATGCTGTGCCCATGTTTACTGCGGAACACACTCACCCATTCATGCTGTGCCCATGTTTACTGTGGAACACACTCACCCGTTCATGCTGTACCCATGTTTACTGCGAAACACACTCACCCGTTCATGCTGTACCCATGTTTACTGCGGAACACACTCACCCATTCATGCTGTGCCCATGTTTACTGTGGAACACACTCACCCGTTCATGCTGTACCCATGTTTTTATAGTTTTATAGTTTTTATATGATCACTTCTGCTATATTCAGGCATTTCACAAATAAATATGGGAATGACATTTTCTTAATTAAAAATAAACAGACAAACTGACAAAACCCCAAAATATGGTTAATTTTCTTTAGACTTCCAAGGAGAATCAATGATGTGCGACATCGGTAATCTGACCTTATTCAATGTAAACCACTTCAAATCTGTTTGCCCATGGAACACAAGACATACTGCAAAGAGCTCATATTAACTATACAGCTATAAGCACGTACTTTATAAAAAACACTTCAACAGTGCCACAGATGGGGAGAAGAGGCAGGGAGAAGGATGTAGGGGTTCAACCTTCTCCCCACAGAGTCTTTACAAACTCCCATCTCTAATCCAGGTACAAGCAAAGCTCCTGGTATGAAGCCATGTTGTCCCACCTCCCGACATACGCAGCGGCTCAGCTCTCCTTGCAGCGTGTCACAGGATTAAAGCGTGCCCCCGACTTCAGCCAGGCTACCGCTTTGTGAGGCGAACGACAGGAAAATGGTGCGTGTCAGCAGAGCTAAATACAGGGGGAGGTGGAAAACCAGCGACAGAAAGCGATTAAGTCTGTAACTGGGAAACAGCCTGCAGGAAAGAAAAACACACACACACACACAGGTTTGTAATTATACCTTTGTGGGGACTCCCCATTCAACTCCAATGCCAGCATGACCTTAACCCCGACCCAGCCCTAACCTTTAACCATAAGTAACCAAACAAAATACGAGACTTCTGGCATTTTTTGTTTTTTGATTGCATTCACACATCTTTGTGGGCACCTGAAAAATAGTCCCTACAATGTCAAAACAACAGGTTTTTATTACATTGTGGGGGTCATTTGGTCCTCACAATGTAATACAAACCTAAGCCACACACACATTGATTTGTAATCATAACCTTGTGGGGACACTCCATTCACTTCTATGGGGAAAACTAACACCAGTATTATGACTTTAATCCCTACCCAACCCTAACCTTAACCATAAGTAATAACCATAACTGATTAGACAGTGCTGATGGTTTCTGAAGTAACATTGCTAATTTAATAATAATAAACCTTTACAGGAGTGTTCTCATTTCTAACATTTATAAAGTTCACCTGATGTTTTAAAGGGTTCAAATAGGGAAAGTTTGCCCCATTCTATGAAATCTGAGGGGAGAAAAAAACACAACTGGTGCTTTGATGGCTTTTGTATCAGCAGGAATCCTTTTAACTGCTTACAAAACTGCTATTCATTTTCAGCGACGATTAGACACGGCTAACTCCACTCAAAGGCCGCAGCAATATTTTTTTTCCTCACGGCATTCAACACCCGTGGCATTTTATTTTACGGCGGGGGAGATTTTTTTTTCCCTCAACCTAGAAAACACAAAATGAAGAAAACAAAAAAAGTCCCATCTGAAATTCAGACAAGTCAAAACTTGCAAAGCCTTCATATTGAGCCGAATTTAAGTGCATTCTTTATGGCCCCTCTCACATGGGATGCGTGGAAATTCACCGTGCAGATGAAAGCCAAACTGCGCCTGCACGATCCGCAAGCAGATTGCCGCAAAGACAAAGAAAAACCTTTCCGGAAGAATGCTTACTTCATGTTACGGAGGTATAACCCTCTGCTCTTGTACTCCACACCATGTATATTCAGAACACAAAATTTCACAACATGTAACAACATCGTAGCTGTTGACCTTATAAAGTGATTTCAGAATATAAAGCTTTATTTATTTGTTTGTTTATATATTTGTGTGTGTGTGTGTGTTTATATACATGAATACATGCATGCATACCCACAGGTACATTTTTATTGTGTGTTCATCACTTGCATCTGTATAAACCTGTAAGCTCCATTACAATCATATTTTTGAATACCAGACATTTTCATTTCAGCCCCTATTTAAGCAATAAGTAGAAGGTCTAAGGATTTAGAGATTTATTAAGTTGACAAAAGACATGAATAGAGTGACTATTGAATAGCGTGAAAATGTACGAGTTCCATTATCTGCCTATCGCACTCTTCCCACAGAGCCGTTAATAACTATGGGATTATTTGCTGATTTTTTTCAATAGCAGTTTCAAAGAGCAAATCTGTTAAATCTGCTGTATTCGGCTGGAGGGGAGACCTTCTCTATGTGAAGCTCATCCCTACAAATAAAATCAATAACAACTATCCAATCCCATGAGCCTCAGGACATCTTACACAGAACAGCATCTTACTGCAGCTCAGCTTTGAAATATTAGAGACCTTCACTAAGTTCTGGCCCCTGTTTTTGAGGCCAAGGTAAAGCTACAGTCATACTCATCTCTTTTTTTAATCTTCCATTTTCAATATTAGCCTGAGCTCAGCGGGAGATGAATTCAGGTAAAATACTGGCCAAGGTAACCCCACTCTACCTCCTCTACTCTCAAGTCTCTCACTTTTCCTTCTCGCGCTTTCAGCCATTTAACCCATTTTGTCTTTCTCCAAACGTGTCTGCGTGTTGACATCAAACACTGGTTCAACGGAACCAGCTACACAGAGAATAGAGGAACGAATGGAAAAAATATTCACTATATTGGGATTTATTAAGAATCAATATGTTAAACATTGGCCCACTTGCGCAACTGAATCGCAGTGTATCCATTTTAATACATGCAGTACATTTCTCAACTGAAGCATAATTCCAAGAGAAGTTATAAAGAAAGTTTAAAACTTGACTTGTCTACACAGGAGAACAAATGCCCTGCACCAGCACTACCTGTTCTTTATACTTCCAGTAGCACTTCCTCTGCAATCGACACCACCATAAACCTCAGTAAGCAGAACAACAGACCTCAAAGTGGCTGTCTGCTTAAAATCAACACAAGAGGTCAAGATGAAGCATAAGACCCAGCAGCTCCCACTGTCCTACTTCCTACATCAGGGAAGATAGGAGAGCCGGGATGCAGCAAGAGCAGCCTGTGGAAAACCTCACAGCAGCTCATGACGGGCTGTCTATTCTCAACATGCACCCCAGCCTTCAGTCTGGCCAAAGCGCAATTACGTTAACATGAAGATGAAGTCTTCACACGCGAGAAACCTCCTGGTGTGCCGCACGGGAGGGTCCTTAAAGGGTTCAGCAGAACGCGCGAGGCAGGGAAAGGTTTCTTACAGCTCTTATTTAAACGGCATGCTGTTGCTTGTAAATTCCTACTAGATGCCGCCTTACGCACATATGGAAGGCATTGTGAGCGGACGCTGAGCTGCCATAAAGGGAGGAAAGGATAGGCACCGCAGGCAGGCTTAACCAGAGCAGCCAAATGCAGGAGCCATCCCCTGTGCATGACAGGCAGAGGGGTCTCCCCCAGGAAGGGGGACTGCCCCCCAAACGGAGACACTACTGACGTTTGCCCATGCTCTGTTCTCTGGGCTTCCATGACAGCAAACGATGACTGTCTAATGTGGTTTTAAGTGTAATTGCCATCAGAGGTGGAGATTTCAGGTCCAGAAAGTACAAATCCAGTCCAGGATTTTGTTTCAACCAACCAGTTGAGTACTCTGACTTGTGACTCCTTATGCTCAACTGCTTGGTTGAAACAAAATCCTGGTCTGGATTTGTATTTTCTGAACCTGAAATCCCAACCTCTGATTGCCATTATATTTATTTTTTTCAACTCAAGAAGCTGTGAATCTTTTAAAAAAAAACACTAGCAAATATTAGCAAGTTGGCAAGTGTGAAAAGTATTACGGATCTGACATTTTCTGACTATTAATGTAAGTATAGTCACTGATCATTAAAAATATTTAAGCAAAATTCTTCCTGCAAATTAGTACATACAAAGCATTCTGGTCAAGTGAAGTGGTGAAATACAGCTGCGGGTTAAAGTACTACTTGGGAATATTCTCGGACCCATAAGGTAAAGTACTCTTACAGAACTAACACTAGGTTTCCAGAGACTGCAATTCACAGGGAAAAAAAATGAATCGATGTCACCAAGGATTGAGCTGTTTTCCTCTTCCATGGACACATTTCCCAGCAATGCCGTAGCTGCCTACCGCTGGGCCCCAGGCCGGGCTGTTTGTGCTGCCTATGGAGGGGAGCCATCGGGAGGTCGGTCGGTCTGTCATGACATTTACTCCTCGCCGTATGCCGTCACAAAAGCAGCTCATGGCCGCAGCATGTTTCACACCCAGCGCCACTCTGCTTTCCCCCAGATGAAATATATCCTCGGGCTAGAGTGTCAGACACAATCTGGGCACACGGCATGGGGAGGGAAAACAAACAAACAAACAAACAAACAAAAAAAAACGCCGCAAAAATCTAGCGTGTGTTTTTGTCCTCAAGATAAGGTTGACGGAAAATCTGCAGAGGCCTGCGCGCCCTCTAAGCTTTGGCATGGTGCCGTTGCTAACTGCGTAGCGCAAAAGCTAATGAGTCCAATAAGGAAAACACGCTGCATTACCGGGCAATTCGCCGCCTCTGCCGTCAGGACTGTGCTATTACTAGGCCTGGTTTTTTGTAACCTGGCCCATTCTTTGGCTCACGGAAGGCTCCTTTTGTGATATGTTACACTGTGTCACATTTACTTAGGAAAACAAACCTCATTTGTCAACTGCCATGTCTTTGGAATGGCCCAAATGCCTCTTTGGGAGGTGCTGGGATTACCTTCAAAACGGGAAAAACGTGAATGCTTATCAAAAGCAGTGGCAGCCAGCTGGTGTATCAGCCATGTCGACTTCGTGAACACCACTGGCATAAATGCACTACGTTAAGTGACCTTAGTGTTTTTAATAACTGCAAGGATTTCCATAGCCTGAAGCAAGGGGAAACGTGTAAGGTTACAGAGCCAGTTCTGTCGAGCAGAAGACCGGTATTTAAACTAAATGCAGCTAAACAATGAAGCACAGCAGCAGTTATTTTTGGAGGAGTGAGAGGTGTGTGTGGGGTTAGGCTCGGTGGTATCTTGTTTTTTGGATCTGTTTAAAGGAAATACCACAACTAAAGATTTGACATCAATGCACAAGAACTTAAAGCTGAAGAAGCAAACATGAGTAAATCGGCCTGATTCCCATACAGTTAAAAGGGAAGGGGGTGGGGGTGGGGCTGGGGGACTTCTAATCAAAATGCTATTAATAATTAGCCCAATTGCAGGAGTACATAACCAAACATCAGAGGAGGGAGTTCTGGGATAAGGTTCAAAACCCAGCATTCAGTAGCACATGTGAAATAACGCAGCCCCTGGTCCACAGCTCCCTATTTTCACTGCGACAATGAGTTTTTCTCCCAGTAAGACAGCCCAATAGATAGAGAGCTTCAAAGCACTGCAGTGAGCAAAGTGAACAACAGACGGGCATTAGCAGACACTGCAAACAACTTCAAATACAGTGGAAATCTAATTTGTCCCAGAGGTATCTAATCTTGCAGCAAGTAAAGAAAACATAAAATATCCATCACTGCAGAAAACTCATATTGGAGGATAAAAAAGAAACTAAGTATTGGAACAGGAATAGGCCGAGGAGAGGTACAAAGCCCCCACACTTCTATTTATAACCATTGAGGCAGTGAACGGGCACATTCCAAAGCCAGAAGCTACTTTCAAAACCTTTCATTCAAGACTTAATGTTGGTCTCATCTTGAGAAAGGCCCCGAGTCCAGAAAAGGTAAACAATAACATGTAAATGTGGCCCTTCTTTGCTGAAAAAGGGCCCTGGATCATGAATAGCCATTTAAAAAAAAATAGAAAGCTGAAGAGAGCAGCGAAACAAAAAGCTTCATTATGTGGAATCTTTAATGATAAATTACGAATGACTTTAAAGAGCTGGGATTTCGGCCCATTAGCACTTCAAGCAGGTTCCTCCTTTCAGCCCGAAGTGGGCTTATGTGGGAAAGGCAGAAAGGCCCACTGCCATTGCGCGAGTCTGAAGGAGCCTGGCGTAGAGGAGCGGCAGGCCAGAGCACGCTTAGGGGTGGCTAGGGGCCGCACAGGCCAGCGCAGCCCCTGCACCCCACATCTGCCAAAGGTGGCTGCTTCAATGCCCGGCCTGGGCCTTTTGTGTCTACATTGTGCATGGGGGTCACCTTCAAAAAGCCGACAGGGCCTCTCTCTCTGTCATGCCATTGGTTAACTGCAGCATGAAAAGCAACACCCCCCTACCCGCTGCCTCCCCCCCTCCCCCATTCGTTTATTGCTTATACAAAGTAGCTGCCCTAAGGCTTCAAAGCGCCCAGGCTATCCTCCCATGCTAAATCAAGGAACTCTCGCAGGTGTTTACACAGATGGAAAACTGGGGAACGGACATTATTCCATTACTAAGATGACTTGCTTGTCCATTTAACATGACCGCTTGGAAAGATTCTGAAACAGGATTCAGGGCCTTAAAAAGCAGCAGTCCAGAGTAAGTTCTGACATTGAAAGCCAATACATATTCCCAGAATTCCACGCTTATCAAGCCTCCACCTTTACCAAGACAATAAAAACAGACTGAACAGGGAGGAGCTGCTTGGCGCCCTGTGACAGACGTCTCTGACGTTTCCATCTTCCCCAGGAAAAGTCCTCTGAGGACCTCGCTGGAAATGTAGAACCAGATTAGCTACAGGGATGGAAAGTCCTGGTTCCTTGACTGGCTTTCTAAGCATTATTACGACCGTCCTTAAACAAAGATGAATCTTTACAGATGACTTACAGGATTTCACTGAAAAGCCACACACTATAGTGCCTGTGTGCGGTTTGGAGGCGGCCACCTATTTATACCCTCCGGTAGGCTATGTGCTCAGGGAGGGCCGGGGTGAGATGAGAGGGTACTCCATGCTGCTCCGAGGCCCCGCCAAGCACTCTGAGACATGGATGCAGTCCCCATTGTGCTGTGACCGTGTGTGCAGATGGAAAGGCCCCCGTGTGCAGAGAGGAGCTGCCGCTCCCCCAGCAGGAGAGCTTGTGCGCGTCAATCCACACACCATGACGAATGGGCAGCGTGATCCGCCCCCTTCAACACAAGCACCTCCCCCACAGAGCAGCGAGGGGGGGAAAAAAAAATAAACGGAATCTCGCTTCAGTTGGTTTGAGCTCCACAGAACTCCCCCTTTTCCGAGGTTCATTTCCTGTGTCTGATCCCGTAACAGCAGCTCTGAGCTGGGCAACACCTTCGAAACGCAACTGAGGAAAAATTAAGGGGGAGGACGAATAAAACAATCCAGTTCAAGTTCCACTGAAAAAGCCATATATTTCTTGCAAATGACCCATTTTCAGAGAATATTGGCGATATGTGAATTATTTCACAATATAACTAAAAAAAAAAAAAACAGAGGTAATTCCATATATGCTTTTCTTGAAATAAATCTAAGATAATTACAAGGCAGCGTTCAAAGAAAAGGCAAGAACTAAAAGAAGCCTTTGCTTTCATAACTGATGTTTTTAGTAGAATGGATCACAGCTTTGCTTGATTGGATGTCTGACACAATATCCTTAATTGTTCAGGACAGGACATGCCTGGTGTCCCACTATACTGGAATCCATTAAGACCAGTAACACAGCATCCAGAACTCCAGGAGAATGCAGCACCACTACATGTCACCGTGGCCCCTTTGTTGACGGAGAGAAGTGTCTAGTCCAGAGATCGGCTGGCCTCTTTGTTTTAGCCGAACAAGAAAACAAGGAGGATTTAAGCAGAAGTATGGTCGTAAAATTACCTACATGGCGTTAGACCAGTGTTTCTCAACCTGGTTCTCAGGAACCCCCAGATGGTCTATGTTTTGCATCCTCCCAGCTCCCGGTACACGGACATAGACTCTCTGGGGGTCCCCAAAGACCAGGTTGAGAAACGCTGTGTTAGACAACAGGAAGGCGAGAGATCTGGATTCCAAAAAGCCTCACCTATTACTATGCTATTAAAATGATATCACCAAAACCCGATACAGACATTCTGAAAAGCTCAGAATTTACCACAAGCAGTTATCAAAAAAAATACTTGTATTTGAGGTTTTGAAGGATACAGGTCTATGTCAAAAAACCATCACGCCTCGGATAAAATCACGATCCGTAATGTGAGTCATGTACATGTCACAATTAAAGTGCGTTAAGCAGAACCATGACAGTAGGAACTGTGACACACGGAACTGCATCACGACCGACACAGCCTGACATCCGAAGGTGGGGGTAGCAGAAGAATAATGACAGAATGAAGATGAAGTGGTGAGCTTTAAGCATCGAGGGTGATTTGGGAGGTGTGCAAAACAGGAACACAAACATTTTGGGTTTCAGCCCCGCCAGAGGCTGATAACACGCATCATTCCTCACGATACCTCGATCCTGTCAGTCTTGGCGTCGCCCCAGTAAAGCTTTCCTGGAACGTAGTCGAGGGCCAGCCCGTTTGGCCATCCTAGTGAGGAGTTGAGCAGAACCAGGCGATCGCTTCCATCCAGGTTGGCACGTTCGATCTTAGGCTTCTCCCCCCAGTCTGTCCAGTACATGTAGCTGTGAAGAAGCAAGATAATAAAGATCTGAAAGGCATTTTGGATCCTTTCACTGATTTATTAGCTCTTTCGGTCCTTCATTAATAAGTATGGTCCAGTCAAGCAAGAAATATCTACTCCTGAGGATGAAACAAGTAAGGAACATGGCAGAACATTTATTCAATCTTCAGATGGATTTCTGACAAGACTAGAAAATAGCCAAATGACGTGTACAAGCAATATGATGGCCAAAATACCATGCCCAAGTGCGTCATTGACTATTCTAATTGAGTTATGTAGATGTCTCCAAATAGTTAAGTATGAATTTCATGAATATATACCTAAAAAAGAACAAACTTACCCTCTGACTGGGTCCAGTACAATGGCTCTGGGCTCCTCCAGGTTCTCAGAGACCAGAACGCGCCGGCAGGTGCCATTGAGTCTGGTGACCTCGATTCGGTCGGTACCAGTATCTGTCCAGTAGAGGTTGCGTGCCACCCAGTCCACCGCAACACCGTCCGGGTGGCTGATCTCCGTGGAGACTAGCGTCTGAGCCTCACTGCCATCGATGCGGGCTCGGCGGATGGCCTTCACCTCGTCGTCCGTCCAGTACACGTGGCCCTCCACCGGGTCATAGTCGATGGCGATGGCATGCCGAATGTCATCTACCTGCAGCACGATGTCGGTGAAGTCGGGCAGGTCCAGAGAGATCCGCCGCAGGTCTGTCCGGCGGGCCAGCAACAGAACCTCCTCAGCTCCTGGGTTTGGGAAATGACCATGGCGAATTAAAATGCAAGAAAAAAATCTACACAGGATCTCAACTTCCTACAGATTCCTGCAAAATGGCATCATTCAAGTTGCCTTATTCAATAACCATGACGCTTGCATATGATTGCATGTTCTTAGAATAACAAAGTTATCATTAAGTACAATCAAAAATGACAAAACAGAACAAGGTTATTTAATTTTAAAGCATTATGGTTGCATGATTCTGAAATATATGTGAATCACAATTTTTTTGCGTACTAGTTTTTACGGCAGTGGAAAACCTTGAAGTACCGTACTTTTGGTACCTTCTTGAAGTACCAAAAGTAGGGTGCCTGGTGTGATGGAAAAGCGCCCCTTAAAGACAATGCAGAATTATGGGATGCTTGAGACTCTCTGGGGAAAACTAGGAGTGCTTGTTTTGATCAAGCTGATGTAATACAATGCAGATTAACCATTGTAATTTAGAAACGAGATTACATAGAGGTGTGAGTCGAGATCATATTTTTTAATGATTAATTGTTCAGCCCTACCTAGTATTAGAACAAACCTAACTGATCCAAATATGTAATGCAAGGACGAAACGGCATTAGTAATTTTCCTTTGATATGGTCCCACACATCACTGGTTCACATTATGAATTATTTGCTAAACTGAAACACATCAGTTCTCCCGTTGTTATTGCTCATGTTCTGTTTGGTTGTCAGCACTGCTACACCCCAAAGTCATTATAAATATTATTTTTTCCAAAGGCTCTTTCCATTTAGCACAGCACTTCGCAATGCTACTCTTGGGTTTATAACAATAAGAAACCAAAGCAATGCAGATCTTAAGTATAGATTTAAGCAGTGAAAGCGAATGTTTGAGAAAGTGTGAGAAAATGGGTAATCTTTCACAGGCTTGGTATATAATGGAATGCTTTATGTTTCAGAGTAGCTGGGAAGGAGAAACGGAACAATATCCTATTTCAAATTTACCCTCACATTTAACCCATTATTTACCTTCTCCAGAAATATCAAAATGAAGCAACAGGCACCCAATCAAACAGCAGTAACACAGTGGTGTGTGTAATCAACAAAAATGTGCCTTGTGGCCAAGGGAGTATTTTCAGCTCCAATACATTTCATCACAACCTCTACATACAAATGACGGCTGAGAGGTGCTGACCTCATAAATCTCAGAACTGTCATCGGCTCTGCAGATGGAAAACTGGCCCTCCGGAGAAACGTCAAGGGAGACGAGAATGTAAACAGGTCCAGGGCAAGTCAAACAAGCAGAAGGGGCGGCCATACGAGATGTGCCAGGAATTGCCTTTGCTAAACACGTAAACAGGACAAGGCTCCATCTGATCCGATTTCCTGCGTAATTTTTGCACACGCTCCCTTACTGCCCCAGAGGGGAGTATTGGGCTGGGGGGAGGGTGGGCGACCCTCACCTATCTAAAACAAACAGAGCAGTGTGGCACAATGTGATGACGAGCAGGCCTGCTGGGGGAGCCTGTCCCAGGGCTAACAGAAAGTGCTAGAAGGCACTGCCCCACGCCACCCCCAAAAAAAAACAGGTCAAGAAAGTCCTGGCTCGGTGATTTACACCCATCCTCACGATGCATCGTAAATGCTGCCATCGTATCATTTCACACGCAGCAGTGTTTGAACCCGAGAGTACAGTGGGAGGGGGGCAGGATTTCCCAAGAAGTATAATTCAATAATTCATAGTTCTAATATACTTTGGGGGGGGCGGCATGGTGGTGCAGTGGTTAGCACTGTCGCCTCACACCTCTGGGACCCGGGTTTGAGTCTCCGCCTGGGTC
>JAODJX010000007.1:24222714-24236901 GCA_026776945.1 Isichthys henryi | reverse complement strand
CCTGCGATGGGCTGGCCCCCCATCCTGGGTTGTTCCCTGCCTCGTGCCCATTGCCTCCGGGATAGGCTCCGGACCCCACCGCGACCCAGTAGGATAAGCGGTTTGGAAAATGGATGGATGGATATACTTTGGGTCATGGAGGCTAAATTCTTAGGTGTCACTAAACTTCGCATGGTATCAGACATCGGAATTAAGGCAAACACATCTTTATCATGGCTACAGGCAAAATAGCAGAGACCAACAGATAGCTAACTTCCAATCTCATACTAACCAGGGTTTATCTGCTAACTGCACAGAGAAGCAGACTAACCAGCTGCGCACGCATGCACAGTCCAAACCCACATGACTCAGGGCAGCCTCTGGATTCCCCAACACTGACATGATGCACAGATCACTGACAGCTGAAGTCCACGGCTGCATGATGAGATAGTATTAAACAGGACATCTGCAAGCCCTACAAACAGAGGGACCATATGCCATAAATTAAGCCACTGTCACAGCCCTCTGGGAGTAAGTGACTACACACTACAAATTTGTCAATGTTATATATTCACCACAAACATCTCATTTGGGGGAAAAAGAAAAAACACAAAAATTAGATTATATGCTCCACTGCTGCAGACATTAAACAGTTGTGGCATAAGATAAGAATTTCCCATTACTAGTAAGAAGTACAGCTAAACTTGATTATTTTTGTCTGTGTCAGAAAGAAATTGCTAAAATGCTCCCCATCATTTAAATGACCATTAATTCTGTTTAATTACATACAGAATGGAGGTCATCGGCAGCGTGGCTCAAAGCAGATAAACTGCCTGCTCCCTTACTCATCCCACTGTAAGCCCCGACCTCAGCTGGAAATAAATTGCAGATAGAAAATGTGAGCTGTGTGTGTGTAGCCATTTAATTAACCTTCATTGGGAAGAAATGCAATTTAGCATTCAGAATGCAACAGTCTGATTCAGAGGCGATGAGATGGTACTAGATGATCGGCCTATAAGCAGTTACGATGCATTTACTGTAAGGCAAAGTTAAGTAGTTCTTCACTACTTAATCAGGCTCCACTCCTGCTTATTCTAAAGTGTTAAATGTAATGACTTTTCCCTCGTCCCCACATAAGTAATGTGCAGTTATTGTGAGAGCAGCGTGCACTTCGGATGCAGTGCATGCAGTGTGAATGTGAGCGTCTGACACAGCATTACACGATATCGAGTTACACAGGCTCACTGGCTTTCTGCTCTGTGCAGCACTATCCATGCAGGGCTTTGGAATCCAAACAAATCCGGATGAAAGTCCCTGGAGGACGGCTGCTCTTCCCGCCACGAGGAACATGCTGAATATTACTACGCATTTAGGGGACGCGATAAAAACGTCAGCCGATTAAGCTACACGCCGTTTCTGGGTGGAGATGATGTCTGACTAGCTGCATGCGCCCAGGCGCCCAGGGCAGCTTCTCACCTGGGCTGCAGGTCTTGCCATCAGCCTGGAGACGGACGCCGGTGGGACAGGCACAGCTGTAGAATGGATCCATTGGAGACAGGAGGCACAGGTGGGAACAGCCACCATTTTCAAGCCTACAGGGGGTCTGCACTGTGGGGGGAGGAGAGAGTCAGGATAAGGTCTTTACTGCCACCTTCCCCACCCCCCAGCACAGAACTCACAGAAACCGACCACTATGTATAAAGTGGCTCATGTCTTGGTTAATGTTCATAAATTCACAGCATAGGAGAAAACAGCTTACATAAATGCTGGTCATTTACAGGATATTTCACAACTGCAGTTCCAAGCTTTATTTACTGTTCTTTTCAGAAATTAAGTGTAAAGTATTTTTGTTCTCAAATGAAACTATTCCCTAAACGGTGGCAGACGTCTTCAACTAAATGTTCCAGGAGAGCCTCATTTCTGTGTTTTATCAGTGTGATTTTGTGTGGCCCTAAGCTGCGAAACCAAAACTGCTGCCGTTCATTTTTTACTTGGGCGGTGGTCTGATCTCATTTTTCAAGCTGCATAATGACAGATTTAAGAGACGCAATAAGAAAGACGAACTAGCTGAAGAACGGGCCTCTATCCGAGGACACAGGAGGAATGAGCCAGCAGGTATGAGCAGTTTGCCGTACAGCCTGTTTTGCATTTTCGTAGACTTCCATTTGACACGGGCACATGGGCACTGACCCGCGGATTGAGACCCCTCCCCCTCAAAACAGCCCACCGAATCTGTAAACCACAATCCCACCATCATCAGAAATTTGCACAAAGCTGGGTATGGAAACACCAGAGGAGAGGTCACCAAAACCAAGGATTGCAACTTCAGCCCTTTGTGTCTGTTCAAGGCCGGGAACTAGAATGTGATGGAAATGGACTCTGCTCTAGGTCTGTGGAGACCACGTATTTATTTGACTTGGACAGCAGGCCAGATGCTTGAGATGGTACCAATCCCAACAAAACAAAGCGGAGTGAGCAATTGCGCTGCATTCCTCTGTTTTCTGGTCTGCTGCGGCAGTTACTTTCTCAGCAGGATAGTGTATTCATCAGGGAAGCAGAGGCACAGCCATGTGGGGAAGGTCAGCATTACCAAACAAGAAAGATCAGAGAGGTGTGATCATAAAACTGGCATGTTTCCGTTAGTTTCTGTACTGCAGTCCGGTGTACAGCAATATGGCGAACAGAGTTAGCCATTTCTGACAACCAAAAAATACATACACATAATGGGTAAATACAGTTTTACGAAAACAGTAGACATATGACTTGACTAAAGAGCAACAGAAGCAGAAGCCTGGGCCCCTTCCACAGAGTGAAGCCTGCAAACAAACAGCCGAGCTGGGCTGCTGAAAGGCTGAAGTCCCAGGTGGGCTGACGCTGCTGAAAGGGAGCAGAAAAGAAGGAAAAAAAACAGAGAAAAGAAGCAGGGGAAACAGTCAGAGGAGGAATCCATCACTCAGGGCCCAGCTACAGGTCACATTATCATCACGCTCTGCCACCGAGCTGCCGGCGAAAGCTGCTGAAGTGCTTTTCTGTCCCACAGTCGACCCCGTTGGGCGGCCAGCCTCCGTGTGCTCAACAGATTCAATATTCCACTTATGTTCCACCTCTTGTGCAAATGTAGTGGGACTCAGAGTAGGCTTTGTTTATATGGGCTCATCAGACTAAGGAAACGCCATCAAACACCTCAGCATAGGACCCCAGGCAGGACAGACACAATGGGGTAGTGGTATGCTTGTATTGTCTGGGATTTTACAATAAAACACATTGTAAACATACACACTTTGCGGGGGGGGGGGGGCTCACCATCTGGCTGCCTCTCCTTGCTCAGCACCTGGATGTCCATGGGGGAGTATATTCCGCCAAGGATCTCTCTTCTCTTGCTTCCTGTCTGCTTGTTGCAGGCATGGATGGAGCGCGTCTGCCAGTCGGTCCAGTACAGGGTCTCTCCCGAGAGGGTCAGTGCAAATGGGTGGGTGAGAGTGCCCTCGACGACAGTCTCCCTAGCAACACATACACGCACACACACATTTGTATCCACATCTTTGTAGGGACTCCTTTCATTTCTATGGGGAAAACCCTAATCCCAACAATGGCATCCTTAACCCAGCCCTAACCTTAACCATACAAAATATAAGATCTTTGGCATTTTTAGTTTTTTGATTGCAATCACAGGTTTTTTAAAAATTGAGTCCCCCCTTGTGGGGACCAAAAAAAAAAAAAAAACAACAATAACAGATTTTTAATTACAGACGCGCACACACACACCTGCGCATTTCTGCAAAATCCTTTCTGAAGAATACTAAATCAAAAACAATAAGTTTAAAATATACAAATAGTTAAATAACTGATTAATAATTATTATTTTCATTAAAAATATTAATTCAAAAAGACACGTTAATCAGTTTTAAAACTGGATTCCATTTAGAATGCAAAGGGTAGTGGATGTAAAAAGCTTTATAATTCCCTACAGTCAGAAATTAAATCACACTGTCAGTGATGCTTCAAACAACAACCATTTTAGTCATTAGTTGGCAGTTGTGACTGAGAAATGCTGTGTGATTCAACCACTCTAATGTGTAAAAATCTTTACTGTTGCAGCACCAAAATAACAGCGCCCAGATCCGCGAAGAAATGCAGATCACATAACAAGGATCTGCAAAGCCCTTAAATATACTACAGACTAGGGCTGTCACTATCGACTATATCAATAATCGAGTAATCTGCCGATCAATCTGACAAATTCATGGAGTAATTGTTTACATACTATATAATATGTTATAATGCCCTGCGATGGACTGGCCCCCCATCCTGGGTTGTTTCCTGCCTCGTGCCCATTGCTTCCGGGATAGGCTCCGGACCTCCCGCGACCCAGTAAGGATAAGTGGTTTGGAAAATGGATGGATAATATGTTATAAATCAATATAATACAATATATACATTGCATTTGGCGTGAAGCAGGAAACAACCGACCACTGCGGGGTCACACATACGGTCAGTGTAGGCACTACAATTCATTTAAATAGCATGTTTCTGAACAGTGGAAGGAAACCGGCGACTCCGCCAAAAGGCAACGCTCACACGGGTGAACATGCAAGCTCCTAACACACGACATGCAGCGCCACTGTGTCGCCCTCAGTACTCAGCTTGCACAATGTCCGATGTTAATATCGACATGCCATTTCATGAGTATGCAACTGTCGCACTGCAAGCACTCCACCAGTCTGCTGGGTTCAAACCATGAATAAGTTGCGTTAAAAACATCTAGCAAGCTCTGAAATGTTAACGGTGGTGCTTTTTCAACATTATACGTTTTAAAAAGGGTCTAAAGTTTACCGCACTTACATGAGATCTCCATGACGATCTTAATCATACTCGTCCTTGCGGTTTAATTCACTCGTAGACAGTTTGGTCCGTTCGTGAGAAATCAAAGCGATCAACGAGAACTGAAAAGTGAACTGAACCTGGTGACGAGACGACATGTGTCTTCCACTGCATGGAAAATTTTTGCATTCACAGAGACGGTATAGAGCAAAGGCAAGTGATTTGTGGGAACCTGCTTTCCGTCGGTTTGGCAGAACTAATGGCAATACCACCAACGTATTTGACAGACTTTGTTGGTATACAAGTTCTCTTTGGCTATATAGTTAATTTGTTAACTGTTTAATATCGAAAAAACTTAAAATATCGTTCAGCCCTACTCAAAACATACAAAAAAAATCACACACACAAACAAAAATATTACTGTATATGGTTTATATATACCTTATTATGCAAAATTATGTGAGTAAGCCACATGGCTGTTTTAGCAGTGATTATTTTGATAGACGAATCGCAAACTGATGTAAAGTCAAAGTGATGATAAAGACAGGCTAGGCTGCTCTGAGAGACTAAATGACACTTACCTGTGGCTAACCTCACATTATTGAGTCCATCAAAGCTGGATGTGTTCTTTAACAAGTATTTGCATTGCAGTTATGCTGCAGTGATATGTGAATGTATATGATATATGATAGCTATGCTCTGCAATACTGACAGATGACAGCACATTCACTCACTTTAAATGTGAAGTTCTTCCACAACTAATGTTTTTTGCTCTTTATTTGTACTTTTCTCTGCCTTCCACCATATTGCAGTGTAATCGAGAAGGATCATTTTAATCCGTGCTTTTTAATAATTGAGTAATCGTGACAGCTCTACTACAAACTAAATTATATACCGCAATTAAATAAACTATAAGAATAAATATGTAATTTTGCTTGTAAATTACCACATACTACAAACACCAAAAACACTGAATAGCACAAGGTTCTGTTGCAGGCATAATCCTAAAATAAACATTTTAAGATAAAAATCTAATTTAAATTTATATATTTTATTTCTACTTTTTGCATTAGAAGTGAAAACACATGCAGGAGACATAACCTCTGAGGCCTCAATCAATGTTTTGTCCCCATTCTTTGAGAGAGCTTGGGTTACACTGAAAATCGCTGGAAGTTGGCTTCAGGGTTAGATTAACATATGGATGGTGGGGGACACTGGAGTTTGGACTGGAGCCATGGAGCTGGGGTAGTTTGGAGTGGAGATCTTATCAGAACATAACAAAGCACACACATTAGCCCTGAGTCACGGCCCAATCTCCTACTCTTAGATAAGCGGTCAAGCAGAGGTGACGGACATCTAGCGATTGGCCAAAGCACATGGCAAAGGTGGCTCACCGGGACGAGCCATCCAGGTTGGCTCGGTGGATGAAACTGAGTTTGGCATCAGCCCAGTACAGTTTCTGCTCATCCAGATCGATGGTCAGCCCGTTGGGCCAGTAGATGTCAGTTTCCACAATGATCTTCCTGTTGCTACCATCCATACCTGCCCTCTCAATGCGGGGCTCTTCCCCCCAGTCTGTCCAGTAGATGTAGCTAAAACAGAACAAAAAAAGCATGCCTTTTAATCACCTGCTCAATTTAGTCGCTAAATTCACACAATTCCTCCCAACACCAGATTCATGCTTCTGAAGGCTGTATTAGACATGTGCATCAAGCTATGCCATGGCCTACACTACCGTCAGTATTTATACTTGGGCGCTGGTGTGTGTGTGTCCCGCAACAATTACACTGCTAAAACTCTCGGTGATATATAGCTTTGGACGTTCTATTCATCGTCATCCCACCCTGTGTGATTATTGAATCATGCAACTGCAACAGAAAAACAAGCATTTAACAAAGTATCCATTTATCGAGTCCGGCTTATTTGTGCTGCTTCATAACTTCCCACAGACAAATTTGGAATAATGCTGAGCTGCTACAAAGTCACTTTTTATGCATTTTCCCTTTTAAAATTTGCATCGATACTTTTACTTTTACTGTTTTTTTAGTCTCGTAAAGTACAAATAAACTTAATGGAAAAAACTAATTGAAATTGAAATTGGTGACATCACCCTGGGTGTTTTGTGGACCTGCTGCTACAATGCCTAGAGGGATTATGCTTATTTAATGCTAGATATAAATAGCACTTCAGTTTAATCAGTGATGTAAGTGATATAAGTACACCTCAGATGTACATTTTCTTCGCTCACATAAAAAAACTAATGCTACAAAGAAACAGCCAAAGTGGACCAATCACAGTTCTTGCATTCTGCATTGCCGAAATGTGTTGTTACATTTTTGGGGAGGTGCACAACAGACCCACACAGCTACATTGTACTTACAGCGTCGATTTGACACAGAAATATAAATCAGCCTGTAGTTATCAACTTTGAGACTGTAGTTCAATTCCATCCTCTGATCATTGCCAGACTTGCAGGTACGTCTGGAGCTGTGCGACTCATTTACGTTAATACGTTAGTATCAGTGATTTCTTGTGAGAATGTGTTTTTTCCCCCCAACTACATGAAGCCATTTAAGGAGATGGACATTTGAGTGCCATATGACTAGCCTGAAAAAACATAGCAACATGAGTAGCAAGCAAGGTGTTCCCTTGACTGGGGAATTTTAATGAGGATTTTATTTGGACAAGAATGAGTCATACGATAATAAGCATATTTAAGTATTCCGTGAGTCCTGAGGCAGGTTTCAAAATTCTTATCAGCTGTGTAAACTTACACTGCCTTACACACTCCTTCCTCAGACAAAAGAGCCATATTGGAAACACCTATTTTGGGTGTGAATTTATTATGGAAATTAACCAGATTTAATTTTTTGAAAGAATGACAAATGTGATATCTGAATTTCAGTGGAATTTTCCTTTAAATGAGCTGTCTTGCATAACGTCAACTGAAGCGAATGTTGCAATGTGTGATAGGATGCACAGTTTCATAGTAAAGAGTGGCAGCTCTTTGTCTGGTGAGGGCAGGGAACACTGTTGGGGGGGGGGGTGGGGGGAGAGATGCGGCAGAACATGCAGGAGGCTGACAGCAGTCGAGCCAAGCAGCCAGATGAGGCTGTACCCAGCTGCACCTGGTACTGCATGCAAGGCAGCCAGAGAGAGAGAGAGAGAGAGTGGAGAAAGACCCGAGATAGAAACTGAGATTTTCTTCACATATGTTGTTTTTCTTTTATGATTTAAGCTCGTTTGCAGGGCTCCCTTTGCAGTTTATAATTAACTCGAAGAGAACAAATATAGTCCCAGCATGAGCAAACTACAGCAGTAAACTCTATGCTTTAAAAGCCAAATGTCTTGATGAAGAGTTTAACAAAGGCTTTGCTCTAGTCCTTCCTTCCGTATCCGTCCCATTCTATCATTACAGAATTTAAAGAACAGCTATACCATTATTATTTGGGTCAGATGTTCCGAACATAGCAAATACAGACAATGGCTAGACGAATTCAAGTGTAAATCTGAGAAAATACTATTTAAGAGGAAAATTAGATTTTTTTTTATTTTAGCACAATTTCTTCTATTGAATTCATATATTCATATATTCCCTTCTTATAGCTGTATCGTAGTTGCTGCTCATTTTCAGACAATGAAGTAAAAGCTTTAAAATGAGAATTAAACTTTTATGCAGATTTCAATATTTGCCATATTTATATTAGTTTTTGTGATATATAGACAATGTCTCTCACTAGATGTAGTTTGCTATGGCACTACTGCAGCAAAAGTCCTCTAAAAAGAAGGTTTTTAAGCTATTCCTTACAATTTTGAATTGTCAAGAGCAGCCTTGTTCAAATACTAAAACAACAAATTTTTTTCAATGCTGAGTAGTATACAACCATGGTTAATCAATCAACAAAACAACAGCTCTGGTCCAAAGTCCGAAGCAAAGACCGGAATTTACATGCAATCAAAACCTGGATCACTAAATTGAAATGCCCTTCATTGTCTACACTTCTGCCAGCCAATGTGAAAGTCATAAAACTCAATGACACAAAATGAGGGGATGAGACCTATGCCAATGTCCAGGATCATGAAAGTAATTCCTCTGAGAGGTGAAGACAGGGACAACCTGTAGACTTAGAAGATAAAAACAGGAAAGCAGGGTTCTCACCGCGCGGCTGGGTTGAGCGCGATGGCACGGGGTTGGTCAAGGCTCTGCCAGAAGAGCACCTTGCGGAAGCTGCCGTCCAGGTTGGCCACCTCTATGCGATTGGTCTCCGAGTCGGTCCAGTAAAGCTTGCGGCTGAGCCAATCGCAGGCCAGGCCATCAGGAGAGTCTAGGCCTGACACCACTGTCTGTTTGTTGCTTTGGGTGGCCTCCTTCATAGCTGAAAGAGTAAAAGATGGGAAACAAGAGGGTCAGAGGACATGACCTCCACCAGTCATCAGCAAAATAAATCATCTCTACAAGGCCTGCTACAGCACTATGCTAGTCTATGCGTGACTGAGCTGTATTTACATGAACATTTTAATGTCTCTCTAAGACAGTGTTTCTCAAGCCAATCCTCAGGAACCCCCCAGACACTCACACGCTTGCTCTCTATCAGCTCCTGGTCTGGCAGGAAGCAAAAACGTGGACAGTCTGGGGGTCTCCAAGGACCAGGTTAAGAAAGACTGGTCTAAGATACCCAGGATCATGTTTGTTCAGCTAATCTACAAAAGAAAATCATACAACAAAACAACTATCTAATGCATGGTTTAAAAGCTAAATTGTCCATTGTCGTGCAACGTGAGAAAACAATCCCAACGCTACCATTGCTTGATTGGTTGTAGTACGTCTGCTTAATGGCCTCTTCACTGACGTCCGTCCAGAAGATCAGCCCCTCAGAGAAGAGGAAGTCCACTGCAACTGCGTCCAGGCCACTGACCACCACAGTGGACTCCGCCTTTCCAGCCTCGGCATCCACCAGTCGAACATCGCGGCGGTTTGCGAATAGCAGCAGTGGGGAACCTGAGCATGACAAGGCCAAGAAGAAAGAAAGAAAGAAAGAAAGAGAAAGAAAGAAAGAAAGAAAGAAAGAAAGAAAGAAGCAAATGATCACATCCTCCTTAGTCTATCAACCATTTGTTTTCTTGAAATACTCCATATTAAATCCTTGTAGAAATTATACAAGCAGTACCCAGGTTACCAAGGAAATCTGTTCCCAAAGTTGAATTTGTAAACGCAAGTTGAAAGAAGAATATCACTACACAATAGCAGAAATAATTACATACAGTGCTGTACCTCAAGCCCTGCCGTTAACAAGCTTCACAACGTAGAGCATGCGTTCATTATTATGAATCATTGTACTGAACCCAAAATATTAATACAAGAGGCTTTATGGCAGTCGGTTCGTAAGTACGAGTTTTTCTTTAAGTTCGACATTCTTAGCCTGGGGACTGCCTGTATGCAATTTTTAACTTTAGGCATGATAAACATGCCTTCAGTAGTTTAACGTGAACCAATTGAGCAATGCTAAAATCAGGGAAACCAGCACATTGTGACAATGTCAAGGAAGTAACAGGATGACAAGGAGAGTGACCCCGATGATGTCCAGACACAGCCAGGAAGCGGTTGTCATGGCTGCATCACGAGGGCTGTGGGTTTGGGTGCTGTTCAGCGGTCAACCGGCATGCCAGTCCGCATGGCACTGGTACAGCAGCTACAAGTGCAAAGGTCCAGTACTGGCAGCCAGTCCTGCACACGCGCCCCTCATTCCCCTCATAGCCACACTGCCACTCTCAGCTCCCACAGGAGTGAGGGCCATTAGTCAAAATGGCACAATGCACACAAAACCTTACATCAAAAATCCTGGCCATTCACAACCTGTGCAAAAAACAAAACAAAAAACTGATGTGTTTCAGATTATACTTTTTAGCAAATAAGATGTGATTTAAAAAAATGCACTTATACAAAAGTTTAGTCTTTGACATATCTGAACTTGTGCGCCAACATAAGCACAAATATAGGGTCCCACACACTGGAGCCACAAGAGATGCTAAATCTTAAGCACGTGCTCTTCTGACAGCGCAAATAAAACTAAACAATTCGCACCTTGTCTTCACCCAAGACAAACAGGACTGCTTGTCAGCCTGCTTAATTACCAAAGGGTGACAGGGCAGTTGACCAGAGACAAGTCACAAATAAAGCCCAGAGACATGATATAATCATCCCCTACTGGGGTACCTCCACCTAAGATCTGAGGTGTTGGAATAACTAGGATACTGGTTCAGGATCAGGTCCGTGGGGAGTCTGAAGTGGAAGTTTAGGCGAAGGGCAAGTGTGCCACAGTCAACAGAGACCGTTTGTTTTGTTCTGGACTATCAAGCAGAAATAGAAAAACGCAGCACTCTTGAAATTTGATTGGGTCAGAACCAGCCCGCAAAAACTGATTAAAAAACTAATTACTCGCAGTTACATGAAAAACAGACCATTAAATGCTAGAAGAAGCACGGCGTAAAATGACAGGACATCCCACAGTCTAATGCCAGCAGTGACAATCCTGCCACTTTTTCCCCCGTTGAGTACAATACAGGAACTCAAATCAAATCAAAGACAGCTTTGGCAGCAAAACACAAAAAAAGCAGTCTAACTGCACACTCCTTCCAGGATACACAGTTCATCTAGCCTCACACCCTCCCCCAGCTCACAGTCCAAGCAGAGGTACTTCTCAAGTGCAATACGAGAGAGGACACAGTCCAAGATCATCAGCGACACACACCGACACAACAAAGCTCCGGTGAGAGCACCGAATTCCACGATGCTAACCGCACGATGCTAACCGCACGATGCTAACCGCACGATGCTAACACATTGGATTAACGTGACACTGAAACATTTCTGTGGCGTCTCAGAAAACCCTCTCAAAATAAAGCACAGACAGGAGGGGAAAGGGCTTGTAGTCTATCTCTGCTATTTATAACCACACCTACACCCTGTCCATTTCTTGCAATGTGACTGAAATGCATGTACTCCTAATATTATTAAGACCATTTTCAAGCCATGCTTGCATGAACAAGAAGTCAGTCAGCTCCCTGCACATGGCAGAGGGACAACAGAGGAAGGCCTGCCGTGCTGTGAAGAGGACGGTAAAAGCACAGGGCTCTGGTCTCACCTTGGCTCAGCCATTCGCTTCCCAGAAAGGGTGTGGCAGGGAGTGGCAAGGCAGCAAACAAGCGGCTATAAAATGGACATCAAACAGCCTGACTGCAGAGCTCACGCTGACAGGAGTGGCCCACACGGGGTCAAAGGTGGCACCGCGAAAGCCAAGCTGACTTGCATTGATGAGGCCGACCCGCCACATGGAATTCTGGAAGGTTCTCAGCCCCTCCACCTGCCTGGCTCCGTTTTTCGGTCAACTCACGTGACCCTTTGAACCATTGTCAGGTACCGGCTTTTCCAGTCCCGTAAAAGGACATAAGCACCTGGCCGGCATTGGCGCTCAGCTCGGCCTTTTGTTGGGGAGGCAGCACAAAAGGAACAGCTGAGGAGTCTCAGCTTGTTGCCGGCATCGGGCAGCTCTGCGAGGGATGAGAAGGGACTTGAAAACGAAGACGGCAGCCTGGCACACAGACATGCGGCCTCACTTTGAAAGCCATAATAATCACCCCACCCTCTTGTTTTGGCTCAGCTTAAAGCTTATCAGTGTATTTTCCACCGTTTGTGTTAGAGGTGTCAGAACGGAAATAGGTATGTATGCATGTCAGGGAACAGGTACGTAGAACACGGTGATTCATTCCAGATGAGTCCAGTTCCTCTAACCATCTCTCACTACCGAAAACAAAATTAATACGTCCCCAAATTTCGCAAACCCAAACAGAAGACTATTGACGATAATAACGCCTTTCACACCTCCATCCTTTTCCCTGGTCAGGGAAATCACACATCTACTCCACAAGTTATGTTTTCGCAGATTTTATAACTTTTAAACCAGTCAAAACAACAGTCAAAGGTCCTTTTCAGGCACACACCCTGAGCACATTTTACCAGACATTCAACTGGTTACTTTAAGCTGCTTTAATTCTTGACTTTTTGCACGGATCATTTTATTTTCCAATGATTCATGATTATTTCACATGTTTAATATTTAAAGCATAGCACAAATGCACAGAATACATAATATAAGATACATAATATACACCATGATGAAGTTAATGAGGTGGGACACATTCTTTCAGTGAGTTAGATAGTATAGCCACATACGATAGTTAGAAGATATAAAATTGTGATTATTATGGAGGTTCTAAAGCAATGATTTAAGTTTTATCTAAAAAATACAAACAGGAACGAAAGGCACCATGTGACACACTGTATTCTATGAACACAATTGCAGGCTTCCTATTCACAGCCACAGCATAGCTAATTAATTAATTACTTTAATTCCCACATTAGCATAAAGGCGACTAGAGTGACTTCTAGCAAACAGTTCGGCAACCTTGTTAAATCTGGCTACATATCTGCACGCACTATTAATGCTGAATTTACGTAGATTTAGTTTATCAAGATAAATATATTAGCTACGTCAATGGATAATGAATTGAGAAACATACAAATAGATAAACAGACAAATAAGAATCCATTATATTTTCCTGAAAAAGTATTAAATTTAGCTTTTCAAAGACAAAAGCTTGTGCATTGTTAATAAATACAAACTGACCAAATACACAGAGACATAATTGCAGAGGTTTAGACTTGGGTGATGTAACAGAGCTATGGATGGTTCAGCAGCATTATTTAAAGTAAACCTGGGATGGCTTCAAACAACATAAATCTGTAAATCGCCTTGATCCAAGGAAATAAATACACTAGCAGCACCATAAGACATACAGCTACGCCCCACATTAAGCAGCAGTTCCTACATCCCACTCTAATCCCGAATTTTGCTCGTAAAACTTTTGCTCTAACTTGAACACCTACGAAACCACACTTGGCAAATTCTTAAAGAGGGAGATCAAATAATTTGTCTCTAATAGATGCTCCCAATACAAGCAGAAAAGGTAAATCACTGGTTATTAGTGAAGCTAAGTTCGCATGCTAGTTTCTGACATCCCATCCACTGTACAGAGAAGACACAGATGTATTTTTATTGCAAGAAGGAACAGGGTAAACATTAAAATTTGATATATGCCATCTCCATTACCCAAATCTCAATGCCTCAACTTGTTTCAGTTAAAAGTGCATTAACCTGTCCTTTTCGGTAAGTTTAGCAAAAAGGAGTGTTCTGCCAGCAACTGCTTCTAAACAGCATCAGTAAAACAAGGCTCCAATCATTTGACTACCTGAAATTGCATCCATAAAGAAGATTATTTAAATACATCTTGTTTAATGAAATACATCTTATAATCCTTGACATGACTTTT
>JAODJX010000007.1:24190938-24214092 GCA_026776945.1 Isichthys henryi | reverse complement strand
CTGAAGCTGTTATAGCTGCAAAGGCTGGGCAAACTCCATATTAAAGCCTATGTATTAAGAATGGGATCATTAAAGTTAATGTGTGTAAAGGCAGGTGTCCAAATACTTTTGGCAATATAATATATTACTTAATACAATCTATACAATCTTGTCAGCTGGCTATTGTTTTTTTTTTTTTTTGGCAACAGCAACTTTAATTGCATGACATGAAGTTTTGTTAATGATCAACACACAGATATGGGAAACACCCTGAAAAGAAATAAAATCCATTCTCTTCCTGTCTTTGCACCAAGAGGTTTGACCCCACTGTTTTATAATAGTATAGATATATAATAAAATAAATGTGCTTATTGTTCATCATCGTCTTAATTATAATTATTGAATATGTTAAACGTAACGAATATATGTACAACATTGTAATGGCATGGGAGGGATTAGAGGGGATGCTGGTGTCCTTTTGTTTGCCAGCGAATTTGGATAGTTTGCTTAGTCACATATGACCCCAAACAAAAACGGAGATTTCCATCTCAGCAATAAAACGACGTAATTCTGGAGCAAACAAGCTAGTATTCCAGCAAGAAATTCAAAGAACAAGCGAAAAGCCGGCTAAGTAGAGAGGTACTGTTCTTCGCGCCCGGGATGTTTCTCTCGCCCGGTTATTAACGCTTCAGCCTTTCCAGAGTGGCTGCAGACTCTCTCCGCGTCTTATGTGGGATGAGGTTTAAAGGGAAGAGTGGCTCGTTTCGCAGCACTACTTTTTGTGTGCTTCCGAGGAGGGTATGAAATAAGCGCTCGGTCTTGCGCCTCGGCGCACCGTATGAGGCTGACTAACGGTGTACTTTCTGACATTTTTGTCCTAATTCATGCTGCTTTTGAAGCCGAGCTTGTATTTCATATATGGTCGCTGGTCCGAGTGTACCGTGGGTCTATTTCTTGTCGGCGGCGGTGCTACGGCCCCTTCTATCCTTCCTGTGCTCGCCGCCATCTTGAATTTTAATGCTAATTTCTGGAAATTTTTGTTTCCTCTGATATTTTACCGAAGGAATTTCACGGCGTGTCCGGCTCGTAGCAACGGGCAAGTGTAATCCAAGAGAAAGGTTAAGGTGGGTGCTTTTCGTTTATGTATGTCTCCGGATCGATTGTAAGCTTTTATGACACTTTTGTCCGGGTGAAAATGTTGGCTGGGTGGTATGCTTGTTGGAGGAGATAGTCATAGCTAGAGATGAGTTGTCTATTTAAAAGGGCCCAGACTTAAATGCATTTGAAACACGTCTTAAGTTTTGTATATTTATTTCTGGCACTTTAAAATATATTGTAATACAAGCGTTGCGTAATCCGTGTTGATTAGCGAGTTGACCTGCTGTGTTGATCAATAACGAGACGTTGACTTAATTTTCGTAATTTTCACCAACGTTATACAGACAGGTGTAGCGAGTTGGCTAGCTGCATGCTAACTGGACGGTTTGGAGGATTCATTAGAGATTCATGTTGACGTTATGTGCGTTTTTAGTACGGCGGTACAGAGATATGGAGGCAGTGTTTATGGGGTATAGCCCTGGTGAAATTCGGCGTCGGGAGCAGCCGTTAATTTTGGCTTGAGCGATTTGTGTTTAGATCACTGCCATCATTTGTTACAGTTCATGAAGTGTGGTAGTTCAACGGGGAAGGAGACTGCAGCAGCCGCTTGGGGGCGGTATCGCGTCGGCGACCAGCGAGTGGCGGCGCTACCAGTGTCTCTGAGCATTATAATGCCGATATGAGCGGTCGCTGTCCGAATGTAATTGCAATGGTCAGACGATCACCTGTGAATAAATAAACGTCTTGTGACGGTTGTCGTTAGACTAGAATTCGAAGTTTTGTTCTTGGTTATTTGCCACCTATCCTCGTTATGTAACCTTGGCTGGGGTTTTAAGCTGCAGATATACATACGTGTGTCAGGATGTCTCATTCCCGGTTGTGGTGAAGCGATATTTGTCATTGTCCGGTGCATCTTGCTTCACGACAACCTTAATTAAACCTAGTCGGATTTATTTATTTATTTTTTAAAAAACCTTTTAATAACTGCAACACATTTTTCCATGGTGGTGTTGTTTGACAGAGTCTGCGCCAGAACACACGAAATGCATCGACTCGTTTTAAGAATATAAATCCGACGTATATGAATCCCGCTGATATTAATACTAGCATATCGTTTCACCCTATTCACTGGAAACTAGTCTTTGTACTTATGTTCATGTTTATTTTTTTCCTTGGTTGGATTGTGGCCGCTACGGGGGGCTATATATCAATTTACTGATGGCGCTTTTGAGAAGTTGAAGTTCAAGTCTAAGCAGTCACACGCAGTCGGTAGCAAACAACAATAAAAGTATTTCGCAAGACATTTCGAAGGTATTGCACTACAAGTACGGCACTTTGACATGTTAATAGCTGGATGTAATTGTAATCGTGTAGCTGTTACTGGTTATTGTTACAAGAAAAGCAATGCCTCGCTTTTTTATGCTTATGTTGATGAAACTACGTGGCTGCTCGAGCAGCAGGTGGGATATTTCAGGATAATGGCTTTTCTAAGTCTCTAGTCATGGAGTTGTCAGCTCTACCAAAAAAATACAATAAATAATGGAGCAGCCTTAACCAAATGAGTATAGTTTTATTTAATGGAAAATGGAAGGGATGCAGCGATACCGGCATTGTGTATCGGGCCGATATTGCGCTCATATACCAAGGAAACTAAGGGTCGATACACGGTGCCGGCATTAATTGCAAAATTACGTTAAAACTCATAGCGGCAGAAAGAAAGACCGCGACAAACTTTAGCGCAAATTAGGGAGACGCGAGAGAAAATGAAACTGAAGTGTCGTCTTTCTCTAACATTAAATACGTTTAGTTATTTAAAGTTAGATGTGACTAACGGTTCAGGTTCAATCATCAATATCAGTACACCTGACCGTAAGCTTTCCTCTTGTGAAACAGCGAACGCTACCGAGATTACCGGTCACAGTTCTCACGGTCTTCGTCGCCGTGTAGTTAAATTTCTGGGGTGGTACATGTCACCAGGGTGCGAATTACCCCTCCATAATTGGGGGGTACTGCCTTCATAACCCTTCTATGACCATTATGGTCCGCTACCACATCAATACGAATAGTCGCCACTAGGATCAATGTTAAGTGTGCAAGGTGTGCTAGGGGTGTTTACTAACGTGTGCAACACACGGTCATGGTCTGGACATGCAACAAAATGTGAATTAATACAGAAGATCTAATTATCCTTATCCCTATCCAAAAGAATTTGGTTTTGATAACTTCCAGGAATTATCCTAGAAGAAGTATACTAGTAAAAGTAATAAGCCTATACATTTATAAACAGCATATAGCCTACTTTATAAAAAAAATGGTCTATTTTGAAGACCTGGTGGTAAAAGTCAAGACCCAACTCCCTGTTTCTTAGATCACTTTCCTTCATACACGTCAACAGTTTGCACATCTGCACCTATACTTTTAGTGTAATGTTCTCTAGCTCTTAACACTAATATTTCCTACTTACTCTTCTTTTCTTTTACTACCAAAAAGTGTCTGATGTCTCCATCTTTCCTTTTCCTCATAGTGTGGAATCTATGTTTAACAAAACAGTATCTGGGCTATCAGATGAAGCTTCTAAAATGTCCATAAATATGAAATTGTGGAATGCAGAATCAATACCACTAAAATTCAAATAATAGGGCTTTTTATTTGCTAGCTAATTTTTTTTTACGTTGCCGATATAGGTTTCACTGATTAGTAATGTTTTTTCAGAGCATAACATTAGACCTTCTTGTGCCCCATGACATTAGCCTAATAACAAACCACACAGACTAAGTGGCGAATTAATTTTAGAAAGGCACTATTTATTCATGATAAAATGAGAAAAATGAGTTCGTCTCCTTGGAAAATGACCATGATGTATTTTACCTCACCAAATAAGCCTGGTTTAAATAGAGAACTTAGCTTACCTTGCTAGTTAACATTACTAACGTTGACTGTACTGGCCTCAGAAGGACAATGGTAAGTAATTGAACTTATAAAGACGTCAGCTTGCATTAGTAGATGAAACACCTTAAACGAATAAATGAAGGTTGTAAAATAACACCTTTTCAGCAGGCTAGACTTCTGCTGGCTGCTTACATTGACCAATGCACGACAAACAGTACTTTGACAGACAAACACAATGAACAGGTCACTCAATGAAAATGAATGACGCAACCGACTGGCTAAGTTGCTTCTAGCGCCGAGGTGGTTAAAATGGTACGGTGCATGTTTGGGGTGTCCGAAATCGTTTTACATAACCTCACCTTGTAGGAAAATGTTCTTTTTCCTGTTTCTTTGAGGGGGTCTGGGTCATGATCAGTGGGTACAGTACCCCCCGTAATTCGAACCATGCATGTCGCACTATGGCGTAGGGTCCAGGCTACACCATACTTACCGTCTGGATTTGACGCAGAAGTATAAATCAGCATGTACAGTCAACCTTTTGTTCCTCTTTAAGGACTTTTCTAGTTTGATATATATGATTGAGTTGAAAACTCAAGGTAAATAAATACAAACAGTGGAAATCTCTTAAAGTGATCACGGTCAGTGATCAACCACTTGTATGGATCAAAAAGCTTAGGACAGAATCATTCCTGTACAAAGACTGTTTAAATAATTCACTTATAATAATCAAGTAGTCTGCTTACAGTATTCATTTTGCGTCTTTTTATAAATGACAACGTATGGGAAAAAAAATTAAAACAAGGTTTTTTTTGTTTTTTTTTAACCTTGATATGCCTACTCTGTCTTGTGGTAATTACCCCATTCTAGCTGGCTACTTGAGAGTAATTTTCTCTCAGTGGCAAATATAGACTCATCAAAGCTTATGCCAACCTTCAAAAACAAGCCAAGAAGATGCAACAGCAAAACTACAGTATGCTATATTTTATGTACAGTAGGGTACTGTATTATATCATATTTGAATTATACACATTTCAGTAATTTTACTTGTATAGTACTGTTATTTGAAATAACTACTGTATTTTGAGTCAGTTCAAATTCAGTAAATAGCCACACTGTCCGTTTTATTACCTTATTATCATGTAATAAATATACAAATGTCAACTACATGGTAATCTGTTGAGGTATAAAGAAAAGAAGAAAAAAAACGTTATAACAATCATCCGGTTATAGTGATCAATTTCACCCAGACAGACATGATCACAATAAGTGGTTTCCACTTTATATATAGGCTACATTTACTGAATTGTCTTTGTATTTATATATAAAGTTTGTTGAAATTAAGCCTGATGTTTCCTTACACCCAAAAGAATGATCACTGTCTCTTCTACATGGAGAGACACAGCCTACAGCTTACTAATGAAACACTGGTATCGGCTGATACCCAAAGCTCAGGTATCGGTATTGGTACTGTAACTGAAAAAGTGGTATCGGTGCATCCCTAGAAAATAGCTTAGTTTTAATTACTTTTTCGGGCTCTTTGGTGAAGTACTGTATACAGCTCACTTCGTATTGTAGTTATACTTAGGTACAAAGAACCAAATTCTCTGTTGAAAATTTATTTCAAGTTGAAGTTATCTGTCCATATTTCCCCATAATACAATATATTCATGCTTAACACTTGTGATTGGTAATTCCATTACCGTAGAACTAATCGGAGGGAAATCTGGCTGCAATTTGAAAAGACCTGACTTGCTTTGCTTGCAGTACCATCAGATCTCTGTTCTTGTATCCCAACTATCAAATTGTGCTACATAATCGGCTGCATTCTTCACCAAATGCATAACATTTTGGTAACGGGATTATGTCTGCTTTACAATTGCCCTTATACATATACATGATAACATGAGAAGTGTCTTCTCGGGGTAGCTTATCTTTATTTTTCCTTTTGATGCATCAAATTTGATATTGTTTTCATTCAAAACTAAGAAGAACACTGCTAATGAAATAAGTAATGTTAGTATAAGTTTACTTGTTTCTTTAGTTCTGTTGAATTTTTAGAGGAGTCTTTAATAGGGACAGACAGTATTCGTGCATCTGGATACTCAGTTTTGTGTGTTTGTATGCTCACTGTATTCTGTATGGTAAAAAGCAGTTATGAGGAGGCTCCTTTGATGTGGTGCTATTCTTTTTCTACAGGAAACACACTTGAATTTGCCTATCCACACATTGCAGGTCACCTTAAGCACAGAGACTAAATGCAACTGGACCAGGTGGTTTGTTGGTATGAAGTGGATGGGAGAATCCAAGAACATGGTATTAAATGGCAGGCGAAATGGCAGCAGGTTCCCCAGTGAACAGCCCTTGAGCCAATCCCGGCCTCAGCACTCCCAGCGGGCCCATCTGCGCCACAACAAGCGTTCCCCCAGCAGCAGGAGATGTAGCCGAAGTGAGTGCTCTGCAGTAAACCCCCCCTGTGTCTCATCTTAAGTCGGAATCTTGTGTGGGTTTATGGCTATATGGTTCTCAGTTTTCAGAGATTTAACCCACATTAGCCTCTGGAAAATTAGCCGCCTCATAAACTGAAGACCTAGACTAATGGGGGTAGCATCTACAATTTCTCTTCATTATGAAAAAATCTGTTCCATGCAATGTAACCTTCAATGCCAAAGTAACCTGCTCCAAGTCGGTGTGCAAGATGATTTGCGCCCATCACCAGGCTTACAGTAGTTCTCCTCCGCAGGATTCACCGCGGCTCCCCTGGAGGCAGAGAGGCGCTATGTCCCCTCCTCGGGTATGACCGCCAAAGAGCTTTGTGAGAATGATGACCTCACTACCAGCCTGATTCTTGACCCCTATTTGGGTTTTCAGACTCACAAGATGAACACCAGGTTTGTGCTCCAGACTTTGCATTGGTCCCCTTCTGTTTTGATAAGCTTCTAAGATAGCCTTGTCAATTAAATTTCATTAACCTAAAATCTAGGTACATGCTGCGCAGTGTGGAATATCAAGCAAAATGGTGAACATCAATGTTTAACGTGAGTAAAGTGTATGTACAGTTAGTATGATTATTCTGGCATCTTGACAGGTTTCGACCCATCAAGGGAAGACAAGAGGAGTTGAAGGAAGTGATTGAGGGTTATAAGAAGCACGATGACCTAGAGAAGGCTTTCAGTGCTTTGATCGCAGGGGACTGGGCCAGACACTACTTTCTGCACAAGAACAAGGCCCAGGAGAAACTCTTCAAAGAGCATGTAATGCATAGCTGAAGAATCTATCAGATTATCTGTGGAACAAAAATTTTTATGGACTGAAAGTGCAAAACTAATTTATTCTGATTTTTTTAATAGGTGTTTGTTTATTTACGGATGTTTGCTGCTAATAGTGGATTTGAGATTCTTCCTTGTAATCGCTATTCATCTGAGCAAAATGGAGCTAAAATCGTCGCTACAAAAGAGTGGTAAGCTGCCCACAGCATGTTACATCTTTGAGTTTTTAAAGACTGTTCTGCCATAACTGTGAAATATCTACTGTACATTCACCTTTTGTATACATGCTCAGTGTTTGTCAACCTGGCCTTCAGGGACCCCCGAACAGTCCACGTTTTTGCCTTGGGGTCCCCAGGGATCCAGGTTGAGAACCACTTTCTTACTTGCTGTTACTTGAGCTGGTCTCTTCGTTTTGTGGTGCAGGAAGAGGAACGATAAGATTGAGTACCTTGTGGGCTGCATCGCCGAGCTGTCGGAGAGTGAAGAGAACATGCTGTTGCGACATGGGGAAAATGACTTCAGTGTCATGTACTCCACCCGCAAGAACTGTGCCCAGCTCTGGCTGGGACCTGCTGCCTTCATCAACCATGGTATAGTATTTAGCTTCTGTGTCTAAAACGGGGGTTCTCAATCCTGTTCCTGGTGCCCCCCCTCCCAGAATATTTTAATTCCAACCTTATCTTAATTAGGCTTATGCGATCTTAATAGGCTAGTACTCAATGAGGCAGGTTGATAGCAGTGTGAGTTAGAATGAAAACATCCTGGTGGGGGGGGGGGTGTCAAGAACAGGGTTGAGAATTTGGTTTAAACGGACAACAAACTTGCTCTTTGCCTTTTCACTGGCCTTCACCAGTTCCACACATCTATGTTACTGTCAGCTGCATTTACAATGTTGGCCATTGATGATGGGCAAATGTTTGCTTTGTCTTTTCAGATTGTCGGCCAAACTGCAAGGTGAGCGACTGAAGATTGAAATAGGGAAGGGAAATTTCAGCCCAAGGCTTGTAGGGTGTTGTGGTGATTTATATCAGTGACTGAAATAAAAAAAAATTCATTTAAGTTATTTTACATTAATAGTCATAATATTCCAATAGTAAGTGAGAAATAAGCAGTGGACTAATCATAAGTTTGGGGGAGGGAGGTAGCTGAGGCCTTCATTGCTTAAATGAAAAGTAACTATATGCTTTATCTTTTCTGCACATTAAAATATCTAGAATACTTGTACAGGCCAGTGAATTCATGTCCATTTTATTTTTTTATTTTTCCAGTTTGTATCTACTGGTCGGGATACTGCCTGTGTCAAGGTTCTTAGAGACATTGAACCAGGGGAAGAAATCTCCTGTTACTATGGTGATGGCTTTTTTGGAGAAAACAATGAATTCTGTGAATGCTACACTTGTGAAAGGTTTGTCTTGAGATTGATTTACCTAATCACTTTTAAAAGTAATACTGACATTGAATTGCTGTGCTTTGTGAATTTTCAGTTAATCTTGAAACTCCTCCTTTTACAGAAGAGGCACTGGTGCTTTTAAATCCAATGCTGGCCTACCTGTGGTAGCTCCTGTAATCAACAGCAAATATCGACTGAGGGAAACGGACAAGCGGCTCAACAGGCTGAAGAAGCTGGGAGAGATTAACAAGAACTCAGACAGTCAGTCTGTGGGCTCCCATACAGATGCAGATTCTCAGGAAAAGCCAAGCGCACATTCATGTAAGGGCTCCTCTGTTAGGTCAGGGTCTGCTTTCATTTGTTTTTGGGGAAAATGTAAATATTATCTCCTTGAAGAAAGTGAAATTAAATCGCCCATTAACACAATGTCTTCTTCAATCTATCTATGCTCTGGATGTTTATATGCAGCATTTTACTTTAGAACATAGATTACACCCTAAAGCTTTCTAAATAGGCAGGTTTTTTCCTTGTCTCTTCTTGAAAATACAATTACAAACAATACTTTTAAGTTATTACTCCTTTATTGAGCAAAATGATTTAAATAAATACAGTCAGGCTGCATCTTGTGCGATTTTTGATATTGCGAATGATCTCTGTTCGAAAATACAATAAAAACAAAATATGCTGTAAAACTAACCGAAATGCACAATTTCAAATTGATGCTCAAAGTGCGTAAGTGTGGATTGAGCACAGTGTGCATGTTAGCATGCTGTGTGTACAAGCATCCACTGGCCCACATCCTAACTCGGTCGTTGTCCATCACTGGCTGGTGAAGGAGCTGGAGCACTTTGCTATTTGTGTAGTGTACTATAGCACTTTGCTATTTGTGTAGTGTACTAGAGCACTTGCTATTAGTGCTGTTCTTTTAGCATACGCTAAACATTATTTATATAACATCATTAGTACTGTATTGTTTTTACGCAGAATTTATATTCTATAGGTACAGTTCTGTAATCTAGGCATGATTTAAAGTATACAACAGTTTGGGAATAGTTGTATATGCAAAGTAAATAGGCACTTTTATATAATAGTCTTGAATATACATGGTTTCGGAGTATTGCGGTGGGTTCCAATTCACCAGTTAAGATGTAGGAGTATGTGATGTACACATTGAGGAGCAGTTCATTGTCAACATTAATCTAGTCTTAATTTTATCAAAATAACATTTTTTTGTTTGTTGTTTAGCTGCAAAGAAAAGGACGTCCACCAGTGTGAAAAAGTTCACCAAAACCCGGACATTAACCAGGCAGTCTTTGTCAAGAACTCCTACCTCTACCTCACCTTCTAAACAAAGTCATATGAATAACTCCAGGGTACCAAAGAAACTAAAATCGAAACCCGCAAAGCCTTCGCCAGCTAAAGTCAAGTTGAGGAGTCGATGCAGGGGAGCAGAGCAGAAAACCTCTGTTAAAATTGATTCTGGATCCCTGGGTCTCAAAGAGCCCAAGGTGGTCCTTTGCAAGAATGTCCCGGTAAAGAAAGAGAGAGACACGGCAGGACCTGCTAAAGTAGAGGGCTCCAGGGGTTGCTTGACACGCCATGCGGCGAAGGAAAACAATCACGATTCTCTAAAGGGTGCTTCTTTGTGCGATGGAAGCTTATCATGCACTTATAGAACTCGAAGGTCAACCAGAACTCAGGGGCCTGCCAGCATTAAGCTTGAACCAAATCCGCTGGAAGGCCTCATGCCTATTCCGGGAGGGGTGGTCATTAAAACGGAGCCTGTGGAAGAATGCGTGACAGATGGTCTCGTGCTGAACAAGCCCAGCCTGGAGACCAACTGCCCCAGGAAGGGCAACTGCCCACGGCGGAAACGATTACAGGTCAAGCCAGACAGGACAATAAAGGTAGAGGAAAGGGAAGGTTATAGAGAAAGCTTTCAGGAGGACCTGTGCAATGCTGATAGGACTGACTGTGGAAAGGTGCTCCTTGGCCTCCCAGAGAAGCCTCGGGATTACAACAGGATAAGCAATGGTGGAAAGTTTCTTGGCAGTGACAAATCCAAGGACAGCTGCCGAGCCTTTGGTAAAGGCAAGAAGAAGCGTCAGATCACTCGCTACGATGCACAGCTGATCCTGGAGAACAACTCGGGCATCCCCAAGCTCACGCTTCGTCGGCGGAGGGATAGCAGCAGTAGCAAGACCAATGAGCCGAGCGAGGTGGACATGGTCAACTCCTCCAAAATCAGTATCAAGTTCAGCAAGGACCATGACAAGGATAAGAGTAGCTCCTACGTGGCCAAGCTGAACAATGGCTTTAGCTCAGGGGCCCACAACTCCACCAAGCTGAAGATACAGCTGAAGCGTGAGGAGGACAGCCGGGCCATCACTCAGGCTCATCCGGGTGAGCTGTCATCCGATGGGGTTGTCACGGGGGTTTTAGGGGAGGGTCTTCAGTGCATGGGTGGGGGTCACCCAACTCAGAATGCAGAGTCCTCATCATCCGAGGAGGAAGAGGAAGATGACTACTTTGATGAAGAGTTTGAGGATGACTTCATTCCACTTCCACCGGCCAAACGTCTTCGACTCATCGTAGGGAAAGATTCCATAGACATTGACATCTCCTCAAGGAGAAGAGAGGATCAGTCTCTGAGGCTCAATGCATAAGCTCTGAAAGTCATGTCTTGACTTTAATGTTCATTTGCAATCAGCTGTGTGTTGATGATGTTTAAAAAAATAAACGAATAAGCTGATGAAAATAAAAGACCCATATACAAAAATAAAATCGTCATTCTGTAAAAAATTAGGTAAGGCGTTGTATTCATTGTGTATATAAATATTCTAGAAAATGTACAGTGTATATGATCTTACAGGTCTGAAATGTGCAGATTTTTATCGTACTTTTTATCAACCACAATGTGCAATTCTGAATTCTGTTGACAGCTTGGGTTTGTAGTAAAGGATTTAATCACACATGCGCACACAGTCAATTACAAGTTTATTGGGAAGCAGTGGTAGTATATTATATCCAAATTGTTTTCATACTAGACAATTACTTTTGAGGGTTCATAAAAAGCAGTATGTATATACGTGTGTGTGTGTGTATGTATGTGTGTGTGTATAGTATGTATATGCATATAATACTTTGCCTTGTGAAATGTATAGGGGGAAAAAGAAGTCATGTACAGAACAACGGGGTTAAATTATTTTAAATTTTTATTAAATAAAACTGATTGAGTTGTGTCAGACATGTCTCAACTGCTGTAGATCCCTAACCAGTGGGGTTCATGGTGCTTAGAATGGAGGTGCTGGCCCGGGCAGTCTTTTGGAAAAAAGGTGCAGACTACCTGGGGGTCTGCAGTCACGTGTTGTTATAACAACCCCATTTATTCACTTTCTGTTTTTGAGTCCTGGGACTGATGTGCCAGTTGGGTTTGGCCTCATTGTAAAGAAGCTTTCCTTTATTTTTTTTTCTTTTGAAATGTTTGCTGCTGGAATTTAAAAAAAAAAAGTGTTAAGCAGTCATGCTAGACTTGCTGCCAGATTATCAGTTGACTAGAAAGTTATTGGCTTCGTATTTGCATTGTTCCATTTTCGATGTGCTTTGCTTCTTTTTTTCTCAGTTTAAATTTAAACCATAAAAATGTGACACACTATATTCCACTGAAGTGTAATGCATTCCAGCCAGGTCCATGCATAGGTACTGTGGGTTTATGTAGATTACTGAACAGCTCCCGAGCTAGAGTACAAATAGTCAGAAATGAGCCCTTTCCATTTCATGTTTCAGTTGACATTACCCCAGCATTTTAAAATGAATTAACACTCACACATGTGAGTAGTTATAAGCCTCACTTTGAGCCAGAAGTGGAATATGGAATTGATATCTTCAAATTCTGTCCATCTGTACATTATTTTGATGTTGGCAGTGTTCATGTTGTCTGCTGCTGAGCTGGTTAATATGAACTTTAACCATTTCTTGTATGTACTGCTCCTGTCACCAGCAGCCCCATTGCAGATGTGACCATGGCTAAATTTCACCTACCCCCCTTTCGAATGTTCCCATTGTACACAGTGTACTGTCCCAGGTGTAATGTCTGTGTATATATATATATTTAAGTTAACATATGCTGGTTGAATTTCCAATTGGCTAAGAGTGAATGGCTGTGACCATTTTGCAGACATTCACAAGTATGTGTACAAGAGTAGCAGGATACAATAATCAGTTTTTAAAGGGGATAATACAGATATCCATTAAATCATGAAAACACCTTGTACTTATTTAACAGTTTTGAATACTTGAAAACCAGATAAAAGTTTCTTTGCAAGACTGAAGTCTTTGTGCCATTTTTCTTTGTGTTGGGCAGTACAGTGCCTGAGCAGGCAGCATGTGGCTTTAGTCCTCTCAGATGTTGGGTTTGCTTCCCAGCCCTGGTTCTGTTCTCAGTCTGTTTCTGTTGTTTTCTCTTGGTGCTTGATGCAGCACAAAGGCATAAGTGAAATTGCTTTCAGCCTTATCCAAAAAGGGCCGCTGTGTGTGCCGGTTTTCACTGTAACTCCCTAATTAGATTACTAATTAGAGGACTGATTAGCTGAAGAGTCCTCACACCTGAGTTTGAAGAGCTGACCTAAAGGTTACCCCAAAAACCTGCACACACACCGGCCCTTTGCGGATAAGACAGCCCACCCCCAGCTTACAGCACATGAGTATGTGCCTTGTGATGGCACCCAGCCATCCACAACCTCATTCCCTGTGCTTCTTGGGATACTATATATACTATTTGTCCATTGCTTGCATTAATTATGCTCAGTGACTGCAAGTGCTGGCTGTTTCATTCCTCACTCACCTCTGAATATTAGGACATGTTTAAGTTTGCAAACTAACAGAATAGTCATATGCAAGATTCAGCCTGACTGACATAAACGTATAAGAGGTAATGCATCTTCCAACAAAAGCTGAAGAATGTAAGCAAAACACCTCAAACCACATTTAAACTGCAAGATCTGTCGGAAGACACTCACATCCTGAACTATGAGCAGTTGGCAGCAAATCCTCTGTAGAATGTGTGAAGAATTTTAATCAGCCTGCATATCTGAAATGGTAAGTGTCGTCAGTACGAACAACTGAACTGATCTACTCCATTTTCTTGAGTATAATTAAAGATGTGCCTTTTGCTCTGGACCCTGTTGCCCAGACATGACCTTCTCATTGACTGGATATCCTCTGGGAACTAGCCCCTGTGCCATAAACGGGAAACATTACATTGTTTAGATATAACATGCGTGTAATTCTGTGGAATTTGAATACTGCAATGGTTTTGTCGCATTATTTATACCAAATGGGAGTTATGTTTCGCAAAGGTATAATAGTGATCTTCAGTAATTTGTATCTCATGATAACATCTTTGTGGGCTTGTCCGTTGAGAGAGGTATGGTGTGCTACATTGGCTGGCAAGGTGCCTTCAGGCTTGTGGATCAGCATTCTGTTCAGGTTGTACTTCTGCCTTGTGCCCTGTGCTTCCAGGAATGTAGTCTAGGCACCCTCTACAGCCCTGTACAGACAGTCCCCAAGTTAATTAAGAATGTCCGACTTACAGATAACCCAGACTTACAAACGGACTGCCATGAAGTCTATTAGAAATTCAGGTTCAACACTATGGTTCATAATAATGAACGCACACACTACTTTGTGACACTCCTGAAAACATTGCGTGGATTCAGTGGTTCGTCTGCTTGAGGTAGAGTACCGCATGTAGTTACTTTTACTGTATAATAATAATCATTATTATATTATTTTTCCAGTTTATCTACAAGTTTGACTTAAAGACAGACTTAGGAAACGGAACTCGTTCGTATCCTGTAGACTGCCTTGCACTGAATAAGCAGTTAGAAAAAATATGCAGATAAACATAAAGAAACATTTCATTTGCTTTCTGACTGTCCTCTTTGTTTTGGATCCAGGGATTTTACTCTTAATAATGCTCTCTCTAAAGAGAGAGTGACAGCACTTTAGGCAATGCACTCTCAGTCTTTATCATCTTATTGGATGCCCACTTTCAAACAAAGAAACTTCCTTTGTAATACAGTGTGTTGTGATACACCCTAGAATAATATGCTCAGGCAGCACACATCTGGGGAGATTATTTTGATAATTTCAGGCTTTTGAGGAACCAAGAGAACTTTTCTTAACTGGACACAGCACAGAAATAGCTTGTACAGGGATACTGAGATATAAACCTTTCTGGGGACAATTTAGTATATTCACTTGAAATGCACACAGACCAGAGTGCCTACTGGTTTACCTGCATCTACCTGCATTGGAGACTATTGCTGTGATCCTTTCATTCACTGAAAGTTAAATTTCAAAATGGCTGACGAAATTGTTGCACATATAAATTTACAAATTATCTTCTTGGTCATCAGTGCTAAGCATTTATCAGTCTTGACATTCGCCTTATATCATTCTTTACGTTAATATATGCTAATTTATGGTGATATTCAATGTTGTTGTGGCAATTGCTTTAAGTAACATATTGCTTTTTCTTAAAGAACAAGTAAAATGATACCACTTATCAGCCCTGGCCAGTACTTTCCATCGTATTCCACTTAGTTCTGATCGGCAGTTGCTCTCCTGGACTATGATGAAAAGCTGGGCTGTTATCAAAGTGAGTGGCCATCTTGCAGATGTCTAACCCAAGATCCATGTGATATTACTATTAATGAGGAAGCATCTGGCTTTGTGCTGTCGTCAGGCTGATCAAAGGAATGTTTCACACCTGACAATGGCGGCTCTTAGCAGCTGTAAGTTTAAGGATAAAGTGAAAAACCAGCATATGCCACTTATGCAGGAGTCAGATTGTCACCGTTCCAGATGTGCCCTGCATGATATACCTGTGATGTTAGTCTTCTAGCTGTCATTGCATTCTTTAAGTTGTATTGTCTTTGGCCCCCATTTGCATGGAAACTACATACATACAGCCTTTGTGAAAATAGATCTTAATTTTCACCTCAACTTCTTCCCTCATTAGCATTTCGTTAAAGTACATCCTTCCGTCCACCCGTCTTCTAATTGGTTATTCATTACAAGGTTATGGAAAATCATGAGATTCACAGACCTTCTGAATTCTAGTTAGACTCCCATGGTGCATTGCAGCTGTGGCAAATCAACTGCTTTGATCAGAATCCGCCCCGGCTACTTGCCGCATAATGCAGTGGAAAATCCCTACTGCTGCCACGCGATGGTTATGTGAGCATGAGTCCGGCACATGCCACACGATGGGAGGCACCCAGGGGTCTGACAGCATCAGCATGAGAATTTCTCTTTGGTGTAATGCTTGTATTTTTGCTTATTTCCAACCAGGCAACTGAACATGTACATGCATCACAAAGTTGCAAAAAATGCTACAAATCATCAGTCCTATATTATTTAGTAGTTTTTTGAACTGGCTTGCCACCTTGCAGGTAATGTTACAGTGTTAACTGCTGGGTAATGCAGTGCATTAACAATAACGCAATTGCAAACTGTAGGATAGTCACATTCTGTCAAAATGACTGGGGGATCTGAGCAAGTAAGGACCATACTGTATATAGATCCCAGAAATGCTGCTCAGTCAGATTTGTTTTGGATTTTTCTTCTGGAAGTCTCTCTGCTCAATAGAATGACTTGTTAATATTTAATGAATTTGTGCTGAAGTTCATGTCAATCCCCCTGTCTAGTTCAAAAGGTAACGAATCCAAAACTTTTTTTTCTATTTTATTAGAGGAGTTCAACAGGATCTGCACTTATCAAGGGTCCTGTTTTCTCAATTATTTTTTCTCTCCATTCCCTCTAGAGGAAAAAGTCACATTATTGCATCATAAATCATAAAAATGTTACACCTTTGTCTTGTGGGACTTAATTAAACCCAGAAGTTCTGGGTTTGATCACTTTCTGAGCCGTCTGCTGTCTGAGTTTTTAGTTTGTTGTAAAGTGTTTGTTTGTGTGTTTTTTGTCTTTTGCATCAAGCCCAGGTTCTTCTTCATCCTTGGCCCCAGCTCACCTCATTATGAAACATGTTGTTTAATTCATTGACCCCACATCCTAACAGTCAACTCTTTCCTGTGTACTGTAGTTCAGTTCTAGAGATTCATGGACAACCAGACAGATGCATGAAGCATGAGTTCAGGGTGATTTGAGTCACTGGTAATAGAACAGTAATGGTGGAAGAAGATTGATCTTTTTCGTATGATTTACTGAAATCCTGGATAATTTGCAAGGAATAATGGGTATTGCTTTAAATTCTTGTGGTCTGAGATCTGTCCCCCTTTGTTCTACTGCCCTAATTTAGACTCCATGAAACAATGACATTCATTCATCTATTATGTAGAAGAGGCCTGACGGCAAAATTTAGTGGTTAATCCTTTACTGTTTCTGCTGTGATTGTTTTTTCTTCCACAATAAAATGCAGAGACAATGCTTGGGTGAAAGTGGATGAGTAATTGTTGAGGAAGTTTAGGGTGGAGTAAAGAAATGATTAATATGTCGGTGAAGATTCTGGCTGAAGTTTTTTTGGTGAATCCCTTCACAGCCGGTCAAACTAGCTGTATTCTGAAAGAAAAATTGCTCCAAAACTATTATGGTCATATATCAGTCTACAGAGTGTCATTTCCCCCTGCTTCCTGTTTATGATGCACTACCTGGGGACCAAGAACCTCCCCAGTTGTTCTCAGCAGATGCCAAGTTCAATGATGTGCCAGCGTTTGCATCATGCAGTCCTCACAGACTGCTGTCGTTATCATTTTATATGCATAATATACAAAACATCTAATGGTGCATATTTGTAATTTGCTGATACAACTCCAAAGAAAAAGGCCGTAATAGCTTCGCCTCACACTACTTAAAAAGACATACGGTAAAACAAAATGTACGCTGTTTACTATCAAACTACCAACTATGTTTAATTCCAGAGACAAACAAATATCATCAGTTTTAGGAAATCATGCTTCCTAATCATTAATCATAAAATGTTGTGCTTTTGAGTTTGAGTACGCAGATTAGAAACCTCCAAATATATGTGCCTCTGTAAAGCATATGCTGCTTGGTGTCTAAATAGTTTTATTTTAATTGCTTGCATTTTTGTCAGTCTAATGCTCATTTGTACCTCGGGGAAATGAGCAGGACACTTTAGGGGTCTTTCTCAAACATGCCTTTCAGACATTGGCTTAGGTTGTGGACGGGCACCAAACACAAGCTTGGCAATTAAAATATGGTCACATATTAAACACAAAGTATCACAATATAATATATTACAGTGTAAGTATCACAATATTAACAAACTTTTGACAGTTTTTCCTCAGTGATATATACCCCCCATTCGAAATGATTGTGTATGTATATATAAATGTGTATACAACTGATCATTCCAAAAACTGCCATAGTACTTAACTACATATTTGTGTACATTGGGTTAGCTGGAGGGGTGGCATGGTGGTGGAGTGGTTAGTACTGTTGTCTTCTACTAGGGGGGCCATGGTTCAAGTCTCTGCCATGGTTCTCTATGTTTGTGGTGTTCGCATGTTCTTCTCGTGCCATTATGGGATTTCATCCCACAGTGCAAAAATATGTTGAGGTTGATTGGAGTGACCAAAAAGCCTTTAGGTTTATGTAAAGGGTGTGTGGGTGAGCCATGTGATGGGTTGGCACCCTGTCCTGCTTTGTGACCCACCCCCCCCTTCACAACACTGAATAGGACAAGGGGTTTCAGAAAATGAGGCGGCTTCTGAAAGGACGGACTGTGCCCATGAATTATTATTGAGGAAGTACAGAATGATGGGAATGTTGGTGAGCTACTGAATGGCAATGTAAAACAAATATAAAACATTTTATATGCTTTTGTGTTCTCTTCACTTTTCATTCAATCCCAGCTGCATGCAATCATTCTAGAAATGTCTCTACTGCATTTATAAATCCACAGTCAAATCTGATTGCAAACTGCCACGTGGCACTGGAGTCCTTCAAGCGTGACATGGCATCAGCCTGGCCATGCATGATGGAGAGCTCCCTCCCGCAGCTGAAACACTTCCAGATGGCCTTGGAGAGCAGATTGCTGAACTTGATACACTGAGCATGACAGCCCCTCAAGATTCTGGGCATTTAATCGCCACCAGAATCGGCCTTAACAGAGGGCATGATAGGGGTGATTTATACACGTTCACTATACGCAGCATATAAAGTCTTAGTCTTATGCACACCGCTGCCCTTGTCTGAGCTGTCAGTGGCACAGTGTTCTGAAACTTACAGAAGGTGTCATTTTCCATTGAGAATGCTGGGAAAAAGTAGCTTCCTTTTCTCCTTTTACAATTTCAGCAGTCATTATATATCTCTGAATGGAGACAGTATTATACAGAACTAGGGGGAGATGCAAGATTTTGACAGAAAGAATCTGATTCAGCTTTACAGACAAGAAAGTCTATGGAGATATGTTGATATTTATGTCTTATTTCCAAGCTGTCTGTATTCATAGCTTATATAGATGCTCTAAGTATAATGTATCTGTTCCAAAAATTGCCAATATATTTATGTGAGCCATTTGATTGGTATTTTGTTTATCCATTTCTATAAACTTGCCCCAATTTTAAAAATTAACTTTTAACTTTTAAAATTAACATTTTGAAGTGTTAAAATTCACTGGTGTTAATTCATTTAACTCTCAGTAAAGGTTCTGCACTGATTTGCACTGAGGAATCTATTTATTTTGTCAGCCTTGCAAGAATATTGATTACAGATCAATCTTAATATGTGTCAATCCAAAGTATTACTGTGATTATTTGAGTAGTCAGTCATTGTGAAACAATGCAGAAGCTACTAAGCTCATATAAAACCTGATGTTATTTGACCTCTGATATCTTTTGGAATGAAGGCTGCAATAGAGTAGCTTAATTTGTGTTTATTTCCAAGTAATGCACGATCAAAATTAGGGAACAAGAGACGTTTTTGTAATACAGTATACAAAGTCACAGCAGATCCAAACTCAAAGTTATTCTAACATGAATAGAAGAGATGTATTTTAATCATGTTTCATCAGTGAATGCTATGGCACATCACAAAATAAATGGTTTAAACAAGATATTTGAAAGCAGGCGATCAAAATTAGAGAACGATTTGTTATATTTGACAGTTTTTGTATCTAATCTGAATTATCTTGAAATATCTGGCAACCCTAATCTATTTGGCAACTTTGGTAGGCATTTTGCAAGATGGTGCCTGAAACCATGTAACATTGGGTTGTTCAGATGAAGGCTGACAGGATGGCCCTCTTAGGTACAGTACTGGAAGAGAAGTTACTTATTCCAAGAGCTTCGTTTCTCAAATATCGAAGCTGTACAATAACACTGACTCATTTAAATCCCACATATGACAAGCGTGTGAATGACCAGGATGACAGGGAGACTCTTGTGTTGGATCGGTTCAATTGCTCGCCAAATTAGTTCTGGGGAGGGAAAGAACTTGTCTTGACAGGGTCTTGTTATCTGGGACAATATTGACTGAAAGGCCACTCTGCCGTGACCAAGCCACTCATCAGCAAGAAAAATGAAAAGACTAGACTAGCCCTTTGCTGAGGATTATGTTGTGTGGACAGAGGAGAACTGGTCCAATGGTTCTTTTCAGTGACGAAAGCAAGTTTAATTTAGTTGGTTCAGATGAGAAACATTATTTGTAAAATGAGGAAAGACTCAACCAAAAGTGTATGAAGAGGTCAGAAAAGTTGGGAGGGTGAAGTACCATGATGTGGGGCATGTTCTCTAAGTCAGGAGTCTGGCCTCTCATTTGGCTACATGGTAAGGTGAATGGTACTGAGTATTAGAAAATCCTTCAGCAACCTGTGGTTCCTTCCCTAGGAGCATCACCTACTCAGCCAGCCATTTTTATATAAGACAATGCCCCTTACCACAAAATGGGTGAAGCAATTCCTCAAAGCTAATAACATCAAGCTGATGAAATGGCCAGCCCAGAGTCCTGATCTGAACCCTATCAAGAATCTCTGGAAGGTAACTGGCATCAAAATTATGGCAAACAAACCAACTAGAGTTACTGTAGTTATTGTGGAAGAAGGTGAGAGAAGAGGGGAACAAAATCAAATCAGAGCAGTGTGACAAACTGGTTATGTCCTGTGGGCGCTGATGTGCCAGTCATTGAAAGCAAGGACCTCTGTGCTTCCTACTAATTTCTTAAAGTTGTAACCATCAAAAAAAGTTGACAGAATTTACTAGTTGGCATCACAAAAAAATTCTCTGGTTTTGATCGCATGCCTTCTTCAAATTTCTTGTTTAAACCATTTATTTTGTGATGGGCATAGTTTTCACTGATGAAATATGATTAAAATACTTCTATTTATGGTAGAAGAACTTTGAATCTGGATAATCTGTGACTTTCGTATATTACAAAAATATCTCTAGTTCCCTAATTTTGATTGCCACTGTAGATCCCAGTAAATTGTACCTGAGCGCCCCCTGCTGTTCTTCATTTTTCTTTTTCGTTTTCCTAACCTAGGGGTCACCAATCTTATCCGCAAAAGGCCAGTGTGTATGCAGGTTTTTGGGATGATCTTTAGGTCAGCTGTTCAAACCCAGGTGTGAGGACTCCTCAGCCAACCAGTCCTCTAATTAGTAATGTAATTAGGGAGTTTCTGAGAAAACTGGCATTCGCAAAGGCCCTTTCTGGCTGATTGGCCACCCCTAACTTAAGGCAGGGCTCTTCAAATCTGGTGATTCTAAACCCAGGACTAGTTTTCAGTTCACTCAGGTAGTTACTTTAATAATTACCGATTCCAATTGGCCACAGAGGCTTCACATCTGGGAAATCAGCAGCGCTTGGCCCTTGAGGACCATGATTTGAATAGCTCTGACCTATGGGATATGTGCTGTATTTACGATTTCATCTGAGCCACCTCCGTTATACCCTCTTTAAAGCTAAATAAACAGTAAAGTTACTATTGCTGTTTAAAGTAAAGCACTCTTTTATAAACAAACAACTTCACGTAATTTCTCTTAATGTAATACCAGCTATGTTATTTAAATCAAAATGTGTCGCGACGGATTTCCTTCAGTAAGCTCCTCTTGCTATTTCTCCAAACTTTCATACTCAGCACCATCAGTCTCAGTGCCATAAAAACAACATATACAGTCCAGATTAATTGAAAAAACCCAGGAAAAGATGGTCTACCTCCTTATGTGCTGGTCAAGGGGGAAATCATGTGTCTGACAGAACACAATAACTGCATCCACTGTAGATTTCAAACTCATTTTCACAAATCCTCGTACCCAATGAGTCTGGAATATAGAAGCATAACGTTTCTGCAGTAAAGCAGCACATAAATAGTGCAGAGGTCAGGCAGCTGGATCAAGTCATAAGAGGAGCTGCACTTGTGTTCTTCAGAAAGATTTCTTGACTGGAATAGTGATATACAACATGCAACAGTGTTATACAGTAAATGAGGTTTTTTTATATTACTTTACATAAAACCCCCAGAGGTTTTATGTAATAGACCTCCAGAGGTTTTCTTTCTTCTTTCTTGGGAGTTTTTGGTTCCTCTCTTCTATTGTCATCCGGCTTTATTTATTTTATTTCTTTGTCTTTCCTTTCCCCTGTTCTGTATTACTCTCTCTAATGAGGTTGTAATGTATCACAACACACCCATGTAAAGTGCCTTGGGATGACTCTGTTGTGAAATGCTGTTGTATAAAAATAAACTGAATTGAATTGAATAAAAGCATTGGGTTAAACAATGATATTGCAACTCTGCTAAGCTTTTGCCTTCTAAAAGTTCCACGAATCAAATAAATAATCAATGAGCACTGAAAAATAATATTTCAGCGCCATATCCCTGCGTCAACTTAAAAGCCATAATCTTGTTAAAATTAATTACATATCAAATAGTCTGAGATATATATCTTTTTGCGGTGGGAGTGAAATGGAAATGCTGGAAAAGAAGGGGAAACCAAATATTCTAGTGTAGACAAAAACAGCATTTAACACTTTAGCAGTGAATATTAAGCAGCAATATAAGATACACTGCACCTCCATTTTCAGGTGTAATATGCAATCATCTTTTAGGCAAACCATTAGTAATGTTGAGGTAATTAACAAATATTAATGAGAAAATACATAGCTGTTCTACAGGTTTAATTCACCAGTCTTCAGAAAAATAATGATAATCCATTTAACATGAAACAGACAAGAGCAGAGGTGTGTAAACTGAATTAGAAAACAATATTTTCTTTTTCTGAAAACTTGACACATCATGCAGAGACACACAGGTAATTGCAACACCTCTTAACGGTCATCAGAAGTGGGTGAATATCATGAGATATGGTGGAAACAGGCCTTCCTGTTTATGAATTGTAAACTGCAATGTTAAAATTTTTCCAACGGGGGGGTGGGAGATTTCAGAGCCCGGGAGGGGACATGGGAGGGAAAACATTGGGTCTTTAGTGTTTCTTGATGATGTGACACAGGATGGAAGCAGCTGAATGAATGCTGAGGTGTTCAGAGACATCA
>JAODJX010000007.1:24165590-24182728 GCA_026776945.1 Isichthys henryi | reverse complement strand
TTAGTTTAGTTCTCCCCAAGCGAGCTTGATGGGCCGAATGGCCTCCTCTCGTTTGTATAGTTCTTATGTTCTTATAAGTACGTGTTTATAGAAGTATGCAAAAATCTTAATCAGTAAAAAAAATGATGTTTAAAATCATGTTGGTGTAACACTATAATATTATGTCTGTCAAAAGGAACAGACTGGCAACAAAAAGCACAGGAATTTGTAGCTGCCCCTTGCTGTGTTTTGCCAACGACCAGCCGACAGAGGAGGGGTGGGTATGTTTTTCCAGTCACAATCAACTGGTTGGCCTCCAATGAAATAAAGCACCTGTCTGTCAAAGTGTGTGAATTTTTTGACTAGACCAGTCATATACCTCGTGTGTCTAATCAATACCTCATTGAGTTATTTAACTGATGGAAGTAATAAATTAACTGAGCTGCTGGTGAAATTTAATTAATATATGGAATAGCTGGAGTGCCTTTGAAGAGAGGTTTGGTAACTGAAGCAGTGTTCTTCTAGCCATCTAACAAGATATCAGTAACCTTGGAGAACAGAAGAAATTCTTTTTAGTTTTTATTCACACGTATATGGACATTATGTATTCATCTTCCAAACACTTATCCAAAGCAGGGTCATAGGGGATGGAGGTGTGAGACGGCACTGTTACTCACTTAGCCACCTTCCCTCCCGTGTACCATTAGCAGCAAAATAAACAGAAAGTGGAAAACAATCTTTAATGTGCTCTCAGTAGTAGATATATAACCGATTATAGAACATGAACGGTGACCGTACTAAATTAGTAACAGATATTAATGACATGTTTTTAAAATCGTAATACGGAGAAATTTAGTAGTGTGACCTTTTGAAATGTGTATTCATATTTGCCTAACCAACATTCATTGGAAAGAACTGTTTGACGTGTAAACTTTCAGTAAAATATTAATCCGTGGTATATTCTCTATGTATTACGGTATAGGGCTGCGCTCTGATCTACAGCCACAGAATACGGTAAGCGGATAGGTTCCGTTGAATAGTCAGATGTAGCATGTGAACCGACGTAAAGCTATACAAATTGGTTTCCCATAAAAGTGTCAAGCTTTGAACAAATAAAAGAAAAGAAGAAAATATACTCTATCCATTGGTAAGAGGTTTGTGCGCTTTTCGTTTCTGAGTTTGTGGTGGGGAAGGCTGTTATTGTGTAAACGCTTGTTCACTGACTTACTGTCTTGCAAGTTGGATTTGTTTTTAATTCATATAGTAGTCGTCATTGCAGTGGAACTTATTGGAATTTTGTTTAACCGAAGTTACTCGAAAACTGCTGATTGTTATTATCAATATTGGCATTTATATATAGATTATACCGATTCGATTCGAAAATTTCCGCTAATGAATCTGATACTTGAAACAGCAAGAATAAACAGAAAAGTTATGTAGCATATTACCATAAAATAATGAACAAAGTAACGCTTAAATAAAAATTCATCATTTTGTTAAACGTATTAGTTATACGCAAACGTTTCACTACGTTACATAGTCAATATACAAAGCTATTAAGTATTACTGACTGCTTTGTGCACCGTGTGCGGCATTCCTAAATGAACATAAAGTCCAATTATAAAAATCAGATCCGAATTTCAACCTTAGGACTGTTTTGAAGTAATCATATAAAAATTAATAAGAGTAATAAGAAAAACACGTACTGCATATTGGTACATTGTTTTGGACCTACCGATGGATAAACTGTTTTTCGTTGTGTATTTTGTATATGTGTAATTCAGTTACTTCCACGGTATTATAGACAGCTGCACACACGTACATACTCAAGTTTTCACTTTCGTTTAATACAGGGTGTTCTATTTACTTTGTGAAATACACCCATTTATTTCAAATGGCCATTTCTTTGTAAACACAGCCTTGCATTTTGTTCAAGCATGCATTAGTAATTTATAGTCTCCAGATATTATGTTGTACAGTGTAGGCCTACTCAGTAAATGATCCTGGCACTTTACTAACAGTCTTCATCTATGCTCTGGGAAGCTTTACAGATCGAAATATCAAAACCGATTATTTAAAACTTGCCATTAAATCGAAGAATTATACAGTAGATTTATTAAGCAGCACTTATTCAGACTCATTACCATTTTAACAAATGTGGTATCAGTGCTATCAGTTATTTGTCTCCCTTTCGAAGGAATGCTGTCAGTTCTGACCTTTGTAAAGATTTTTTTAATGGTGCAGGCATAATATAACCTGGGTGTACCGTTAACACTATTTCGTATCGTAATCTTGGTTTTCAAAAATGTTTTTAAATGAATTTCTCGAAACTAACGGTATATCTCAATGAAATATTAGGGTAAATTTACTCGGAAAACGCCCACACAGATCTCGCAGGTTCAAGTGTCTAATCGAGCAGGCATGGGCGATGTGTCCAAACTGTATCACGGTATTCTATATTTGTTTAGAGTCTCATGCCACGATACACAGCGATTTTTTTGTTTACAAACCAATTAAGTTAGAATGTATGTAAGCAATGACGGTTTACCATTTAACTGCTTATAAGAAACACTGCTTGGATAGCATTATAGCGTGTTGTTTGGCTGTTGCTTTTCAGGTAGTTAAAAAGGTTGTTCGGTAGCTTTAGAACTAATTCTGTCACGCCGTACGCTTTTCATGAAAAAAGTTTTAGTTTTCTCGAAAACTATAAAAATAACGATGTTTTGTGTTCTTTTCGGCTTCCGTGGGCACATAAGGGTTTATGTTTTGTTGTATGAAGTTAGCCTATGTAATTGCTTACAAAAAAATCTAAATTTTTAATTAAAGATAGGTTTCACGTTTGTCTGTCTTTTGTTGCTGCACCTTTGTGATCAACCACATGAAAGAAATAAGATGAGGATGAGTGGGGGCCTATAATATGTGCGACTAGGGCCAGTGGTACCGTTTAATGCCCCCTTTCAGAGCAGACGGCGGACTGTCCCACGTCTGCAGAACTAGCATGCAGAGGATGCTGATTATGTTTAAAAGGGAACTGGGCTCAGGAGTGTTACAGCATCGATGGCTGATGGATGAGAGGCTATTTTCCAGCACAAAGAGCACCTGTGTTATTGTGGAGAGCTCCACATGTTAAGGGTTGCACTGCCATAGGGTATACACCTGTCTGTAAACACACTTTGTAAGTGGCTGGTTTATCTGTTGCTGCATCTAAGAAAAGCACATGATTTTGTCATAATTTATAAATGCCATGCTCTGGGGTGGACCCATGGCACGGGTGAAATAGAATAGGCAGCATGAGGGTTGGGAGCTAGAAGCTATTTAGGCATTGGTGATAGTGGTGGGGGTTCATTAAAATGAAAATGGGTTTGGGGGGGTTAAGGCAGGTATCAGAGCGTGTTTACAGGCTGGGGACGAATGAAACACTCCATGTACACAGAGTAAGAGACGAAGGGGAATGGGACACAAATCAGTACCTTCTGGGTGATTTGAGTGTGACACTAACTTTCTGAACCTGAGGACAGGAGTCTAGCTTGGTCCTCTCACTTCGGAAGACGTTGCAGGCTTTGCACGGTCAAACAGATTACCGGCCACTTCCTGTTATTACTTGCTTTTTTCGTCACATAGAAGCACTCTCCCCAAATGGGACCTCATTCATTACATATTTGGTGAAGGGGCCAGATCTGATTAAGCATTAACATTATTGTTGTTAGTTTAGTTCTAGATGTATAGCCATGTAGACACTTTGGGAGCAGATTATCATTTTTAATGTCAGGTTCAATCTCATGAAACACAGGGAGACAAGATAGGGACCTTCAGGAAAACAGCTCAGAGGAGGCGTACTCAGCTAGTAGCTGAGAGATTAAGGTACTGTAATGTTTACTAGAGTAAACAGGAAAGATACATTTATATAGATACCTGTAGTCTTCATGAAGAAACATGAGCAAGAATTATTTCAGCTAAAAAAAACTAGTGATAGTTTGAAGTTTTGTGAGTCATTGACGAGGGATTAGCACACATTGGTTGCTAGGATTGGTAACGTCTTTACTCAGCCATACAAGGTAAGGAATTCTGCTGATAAAATCTGCTTCAGTGGCACAGCCAGTGCCCGTATTGGCCAGAGATGCAAAGTTCCAGTCCAGCAAGTACATATCCAGACCAAGATTTTGTTTCAACCAGCTAGTTGAACATAAAGAGTCATAGTCACAGAGTGCTCAACTGGTTGGTTGAAATAAAATCTTGGTCTGGATTTTTACTTTCTGGACCTGAACTTTCTGTCTGGTATTGGCTAACCACTAGGGTAATCAGAACGAGATAGGAAGGTCTTCATTCCTTTATGTTTTGCTTATGAGCCTAGGTGGGCAATGGAATGGTTTGGCAGAGCACAGTGGAGAACATTTACAACTTTTATGAATTTCAGTGTAGGTGTTTGCTCCTTGCTTCTCTAAGCTGATTTATGAGTATGTTTGTGTCTGTTGTAATTTGTGTTCCTGCACTTTTTACATGACCAGAAAGAGGATCTTTTAATTTTTTCATTTTTTAATAAATTCATACTCTTCTTAGTTGGAACTTTTTAAAATTCTTCCTGCGATTTTTTTAAACCTCCATCCTCTTGTGTATTTATAGGTTCCTTCTGAAGAAAATTAAGCACATCAGCTTGACCTCTGGGTAGGAATACATTGATCTAAGTCAGTTTTTCAACAACCTGCAATATATTGTGCTATATATTGCATATAAAATGGCTTCAAACGAATGCCATTAATAAAAGTTGCTCTTTAATTCTTCATGAAAGGTTTTTATTGCGATATGTATTAGATAAGTTGCTCGAAGTGAGAGACATTGTATGCAGCTAATTAAACTTTATGGTGTCCTGAATTCACATTAACATAAGCATGTTTTGGGGTTCTAGAAGATGTGCTTAATGACCACAATGCTGAAAAGGATGCTGACTACATCTTGTATTGTATGAGACTATGGACAAGGATGTAGATGTAATTTTATCAGTTAAGCCAGCCACAGGACTGCCATATCATCTCACAATAGTAGAGCATTGAGGGCTGACTCTTCGATGCTTCTCTTTCCCTTGAGTGGTCCAATTACAGTAAATCTATAGTTTTTCGAGGACTAAAGCCAGTAAAGTCACTATCTGTAGCTGTGTTCCTACTTTGCATTTTATCATGTGCCACTAAAAGCTTTATTTTTGTTTGTGTTTATTATAGCTAGTTGTTTTTAGCGATATGCTATGAACATTAAAGGAGAAGCTGCATTATTTCACTGGTCATGGTCATGCAACCCCCCCGCAACCCCCCCGCTCAGATTTCTGCTAATTTATGGCATCAAGAGGTGTTGAAACCGAACACAACAGGCAGTATTATTAATGCAAACAATGGGCAGGGACGACGGTGTCTTGGAAACATGCTTAAGGAATATAGGACATTGAGTATAAATACTTGTAATTTGTTTCACATGGGGAAAGGCTATTGTACTTGACCAATGAAGTGAAATTAGATTGAAGTCAGATTAACACAAAGCTGTGGATTTCCCATTTGCAATGTTAATTACTTACAAATTTAGTAAATATGCTGAATTTGTCCCTGTACATCAATTTCCTACGAACTGGATATCTAACGGTTAACGATTTCTATAGGGACATCAAAGGCATTTGCAGACTGATGCTTAGCTGCGTACCTCTAATCCCATTTTGGTTTCTGCATCTGAACACCTTCTTTCCTCTACTGTGATGGATAGATAAAAAAATAACCTTTGATCTGTGTTCTCTAATATTCAGGCATATTTAAGCTGTGGTGCTCGTGTGCTTTCAGGTTGTTCTTTCAAATTTACATTGTATGATATTTAAATGAAAGATCATTTTAAAAGATTCCTATGACAAATTATAATTTTCATAGGATACTAAAATTGTGTTTTTTTGCCTTGGCTGAAGTCACGCCCACTGGGCGTGGATCGGCGGGGGCAACCAATAAGGCTCCATACGGGGCACTATAAAGGAGGGACGCATTATACACCAGTCGCAAAGTATTTGCTAATGTTCCATTGCAGTACGGAGCGTTTTCTTGTCTCGTGCCGATCCCTCATTCCTAGCCTCATCCGTCTGTTTTTTGTGTGCTCCTCACCCTGCTTGCCTTCCTTCACCAGACTAACCCTCGTTCCTGAACCTCCCGTCCTGCCCTTCCTGCCAGCCCCTGGACCTCTCCTCTTCCTTTCCCCTCGTGTCAGTGTCCTCTGCCTGTCCATAGGACTGACCACCCTGGCTACCGACCCCAGCGAATGTCCTTGCCCATTCTCCTCGCCTTGCCCCGTGAAACACTGTAGCCTGCCCGATCTAATAAAGATCGTTCTGTCCTGCATCTCTGGGTCCGTGCTTCCCTGCAGGGTTTTGCTTGACAGTTGGATGTAGAAAGTTTACTAGAGATTTAATGGTGATTCTTTAATTTTCTAGTTAATATTATATCTTGTGCTCTTTGAAGTATTCATTATCTAGATGCATCACAAATAATTTGCCAGATTTACTGTGAGAATTTAGTTTAATCTTTTTCTTTATACTTGAAAGTTCAGAAGAAGTAGATGGGTGCTGTCAGCTGATCACAGATTCTTACAGACTGCTTTTGAAATGGATGCCATTTTAAGAATAAAAGTGAATTCCATTCATTATGCAATACATCCTGTAGATCTTTACGTTTGTCTGCTGTTCATAGTGATTAAAGTAAACTGAGAAGTACAATTATCTATGTATATGACTATAAAAATAAAAAAAAACAGTTTTATACAGTTGCCTATATCACAAGATATGCATATGGAATTTTTAAATCATTTGTAGTTTTTGTTTTACGTCATACATTTCCTACCAAGAGAAGACAAGATAAGACCGACTATTGATCTGACAGGGAAATTACTATGAAACAAAGACTTACAGTAATACATGAATCCTATTTCTGGAACAAAGCGAAAATAAGATCTTTTGCATAGAGCTTGATTCTAATGTAAGTGGTAAATGGTTTATTCATTTAATATAAGTCCTTATCTTATTTATTAATTTGAGTTTATTTCACAAAACAAGTTAGACAGGCCCAGTAAATTGATTTATGATATAAATGGATATGATTTTCAGTTTCCACTTGTCTCAGCTGAGTTGCTATGATCTCAGAACAGTCTGTGAGGTAGGAAAACAGCACCTGTCTACCAGGCGTGATCAGGTAGACATCCGTGCACTAACAGCTCCCTGGAGGTGTTATCATAGTCATGTGCCTTTCAAATCTTCTGCATACACGCTTCTGCTGTCTGGCTATGGCTGGAATCATCCACACCACCCTTAAAACTTTAAAACACCATCTGACTTTGTTTTTCATTTTCTTTTTGTATTGAGATGTTATGCAGATTGACATCATTCCTCCAGTCAGTCACAAACAGGAACAATAATTTAGAAGTGTCATTATTAGACACACATCACAATCCGTCCACCTTCGTACTTATATGTGTTCAGATTTATAAACGATTTACCAATGTTTTCTGTAATAAATCATTTGATGTGGGTTAAATTATATAGATGTAATAGTTTATTAAGAGAATGTGTCATGTTTATCTGTTTTAAATCTAGTTTCAGTGCTTGTCCATAACAGATAAACTGAGAGGCTTATTTCACCACATGCTTATTCATTAGATGTTAGCATATGGATTTCTTGTTAAAGTTTTTGTCAAAGGCTCTATGGCATTTTAATGTGTAGGCGATGAAAGGATCAATGAAGGCATATGCAGCTGTGGTACATAGGGGCATACTGGACTTATAAAGAATAATCTAACAAACGCATACATTTATTCAGTACAGATTTAGTGCATGTTACTATGCAGTTTTTCTGATTATTGCTTGTTATTTTCTTGGTGTTTTTCTCTGTTCGTTCTGTTTTAGGTTTCATATTATCAAAACACTATAAATGTGTCCTTTCTCGCGCTAGTGCTTCCTAGTTTGTGTTAGCATGACTGACAGAGTGTATCTGTAATTAATGTTACTGATAAGTAACATTTCAGTTACTGATAAGTGTGTCTTCCGAGACACTGATAAGTGTGTCTTCTGAGCACTGTCCTGCAGGGTAGAACAGTCAGGTAGGGTGGGGAGTAGGTGCTGATACAACGCATTGCTGCACCCACATCACAGCGAAACTCCTCGAGATCCTGACCGGTGATCCCCCAGGCAGATACACCGGCCAGTCACACCCTCCAGAAATGGCCATCCATCTGCAGCAGCTAAGTATTACGTGGGGGTCCCCTTGGCCTGGTCTTGTTGCTTGGGTCCTCAGCAATGAGGATCCTGCGAACCGAATCAACCTCAGGGAAACCCGCCACATAACTTTCTCACAATGCAGGTAATGTGCCTCATTTGGGACTCCTCTAGCAACTGCTCATTCGACAAAAGGTCAAACCAGTGGTACCCAAGGATTCTCCGAATAGATACAGAACTGAAGGAGTCCAGTCTTCATCTTAGTTCACTGAATAGCGTTCATGTCTGACAGCCGTACAGCAAGACAGGGAGCACCAGGACTCTAAAGACTTGGGCCTTCGTCCTCTTGCAAAGATATCGGGAGCACCACACACCCTTTTTTCGGTGACCTCATGACCCCCCTTGTTATTCCAGTCCGTCTGCTGACTTCATAGGAAGAGTCACCAGAGACATGAATGTCGCTGCTGATGTAGGTAAATCCTGTTGCCAAGGTCGACATTTTCCCCGCAGACAGACACACTACTGTGTCTAAGAAGTCATTGAATGCCTGGATCTTGGTCTTTATCCAGGACACCCGCAATACCAGACACTCAGACTCATCGCTCAATTTCTCGAGAGCCCCGATCAGAGCTTCCATTGACTCCGCTAAGATCACAGCATCATCGGCAAAGTCAAGATCAGTAAATCTTTCTTCACCAACGGATGCCCCACAGCTGCTGGACCCCACAACCTATCCCAATACCCAGTTCATATAATCATTGAACAGAGTGGGAGCAAAATCATACCCCCGGCGAACCCCAGAATGAACTGAAGAACACAGAGGTTCTCTCTCCACTCTGCACAGCACTCACAGCACTAGTGTACAGGCCGCCCATGACGTCCAGCAACTTCGGGGGGATCCCACAAAGTCTCAGGATGTCCCACAGGGCAACTCGATCAGCTGAAACAAATGCTTTACAAAAATCGATGAAGGCTGCAAATAACCTCTGCTGATATTTGCGTGTGTGCTCGTGCACAACCCTCAGTGCAAGGATACAGTCGATGGTAGACTTCTTAGGCGTAAAACCAGACTGCTCCAATCGCTAAGAGGCAAGCAAGTGATTACGGATCCTGTTAAGGATGACCTTAGTAAGGACCTTACTGAAACACTGAAAGCAGCGTTATCCCCCTGGAGTTCCAGGCGATAACCATTCCCATTTCGAGATAAAGACTACAAGTCCCATTTTCCATTCAGTTGGGATGATGCCAGACTCCCAAATGGAAGCAAAGTTTGCCTGCAATGCCTGCAGCCTTCCCTACCCTCACCTGATTCACCAGCTGTGCAATCTCAGTGAGACTGGGTGGTTCACAGCTGACCAGCGGACAAGCCTCGAGAACCACGAACCCAGTGATGTCCAACATCCTCGTTGGAGGGTCAGCTTTAAACAACTGCTCAAAGTAACTGGCCCAGCAGGTCACAACCGCAGTGTCATCCGTAAGGACCATTCCATTACCCGCCCTGACTGCAAGTCTTCGAGGAACCGAGTCAGATGGACATAATGCTTTGATTCCTCTGTAAGCAGGACATGAGTCACTGGACCACAGATGATGTGTCACCTGCTTACAGATTCGTATAACAATCGTCTCCTTATCTGCCCTCAGAGCCCTCACAGTCATCCTTCTCAGTTCCTGGTACAGACTGCAGTTGCCACCAAGTCGTGTGCTGTGACTCCTCTCCATAATATCCAGTGTGCCCTGTGAGAAGAAGTTGCACACAAGCCTGCAAGTTTTTCACACAAATTGCATGCAAACTCCTCAGAAACAGCTTGATCTTGGAGTCTGGCTAAGTCTAGCCTCGTTCTCCCAGTAGGTGGTAGCCTACTGGATTTAAGTTGAATCTTCAGAGTAGCAGCAACAAGTCTGCGGTCAGAATTCACAACCTGGGCACTTCTGTAGACCCTGCAGTTCTGCAGGAGCCTCTAGTGTCTGCCCATTAAGATGTGATCGACCTCCTTCGCCACACCACAAGTACTGGAGGATCAAGTCCAACGATGCGACTCAGGGCGTTGGAACCAGAATCCAGTGACCCCACAGCCCCTGACCTTACGTAAAGTCAAGGAACGTGGAGCCACTTTCACCACGGTCTCCAGACCCATGGGGACCGACACAATCTTCATAGCCAGCCCTGTCAGTGCCAGTGGATGCACTGAAGTCACCCATGACCAGAGGAGTGCCACCTCGTCGCCACCATTCAACCACTGAGCAAAGTGGCGAGTATAATGTCTCCCTCAATGAGACATCACTCACCGCAGTTGGATCATGCACTGAGACAACAGACAAGACACCCAGGGAGTGCCTTAACCTGAGTCTCATGATACGCTTATTGAAAGGAGTGACATCAGACACCATCAGAAGGAGCCAATCCACTACAGCAGCAGCTACTCCATGGGTATGGCAGCCATCAGACTGACCAGACCAGAAGTACAGAGATCTGACCACTGCCTGGTCTGTGTACCTCAGAGAGGGTAGAACACTTGCAGTGTTACATAGACAGAAATTAAGTAATCTTTTTGATCTCGGCTTAAGCAAGTTTTCTAAATACAGCCATTCCTCAAACAGACGTTTAACCAGTTATACAAATTGTAGTGTAACTAAATCTGAACCAATGAAACCATGTGTTGGCCACTAAGCTACTGCAACTCCAATCTGAAACTACAAAGGAAAAACAATCAAGTGAAGATTAACTTGATTTCTGTTTTCTCCCACTGTAATCTTGTCACAAGAAATGAGTCAGTTGCATCCCACTGTTTACCAACTTACTGTTGCCATAACAGAAAGATAAATGGTAACCATTATCAGACAGGCAAAGCCCTAAATACAGAGTGATACAGTTATGAAAAGCAATAAAATTAAGTATCTATTGCTGTGTGTATGATGGGGTCAAATCTTCATGTGGGATCTCTGGCTGAGCCAAGCAGCAGGGAGCATTGCCTAGCAACCGGTAGGAGATTGCAGGTTGTTTTGTTGTGGAGCAGGAGAATATTAGCCATGTAGATGCATGGATGATGAGGAGAAAAAGCCTTCTGGGGCATCTTTGATATTCTTACAATTGTCTGTCTGTTTATCTGTCTGTCTGTCTACTTGTCTGTTTTTTATGTTATTTTATTTTATTGTGTTTTGTTTTATTTATATTAGCCATGCATCCCATATATAAGTATTTCATCTTAGCTGGTAACACAGCCCTGCATTCCAAGTGGAATGGCAGATGGATGGATGGATGGATGGATGGTAAGGAAATAAAGCTACAAAGTTAAATTACATTAAATTATGCCAAAGAGGAATTAATATGGCTGTGATTGAGAATAATAATTCTCAAATTTAGGTAAAAATGGGGATATTTAGCAATAGATTTTAGGAAAATGGGTGGATGCAGCGTATAATGTTAGTAACCCTAAATCTGGGTTGTATTTTGGATGAGTGCCCCATGCTAGCGAATGGGAAGTACTGTATTAGATCAGTTTGTAATGCTCAATATGTGGCATGACAAATGCTTTTCATTTGATGTGAAAGTCGTATCTTGATCTGAAGGCAATGCCGTTCAGAGCCTAGAAATAAAAGGCAGCCAGGGTACTGTATGTGAGGGAGGACAATGTAGCTATCATTACCATTGGATTGGTGATTAATATTTTATCCCACATGTGTCAATAGCGTCTTACTTGCATAAAGTGTCAGTCCTTCAGATTGTTTAATCATGGCAGCTAGTAAATCAGTGCCTTTGTGTTGATGCAGTACACTCATTATGATGTGACTATTCTTCATGTACATAAGTGCTTTCTAGGCACTCATTCTACCTGCCTATGTGGATTATGAATTCACTCTTTCTCAGAAAGGTTACCAGGAGGTCCATCCTTATGTGTATACATAGTAGTAAGCAAACTAAAACCCTGCCTGGTAAGATATTTATATGTCATGTTAGGATGTTGTTTACAGATGGCATTATAAAATATTGATGTGTTCAGAGGATGCAGGCCGTTTCTGTGTGTCAGTGATGGGTTTCCTCTTTCTTCTTTGATCTATGATCCTTAAACCTTTTGTGAGAAGTCTTATTATTATCAACAAAATTATTGTTCATTTTTCTTCCATGGTTGATTTTCAGTGCCAAGGATCGAGTGGCTATGAATAATATCCATTTCCATGTGTATTGATAGAATATTTTGTATTCAAAGATTACTCGTCTAAACACTTGAGGCACTCAGATTTCATCCATCCATACAACTGCTTGTTCTGGGTGGCATCATAAGGGGAGGGAGGGCTGCAGCCTGTCCCAGGCGGCACAGGCTACACAGGGGTACATACTGGATGGGATGTCAGTCCATGGCAGGGCACACAGGCAATGGCATAGGAGTGAGTTTGATATCGGGAGGGGGACACATTTTAAATACAAAAGTCTGTTTTTTGAAGGGAATGAACAAACCCAGATTTAATATTGGGGGGTTACACGTCCTCCTTGGTTCCTGAGGCCCTGCACACATGTACTGCAAGAAATGGGGGAGGGGCTTTGCAGCATCTGAGTCTAAATCATCAGAGTACCAAAGGAAAGCTGCACAGCATGAAGAGATCATGTAGCCTGGAGGTGTGACGCAGCAGCCTGATATGTCAAAGGCAGAACTGCCTTTGGAGGTCTCATCATCTGGTGTTGAAGTGAGGAGCCTGTTTGGTCTCCTGTCAGTCTGGAGGGAAGATCTGGTGGTTATTGGCTGGTCAGTTTGTCAACCTGCCAAAAGGGCTGACCTGAAGTGGCATGAACCTGTTGACGAGCGCCTGCTGTGGCCACTGTCTTAATTGCTAGCTTCCTCTGTGAAGTGAGGCTTCTGATCTGGCATGTAGCGCTCATCCTGTTACTGCTGTGCGCTGATTAGATGGAGCTTCTGATCTGCACAGGTTTCTGCTGAGCAGAATGATAGATTTAGGTTCAGGTGCTGTAAAATGGGGGGACTCCAACTTCAGTGCAGCATAACATTCGTGGTGCTATCGCTGGGCCGTTAGTAGACCATTTTCCTGAGTTGTGGTAGTAATGAATATCTGGAATACTGCCAGGCTGGGTGCTTGGAATTAGGAGGCCCATATCTCATGGATGAGTGACCGGGCAGTGCATGATGGGATCCCTCCGGCCCAAAAGCAGGAGGCAGCAGGGCTCTTACACACCAGTCCACATTAATGGTGCTACAGTGGAGAAGTTGAGCACCTTCAAATACCTCGATGTCCACCTACAGGAGGATCTCACCTGGTCCACACATGCACGTACTCTGGTCAGCAAGGCGAGGCAGCGGCTCTACCATCTGAGGCCGTTGCGGAGATTTAGGGTCTCTCTTGCTGTCCTTAAGGCCTTCTACTCGGCTGCCATAGAGAGTATCCTGACCATGAGTATCACATCACGGTTCGGTACTGCTCTGCCCGAGACTGGAAAGCAGCTGAGCGCTGCACCGGATTTGCCTTGCCCTCCCTGCAAGATATCTAAAACAGCTACTGTAGGACCAGAACAACAAAAATCTCCAAGGATCCATCCCACCCCAATAATTCTCTGTTTTGCCTGCTGAATTCAGGCAAAAGCTTCCGCAGCCTTATGACCAGAACGGAAAGGTCAAAGAGGAGCTTTTTCCCCAAGGTCATAAGGCTCCTAAATCAAGACAATACTCAATGCCTCTAGGTACTGCCGAATACCTCTTGAATCTTGAATCTATCATGGTTGGATGATGACCATGTGGCCTAACAGTAGGTGAGCAGCTGCTGATGCTTGGGTGATGGATGAGAGAAATTTGGTCTTATCACCCCGTTGAATTCTCCCAGGTAATATAACACCAATTAAGAAGCTGTATACTTTTTATTAGAAATATATTTATTTACTTTTACTGATTTAGCAGACACTTTTATTAAAAGTAACTTTACTGGTTAACAGACAAGAAGCAGCGAGTAGTTATTAGACGCACAATGTCACAGTGGGCCTGCCTTCATAGTGGGGTACCGCAGGGTTCAATTTTAGGACCACTATTGTTCCTAATTTACTTTAAAGATATTGTCGCCAATACATACAGTAAACTGGTTAAATTTGCAGATGACTCCAAGGTGGGTGGTGTAGCAGATACTGAACTAGCTGCACAGAGGCTACAACAGTAGCCTCTAAATGTAAGGTAATCCATGCAAGTAGCAGAAATATAAAGTACAGATATTTTATGGGTTCCACTGAAATAAAGGTAGCTGATTATGAGAAAGGCCTCAATGTGTATGTTGATGCTTCCATGTCCCATTCTCGCCAGTGTGGGGAAGCAATAAAAAAGGCCAATAGGATGCTAGGTTACATCTCTAGGTGTATGAAGTTTAAGTCAAGGGAAGTGATGCTACGATTATACAATTCCTTGGTAAGACCCCACCTAGAATATTGTGTGCAGGTTTGGTCATTATACCCTAAAAAGGACATTGCTGCCTTGAAAAAGCTTCAATGTAGGGCTACAAGAATGATTCTTAGTCTTAAAGTAATGTCTTATGAGGAGAGGTTAGCTGAGCTGAATCTGTTTAGCCTCGATCAGAGGAGATTAGGGGGGGACATGATCCAGGTATAGAAGATTCTAACAGGTCTGGATGCTGTTCAGCCAAATGGCTACTTCAATATTAGTTTAAATACTAGAACACATGAGCATAAGTGGGAATTAGCGGGAGAATATTTTTAAACGAATCTGAGGAAGCACTTCTTTACACAGCGTGTAGTTAGAGTATGGAATAGTCTTCCTGCTAGTGTAGTGCAAACTAAAACCCTGGGTTCCTTTAAATCAGAGCTAGAAAAGATTTTAACAACTCTGAGCTATTAGTTAAGTTCTCCCCAAACGAGCTTGATGGGCCGAATGGCCTCCTCTTATTTGTAAATTTCTTATGTTCTTATGTTTTATTTTTCAGACAGTCTCAGGAGAAATACAGTTTTGCTACCACTATGGCAACAAGTAATACATTTGGAATGATCCCATGTGATTAGTGGTACAGAAGGACAGGAGCCAGTAAGCACAAAATGTTTTCAGCAGCACTTCTCAGTTGAGAAGCTGAATGAGTGTCTGTTGATTTTCAATCTAGTGTGGAGATTTACCTTAATTACTAAGCCTACTCAGCTTGGACTGAGATAAAAATTGTCTGCAACAGAGGATGGAAGCATTTTAAATGCTCCCCTGCATTTTAGTTTGTCAAATTAACCTTGAAGGCTGAAAATAAATAAGAAGAGTCCATTCTAATGGCTCACATGAGGACATATTTTCTGTGAATCGGGATTAACCTGACCCCTTTGACCTGTTTGGGCAGTGGGAGTACCTGTCTGCACTCATTACAGTCACAGAGTCTCACCCCTATTTCCAATGCCAATTGCCTAACAATCTGGTTAAAATACCAGCCCCTAGGAGAGGAAATTGTGGCACTGATATCCTTCCATTCTATTCCAGGATTTGTTAGCTGTAAGATTTTGTGTGATCAAGTTGTGGCTTGTCCTAGTCATTATCTATCCATTTCTCATCGGCTTTAAATAACTGTCTCACTTAGGGCTGTGGTGACCTGAAGCCTAATATGGGGAACAACAGGAACTAGGTGGACTACAGTCTTCATGACTGCGTGGTGTCATGCATCATGTATTATTTATGCAGAATAGACTTTATGATGTTTTTGTGTGCAGAGTATTACACAGTACAATGTATGTGCTGCCTGCTGTTTTGTCTTGATAGGTTATAGTTGAGTCATATCCACCAGTTTGTGTTTTGTTTGCTTAGCTAATCAGGCTTGCGCTGGAACAAACATATAAATGTCACTCTGCACCTGCCATTGATTGGAAGCCGTATAAAACTAATAAGAAACATGGTCATAGGTGTCATTAAATGTTTTCTGCAGGAAGCGTAGTGACAGGTTTGCTTCTTTTTTTGTTATTTTATAGCCCATTGTCTGGATCGTGTTCTCAGAAGAACCTTAAACTCTAACAGTAAAGTGTTTAAGCCAACTGGGAACTGAACAACCTTGTGTTCTTGAAGTAGTGCATGGAGTAGATGAGTTTCCTGGAAGTGCAGTAGTACAATACTACACACACACACATACACACACACGTAGGGTAAACAGATCTTTATGGGAACCGCTCATTCATTTCTATGGGAAAAATGCTAACGCTAACTATGACAACCTTAACCCCCACCCAGCCCTAACAATAACCATAAGCAACCAAGCAAAATACAAGAGTTTTTGCATTTTTAGTTTTTTCATAACAGTCACTGAAGAAAAACGGATATTTATCACGTTATGGGGACATTGTGTCCCCATAAGGATAGGTATACCCACTCACACACACACACACACACACACACAGATGCACACAGACACACACACACTGTGTCGTTTTAGCTGAGGAGACCCAGAAGAAGCACACTGCATCAGTGCAGTCATGCATCCTGTCAGCTGAGCACCAGGGCTGCTGGGAGAGTTGAGTGCTCACCACCGGTAGAGCAAGACAGTGACTGACGGCACATGCAGCAGATGGAACTGTGCAATAAACCTCTGGAAAACAGCATGGCTGTTAAATGTTTACAGAGAAATAACAGAGATGGGTTATTTTAGTCGGTTAGCCGATTCTAATCATGTGGGACATCGGGGACTTCTGGAGTGATAATGACAGCTGGGATTCAAAGAATACAGAAAGCTAGATGGACAAGCAAACATGTTTTCTGCAGCTTTTCTGCACACCGCTATTGTACTGAGCTGCTATGTTTGCATTTGTTAGTGCGGATGAGTCTCCTATGACGTGTCTCATTACCAGCGTATTTCCCCACAGGACTGAAACTTATTCGATGATTTTTTTTTGCTTATTGAACCATTGTATGTTAAAAAGGTATGACAAGAAAACCATCTAGCCTTTTTCCTTGTCTTTTAAGACTGTGCTTAT
>JAODJX010000007.1:24132171-24163351 GCA_026776945.1 Isichthys henryi | reverse complement strand
GTTCCTTTAAATCAGAGTTAGATAAGATTTTAACAACTCTGAGCTATTAGTTTAGTTCTCCCCAAGCGAGCTTGATGTGCCGAATGGCCTCCTCTCGTTTGTATAGTTCTTATGTTCTTATAGGCTTTGGACCCCCCGCGACCCAGTAGGATAAGTGGTTTGGAAAATGGATGGATGGATGGATGTTTATAAATTACTACAAACATGGCCTTAAGTAAAGTGTTACAATAATATTTTATTGTAAAACATTTTTCAACATTAATTGTGTCAAAAAAATATTTGGGTAATAATGTTATGTTGACACTGACAATCTTTGCTAAAATGTAAAACGTGGAAATTAACACTAAGAACGTTCTCTGCCAACCTTGAGAAGACCTTCACATAATATTGGCTAAAGTTTTCCGAACACTTCTCTTGTTAGCTGGGACAGGCTTTTATGGTTTTTGGCTGGGGATGATATTTCAAGTGTAATAACATTTTTTTCTAAACCCTTTCTGTGACGTTAAGATTATTTTTATTAGTCAGAAAAGTTTCTGAAATTAAATGTTCTTTGTCAAAATTTGAAATAGAAAAATTGTTTAGTCCTTCAACCCTAAATTCAACCTCCTTTCTTGAAGCCCTTTAGAAGTTAATCTATCTTGCATTTTCCATATTGTTTCTGGAAAAATCGATTTCTCCCTTGTGGTTCTACATTTGGACAGGAATCTGTATATTGGCCAAATTTCTGTGTTAAAGAGTGAACATAAGTGATTATTTATGGTCCCAACAGGAAGTCAGGTCATGTGCAATGATTCTGTTTCCCTAACAAATGAGATGAGAATGAGGAGTTTGTCATGAGGGCCATGAAGATGCCATTTAACGGGAACTTACAATGTGAAGCGCTGCAGCTCAGAATGGCAGATCAGGCAGACTTCAGTCGGAGCATGAAGGACGTACTCAGAAGGTGCTTTTCTCTTTCCCCACTTGCGGTTTCCTGTATGACTGCAACCAGGTGGGAGAGTCTTAAACAGCATCAGGTGCTCTGCAGACTGTGTGAGGGCGCCGACTTAAACCACAGCAAGGTTCCTGCAGCCAGCAAAGGAAATGTGCTTCTGTTCAAGAACCCGCAGAGCGCTGATGTCAGAGGGCTGAAATAAAAGTATTTGCTGTCTGGTCATCAAGCTTGTTCTCTTGTTACAGAAGTTCTTCCTGATCATATCTTTTTGGTGGTGAGAGCTCACGCTCCACCCCACCACCAAAATGGCATCCAAACCCCAAGCCACCCTCATGAAGAAACACAGTCAGACTGACCTGGTGAGTCGGCTGAAGACACGCAAGGTGCTGGGAGTTGGCGGCGAGGACGATGACGGCGAGGTGCACAGGTCAAAGGTCAGTTGTTGTGTGGCTTGACGTGACCTTCTGTCTGTGAAAGGACATTAGGCATTGCTTGCTTTTTGCTGAAGTTTCAAATCCTGCAGTTTTTACATGAAGGCTTTCTGTGGTAATTGCACTGCAAGATTGGCGAGGTTAACCCAGATAGCACACATATGTTGAAATGACATTGATTCCATATCAGACAAGAAGGTTGAAACAACATTGATCTTCAATCTTTCACTTTATATCGACATTGAATCAAGGTTTTGCCACCATCAATTTTTCAATATTGAAAATCTGAGCAAAAATGTGACCCTTCGCCACGAAATGAGTCTTAAATCGCACTGGTAGAACTGCACCCATAAGACTCATTTTGTGGTGATGGGTCACAAATCAGTTCAGTTTCAATGCTGATAATTTAACGCTGACCATAATTCAACGCATTTAACTATAATTCAACGTTGAAATAATAACATGATGCTATCTGGGTAAGTTACCAGCATAAGTGTTTATATGGAAACTGTACTTTCAGTATGAACACTCTGAGTGTAAAATGTAACGCTCTTGATTTTTCTGTGCAGTCAGAAGAAACTGCCAGCTTTACTGTTTCCTTGTAGAGTCCTATGGTCTTTCTCACAGACAGTGAACCTAATCTGCCTCGTTCTGCCTTTCCTACGTGTTGTTTCAGCTGTTTCCATTAACCAATCAATGCCGAATGAGGTGGAGAAACACTGACATCGCGTATGACTCTCCCAGCTTCAGCTGCCTATATAATTGTCATTATATTTAAGCGATTGTTAGAAAATTTGCTCACCACCACAGCTCACCACCCTAACACTCTTCCTAATTCTTCTTCTACTAAGAAAAGGTATCTTATTAGAAATCATTACAGCAATGAACATCATTACTGCAAAGCCTGAAGAACCAGGGAAGACAGAATTTTCCGGGAGAGTACTATCTACAGTATATAAGTCAACAGTGATGCCAAATAATCAGTTGTAATAGGGTTCAAAGTAAAAGGCAAGCATTCTATAATTTAGACTTTTTTGAGTTAAAAGGAAGTTTGTTCTATATTCGATCTATATTTAGTCCTAATTGTATTAAAATACATGAATAAGCAATGGAACATTGTAGGTTTCTTTGCTTGAATAATTTGGTCCTTTCCTTTCCCTTACCTGAACCTGTAGCCCAAACCACAGTCCTTTTCTGTCTTGCTGACTGTGTTCTGCAGTAAAGGACTTCTGTGTTGCATTATCGTGGTTTGTTTGGTTGCAGACAAAGTATATCTGCAGCCCAGGGTCTATGTCATCTGCTGTGGAATTCCAACAGGGAATCCTAGCAATGCATGGTAACAAATTTGCATTGGTGTTTATTCTTTAAACTCGGTGCTTCATTTTGTCTGTCCCACATATTTGGTGATAGTAAGCCCTGCTTTCATGTTGATTTCTCCCTTAAGCCAGCATTGTGCTGTGAAATAATTATGCCAGTGATAGACAGCTTCTGAAATATGTCCAGTAAAACATGGGGAGGGGGGTCCTGTTTTTATTAATGGTCTTTGTTGGCAAAGCTGTACAGTGCCATTGGTGTAAAAATCAAGTGGAGCAATGAGACCTCCACACAGATGCTTACATGGTGGGTGTGCTGCATCTCCCAGGGAGGGTGAGAGAGGAGAAAAGCATGCCTGCTGTGTGAAGGCACCTGCAGGGCCATCTTCAGGAGGAACTCAGTGGCTTAACAGCAGATCAATTTGCCTGCTTCATCTACACTTCAGTGCCCATAATCTCCCCATTTTCAAACACAACACCGTTAGTTGCATGCTTTCATGTATAGCATTTGTGGTTTCCATTGTTCGTTTACCTTGGCCTAACTGACCAAATAAGCGGTGAATTGTCTAATAATATTTATATTGATCCATTTATACAGAGATGCCACATGGAAATATAGTGCCAACTAAATCTGGAGTAGTTTTTGTTGCACTTTATTTTAAGAATGGTAAAAAAATACCAAAATACTGCAGGTAGGTCATTAAGAATGATAGGGTAAGAACCTGTGGACTACAAATTTGATCTCTGACGAAGCACTGAGTACCATTTAATTGGTCGCTAAAACTATTGTGGGGTGACCAGAAGTTAAGGTTTGTTTTGATTTGTAACTTTATTGTATTAGTTATTTATTATCAGGATCAGTTCCTGTCTGTTCTGTCTGTTATTTCCCTGCTTGGCCAGTAGGTGTCACTGGCCAACGTATTCTGAGTGTTTAAGTCATTTGTGATTGTTTAGTCGTCACACCTTAAAATGTAATATGTGCATAGATCACTTGTAAAGTTATTGCTGCTGGTGTCATTTATTTTTTACATTTATAATTTCCATCTCTTCACTGCAGATCAGTCAGATGCTGGGCAATGAATCCAAATTTGGGGGGAGAGAACCTGTAGGTCTCAGGTAAGAAATCTCCTCCTGAGCTTCACTGTAAGAAAGAGTAGAGCAGTAAAATAGGTCTTTTCGCTATTGTTTTCCTTTCATAGTCTATCTATTTTGTGGTCTGCAGAACCTCATGTTGAGTTGTACCATTGTGATATGCGTTGTTTCAGGGTTTGGATCCTCATTTCAGCAGTCACACTTACTGTGGTGGCTTTAATGGTGAGTAGTGTGCAGAACATCATGCCTATCATGCAACAGCATTTGTCTATATTCACCTTTTTTGGTGGGATACAGTCTTTTATCTGCTCATTAGACAATGGCAACCCTTGTGCAGCTGGAATGGTCACGAGTAGAAGTACACAATTGGTCTTAGACATTTTATGAGTTATCAGTAATGGTGATGGTAGTACTTTCATGGCAGTACTGATCCTGAAGTACAGTATACTTTGAAAGCAAGAGACACTGGGAACTCCTTTGGGTTAGTACATAATGTAGGCTTTGTAATATTATCTACCTGTTCTCTCAATACTGCCACCTATTGTATGTTAGTGTAACTACCGTAAAACGTAAAGGATTCATAGACTAACCACAGATCAAACACATTCCATTCATTCAGGGCTGTTTGCTATGCACTGTATTCTTTTTTCTTGAGTGTTGCTGAAATGTGAACATCCAAATACCTGTATATATCAGATGTTTTACGCATTGTAGGCTGTTGGCTTCCCCAGCCAGCTCTACGAAACAGTCTTCAAAGAGAAGCTTCTTGCCGCCAGTATTTCCATCCGGTTTTATGGGGGAGCACTTCTCAGTAAGGACCGTTCTCCTTCTGCCACCTTGAGATGAACCAGTAACACTGTTCTTGTTGCACATCAGGGTCCAGCCAGTTCTTAGACATGTCATGTTTTTGTTTAAATGCCTGTGCTCACTGCAGGGTCAGGTGACTGGTCTGAGATTTTCAATTCTGCACACACATGCGCACACATTTACATTAATGTAACAGTTTTCATCCATCCATTTTCCAAACCGCTTATCCTACTGGGTCGCGGGGGGTCCGGAGCCCATCCCGGATGCAATGGGCACGAGGTAGGGAACAACCCAGGATGGGGGGCCAGCCCATCGCACACTCACACACCATTCACTAACACATGCATTCCTACGGGCAATTTAGCAACTCCAATTAGCCTCAGGCGGAGACTTGAACCCGGGTCCCAGAGATGTGAGGCAACAGTGCTAACCACTGTACCACCATGCAACAGTTTTAAATAGTCTGTAAGGTTTTCAAACTATCCCAATGCTTTTTGGGTTTATAATGGAATGACAAAGATTTGCCGTGAGACTTTTTTCGTGAGAGTCTGAAAGCCTGAGCATCACGCCAGATGTGTGAGAACTGGCAGCCCTGTCACTGTTTCAAGATAAGCAGATGTGCATAGGTTTTCTTAGAAACTAGCAGGAGTGGGTAGTCAGATGTGAAAATTAAGAAAATCCTGTTACTCTGTATGTTGTATGTAAGAAGGAAATAACTGCCATAATTTGGTGGTCGAATTGTGGTTCAGCTCTTAATCAAAGAGCAGATCACTTGTAGGCCCTTCCTGGAAAGTGGAATTTGGTGATATTTGTCTTTTGCATGCAACAGTACAAGTCAAACAAACCTGGAGATCAGTGCAGAGAGAGAACACTTTCTGGAAAACACTGAAGTCTCTGCTAGGCTCTGCTTTATCCAGATGTGTTAATAGTTCAAAAGGCCCTATGGAATTCTGCATGTTAAGGGTGAATGGGGTGGGGGAGACACTCTTTCCTTCACTGTCAATTGTCATGTGCTGCTTTGACAATTATGTCATCTATTTTTTTTATCTATCCTCAGTGACAGCTGTGGTGGTAACTATAAACATTTGAGTTTATGTTTCAGTTATTTCTAGTGTTCTGTTTATGTTTGGCAAGAAGAATTTTTGCAGTTTATTTGAAATGTAAACAGTTTTTATGATTGCATATTTTTCAGACAACACACAATGGAAAATCTCCTGTCTTTCTAAATTGACATTCTTCATAATGTTCGTCTGGGACCAGCATACACTGCAGTCAGGCCTTTGCAGTCATCTCAGAATCCCTTACGATGGCCTCTCTTTTGTCATCGTTATGCTATTGGGAACAGCTTTCGGCATTCGCCAACACATAAACGGGAGGGTGCAGTTGAAGTGTCTGGTTAAAGTGTCAGTGTTTCTGTGTATCTGTGGAGACAATAACTTCATTTATTGCAGTTTTCTTCATGGCTGCCCTTTTAAGGCATGGCTGTGATGTCATTACACAGAGATAGTTGCGTTTTTTTCATGGATACCTCTGCACATATGATGGCCCACTCCTATACAGTGTTTTCATGCTTCGAGTTGCATGTTGTGCAACGGCTGTCTATCACATATCACTCCTTTAATTTGTGGATGGCATCAGGGAAGGGCAAGAATAATCCTCAGGGCAGATGGCACATGGCAGGGGTGGAGATGCAGCTCTGTCAAACATGTGTGAGAAAAATGGGAGGGATCCACCTTTGTGCATGACCGACGGAGAACAAACAAACAAAAAAAAAAAGATGATTTAATTTATAATCCATTTCCATCAGACGGACAAGGAAAATTAAGCCCCTAAAAAGCAAGTAACTAACAGCATAAACCTGATATTTCTTAGTGCAATATTCCTTATTTGGGTGTAGTTAAGGTGTTGAACTGCCTGGAAAAAATGCATTTTGAAGAATAGTATAAGGAGCAATTACAGGATTAAAGAAAGCTATTATTTGATCAGCGTTACTGCATAATCGTCTCCTATTGACACCCCTCTTCTGTTTCCCGCAGGTCTTTCTTTAATCATGTGGAAAGGTTTGCATACTGCAGAGAAGGTTATTATTCAGTGGAGCCTGCTGGCAGAGGCCTGCTACTTGGTAATCCAGTTTTTAGGTAAAGTCAATTTTTCTCAAATTTTAGGTCTGTGGAGACTATGGAACAGGGGGTGACAGTGGAGGCTAGTGAAATTTTAACTGACCAGCTGGCACTGTTTTCTATTGTTTAACCATTGATAGAAATGATTACTGAATGATTACTAAGATGATTGAATGTATTTCTTTCCTCCTTTCCCCTCTCTGTGTTCCATCTGGTGGTTTACTATGATAGATACAGGATTACAATATTTTCACAGTTTCCCAATCTACACTGCTCTCTAGTGGCTAAAATCTCTGGTATATCTAAAATATGCTCCATGTACTGTTTCAATTCATTTCAGTCAGAAGAGGACAACACTTATTTATGTGTTGCTTTTTTGTCTTGTATTTTCAAAGCCTATTTACAAAGCCTGTTTATTTATTGGCAATAATAAGGATTTTTGAGGAGCTGCTTTCAATTTGCTTGCAACAGAATGAGCAGAGATTATTTAAGATGTCTGAAGCCTTCCAAACTGCAGTACTCGCACAGCCCGACTTTCTACATGTGACACATTGTTGTTTCTTTATTATTATTGCAGTTACATTTGTTACCCTCATAGACGTCAGCCCGGTGTCCCACGGCCCCATGATTCTCCTCCTCCTCAGTCAAGTGCTCTTCCTCATTGTTACCCTCTACTTCTACTTCCACTTAAGACGCCGGCCCAAGAAGATCTGAGGAGCGGCAGATGCATCGCAGGAGGCCTTGGCAGGGGAGTTGTATTTCTGAGGCAGGGTTATTCTTTTCCAGAAGCTGGTCAGCTTTAGCGCAGCTCCAGGTCTTGTGGTTTGGAGCCTTGCTGTTTCCACTGTACCTCAGTTGCCTCAGTGAAATCCAGTCTTTTTACTGGGGTAACACTGAGTCTTTTGTTATTGTATATGTGTCACTGGGTAGCCCTGATTGCTTGCTCTGTAATCATTGCACCTCATAGTATTAGGTAGGGGAGCCTTAATGCAGGACCCTTTAGATGATTTCTGCATCGGGGGTCCTTGTTCATATTTGCCAGTTTGAATGTTATTGCTTTCATATTTTCATCTGTTTAACCCCTTCTTACAAAAGGGAATTGCAGCTAATGAAGGTTTTGATTGGATAGATGTTGGGTGTATAGAATTTGAGTCCACTGCTCTAATGTGCTTTATGCTTTTACTGCATCACTTATATATCTGATTCGGGCTAAATAATTTAAGCACAAGAAACAATATCGGATGATGTCGCTTGTTTTTGTGATTTCACGTGTATCAACTTGTTCCATACTTGACTGCAGTTTTATATTCCATGCTAATGTAGTCTGCATACAGGTTTGAAACACTAGCATTCTCTAAGATCCTGTGTATGGAGATAAAAACCGCCGTGGGTAGTTCTAATGTTATCCAAAGTATATCAGGCACCGTTTATTTGTTTTCATAATGTTCTTACTTTTTATTATGGGTTTTGTTTCACCTTTCACTTTAGTTGATTAATCTTACGACTTTTAAACAATCACTTTCATTCATCCGTTCGGTCATTCAGCGCAGTTGATGATAAACTGTTTTTGTTGGGGGTATATATTCAAAAAAAGCTTGAGTTAAGGTATTTCAGAACATTTTATTCCTTAAGATTATATTGGTCATTTCTTCAGTTAATTATATTTGCTTTAAATTTCTTACCCAATAATTAGTGAAATCACCCCTACATAAAGATGGTACAGAGCTTCGTTTAATTCAGGCCATACTACATCATAAATATATCGTGCTAGTTCATACATGTGAAATTGAGGCCAGACTGAAAAAAGGCTCTCACATGAGTGTTTGATTAAAAAGAACTTGAATCGTGTAGCTGGAATAGACAGCACTAACACACAGGGCTTTGCAAGGCCCACGGTTGAGAAACCTGATATTAAGCAGTTATATTTGCTATACTGTATACCTAGTGTCATCCCATGCGGACCAGGAACTATAGGATATGCAGTATTTTAAAAACCAGCGAGAAGTGTGCTTTGTAGGCAGTGTAAAGTTGCTTTTGTTGCCTTCAGTGGCCTTCAGGATATTTTTGGTTCCTTCTGCAAAGACACACATATGAAGAGCTTGAAGATGCAGTTTCGAGAGTTGATCATATTTCCAAAATTCAGTCCAATTCAAGAGAACCATTTCTGTGGACTTTTGAGTGAGTTTTGGCAAATGAAACAAAAGTTCTTTGTTGGCTCACATGAAGATGGAGGGAGTTTTGGTTGAATGTTTAATGAAGAAGTTTGGCTTGAGAGCATTTGTGGTCTCATCTCAGAAACAGCAAAAAATGGAATGAGTGAGTTTCAGAAATGTATTCTTCGATTATTTGTTGACAGTGGTGTTCTTTATTTTGAAAAGAAATAAAATAGAAACCTAAAAGCTTTTAAATATCTCTTATATGCATGTGGTGCACTGTAAGAGTATTAAGAGTAATAAGACATATTGTAGAAATGTATACATTTTGAAATGTGTTTTCGTGGTGTAAGTGTGAATATAGCACAACTTTGTGAGACAATTTGTCCAGTCACATTATAAATTGACATTGTACTGAATTTTTTTGGTGATTTAGATATTAATGAAAACAATACAAGCTGTATACATAAGTCTGTGCAAGACAAATTTGACAGTTAGGTATGATTTGAGAGTGAAGAGGAGCACCAGCTTGTTCCTACGTATTACCCTGTAGTATGGTTGAGATCTTTTGATGCGTCACATTATTGTTACTCGTGGTATGATGAAGCCACAAACAAAGATCAGCTTACAACCATCCACTTTTATTATAAGATTAGAAGTACTGTCCCAGAACAGAGGAGGCCTCAAACACTAAACATACATGACTGAAACTGCCATGCCAAAAATAGGACCTTTAAATGATATGTGCTGCCAGTGAGCATGCTAGCTTGCAATTTAGTGAGCCCAGTAGTCAGTGACTCCTCTATCCCCATGCACACCCTGATCTTAGCCCACCTGGTTATAAGCCATTTTTCATCAGTTACAGTAATGAGAACCAGCTGGGCCTCATTAGCAAGTTCACAGGCTGGAAAATGCTGGATCCTCCCAAAAGAGAGAGATCTGCCTCCTACTGATTCTGAGTTCACTGCAGATTTGTACATAAAGTGCGTTTATTACGGTTTCTTTTAGAATAGTCCCTTATACTTGATTACAAAATGGAAAATAGAAAGTCAGTTTCATAGTGTAATAGTGTCACATGTTTTCCACAGTATAGGTAAACTGCAGCAGTATGTTTCTTGTTACCGTATTCCAGTGCTTCTCCATTACAGGATTTTAGTCAATTAGGATGCTCTTATCGCAAACCCTCCTGTAGTTCTTGCCATTTAAACAGTACCTTAAACTAACCTGTTTTGCTCTTTGTCGCAATAATGGGATCATTTTAAACTTCATATGCAAAAACAATTGTATTTGAAAATAATTAAAAATATAAACTGTATGTTTTCAAAATGCAGCATTGTATACATACACTGTTAAATAAAACATTTTTTTCAAATGCCCTCCATGTCATATTTTCCCCATCCAGCATATTTCTGATCTTGCAGGTCAGATAATCTTTCTAGCTGTACTGCTTGGCTGCCCTGTTAGCTTCCTTGAGTTAATGTCTCAGGATCTACCTTCTGTCATTTGATATACTGAATACACATCAAGTCATGTACAGTCAAAGCAGATCCTACAGTCATATCCTACTAGCATAGCTCCTTCCTAAGGAAGGCAAGTATACATGTTAATGCTTTACAAATAAGTAGGTATTCACAGGTGTTCATTTCAGTAAATGACAGCCTACATAACCGATTTACTGGAAAGCCTCTCTCTGTAGTGTTGTTTAGGGATTTGTCGACATTACTTAGCATACCTTTAAATCCAAATCTGAGCCAGAAATATTCATTTCGTTTTCATCCTGGACAGGGACGTGTACTGACATAGCCGCTATTATTTTGTCTTTAGATGTCACTGCCAGCTTGACTTTTATTTTCAATAACAGGCGCCGCTGTGAGTTGCGCTTATAGCAAAATTAGGCCTGCTAAACAAAATCTATAAAAAGAGGTAGCCTAATAGATTATCCGCAAATCCCTCCATGAAGTTTCAGCCACCACCCAGTTCTTTTCATTTAGATATGATATTATTACTTTATAATGTATAGATTCAGCATGCCCTTGCTGTAAATTCGTACAGCGAGAGGTTATTGAAATGGATCTGTTTTGTTAGTGATTTTACGGGAAACCCATACCTGCTGAAAAAATAATAGGATTCGAAATCGCTTCATTAAACGGATATAGGGCATATACTTGTTTTCACCAAAATTATTATTAAATTCAAATTAAAATATGCTTAATTTATCTTATGGGCTACTAATTAAAACCTGTGGTCATCTAAGCCACGCGGTTTATTACACTAATAATACTATATTATGAATGAGTGGGTAAACGCTTTCATCAAGCCGTGATCAGCATGCAGGAGCAGAGAGGGTTAAGAGAAATTAGCGCCCCCTATGTGCCACTCTGTGGAGGTTCAGCTGGATTTTGCAGAGGCGTCTCATTGCTGTCAAAACGCTGCAGCTGTGCTGAACTGATCGGAACTCATTCAGTTTCAAGCGAAAGAAAAGTGAGATTTTGCAAACACGTAAGTATTTGCCAGCCGTATACCACAATATGCGTTGACTAGTCGCGTTGGATTCCCGGTATTGGGTCGGATTTAGGCAGCGGCTTGGAGAACAAGACTTGCAAAATACGAAATTGACGGACGATGTGTTTGCTAGACTGGCAAAAGAAAACCCAAAAGTTGTGTGAAATTTTTAAATTTTTAACATTGTAGATTGCTTGTAAACTGTCTGGATTGGTTGAAAACAATTTAATTTAACAGATAAGCTGTGTGCATATTTATAATTATTTATATTTCTTTTTTTTCTTAAATACTCGAGAAAGGTTTCCACTTCATGTTTGATGATGTGGCAATTTGTTAGATAGAAATGAGATGCTACTGGAACTGCTTATAATTGAAACCAGACGGCGACATATGAATATTTTCTTGTTTGCACTTGTTTTATAGACATATACTGCATATTATGTATTGATTGCATAAAATAAATCAGAAGAAGTATAGAATGCTTGCAAATTCGTACGTGCCTATAAAATAAAGTTGCATCTGGACTAACTCGTGCTGCATTCGTTTTTAATTGTAACATAAAACCGTACTGAGTTCATTTTTTATTTATTATCTACCATGCTTCTCGAGCTCGGGATAAGATGATGGAAGATGGATGGATCTCTATACTTCATACCTTACAAATGACAAATAAGTCATAAGGCTGGCTATCCTGAACACATTTTCATTTTTTTTAATGATTTTTAAAAAAAATTTTTACAGGCTTTGGGTTTTTTATTGTTATTGCGCGCGCACGTGTGCGCCCTGCTTGTCCAGTGTGAGCTGGACCCCTGCCTTGCGCCCTGTGCAGTCTGTTATAGGCTCTAGACCCTCACCACCTTATCCAAGATAAGTAGTTGTAAGATGGATGGAGATGTTTTGGTGGGAAAGGTCTGTTGTGCGGCTGTCACATTTTCATGCCTGTTGACAACTGCAAAGAAACTAAGTCTTGAACACTACCTGGATTACTTCATGGTCTGTGAAATAAATATAATATGCATCCATATGTGTCTTGTACACCCGGATTGAGAGTAGTGCATACATTGGCGGTGGAGAAATATGTTAAGCGATTTATTAGTAGTGCATTTGGAATTGTTTTAGCTCTACGAGCGATGCGGTGCAGCAGCTGTATTCCGGGAGGGCGAAGGAGTTCTCTTGAACTGTTTAAACTGGAGAGATTCACGGCTTCCTTCATGTGAAATATTTGCTTGTATGACTTAAGGGATTTTGTAGCCAACATTTTATGGTGTGCAAAACCAGAGCAACTCCATTTCACAAGGAAGAGACGTACCGTGTCCGGCATTTAAACGTTATCTAGAGCGCAGAGACGGCTGCAGGACCTCTGCTTTGTGTCCTTGGTCTCAGAAACTTCTTCCTTTTTAATGCTAATTTAAAATTTAAAGCTTCAATCAGCACAAGCTTGAAGGAAAAAAACAAACATCTTCCCGCTTGATGATTTTTTTATATATATTTTTTTATTGCTGGTGGGCATTTAATGCTACAAGTGTGACATTTGTTATGGGTTTACAGACAGGAAGTAGGTCAGGAATAGAGGCTGGCGTAGATGATGCGCTCGGTTTAATCGTCAGTGGGTGCATTTCATAAATTGCTCTCATGTCCTCATTCATTTGTGTTTCATGGTTTAGAAACTGGCTGTGCGTTTTTAACACCTTTTCTTTCACACCATCGATATACTACAGCTATAGCCTACCTGGCTGTAAAGATGATTTCATTCATAATAATGACCACAGCATTTCCTTAATTATGCTGCAGTTGTTCAAGCCAGTTGTTCGGCGTTTGAGAATTACCTGGTACCTGATGTTAGCTGTCTCCACATTTACATTTATTTATTTATTTATTTATTTATTTAACAGATGCTTCCATCTAAAGCCTTGTTCGCGGGTCCAGGCTCTCGTTTGGATTTGGCGTGTGACACGGTTTATGTGGCCCGAATTAGAAAAGCACACGTCCGTTACGTTCCCCCTCCTCACGAATGTAAGCTCACATTGAGCAGCTAAGGGCAGGACTATATCTGAGGTGTCCAATGAGAAAATAAGGGTAAAATATTACAAAACAGGTATTAAGGAAGCTTTGTCTTTTAAATATGACCCTATGTATAGCAGCTACCCATAAAAATAAAATTCTAGGTTATTGTACTTTTTCAAATATATTTCATTTGACAAAGAGTTGTATTGCATATTGATTTAATAACATTTCCACATATTATAAAGCTCACAGTAGTACATTTCTAGCTAAAAGAGATGTGCCTGTAGTATATATTACGAGTTTTAATGTTTGGAAAATGTATGAGGTAAGTGTGTAGACCTGTGTATGAACGTGTGTTTCTTAGACAGATATGCAGATCATATTTAATGCATTTTTATAGCAAATACAGTTAGATAATAAACATCATCACCATGATTCATGTCACACACAAAATATTTGATGACCAAAAAAAAAATCTGAATTCCGAAGGATTTAATGTTCTGAAAACAGTAACATGACGTCCTCTGTTTGGGGAGAGTTTAGAGAGGTTGCTTGGACACTCGTGATACATAAATTTGTTTTTATTGGTTTTCTGGAATTTCTGTCAAAGAAGCTCATTGAGCAGAAGAAGTTTATATTTTCTTTCCTTTTATAAAATACCAAAGTTGCTTTTTCAAACTTAATTATCTGGTAATATCCTGTTTCTTACTTTTCCATGGTGTATCAGTTAACCTCGATATAATCCCAGTGTGTTTCCTCAATGACCAGCAGTTAGCTTTAAATGATACGCTGCTGCGAAGGCAGGAGGTCTCGTAGGTCGCTGGCCCTTTTAGAAACTTTTTCCAGTTTTTGTTTTGCACTGGCTGTTTTGTTTGTTTGAGGATGGAATTATTGGTCCTTATTAGCTAACAAATGGATACCACCATGGTAGAGGCCGACTGAATCTGTGTCTCTCTCAGTTTTTGTCGTGTGCTTTGGCACCCGTTTTAATGACAGTGTAAGCCTATGGTGCATCTGTGTGTCATCACTGCTATGAAATGTGCACTGATTTGGAAAGATTTGCCTTTACATTAAAATGGATCTGTGCGGGCTACTGAGGAACAGCAGGGCTACTGGAATCCGATTAACTCACGACTGGCATCGCCCTCTGCATGCAGATGTTTCACACTTAACGGGCTTCAGTGTCCACTCCCAGTTGCCCATTGTGTGTGAGTGAGTGTCTGTATCTGCCTAGTCTTGCTTGATGCTTTTGGTTGTTTTTGGTCCAGAACGAATGTAAGAGAGACGTCTGGATATTTGTGGCTTCAGATATCTGTCCATGTGCCTGTCTTGCTCCATGCGGCTTGTACTGTCAGGTCATATGGGTCACGGTGCATGCAGATGCCATAACGAGGCGGATTTCCTGAGGAAGATCCTCAGCAGAGCATGTCCTTACGACCTTTAGGCTATCATGTGTTGTGCCTCTTACGGTTTTCTTTGTTTGGGATTTTTCTCCTTTGTAGAGCAGAATAAACAGAAACATTCCATTAGAAGTAGAGAACAGAAGGAAATGAAGAGGACAGGCTCGTCAGGAAGGGTGAGGCTTTGAGCATTAGAGGTGAAATATTCTTTATTGGATGTTTTTGCTTGATCTTCATTTTGTAGGCCTAATTAAAACATTTTTTCCTTTTGACGGAATATTCTGGAAGACTCACAGGGTTGGTCATGCCGGGGGCTTTGAGAGACCTGCTCATACCGGCCTTTTCTCCTCTGTGTGGTCCTGCTGCCGCTGTACTGAGCCCTTGATTGGCTTAAGCTCTGAGGGACTAGTACACTGACAAGCACCTCTGGACTTTCTTTACTGGAAAATGGCGGTTCTGTTTTTGATAGTGTGTGTAAAAGCACTTGAGCATAATGCACCGCTTGTAATTCAACTGAAGAACAATGTGAAGTTGCCAGCAGCTGGTCTCTGTGCATTTCAGACTAACTTGTGTACTTACTGCTTTAGAATTTCAGTGCTTTATTCTTGTAGAAACTTGTTGTGCGTTGGCATCTATTACAGTATATTTAGACCTACAGGTTGTCGACTGAGTATTCAGAGTATTTAATCAAGCAGTTTATGTATATTCCTTTCAGTCATTAACAAGCACTACTGTACTATCGTCCTGTGCAGTGCAGAAGGTACCACTTTGTAGGTAAGGTTTTGGCCTTTCTGGTATGCCACTCCTGAGTGATTCATCTTTTCAGTTTGAGTAAATTACATGGTTCCTGTCTTAAACACTCCTTTTTATATCTGCCTCTTCCATATTTAGCACATGCTTGAGACAGATTTGTTTTAGTGACCTGAAACTCTTCATGCTGCCCATGCATTAACTTCCCCTGGGCCCACTTTCACAGTTTGCGAATCAGGGCAGGATGTAATCTTAGACACTGTTTTGTTTTTCTGGAGGATTTTCAACAAGTCCCATTGTTACTTACCTGCATTATGATTAATCGCTTTAAGGGAATATTTTCTCCGTTTAGCCTCTAGGTATACAGTACTTACTTCTAAACATCTGGGCTGCTGTTTCATGACATATTTGGCACCGACGCTGGCCTCATTTTGGGAGTTGAAATGCGGGGAGTGTCGCACTCTGAAGTCTGGGACACTGGAAGGCCAGACATGCAGCTGTGTTTCCCTGGAGATCCGCCATTGTTTGGTCGGCTTTGCTAAATGGGCAAACCCTGCTGTTTGTTCAGGCTGCTGGACGCTGGCGCTGAGGACTTCAGGCGCTGCACCCTTGACATGCCTCCACTTTCTGCCAGGCTGCCTGTTTTTCTGTTATTGTTCAGTCATGTAGTTTTTCTTATTAATGAAGATCCAATAGATGCTGTATGGATCTTCTACTAATTCTAATCCCTTTTCTCGCATTTTCTCACTTGAAACATCAGTTCCGAAATGTTTTATTTATTCACATGCTTTTACTTTATGTCTATTTTTACTTTATGAATTTTTTTTCTTATCTCATTTTCTGTAAAGCATGTTGATGGAAATGTGCCATACAAATAAACTTGGCTTAACTTTTCCATCCCAGGACTGATTCCCTAGTTTGTCTCTAATTTCCTTTGCATTTGAGACCTATAAATGGTCAAGTACTGTACTTGGTTCTCCTGTTCAAAAGTCTTCACACCTTGACTGTTTTGTGTTCTCAGGACAATGGGGAAAGGCTGCATCACGGCGACCAAATACTTCCTGTTTCTCTTCAACCTCTTCTTCTTCGTAAGTATCTGAACCACCATCCACTACCTACAGAATCGTCCCGCCCTCCTGCACTTTATGTTGCCATGGTGATAATTACAAATCAGTATCTAAGATTTGACTGTCAGTCATATAACGGAGCGTGACTATTGGGAATGTCCGGTAGTTACATATTACCATTTCCGTCATTTTAATGATATTTAGCTACAGTATATGAAGATCATGACTTATCAGGTAAAAAAAAGCTTTTCCTGAAAAAAACGCTTCATTTTCTGATGTGGTGAGAGCTGTGTGACACTCACTCTTAAAATCCAGAAACGCCTATTTACAGTAATGAGCATAAAATGAGCATTTTAAATATGGAAGTACATGCAGCTGCAGTGCTAAGTAGATAAATGAGTGTGAAATTTAAAACAAACCGTGTGACAGGAGAATTGTGCAGCTGATTCCTTGCATGGATATTTTCAGGATGCGCATCATTGCCTGTTGTTCAGGAAAATAAAAATAAAGTTGTGTGTCAGGTTAATGTAGACATGTGCTGCTTGCTTCACTTTGAGGCCAGCTCTTCAGGCTTATGCTAATGCTGCCCATGTGTATTGGGGGAGTCGCTAATGCTTCATGTCTGCGATGGGGACTAAGCCTGTGGACGCCCTGAGCACCTCTGCTGCTCACCTTGCACTGATTTCTTCAGTCTCACATATTCAACAGGAAGGCGGAGCTTCTGAAAGTGGACATCACTTAATCCTCTGGTACTATTTGGTATCTTCTCACTGTTTCTCAACAGCCAAAAGCTGGAATGAAGTATTGATCATTTTGGGGAATTACAAATGCAGCTTCCTTCGCTGCACCTGAGTAAACATTTGATTTTTTTTTCCTGTAGATTTTCGGAGTCGTCCTTTTTGGATTTGGGCTTTGGATTCTTCTGGATAATCAGAGCTTCATTACTGTTCTGCGTAAGTCCTTTACACTAATGAAAGTCCATCATTCTTCATACCACATACATAAAATAAAGTTCTTAATGTTCCGAATGAAATGCACTTAGGGGAAACAAGTATTTGTGTTCTCAGTCCCAAGAGGAAAAATAAACAAATTATATGAATGTAAATTTCGATATTTATTGAGCTAATAGTGATTAATATCCAAAACACTCCCAGAGGGGGAAAGCACAGTCTGAGACCAAAAGGTTATTTGCCAATGGAAGTCTAGCTTCTAATTATTTCTACAAGGGGCTGTCGTTTAAGGCAGAATGATGACATGTGATGAAGTATAAATGGCACCAATATGAGAATATAAGCCACTGTTACCCCACCTCCATAGTGTAATGCTGATCCAGAAAGAGCTGCGGTACATTTGGGGGGGGGGGGCATTTTGTCATCTTTCAGTATATTGTTATCACAAAGGCTTGTGCTTCTATGTCATGTATCATAAGTCTGATCCTTCCAACTGATTGGCGGCTCGGTGATAAATCGCCGCTTTTACTGGACCACTGCGTTTTCCTTCAGCTGGCCTCACTGTGATTGATTCTGCAGATTGTTGCTGTGTGATCCAACACACTTCGCTCTGCCTGGTGAGAGGTTACCTCTGGGTTTCTCATCAGATGCCCTCCTGGCTTCCTCCAGCTTGTTGACCAATAACACGCCGCTTCCTGTGCGTGTTCGCAAGCATGGACACACACGAGTGCTACGTTTCTGCTTGTAGAAATGTTAATTATCCAGATACCATGGCAAATAATCCCCTGAAGCCCACAATCTAGTGTTCACATACAGCGCCACTCTGGCTCTTGATGGAGTTACTCATTTGGACCTCTTCTTATACCCTGCAACTACGCATCAAAGAAACCTGGTCTTTATACAGCCTCAGTTCTTCGAACTCAGTTAAAGTCTAGCTTCTGCATCCCACTCCCTAAACTACTGAGCTAGAATCATCCTTCCAGACATCCTGTTCGTGTTTCATCTTATGTTTCTGGGGAATAGTGGTTACCCATAATTTATAGATGGATGTACCCTGATTAGTTACAAAGTCATTACAAAGATGTAGAATTTATAGAATGGTGATTAGACCATACCATGACTTTGAACTGGATTAGATGAATAGATTAAGCATACATTAAGCAGGCTTTGAGGGTGTGTCTAACAGTGCAGTATTCATGCTCTCTGCAGTTGCTGCATGTTTGTGGAGCTGTATTGTATCCACTAACCAGCTTTTCTTATTCCACAGTGCAGTGTTCTGTCCAACAGCTGATCCTGTCTTGGTCTGGGCTGCATATGAAGCTAGATCCCCCTGTGTTTCCCAGTCAGACCCAGTAGGCAGCCCTTGTCATATGTATGCCTTCTGAATTCTGCCACCACTTTATCTATCAGGTTTCATGGTCCTCTGTGCTTTTAGACGGAGAGTAGCTAACTTTAGCTTCTTGGTGCCATTTGATTTGGATTTTAATGTTCAATTCAAGCAGGTGGCATGGTGGTGCAGTGGTTAACACTGTTAACTCACAACTCTGGGACCAGGATTCGAGCTTCCACCATGTTCTGTGCGTGGACTTTGCATCTTCTTCCCATGTTCGTCGTGGAGTTTCATCTGGGTACTCCAGGTTCCTTCGAGTCCAAAAACATGCTGAGGTTGATTGGAGTTACCAAATTGCCCATAGGTGTGCGTGGGTGAGTGAATGATATGTGAGTGTGCCTTGCCATAGGTTCGTGCCCCATACTGGGTTACTCCCTGCCTTGCGCCCATAGCTTCCAGGATGCACTCTGGACCCTCATGACCCTGCATAAGACAAGCAGGTACAAAAAAACAGATGGATGTTTACGTCAAAATGTTTCAGGACAGCTGCTATAGTGGTATCTGAGATCTGTTGGAATCTTAACAAAATTTGAGAATTTTCAAATGCTTTTATGTCTTTGCTAATTTGCTCATTCACTATTCTTTGTGTGTGGCTTTGAATCTTGGCATCAATCAGTCAGATACCCCATTTGCTTTGTCTGTGCAATACTTTCTTATTATCGTAAGAAAGCTTGATTTCTTGCTCAGTCAGATAACTCGTCAGATTTAAGGTATCCCAGTATAAATGGACATTGTCATCGTTCACTTACATGTAGCCCAGGCTACCTTAAATCTGACAAGTCATCTGGCTAAGCAGAAATCCCGTTTTGTGATAGACTCCTGGGGCTGTATGTGTGTTTAAAGGTTATGCGCCATGGAAACATTCATTAAGAATGGCATACCCATAACATCCACTGAAGAGTTGAAAAAAAAATTTTGATATCCGATGGCTCTTTCGGCCTGGGGAGCAGAATCCTAGAAACATATTTTTTTTCCTCTAGCTCAGTTCTAATATTATATCCTGGTCAGGGAACATTATAGTAGAATACGAGTTTCAGAAAATGTTACGCCCAAATAATTCAATGCCCAGTTAATGAAAACGATGCTTAGGATCGTTAGGATTACGGTAATGAGGATGATTTTCAGTCATACTGGTTGATAATGTCTGGGGAGCACAATGGCAGGCCTTCTCTGCTGGATAAAGGTACCTTCACCAAATGGATGCTGAATCTGTCCTTAGCGGTTGCCCTCCTCTTGGAAAAAGTACATGCACAGTGCCAGTGGACAGATGGGCCACACCATGAATGTACAGTACATACTGTACAGGCAAAGCTCTCATTACAAGCAGTTCTATATTCTCTGTGTGCCTGATTAAATTTTTTCCCCCCCGTGCGACTGTTTTAGCTTGAATTACAGGCCACAGAATTATGTAGGTTAAGTTTCCCAGTTTCTTCTCTGTGGTCTACAGAGGAGCGAGAGCCTGTGTGGCTTTTCAGGCTTCTAATTATCAACCAGCCTCATCTGTGTGTGTCAGCATTTGTGCATGTGCGTGCTTGTGTTGGCGGGTGTGTGCATTTGTGTGTGTACGTATGTGTGTGTCCGTGTTGGCGTGTGTGTGTGTGTGTGCGTTTTGTGTGTGTGTGCGCGTGTGTCTGTGCATGAGCCATGCACCTAAAGGTAAATGGCTAGCATTTGCAGATAACTCTGGCCATGATGTAGTCAGCACCATACGTCAGTTTTTATTGTATTTTGGGTGACAGGCATATACTATGTAGTCATAAATCAGTTTCTGCCTTGATTTATAAGAAATTAAAAATCACGCAGTCTTGCTAGATGTGGTGTTTGAATGTTGGGGTTTGTATGGGGGCCCCAATGGCTCAGTCTGTCTTGAAGTGAGTAGGGAGAGGAATCGTCTTTTTGGAGACCTCTGGAGAACAGCTGCACTGTGTTTACCTCTTTGCTCTGATCTTGGCCACCTCCCACCCAGCCGTGTCTTTAGCCATGTGGCTCAGGAGCTGACATGCGGCAAACAATCCTCTCTTATTTACAGGCCCTGTTTTCCTTTAAACTCCAGAAGAACGTAACCTTTAGATGCTGATCTTCTGACCCGCTATTGGCTCAACATCAGGAAGGCGACAAACGGGGTTATGCTGTTCAAACGATCCAGGGAGGCTTGTCCCAGTTTATCTGTATGTTCGGCTTATCCGTGTTTGTAGGCTGGCTTATGAGTTGGAGAGTAAAGGGCCTGCATGGTGCACAGGAACTGACTGCACTGCACCAAAGAGTGATAAGAGTGATAACCTTAACCCTCTGTGCCTCATGCAGAGGAGTCCTCCAGCTCCCTGAAGGTGGGCTCCTACATCCTGGTTGCCGTTGGCTCGCTCTCTGTTCTCATGAGCATTCTTGGCTGCTTTGGGGCTATCTATGAGATCCGCTGTGTCCTGGGCCTGGTGAGTGGAATCCATGCCTGGTCTGATGGTGCTGGCTTGCAGGAGAGCCGAGCAGAACATGCCAATAGCAGCATATCTGAGGAGTTCTCTCATGCCCCCCACCCCAGTACTTCACATGCCTCCTGCTGATCCTCATTGCCCAGATGACAGCTGCTGTGCTGATGTACTTCCAGAGGGACCTGGTGAGTGATGTTTTTCTTCTGTCCACTTACAAAGCAGATCTTGCTTTATTTCCATGTTTTTTCTTTCTTGACGTTTACTTATATCTGTAGTATGTTACAGTGCCATCGGATATCTGGAGCAAATCAGGTTAAGTAGCTTACTCAAGGTCAACTGAACCAGCAGGCTTTATGAGTTTACATTCCGATTTGAAACCTTTAATGAAGCTTTTTAATGAAGATAAATGAACCAGAAAAAATGTTTAGCCTACTGCATTGTCCACAACCTGTCCTGGCACATCTTGTTAGATGCTGTTGCCCTCAGTGTCTCACTCATCCCCAACCTCACAGCATGTAGGGGGTGAGAGTCTTAGTAATAATGACATTTTCTTATATTGCTGTCTCCGGAATGCTCCAACATTGACTAATCATGACATACAGAATCACACAGGTGTAAATTCTTGAGTGCAGCACCCCTAGTGGAATAGAGGGGTAATTCACATGTTGGATTATCAGAATCGGGTAGCCTTTGGGGGCGGAAGCGGGGAGACTTACTCTATTCAGAGCTGAGCCACAGGAAGCTTCTAAGCGGGGTTTTGATGGACAACCTCTGGAGGTCGTGACTGAATTCCTCCCAAGGGAATGGAAGGGAAGGATCTGGAGCAGGATTTGCCATAAAGGAGGAATGCATTCACCTTGGGATGTATATTTTATTGTTTGTTTTTACTGTCAGAGGAGTTGAATGCTCAGATTTGTCGGCAGGCTGCCACTGGGATTAACCCGAGTTTCAAGGGCCAGAGGGCGGCACGAGTTCTGCTTTATTTTCTTGCTCTTCACTCCACATGATGTCCTTCCAGTAAATTCCATTGATGTGGATGAGCAATCAGAAAATAGTTCATATTACAGAAGGCCAAATTCCAATGGCCTTGGAATTTATTATTTTACATCTTGCAAACTCAAAGGAAGCCAAGTTGGGTGAGTAACTGTAGTTTTATGCATAACAAATCAGTAGCTTTTAAATGATGCTAGCAAAAGAAAGGTTTGGCTGTGCTGTGCCGGAAAGTCTGTCCTGCTAAAGCACAAGGTAGCTTCTCTGAGACCTCATATGGTATCTAAGCAGGTTACCAAAGACGTGTCCATGGGCAGACAACACACCTTCCACTAGGTCAGATCTGATTCTCATCCACCAGTTATTAGCAGGGTCTATTACCTGTGGCTGCACAAAACCAAAATTAAACATTTTGACTGTTTATAATTCTTGCTATATTGTAATGGTTGACAAAGAAGCTAATGATTTAATTCCCGAGTCCAAGTATGAGAAAGATTATAAGTGTTTGCTGTGTTTTACACTTAATCAGTTGAAGAATGAGATGTCCATCATTGTGAATAAGATCTTGGTGGACTACGTTGGAGGCAACAAGACTACAGAGCAAGCCTGGGATTACCTCCAGAGGACGGTGAGTATGAACACAATGACCTAGGAGATGAAGTCAGTCTGTGTCTTGTTCTGGGTCAGTTTTAAATCACAGATACTTCTGGGAATACTGCAAATTACCTTGAATCACTGTCTAAGCGAATAAATGATGGAGACTGAATGCAGAACATGATGTAAAATGGGCAGTTTTGAATGAAACCGTCCTTTGCTCAAAATTGCATTAAGGTGGCATCTCTGATCATTTCTGAATGAATACATAGTTTGTTTTTTTCAGTGACTGTGAAAAACAGATTTTATAATTGTTTTCCCGGATCCAATGTACACACTCCTGACTTAATGTGAAACCTGGTGAGATGTGTATTGTGAATCTACCAAAAATTAGAAGTTAGGAATCAAAGCGTGTTGAACACAGTGTTTCTTGGACGTGAAACCTAACATCGAAGATGACATGAAGGTGCTATAATGATGGTTATTCATAAGTCCTAGCTCTGATTTCCTCAGAAAATAGTAAATGCGATTATATAGTTTATTTTTGAATATAATGAAAAGTATCCTTTAGCTGGAATACCTTTTTAAATGCAGTTTATTACGCTGTCAACTTAGAGGGGAAAGGTTCTGGGAAGGTCCTTCAACTTCATTATGTCCCCTCTTTGGCTCTTCTAAAGTGGTTCATTCACAGCAAAGTGCCTCATTTCCTCTCAGAGTTCATATGCGCATATTTCTGCTCTCATGCCGTTCATCTGCTGCACTGTTGAAATCCAGAGCTGTTGTACTGTAGCAATTTCTAAGTCACACTGTCTTTCTGGTAAGATTCACTGCTGTGGCTGGACCGGACCGGGCAACTGGACTGAAAACACGCTCATCAGGAACAGCTCCCGGGTGCTGTACCCCTGTTCCTGCCGAAATATGTCCCTGCCCGGCGTGGGCCTGGAGGAGAAAGGCCTGTGCGAGTCGCTGTCCTCGGAATGGCCCGTCTACCAGACGGTACGCCCCCAACACAGGGCCAGTCAGCCACTGCCAAACCCGCACAGGCACATCTTATCATTTAGTGTACTCAAGTAATTATGCTTCAACTGGATTGGAGAGCAATCTGGGCTGAGATTAATGGTGTCCTACAGGCTGCTGATAGCGTCGTCACCCTCCAGTGGCAGCAAGTGGAGCAGTCAAACTGATGGGGCTGTAAATGAAACCTTTCCACAATTATCTTCATTATAATGGCTGGCAAATTATTGTTGCGTTACAATTTTATTGCTTCTCTTTTTATTAATTGCAGTCATTAAGACAGAAGGTTCTTTAAAAAAAAAAAACTGTTTCACGCTGTACTGTGTGTAATATGATGAATACCTGCACTGTTATTAAAAGCTAATATCTACTGTGAGTAGCAGCAGTGAAAGTACTGGATAAATACATTTGAAAGTTATGCGCAGTTCACTAATACTGTGGGGAAAATGGATGGTCCCAACCTGCCATTAGCAGTGAAAGGTAATCATGGTAAAGTGTGTGTATCCTTCAGGCACATTGATAACAGCTCTGAGGCTGTACTACTGTATGAAGGATTGTCCAGTAGTGACTGTAATGAAGGAAAATAAGACCCCTGTGTCTTATGGTAACTCTGGTCCACTTGCTCCATTAGGGTTGTATCTCCAGTGTGGAGAGCTGGCTCTTCAACAACTACGGAGTCATCATTGGGATTTGTGCTGGAGTAGCAGCCATTGAGGTACCTGCCTGCCTTCATAGGCTGCATCATAAATCCTAACATTTTCTTCATGCTTTTGTGTTGCTTTGTCTTGTTTGTAGAACAGGTAGGTAGCATGCTGCTGATGGGCGTGTCCCTGGGTCAACAGGGGGTGGGGCTTGTGTGCTTCTTTAACCAATCACAGTCTTCATTCTATCACATCACCACATCGGTCTGTTTTTTTTCTCATTTTCAAACTCAAGGCTTCCACTCATCGAGTTTGGGACAGTGTGAAGCTCAACTGGCTAAATTAGTGTCTGTAATCAGAAGGTTGCCAATTCAAGTCTTATTATTATCATTCTTCTTCTTATTATTAATGTCATTATTATTTAAGAAATATTATTGTTATTATTAATATCATTATTATCATCATCGTTTAAATTCTGCTCTCTTCGCTCAAGGCGAGTCCATCCTTTGAACTTGGTTCTACCGTGAGGCTGTGATGGTTCACTTGATGTATAATGTCCTCTTAAGGTACATGAGAGCTGCCTAGGAGGACGACACTCCAGACCTCCCGTATCCTGATATTACCCGGCATTTTGTTGGTGTAGTTTTCCATCCCTTTCTTTATTAGACTGACAGCACCTATGACCAGTGGCATCATTGTGGTTTTCATGCCCCACATCTGCTCAATATCTGTTTCTAGATCTTTGTATTTGGAGAGTTTTTCCGCAGTTTTCAGGGAGATGTTTCTCTCAGTGGGAATGAACATCTCCATGAGCAGACCGCTTCTTTCCTCCTTATCCTTCACTATTATATCAGCTCTGATAGTCTTGATTTCTCTATCAGTTTCTATTGCTATATCCCACAGTATAGTAGCATCATCTTTTTCAGTCACCGCTTGATGGCTCGTAATATTCGTCTTTGACTTGGATGCCATAATATCTGCATATTTCCCAATGGAGGTACGCTGCTGCCTTGTTGTGTCTTTGTATATATTCCATTCAGCCAATTCTGAGCAGCCAGAGGCTAGATGGTCAATTTGTTTCATCTTGTTTATTGCATGTCCTACACATCGAGTTGGTGGCATCTTTCAGGATCTTATTTCGATAAGAGTTGGTCTTACTGCACTGGTCTTGAACAGCAGTGATGAGTCCTTCAGATTCCAACTTGTCCTGCTGTTTTTAGCCGCCGGTTTGTTTGCTCTTGGTCCACATGTTTGTCATTCATTCGTTTTGAGTTACTGTCCATGGTCAGTAAAGGTTTTTCTTCTTCTTATGAGAAAATAAAGATGTTGCCCATATATTGCTTTATAAAGCATTTGCAGGTAAGCATGTTAACAGAGCTTAACAGAATATGTGGTGATATAATGAAGGCTGTATTTGGTAAAATACATCAAACGTGAGCCTCTCCCTTGTTGACCGGGGGACAACCGAGCTGCTGCTGACGTATCATTAATGGGGCATGCCTTTGCATATTAGGTGTTCTCCATTTGGATAGTGTAAGCCCTGCACCTCTTGTCTTGTCCCTCATTTCTGTCACATTGCCCATATGTCCTCTGAAAGCTGGCTGCATCTGGACACACACCGGTCCATCACCATAACCCTAACCGCTCGGTATCTGACGGCACCTCCTGACCAGCCCTCTGCTTCCCACAGTTCCTGGGAATGATGCTGTCCATTTGCTTGTGCCAGAGCATCCAGCAAGTGGACTACACCAAAGTTCCGGCATACTGAAGACCCCCCCACAGCGCTGATACCCACCTCTTCTCTCTACAATATCCTACGCAGACACAGATGATCTGTGTGTCACTGTCCTAACACACACACACACACACACACACACACTGTCCTCTGCCATGATACTGATGCTGGAGAGATATGTAACCTCATTACTGTAGCTCAGATGATGCTAAGTCTTTCATTTCGGTTTCAGGTACTGAGGGTGGGGACTGTATTGGTAGGAAGGTCTTTGTCGAGCAGTTTTAAACCCAGGAGTCCTACACCTCAGTCCTCCGACTGAATAAGCACCAACCAGGCAAGAAAAGATAAAGCTGATCCTTAGCCAGGGCCAACCATGCATATTTCAGTGTGATTATATGATTTTTATTAATGTCAAGGTAGTGTTTTATTACGATGATGTTTTAGGTGAGAATGGAAGTGCTTTGTATTGTAGCTGTTAGTCCAGTCCTGAGAGCACTTTAGTACATTTTTCAAAGCTGTTGATCAGGGACGTGGAGACCAAAAAAAAAAGCCATACCCTGGCTTTGGGAGGGGGGGGGGTCAAGGCCAAATCCAAATTTCTGTTTGATTTTTTTTGCGTTTCATTCAGTGCCCCCCATACCTGCTGCACCCTATGGGCTGGGCACACTGTTATTCGGCATTATATGGGCTCCTCTCTGGTTCTGCAGAGCCCACATGCAGTGCAGTGCCATTCGCTATCACCAGTGCAGACTGCAGTGTTGCCATGCCAATCATGCTGCAGTGTTGCCATGCCAACTCCTCCTGTTCCCTTGGCATTTGAGTTTGGCTTGGCTGGTCTTTAAAAGAATTAGCTTATTAAAAAATTCTGCATAGTTTTAGCAAGAAAAAAAAACATTCTAATTGTGTGTTGTTTTGGTGGGTGCATGTTTTTCTATTGTAAAACTCTCATTTATGGATTCATGTCTTAAAAAAACAATTGTTTACTGAATGCCACTGATTTTAAACATGTTTCTCCTTTTCTGGTACATAATGGCGTGTGTGTTTTTCTGAAGGTTTGATGATGACAGTAATACCATATCAGTTGGATTATTTAATATGGCTTTTATAATTAATGTTAAATTAGTTACTCAAGTGATATGGTCAGTGTAAACAGCAGTTTTATATAATAAAAAGCTTTTGATTTAATCTCTTTGTGTTCAAAGTATCGTAGAGCAGTGTTTAAGAATATACATTTCGTATGTGTAAATGAAATTTGAAGGTATAGTTAATTGTAACACTCAGTAGTCAAGTTTACCAGAGACAACCTTTTTTTCCCTCTTAAAGATTTGTTTGTTCGGAACATCTCGAATACTTCGTACAGGATGACTTCCGTAGAGGTTTTTTTTTTTAATTGTAGTTCTAAATATGTCCAGCTGAGGGCAGTATATACACAGGCTGCAAATATTACCACGAAAACGGTTCTGATGAATTGAATGGCAGTAGAATAGAAGGTGTTTACGACTGTTCCTGCCTTTTTATTCTGCTTGTTTGAGCAATAACATGAGAAATGTTGGGTCAGAAGAATTATATAAAAAAACACAACATTATAATGCCTTTTTATCTAGTTCGGAATTGGATGTTTGTTTCTGTTATGTAATGTATTGTTGGCAGAAAAAGATTGTACAATAAGGGGGGAGTTACTAACACATTCCAAATCCCTGCCAGTTGCTGTACATGGAATGATATTGCCAGGAACCCCTTTGCTGGGTCCCCAAAGGGCAGAGAATATATTGCATTCTGTCTTTTCTCCTGGAGCTGCACGACTTTTCACTGACGTGTGTGATGGTGAAACACATATACTGTTATATTTTCCCCACAACAAGGACCATTTGTGGTCTTGAGGTTGAAGACAGGAATAATCACTGGGAACTCAAAGAACTTCAAACTGAGTTTAACCCTTGCATGCATGAATTACGAGAACTTGAATCAGGTTTTTTCCCCAGTTCTTTTAAACATTATTTAGGGATAGAAAAAGTATTTTACATTTGATTTTTTTTAAACATCTAATATTGGAAAAAATCATTCATATGTGTCATGCCCGGCTCGTACGATCCTCGTGTGTGCCACGCCCCCCTGATTATCCACGTGTGCTTCCCTGATCGTACCCAGCTGTGTCCACTTATTTTCGCCCAGTCCTTTCTATTTCAGTCCATGTCTTGCCTGAGTTGATTGTCTGTCATTGATGTTAGCTGTGTCCGATGTTTCCTGTTCCCTGCTTTCCCCAATTAAACCCCAGTTTACCCCGTATTCCGCCTGCCCGCCTGCTCCTTGCTCTCTCGCCTGCCTGTGCGCATTACCCGCGCTCACCGATCCTGACAATATGTCCACTCCGGAGGACAGCGTGCTTTTCTCTTTCCAGTTCCAGATGAGCTGCTGTTCATATTCTGCATGTGTCTGTGCACATGTGACTTTCTTTCGTTAGAACATGTCGGCAAAACTTCGTACAGGATGACTTCCCTTAATTTTTTTTCTTGCAGTTCTGCATATGTCCAGCTGAGGACAGTATATACATGCACTGCAAATATTACCACAAAAAAGGTGATTATAAATATGCCTGCCTTTTTTTCCCCTTGTTTTTGCAATAACATGAGAAATGTTGGGTCAGAAGAATTAGATAAAAACACACATCATTATGATGCCTTTTTATCTAGCTATGAATGGGAAAAAAAAACTCCACGGAAGACATCCTGTATGAAGTATTCCGAACATGTTCTAAACAAAGTCACATCTCTGTCATACTTTGAGACAATGTAATGTTGTGAAAATGCGCTATCCAAATTGAATTGAAATTGAACTGAATGTGTCCTGTTACTGGAATACCCGTAGGAGCAGAATGGTATGGAAGACCTTCTGTTAAAAACTCTGTTTTGGCACGGGGGCATGGCATAGTGCAGGCTGGGAAGAAGGCGAACGATCCACTGGCGGCTCAGGGAACAGGGGGGTTTATTAACAGAACTGAAAACAGGAGGAACACTACAAGACAAAACAGACCACGAGGGGTCAACAAGTAAATAGGAAAAAACAAAGACCAACTACAAAAAATCATGGTAACAAGGAGCAGGCAGGCGAGGAACAAAATACAAAAATTGAACAACACAGGGGAACTTCTAACATTGTGAGACACCTACTGAAAAGCACATGAAATGCAATGACCCACTGGGCAACTGAATTAAAGTAGGGACTTAAATACCGAGGGATAGCAAGAATAATGCAGGACAGGTGAGAACAATTAACATGGGCTGGTAAAACAGGCAACAGGTGAAACTAATAAAACTAAATCATGAAACTAGGAAACAGAATCTAACATTAGGGGAATAACAGACAGGAAAAACGACGACGGGCTCAAAGCAAAAAACCGAATACAAGTTACAAATCGCAGGAACTAGAAAACTGATACAAATGAAACACTAGGGAACAAAAATACAAAAACAGAAGAGGGGGGATTTGAACACACAGCAGAGGGGTTTATAAGGAGTCACATGCTCACCTCATTGAGCCATGCAGCCATCTTAGGAACAGGGAATGCACACTGAAGACTTTGACAATGGGGGAGGACAGGATGGCCAGCGCCATCTGCTGGCCAAACAGGGAAGAGACATGACAGACTCAGACAGACGGGCGCTGACCCTGACACCTCCTGGCTCCCTGCTTTACCAATGAGGGTTGGAAGACAGCGTGTGTAATTGTAATTTATTGAACTTTAAATGTGTCAAAAACACAGTACACAGGTCACTGCTCACCAGCTAAACCAGGGCTGCCCAACCTTTTTTAACTCAAGATCTATTTTTCAAGTGGCCAGTGTGTCGAGATCTAGCAGTTGATATAGGGAGCCACAGCTATTACTCTTTTACTGTATTATTACTCTAGCTATGTAGTTAACATGCAAATCCAGACAGATCCAGATAATTCTCCAAATTGAAAAAGTGTAAATAAATGTATTTCTCTACCTTAGTTGGACCGCTGGAACTGGGAAGATGCGACTAAGTAGAGTCTGACTGCTGTGCTGCTAACTGACTAAGTTCTCGCACTTTTCAGCTGCGTATGGCTGTTTTAGCAGGGAACTCGTAGCTTTAGTGCATCGTTTTGTAATGCCGCTCCAAACTGCCTTTCTTCGTCAAAGTCACACTCGCATTGCATATAACACACATGGACTTTAAATTTGAGTAAACAAAAAAAGAATCCTCATCCCACTCTGAATGAAAATGATGTGCTTCTGACATGTTTGCATACTAAATGTTTACGGTACACGATTAGTTGCACACTGAAAAATGGGCGTGCACAAGTGTTTGGGCACCCCTGCTGTAAGCCTACTTGGGTGCAAGCAGTGCAAGTAAGAAAATTCTGCATTTATCTTCTGGCAGGTAACATGCATGTGTATACATATCTAAATGTAAGGTGCATGTTTTAAAAGGAACCAGCATTTGCAGGGGCTGCGAATTCTCTGCTGCATCCTTGCTGCGACCTCACATGGCTGGGGTTAGGGTTCAATGCATGTCCCTAACTCTGTGTGTGGAGATTGTATTGCTTTCCTCTGAGAGCTCCTGTTATCCAAAGACATGCAGTATACAGTAGGTTAATCGATGTCTGTGAACTGGCCGTAGCGTCTGCATGCGTGTGTCCACACATTATCCCATGCTTTGTACGACATTTGTATGAAGTGGTTATGGAAGATGAATGGATAGATTCGGGGTCCGAAGCCTATCCCGGAGGCAATGGGCACGAGGCAGGGAACAACCCAGGGTGGGGGGCCTGTCCATCGCAGGGCACACTCACACACCATACACTCACACATGCACACCTACGGGCAATTTAGCAACTCCAATTAGCC
>JAODJX010000007.1:24103856-24120048 GCA_026776945.1 Isichthys henryi | reverse complement strand
TTTCGCCCCCGCCGGTGTTTGCTACGGAGTTACACGCGATCAGAAAATGCTGATCACGGACCGTAACAATCGCGCTGTTAATTGACAGATAGGACAAACAAGCACTCACGCCGACCGAAATAAGAACAAAAAATAGAAATAAAACAGCCACCCACGTGGACAAATAAAGCACACAAGCACTCAAAACTATACGATCAAAACACTCCGCACAATCCCAAAAACAAACGCTGCAGCTCAACACCACTCTCTCCACTCTCTTGCTTCCAAACCGGAAGAGAAGCTGGGTTCATGGCTGGTTGCAATTTCAAAGTGCAATAGAGTCCACTGCCCAGACACTTGGATTGAAATGCCTCCAGTTGTGTAAATGGGAAGAATGATGAGTTATACAGTATATCGCTTTGGATGAAAGCACACAGCAACCCCTACATATCCAGCTATCTTCTAGCCACTTGTATTGCACAGGGTCACATGGGGACCTAGAGCCTATCCCAGGCCCCACAGTGAAGCTGGGATCCAGCCAATCACAGGACACATACATGCACGCACTCACACTGTACTGATCATTTAGCCACACTAGTTAGACTGACTGCATGTCTTTGCATGACTAAATTCCATAAAGGTAAATATTATGAATATGAAAAATACTCATAATCATAACATTTACATTTATGCATTTTTTAACCAAATAATCATCATTGTAATTTGGGGAACATAACTTCCCACAGCATTTTGTAAATATCCATCATTACTGAACGTCAGTTGGGGGCAGAGTATCTTGGACTCAGGGTTTGGACCTGATCCATCTCCCACAGGTATTTAGCTGTAGTAGCATGCGCTCTGCATGCACAGTGTGATTGGTCCGGAGAGCCAAATGGGGCTCGGGGAAAGGGGATGCGGTGCGGGAGGGGTTCGGGGAAAGGGGATGCAGTGCAGGAGGGGCTCGGGGAAAGGGGATGCGGTGCAGAAGAGGTTCGGGGAAAGGGGATGCGGTGCGGGAGGGGCACGGGGGAAAGTGCATGCAGTGCAGGAGGGGCTCAGGGAAAGGGGATGCAGTGCAGGAGGGGCTCAGGGAAAGGGGATGCAGTGCGGGAGGGGCTCAGATAGGAGCTTTCAGATGTTTGAACAGCTGCATTGGATCAGTCCCACTAACATCAGGTCCAGCTCACCTTCCTGTACAAGGCAGTGAGGCAATGCAGACATGCTGCAGATCGTGAGACAGACCGAGGGTCTGCCCCCTCGTCTCCAGGGTGCTTTGTCACTCTCCATAATGGTCAATTACAATAGGACCCCAGCCCAAGAACGTTCATGTTTGAACATTACATCCTAATTGATATGCATTGCTATGTCGGTCTTGCTCCAGCATCATTGACAATAACAAGTCTCAGAATCTGCAAGATATTGCATCACTTTTTAATGTTAAAAAGGACACAGAACAAACCTCCACCTTACTGAAATGCTGCCCATCAGGTGTGACTGCTCACAGTTCATGGTGGACTGCGGCCCTGAAGCAGCTTGGCACAATGATGTATGGCCTCCCTACCACCAAGTGTATCATAGAGGATAAAAAAAAAGCCTGGAGCCGCTGTAATGTGTCCCCAGTGAGTTATTCGTATAGCATTTAGATGTGCTGCATAAAAGCACTGAAAGCCTCTGCAATGAAAATGGTAATGGCTGTGAGAACAGCCCTTTTCTGAGGGCCGGGGGCTTTCAGAACATAAGTGAAGCTTAAATGTCAAGTTCTATTCCTATTTTATTTTCTTTTACCGATAACGCTTGCGGCGAGTGAGTCAGGAAAGGCGCCGCGGTTGGAGCCAGTGTTTGGTGTCATTCTTTGAGCAGCCCTGGCACATTTCATTACATTACTGTCAGACCGTATCGCGTACTTCAACCGCAAACTGGTGGACATGTTTCATTGCCATGTGGAAAATGACCCTGGAGTAGCCTGCGCACACAGACACACACATATACACACACACACACACACACACACACACACAAACACACACAAACACACAAACACACGCGTGCAAGCAAACACACACACACACACACTCATCCACATGAGGCCTGGCCTATATTCATAGCAGGTAACACCGTATAAGATACGTTGGTGCTTTTATGTTACTGCCTAGGAAAATGGCATTGCAATATTACTGTAGTACAGGTGTGGCCAATCTTATCCACAAAGGGTCGGTGTGTGTGCGGGTTTTCACTGCAACTCCCTAATTAGATTACTAATTAGAGGACTGATTGGATGGAGAGCCCTCACACCTGGGTTTGAACAGCTGAACTACAGGTTATCCCAAAAACCTGCATACACACCGGCCCTTTGCGGATAAGATTGGCCACCCCTGCTGTAGTACAAGTGTGGCCAATCCTATCCGCAAAGGGTCGGTGTGTGTGCGGGTTTTCGCTGCAAATCCCTAATTAGATTACTAATTAGAGGACTGATTGGCTGAAAAGTCCTCACACCTGGGTTTGAACAGCTGAACTACAGATTATCCCAAAAACCTGCATACACACCGACCCTTTGCGGATAAGATTGGACACCCCTGCTGTAGTGATGGTAAAACTCACAGACTATATTTAGGAATATTTTGACCAGAAGCTAAATCTGCATTTGGGTGCCGTCCATGTCCCCTGATACGCTGGGGTCAAGAGTTGCCTTGTGATCCTGCTGTCAACAGCATACACTAGCATTGTTCCAAAATACTCTGCAAACTCTTATTCATTGGTCTTGTGATTTTATTTACATCTTAGAAACAAAATATGTATATAATATCCCTGGAGAATAATTCAATTCATGGCAATTTAATATCTATTAATCCATCTTCTAGCCACTTATCGAGCTCTTACAACTGCAGGCTTGGGAGGTCGGTCTTCTGCAAGGCTCACACTCATGGGATTAGGACAATTCAATATTGACTATAGCCTGGTAGCGACATCGTTACAGTGTATTAATGTAGACATTGATAAGACAGACTGACTCCTCACCCACTGCATCCCACTCCCAGCACAGCGGTGAAACTCCACTCGTTTGCCCTCAGAGGCTTGTTTCACTTGAGAATTGGGCACTTTGCCAGACCACATGTTCACTTCGTCTTCACACAGACACAAGGGCAACTGACTTTTCCTCACCACCTTGGTTTAATCCCCAATACTTGTGCAAAGTGGGACAGATGCGGGTATAATTCTGTCATGACAAGGTCTTTTAGTGTGCTTGTGGTTTGCTTTGAATACATGGGTTACCTACTTAATGTTCTGAGAGAGAGATAACGGTGGTGATTGACAGTCCTTTTCATATCCCACAGCAGCCAAACAGAATGTGACAGCATGGAACAGAGCCAGTTCCCAGAAGACTAAATCTTTCTGCTTTAGCAACAGTTCAGATAGACCTATAACTCAAATGTACTGTGATCTTCCCAAAGACAATGGAGATTCAGCATGGAGGTTTACCCATTTACTTTTGTGCTTCTCCCATTCAGTTAATCTTGTGCTATAGCATGCAGACACATTTTCCTAATTCTGTCTAACTGACAGGCACATTATATATAACAAAAATAAATAGTGAAACTGAGATTTTTTTATCAACACAGACATGTAACTCAAGACGCTAGTACAACATTTGCTGAAGAGTAGTCAGTGTGCTTCCAAGCTGCTCTGTGCCTTACTGCAGTAATTCTGTCCTCTGGTTAACAATGCATTGTTTTACTTTAAATTAGAAAAATAGGCACCCTGACCAAACTCAGACCAAGATAGTGGGACTTTCTGATTACTCACAACCACCAAAGTCACAAAAGCCCAAACACGAGGATGTGTTTATGTGCTGCAATAGCATCAATTCACACAGATGCTCTTGTGAATAATAAACTTAATGCAGCATAATACTGTGATGCAGGACCGACGGCTGCGTGGACGGATCGCTAGGCTCCATCGAAGGGCTGTGGTGTTTTCTGAGCATGCTCAGTGTAAACATGCTTTGTATTCAGTTCTGACCATCTGGATTCTATTTCCATGCTAACTGTTCATGCCCCTCCCAGTTCAGCCTGCTGCTCTCTGTCACTCTACAGGAGCGGTCAGTTACACACATAGATATGTAGCTAAGGAGAGCAGTGCAGCATCCGGGCTAGTTAGTGGCCCTGACGAAGCCCAAGTGAGCAGCTACTGGGACTTTCCAGGCCTCTGCTTAGCAATGAGGAAAAGGAAGCCTTTCCTGCCTCCAGGCTCCAACGCCGCTGTGGCAGCTCATAAAGAGAGTTAAGATGAAGGTATGAGACATGATATTATTCAAGAGGAGCTTGGAGCTTCTCGAACGGAACAAAATAAGGCTCAAAATCTCTTCTAAACTGTGGGATCCTGTAACCGCAGTCGTCCCTTTTCAGTTGTTTTTCACGACCTCATTGCCAATTTTTAAAAACTGCATCTCTGCTTTACTTTTACTTGGAGCTAAAATTTGTTGAGATTCTTCCTAAGTTCTTGCATTTTACTTTACACGCCTCTTAAGAGTTTTCAGGTTCAGTACTTTCACTTAGGTTCTTAATTTTATTCTGTGGTGCACATGGGCCTGTACCTTTTGATGTATTATTTCAGTGAGCTTTACCATAATGGCGGGTTCCCAGATGGAATGAACAGTCCGCAGGTAATATACAGGCACTGTTTTAACTTGGCAAATTACCAATTATTATGATTTTAAAAGTATGTATTAATCTAATAATGGAGCCTAATGATGGACTGACGGGTGTTTGATATACTTACCTGTACTTCCCTTTTGCTACATGATATGTAGGCAACATTTGGAAAAAAAGGCAAACTGACAGCCCATAATAGGATATGGTGTCGGTATATTTTACCAGCTTTGGTATCCAAGGCCTGTGGCTGTTATAAAGTCTGCAATATGATCACTAGGTCTGAAAACCATGCAGTATTTAATACATTTTCCAAAGCAAACTGCAGGATGATCCGACCCTTTGTTAAAATACATTGAAGGAGAAAAATATCAGATATTTTATTTTCATAGGATCTTATATGCAAAAAATCATGGTTAGCAGTAGCATAAGCAGCACTGTGAGACGATGGTGCCCATGAACTGACCTGGAATGAGGTGTGATTCTGGTCAGACAGTGAATGTCTATTTACAGTCTGAGCCAGACATGAGGTTCTGCCTTCTGTGCTTGTTTCTGTCGGAGAATCTTATACATAAAAATGGAAACTGACAAGGTTTCTTTTTTTCAGCTTTTCATCACACCCCTGTAGGTCCAGAGATGCTCTTCCCTGTGTAGGACGCCGAGTGTGTCACCATTAGTCACCTGTCACTCTTTTCACTTTCACCTTCCATCTTCCTTAGCTAGTCAGTCTGTTTATTCATATGGAAACGTTCCTAGTTTGGCCATATGTAGTGTGTTAGTTATCTTAAATGCACCTTAAATTATCTATCATCAAACTATTCTATAAAAGTGAAGCCCCTGTGGTCAGATAGGAGATTCAGTTACTGCCCTTGGTCAGGAACTACCATACAGCACATGCAGCCAGTAATAGATATATTTCGTTATAGCTGCAAGTTTGTCTTAGAATGAATCCCCTTGTCATAGTTGTAAAGTCCATGTGCATTATAAGTATATATATTTCTTTGATGTTAAATTGTTTTCCAGCCCACCAATCGGGGTCTTTCTCTTATATTGTATTATATAAATAAAAGCACGAGAATTCCATTCCTTTTGTTTACAATGTGCTATTTGCCTTGCTTGTACATCACTTTGGACAAAAGTGTCTGCTAAATTTGTAAATGAATATAATATTTGAAATATGTTGCTTAAATTAAGGTTTTAAATTAGGATTGAATAGCATAAAAATATGATTATTATTTATTTTTTCCAGGATCATGGTTTATAGCCATTGTGAGTGTTTGTGTGTGGTCATTTTTTTCACTCTTTAATGTTGCAATGTCATCACACCACCCAAGAACAAAGAAACATTAAGTGAGAACTCACACCATGACCACGTTTGGAGGAAGAGTGAAGTTATTGGGGCAGAATGAAGAGTATGTGGGCTAAGAATCACCGCATAATCTCTTCTCTAAAAGAAACAAAGAAGAGGTGCTTCATTAATGTAAGTTAAAACATCCAGTATCATAACTGCTAGTGGTGTCCAGATCACTCTTCTATGGGTCTAAATACTGAATATAACCATATATATACTGCATGATGAAAGTATCCAAGTGGGAATTCAAACACTTGCAGACAGTGTAAGCTGTGTTGTTCTTATTATCCATAGTGGGGCACCTAGTTATCATCATTATTAAAATAAATCTGGATGTAATGTTCTCCCATTTTCCGCTATATTTATGTGCCTGGGTAATGAGTCTGTGGTTGCTGTGTGAGAGGGGTCCACTTCCTCTTACTGCTTCCTGATTCCCTCACAGCGCTCCTGCCTTCCTGTGAAGGGTGGCAAGACTGTGGGGGCTCAGTGTCTGTTTTTTGGGAATGGCCATCGCTTCCTTCTCCCTGCTGCCTGTTGGACTGCACAGGAAGGCTGAAGATCTGGTAAGAATGGGGGGAATTGGAAACGTTTTCACTGGAGAGCAACCAACAAGCCATCTGCAGCTGTTCATATTAAAGTTTATGGGAAATACTTAGTGCTAGCACCCAGAATCTCAGAGAGTACACTGAACACCCAAATGTTTCCTGAAAGATCAGGGCCTTGGCATGTTAACAGCCCAGGAACACACACTTTGCCTGTTATGAACGGCATTCCTGTCTCACAAGCTATTATGCATGTTTAATAAGTGCTCATAAAAAGTGCTCAACAACACTGAGAACATGTTTGTTTTTTCCGGTGAAAACAATGAGAAGCCAAAATGTTCTCAAAACTGCTTAATTCACCTTTGCTGTTGGAAAACTAGATTTTTCACCAAATATGATATTTGTAGTCACAGTATGGAATGGTCTTCCAGATAACGTGGTGCAAGCTGAGTCCTTGGGTTCCTTTAAATCAGAGTTAGATAAGATTTTAACAACTCTGAGCTATTAGTTTAGTTCTCCCCAAGCGAGCTTGATGGGCCGAATGGCCTCCTCTCATTTGTATTGTTCTTATGTTCTTATGTTCTTATTAATAATTAATTTGAACCCAAAACCTGCTATTTTCAAACTACTCTCCATAGTAAACATTATTACAATAGGAAATTATAAACGGAGACATTTTACATGCTGATTGTAAATGGAAGAGCTTTAGCCGATAGACTGTATGTTGCTTTGCCTGGTTTAGGAGCTGAGATTACCAGAGATTTTTAGAATATTACAAATCTCTCATTATAAAGGGAGCAAAAATGAGAACTGAGGTTTGTTTCTCTTAACATTTATACTAATGTAGCTTATTTTAATATCCCATATAATGCACAAATGCTTACATTTTGAAAGAAATACAGGGATGAAGTTGAGAGGAAGATAGAAAATTAGCTTTTCTTAATTGGAGATTTTATAATGGTATCGGTCCAAAATCTCAGCCAAAAACACATGCCTCAGTAGTGAAACTGGATTTGAATAGAATTGAAGGAATTATGTTTTCACTATCAGCACCATCTCCAAACTGTCATATGCGACGTCCTGAAAACACAGGCTGGAGATTTTTATAGATTTGCGACATGCGATTTACTGCCTGTCAGTTCGTGAGAATATATAATTGCTTTCTGTTGTCATTTCCAGTCAATTTTTATGGAAATCTGAAACAGTGGTGTTCTTGATCAGAGTAAACTTTCTCTTTTTAGCATGGCTAACATCAACCAGCAGTTACAGTTCTCCTATGGAAAATATGAATTGTTCTTCGTAGGAAAACTTTGAAAAGTACTGTGAAAATATGTTCCCTTTAAAGGATAAAGTGTTGGCATGGGGTCAAACGATGCAAACTCAGTATGTTTCAATGACTAAGGTACAGCAGTCAGATATATATATATATATATTTGCATTCTTCACACAGATGCATTCTTGTTCTACTAACTAGCGCTATACCCTCTGTCTGTCACTTGTCTGTCTTGTCTTGCACCTTGGTCCTGGGGGAACATTATGTATCACTCTATACATGAATATAGATGGATGACAATAAGGCCCAATTGGCTTGATATGACTTGAAAATCAGCCAGATACATCAGAGCTCATATGCGACGTTGACTCAAATGGGTTTTGAAGTATTATGCAAGCACAGCACAGCTGACTCTTCAAGTCTTGGACGGATGCAGGTAGAACCTGCTCTGACATACCACCAACCCAGAGCTCTACAATGACAGCCAAGACCAAATAAAATACTATAGATGATCTGTTTAATGAACAAATACCAATGCAAAGCATATGTGTTTCATATTTTATGACTTTGACAGTGTGACTTGGCACTTAGCCATCTCTCCGATTTAACTTTCCTTGCCGGTCCCAGAGAGACTCTTTGAGTCTGGTCCCTCCCAAGGTTTCTTCCTTCTAGGGAGTTTTTACTTGCCACTGTCGCCTATGGCTTACTTACTGGGGGCGTTGGGCAGGGATGCTGTAAAGCGCTTTGAGACGATGTAATGTTGTGAAAACGTATTATACAAAAAAAAAATTCTTCGTTGTTTGCATGCGATTCAGCTTTAACGTATATGCAGGGATTCACATAACTGGTACACAAGTACGCATCCACCTTTAAAAGTGATGCGTGCGGCAATCGATTATCGTGCATTTAACCTCTTGTCAGGGTCGGCTCCTGTTGTCCCACTCTGTGTCCTTTCCCCGTTTGGCCAGCAGGTGTTGCTGGTCATCCCGTCCCTCCTGTTGTGAATCTTTGTGTTTTCCCCTGCTCCCTGTCAGCTGCATGGCTCAACTTGTCGAGCATGTGGTTGCTTGTGAACACCTCTGTCTTGTGTTTGAATCCTGCTTTCTCTGCTTCTGTATTTTGTTCCCTAGTGTTTCATTTGTATGACTTTTCTTGTTCCTGTGTCTTGTGATTTGTATTTGGTTTCATGTTTTGTGTCCGTGTTTGTGTTTTTTCCTATCTGCTATTCCCCTGGTGTAGATTCTGTTTCTTAGATCCTTTCTTAGTTTGAGTTCCCTGAGATTAATTATTAGTTTCAGCTGTTGCCTGTTCTTGTGCCTGCTCTTCTCTGTTTACCTGATTGCTTGTTGGCCTGCACCCTCCCGGATTGGTTAGTTTTCTGTCTCATTCCTGTTGTGTTGTTATTCGGTTTAGTTTTTGAATTTAAACTCCTCATCTGCTTTGTTCTTCCTGGAGTCATTGATGTTTGTTGGATGTCAGTTAGGTTTGAATGTTCGAATCTTCTTTTGTAATTAGTCTGTTTATCCCAGTTTACTTTTGACCCCTTGTGGTCCTTTTATTTTATAGCGTTTCTTGTGTATTTTCTGTTTGTTAATAAATCCCCGTTTGTCCTCTGAGTCACCAGTGGGTCGTCAGCGTTCTCTTCCCCGCCTGCACGATGCCCGGATCTGTGACACCTCTATACCGCAAATGAAGTACAAATCAGCATATAGAGGTTAAAATGCACGGTAATTTCTTGTCAAATCGATGCAAATGCACATAAAATACGGGCGCATTCACGCTGATACAACAATTGATTGCTGCGCGTATAGCTTTTAAAGGTGTATACCAATTATTTCAATCCCTGTCTATATCATGCTTTCCGAACATTGAATACATGTTTATTTATTGCGCTACATAAAAGCGATTTAGAGGTTACTATGCCAAGTGTTTTAAAGAGAGAAGGTAGATCTACACATATATTATAAAGAAAATATCCAGGTATTGCTGGAAGTCATCATTACATTTTTTTGTTTGTGTAAAAACAAGAATAGGAAAGGGGAAATATCTAGCTGTTAAAAAACATTTTGAATAGGAAGTCTTGAGTAGTGGTGGATTTTCACCCTGTGGACATAATTACAGAGCTGTGGATACCTTATCCACAGAGGAATGGCCAAAGGAAGGATGGCCAAAGACCTCAAAAATTAAAATCAATTACGAAGGAATTAAACCACCTTCTACAGGCTTTTGACTGGAAGGCCACTGAAGTCATCTGGACTGTCAGAAACTCTTACATATGATATTACCTCATTGTTAGCTCATGGTTATTTGAGAACACAGACCTCAAAACCAAAATACTAATAAATGGTACTGAAAAACAATGTTTCTACTCCTTAACATGTGGTTATAATTTTAATAGAATGAATGTCTGGATGATTAATGGCTGATTCTGTGTCAGAGCGGGAGAAAGCATGTGCTTCAGTCACAATTTATAACATGGTTTCCTCTGGTTGGGGCTGGTGTCACACTTAATGTTGCAGTCACTGAAAACCTGACTTAGCCTCAGTCATGCTTTAATCAACTAGATGCGTATGAAGAAGTAATCTTCAGCTTCATTCAAGTGTCTTGCATTATCTCTGTTTAATGTAAATGACATTTTCATGGTTTGATTTTCTCTGTGGACAAAAAACATGCTGGAACCATTCAGTCCATCATCATTTTTTTTTTTTATTGCAGCTGCTTTTCTTAGAATTTCATCTAGTTGTAACGCTAACATGCAACTTAATGTATAATTCATTTAAATATCCCAGAAAATGTCCAGTTTTAAACTTTTTGACCTAAGTCCTAAATGACAAATAATGGGTTACAAGATAGCAGTAGACAGACAAATGATTCAATTTAATGACAATCAGTCTTTTAATTTAATTAGCAGTCACTTGTCAATCAATAAAGAATAAATGACTAAGTGAGATGCTGGCACGGGTCCTTACTCTTGCTTTTACCGTCTAACCCTCGTAATCCTCAGAGGAGTAATGGAGTTACAGTGTGAGCTGCATGGCCAGTGCTGGGGTATTGACCAGAAAGCTGTTCCAGTGGGTATTTAAAACGAAGCTTAAAATGTTTTTATTCCATGGCTTTGATTAGTGCTGCTAATCAATGTTGATGTTTTTTCTTTTAATTTTATTGTCTTTTATATGTTTTTAAATATTTTAACTGTTTTTAGTTGTAGTTTTTTCATTTTATATCTAATGATTGCTTTTATTTGATCTTTTGTGTCAAGCTCTTTGAATGACCTCTGTGTTTTAAATTGTGCTATATAAGTAAACTTGCCTTACCTTGAGCAAATCATTTTACCTTTTTGAACTGTCAACAAAGGGTATCGGGTAATAATGATAAAGATTAACTGAGTCTTAAAAAGAGCACATGTACGTTTGGGGCTCCAGTTAACTTCTTTAAAGGTACATAAATCTATAGCGCTTTTTACTGTTTTTGCAAAGCGAGGGTGGGGGGAGGGTGGGTTACACTGGTGTACCTGCGGTCACATCTATAAATATCTTCATCAGGCCTCAAAGAGAGCATGTAATGATGTAGCAGCAAGTCACCTTGCCTGAGGTCTTGATCAAAAGGCATCCCAGCACGCTCCACATCAGCCAGTGGCTGCACCTTTCTGCTGCCCACCCCTGGGACCAGACAGAGCTGGGCTCTGACAGCTTTTTTTATTGCAGGTACCAAAGCAAAACCAATTGAATGATGATCATTATGGGGACATTATTGCTACAGCCAATATTTACTGCCTAAGGTATCTTGTAACATTTTTAAATAGCTTCTTAGGTTCTACAGACATTTTCAAATGTATTTTGAAAAAATGTATTAGTGTTTTTCCCTGTTCTATTGCATATTTCGTTTTCGCTTTATCTATTATGTGACATATATTAGTAGTGTTGTTAAGTATATTTAATTTTGACTTATTGGCCCTTTAAATACGTTTTTAGTTTCCCTTTTCTAACAACCATGCGTAGGACAAGTGGGTTTGGAAAAATGGATGGATGGATGGACAGATGGATGAAGAGATGGGTGAATAGATGGATGGATGAAAGGATAAATTTCTCTTTAAACTGACATCTGCTTAGAAGGTGTGAATCTGTTGCCTTTCAGCCAGTTGCTATCAGAGTTAAGACTGAGAGTTCACACCTCTGAAGAGAAAACCCTTTGCTGTTTCAGTACTGATAGTTAAGATCTTGATTAGATCAATTCATAATGAACTTTGTACTCTTGAAAATACAAATGTTGCCTTCAAAGAAAGAATGGGTGGGGGGTGGCTGCCGAAAGAACATTCACTGAGAATCGCTCTTAGTGTTGTGTTTATGTGGGCTCATTGTTTACTATGGTTCTCCTGCTGATCACGTGGTTGGTCCTACTTCACAACAAGCTGCCAACAGGCTGAGTCTATTCAGAGCACTGGGATCCTCACGCAGCCTGAAGGTAGATTAACAACAGAGCGCGTTGCTGTCACATCATGTTTAACATTTGGGGTTTCATTTCTGAATTAAAGCTTTTAATATCATCCAATAATTACACAAACAAATTCCTTTGTCCTCTTGGGGGACAATATTGTGTAACAGACCGAACTTTTCTGGGACTCATGGCAGACAGCTGATACAAGTAAAATGAACAAAGCAACAAACCATGTTTTAAAATTGCCAAGATTAATCAATGATGTGTGCGTGTGTATTTTAACGATTAGTGCAATTGATTGTGTCTGCTGTCTTATATAACCAAAATACTGTGTTGACATCTGGAAATTAAGATGAAATCAAAGAAGTCAAGTACAGCTGTCAAGTAGTATAACATCCCAATTTATTTGCATCGTCAATATGCATTCTGTGTCCTTAGTACAAATGCAATAAGGCAAGGAAAAAAAATCATTATTATGGTCATTAATAATAATAATAATAATAATAATAATAATAATAATAATAAACAAAGGGGTTAAATGTAGGCGTAGGCATAAACTAACTGCCCGCCCCCGGGGCTGAACACTCAGCATGTTCAAATATCGACTTGGCAGTGAGTTGTAAGGAAAGCAGTTTCTTCAGCGGTCTCTTACAAAGGCTGCTGCTTGGTCCGAAATGGGGAAATAATGAGCCCACAGCTTTAGCTTTTCCTTCTCTCTACCTAACGGCATCTGCAGTTCCATGAAATCCTGATTTCATCTGATTTAAACGGCAAAGAGTCCAGCATCTACAGCCTGTTTTTTTTTCTTTCCTGGAGTACAGTAACTGCTTAGGGACAACGTGCACACTGACAAATAAGCACTTTTGTGGTAAGAATTGTCGAATTGATACATTTTCATCTTACAGTAGCTGATATTTTTAGTTTTATAAATTAACCACCCTGGTTTGGATAATGTTGTACTGTAGCAATCTAATCGTAATTCGAATCTGTGTTATTTTTAATCGCTCAACATATTGAGCTAAATATATTGTTTTAAGTGTATGTTTATAAATAAAGTAAACTTAGTTGTAGAGAACCTGCTAAATTGCTCTATCTATGCCTCTTTTATCAACAAAAGAACGTGTTTCATAACAAACAACGCGTGTTTTGTTTATTTATAAGCTTTGTACCTGCAGTTTGTTTAAGTAATTAAATTCCGTTTCATAGCACTGCGCTACTTATGTTTCAGTGATGATGTTACGCTGTAGTTCATCGCTTTAAAAGCTCTTCTAGCGTCGCTGTTTGATCGCTATAGGTGTTACAGTGCACGCTACAGCACAGTGTGTACTGCATGCAGCCGCTCTCGCACTTGCTGTCCATAGGCATTTAGTTGCAGAAATAATCCAGAATTAACTTTCACTTTCCGATAACTTTTCGTTGAGTTTTTTTTTTTCTTTCACTACTGTAGCTATACCAAGTGATGCTTATTCGTCGTCCTCTGGTGTCTTATGGCACGTGGTTTTTGACTAAATACTTTGCTTCGCACGACACGTTGTTCAGACTTGCAAATACTCTTTCTAGATCGAATAATTAAATTTAATCAAATTGCTGCGACGCGTTGTTAGTTTTCATGGAATGAGAGCAATAAAAATTCTGAATGACTTGTGCACGTCCCGTCCTTGAAACTTGATATTCAAAGAGAATGACAGCTTGGAGCATGAGGCGAAGAGCTTCCTGTCGGAGTGTTTGTCTGCTTTGACAAAGGTCACCAAATGGCTGTCTCTACCTATATCACCAAATTATCCAAATGTGGAGTTTTTCTGCACCCTCAATGGAAATATTTCTCTGCATTGCATTGCATCATAAATATCGACCAACTTTGAGACTCTTCATGATACTGCTAGTTTTATTATAAGTTGTTAATAGGTATAATAATGTACTTTCAGATTGTGGCATCCTAAATCGCAGCCTCAGAAAAAAAATTAATTAGTCATGCTGTAATTCTGCCTGGTAAAGACACATCTTAAGTGAGTTTACATTTGACACAGAGCTTTACAGTTTCAGACAGTTGATAAATTAAATGTTCAATAGATTTGTCCTTGATGTACAAAGAGAAGGAGAATTTGATTAACCAGTCACTTGAGAAAGATGACATTGGTTGTGAGATTTAGATGAAGAGAATTAGAGAGTGTGTTCTCCAACACATGTGCTGCAATTCCTTCTTGTCTTACTGTCTCATTGTGAAATCACAATCATAATGCAGTGATTACCTTCAAAGCAAAAATGGCAGCTTTCTCCTTTGAAAAGGACTCTGCACTCTGCTGTCTTCCTTATCAATTGATTCATCAATTGATTGATCAAATTTGAATCCTAAAGAGATTAGGGTTAGGGTTAAGACCGGCCTCTGGCTGACTGCGTCTCATTCAGAGTCATCGTTTTAATGTTTCAGTCTTCATTATGATCTTTATTTAAAGGGTTCTGTCTGGTTTTTACACAGATGGATCGTCTGTTAGGACAATAACAGAACAAGCTGCTGCTGTGGGACCTTCTGCAGGATTTATTTTTAATTTAAATGTGATCGCTTGTTTCCAAAATATATTTCTAATAGTCTAAAAGCAGTCAAGATAAAAACAAGTAACTCCTAAAGCCTGTTACATGAATTTTAAGGGCATGAATTAATTTTGTTTTCTGATGCATTTTACCTGAAGTTGCAGCAGCAGAAATTCCTGTACTGTATAATGGAAGTCTCACTGGAAGCTGAAACCCAGTGGGGAGCTTCAGCCGTTGCAGGCCAGAGGGGCCTGGTTCTCTACAAGCCCCCACAGGACACCCCACATCAGCCACTTCTTCTCAGGCGGCATATTTAATTATTATTGAGGAAAAAAAACTTGCCTTCTGTTTGATATCCAATCTGTATGTGTCTTTAACCTTTTACAGCAAATAGTTGAGCTTTTGGTTGATATCAGTGGCTTGTAATGGCCCCTGATCTGTCTGCTGGCCATCTGCTGCTGTTCCTAGCTGCAGTATTGCGAACCTGTCAGTAATGTTCACCCACCTTCGATAGAGGAAGGCTACTACTAGTGGTTTGCCTCTGCTGAAATGCAATAAAAGTGTCAATCACAGATGGTCCCAGTTTTACTCTCCACACTGCGTCTGACTGGCTATGAAGCTGAGGTTTCTCAAGAGACCCCACACCCAAAAATCAAGACTGGGAGCGATGGCTGTGTTCTAAGAAGCAAATTAGATGCACTTTATTAATTTGTGGCTCTCGTGTTTATTTCAATTTTTGGCTATACAACATTTGTGATTGAGCCAGTGGACGAGCTCCATGAGCTGGCTGGCCCAGAAAGCAAGAAGTAAATAATGAAATGCAGTGGTTCCCCACATCCCCTCTTCCTTCAGCTGTTCATTGGGGGAGACATTCCTCCCCACTGCACTCAGTGAGAATCGCAGCAAAACCCGTTGAAAGATGCGAGACAATGCGGAGGATTCAGTGGGGCTGCTTTGCTGTCGGTCATGTGACCATCCACTGATATGGCAGTTAATGTGTTGTTCATAGCAGCCTGTTTGATCCACACTGCAGATTTCACAGCCCAAAGCAGCTTTGGTTATTCATTTCACCCAGCACCTCCTACATCACGACCCCTGGCATTCCTCAGCGTCAGTCTGTATCGTTATCTTCGGTGAGCGGGAAATGGTTCCTGCTCATTACTCAACTCCTTACATGCAGAATTACTTTCATACAGGCCAGGATACAGATATTTCACCAGAAGATGGATTATTATTTACCCGAACAAGGACGTGGTACAGCAATGTTGCTAAAGGTCTTCTCGCTGTTATTGCAGTGTTGTCATTAGTTTTCCTGCTCCATTCAGCAGTGCAGTGAATAGTACCCTACATATACCCAAAGGAGGAGCGGCATGGTGGTGCAGTGGTTAGCACTGTTGCCTCACACCTCTGGGACCCGGGTTCGAGTCTCCGCCTGGGT
>JAODJX010000007.1:24090392-24100599 GCA_026776945.1 Isichthys henryi | reverse complement strand
ACCACCGTCATGGCTGCCAGTGATGCATCCTCCAAGTGATGCATCCTCTTTCTGCATGGCTTCTTCTAAGGGCTCAGTTTTTCTCGCCTCTTGAATCTCCTTGTATTAGCAAAGCGGAGAAGGTGTAGGGGCCACTGGTTGCTGCCAGGTGGTGATTTATGTTGTGCAGTCACAGACCTGCCTGGTGTCAAATGTTATCTGAGAAGGCATAAAGCTTCCCGGCTGGGTAGCTGGTCCAAGAATGCATCCTATTGTGAAAGGCACCACACAGATCTTCACAGCCCTTGGGCGTGGGAGCAGATTTCCATATAACTATAGGGGAGCATGAAGAACAGCCCGACTGTAGAAGGAAGAGCTGCTCTGCCAAGAGCCCGGAATGACTTTCAGCGGTGAAATGGAGATGAACGGAGGCTGGAGTGTGACCTCCTTGGCCCTTGGCACTGTGTGATAGCAGGTGAAGGAAAACACGCAGTCAGCTGTCCTGTTTATGCATGTGAGGGTCCCCAGTGTTATTTAACCCTTAGCCTGGGAAACATAAACTGCTTCAAATCAGCTTGACGCTGTAATGAAATTGATCTTATTTCCATTAATTATGTCAAAAGTTTTCAGAGAGGCACCTCATTTAGTGCCAGCATTGCCTGTGATGAACAAAGACTTCCTGCACAGCTGGGGGCTGTGGATTGAGAGGATAAACATGGTGCTAGATGAGAGAATCAATAAAGAAAGCCAAGGTTTGGGGCGCTGCTGGTTGGCTTTATTCCTAGAGTTTAGCCAGCAGAAGAGCTGCCAGAAAGCATGCTGCTTTGTACGAAGAGTAAACAGCCACCCTTATAAAACCTCTTCCAAGCTCTGGAGAAGCTGGGTCCTCCTGCTGCTGTTGATCTAGATTTATAAATCTGACACAGGCGCTTGAGCTTGCAGGCTCAGGTGTAACTCGCTAGTCACATTTAATTGATTTTTCTCTGGCAGCTCTAGTGCACGTCACCTAGATTTTGCAATGTGATGTTGCAGCAGGAATGTCTAGCTGAGTACTTTATCAGCTGAGGTAACTAACAGGAAGATTAAACAAATGCACATGAATCATGTCAATGTGCTATGATCAAGTACTATTAATTGATCCTCAAAACAGGCTTTTCGCAAACAGATAGTAATCAAGATAAAGGTAAAATGTAAATATAGTAATTGGAGCATCATGGTGTAAGTGTGTAAAGATGAATGAAGAATGACCGCGCTTGAGGGTGCCTAAGTAAGAACAGTGATTCAGAAATAACATTGGTGCCACCTCCCTTCCCCTCACAACACACACACACACGAAACCTTTACCTTTGCATACAAACATCTTTGTAAACATGCCTGCCCCATTTAGCATCTTTGAGATTTGCTTTAGAAATTATGTTAGAGCTAGACCCCCCCCCCCCCAAGCTGTCATGGGACTGAATACAGTTTTAGCTTCAGGGTACAGAGCTTTGGTATCAATTACAGATAAATGACATAGTACCCAGTTCTCTCTCTCTCTGTCTCTCTCTCTCCCCCTTAATCTCAATTTAAAAATTAAAGTCAGGCATTTAACAGTCACAAATGAGGAAAGGAGGAACGCAGTGGCTTTATTAGAAAAAATATGAGCATTTTATTTGCATTCATTCAAACAGTGTTTGTTCAATTTTGCTTCAACGGTATAAAAAGTCCTTTACACACTTGAGTGAAAGGTCCTGCTTTAATGTGCCTGAATGCTGCACCAATGTCATAGACAGTGCTGCTTACATACCATCCCTTTTCCCCCTTAAATAGAGATGTTTCCCTTTATTAATGCCGCGTTCTGTCCATTACACGATATTTCATCATTCGTCCATGATTAATAACCATATTGAGTCATATGTATCTGCTGTTATATATTTATTTTGGTAACTGGGAATAGAAATGATTCCTCAGTCTTGTTTTTTTATCCCCAAATTTTCTTGATCTCACTTGTGTCTAATTCTGCTCTTTATGGTATCTGACCTGCCAGAGCTGGAACAGTGGAGCTCAGCCACTGCCTAGCAAGAAACCCTTATGTTGTTCCTTGAATGGTTGTATTTCATTTTAATTGACAACCCAACAGTGAAGGTTTCAAACATGCCTCACTGCACAAACTCTCTGGAGCAGAGACATGCGACGGTATACAGTTGTCAGGAGTATTACGAAAGAATGTTTGTGCCGTGTTAAATTTTCCTCTTTGGAAAACTGGATTTGACTAAATATTGTAATAAGAAAATATGTACAGAAGTGTTATCATTCCGCTGTTTTGCATAACATTGATTTCAGGCATTTCAAATGCTCAGTCCAGAATGAAAATTATTTAATGTTTGCAGTCTATAGCCCATAATATTTTTATATTTCAGTAATGAACATCAAAAAGTCAGAATTAAAAATCTTGTCATGATGAGGCAATTTTTGTAAATATATCTGGCTTTTATGCATTTTTAATTAACAGTGTTTATTTCTGTCATTAGCTGATGACATTTAGATATTATATTATGACATTAGCACTATAGTAACTTGTCGTTTTAAGGAGCTTAATCCCCTGTGCCTCATTTTTTCACTGTGTTGCCATTTCACCCTCTTACACCTGACTCAATATTCTGATTTCAGAAGAAAAAAAAAACATTTAAACATAGCCTAATTCAGCTTTGATACAGTTTTGGGGAAAATTCCGCCACCGAACGGAGCCAAACATAATGTCCTCTGTGAGAGTTTGGTGCTGCAGCAAAAATTTTGTGTCCTTTTAAACAGTGTCTGCACTGGTGACTAACTTCAGCAAATTTAGACTGAAGTGAAATATTCTCCATTGTGTAGTCATGTATCATGCTGGGAACAACAGAATTCAAGATACCAGGCCTGGCGAACCATGTGGAAAATGAATGGAAGGTTTGTTTTCCTGTTAGTTCCAGTCAGTCTTTAACATAAAAATGCTATTATATGTCATTATAACTTTTGAGCTTTTATGACATCAATTAATAGCTGGCTTCGTTGCAGCTGCGGTTAATTAATGGATACCTTTTTATTTTGTGTTCCTGAAGGGCGTTCAGCCTGAATCACTTGAATGTTGCTTATACAGGCTTCTAGTTCGTTTTGTGCTTTTCCGCAGTAGTGCAGTTAAATGGCCGTGACATACATCAGACTGGCTTTCCCGTGGCTTGATAGCAGTGATTTCTCACGACGACACGACTTAGAATGGCCTGTAAACTCCAACTCCATTATACTCAAGATAGCACCAGCCTGTGAATATCTGTGAGCTCAATCCAGCTGCTCTTAGGTTAAGAAAATGCCATTTATACACTTACCTTTACTGGTGTTACTCCTGTCTCATTTTAGTTAATGCTAAGTTTGAAATAGTCTTCATGGCTTGGGTGTAAGATTGCATCATGGGTTTCTTATGATTAAATCAGGCATTCCGTTTTATCATTTCTGACGCTCCCCATCTAGCCGTTATAAGATAATCCCCCTGAGAAGAATTAATCGTCAAGCCAGAAGCCTGTTAGCATTTGTAACACAGCATGTTGTCCTTAAGTCTGCCTGTGGGAGCACAGCAGAAACGCATGATAATCCAGAATGAACAGGACACAGTGTTCACTCTCACCTCCTCTTCTGTAGTATTTAGACATTTGTATCTGAATAATGTTTCGATCTTAACATTTCCATTAGTACATCTTGGACACAATCGTGCACATAATGCTTTAGAGCTGTGCCTTGTGAAAAATGCGTTCAGTCACTAATGTCGATATAGTCCAGATCAATGTATTTTTACACATTCTTGGTTTTTTCAGTTTAGACCCCAACCTTTTTAAATACACTGGTGGCCAAAATTGTGGAAACACATCCAACTTTCCATTGCAGAACTTTATTAAGCTGTTGCTCCAGTAACTTACTTAAGCGTCCGTTTTTTGAATTTACAAATATCATCACTAAATAAGTAACTGGAATTGAATCTAGTTCTGCAATGTCTAAAAACTGGAAAGTGTTTCCACAATTTCGGCCACTAGTGTACCAGGGACTATTTATATTTCCACAATGTTTTGAAATACAGTTTGGCCAGAAGAATTGTTAGTGATGTGATGCATCCACAAAGGACCCATTCTTGTTTTATTTAGGGTTTTGTCCCAGAACATCCAATTTGATGTTTATCAGTTTTGAGCCAAAGGATCATGGGTTACCAAAAAAAAGGCATTTTTACATGATGTCCTGAGGCTGATAATCACTGGATGAGAGGAATGCAAAAATGGCAAGGATGTTACAATAAACTTTAATGTGTGTCTAAAATTATGAAGTTAATGAAAAAGAATTTCAGTACTTGTAAAAGTTCTGATTAAAAGAATATAAGCTCACAGTCATTTGCTGAACAGTGTGATTTATTCAGCCCAGTGTGCAGCATGCTGTATTTACACATGAGAGTGCAATGCAGAATATGTCATGTCCCATAGGAGGGGTTACTAATGGGGGGCAGCACCATGGCTCAGTGGGTAATTTTGTTGCCTTGTGCCTCCCTGGGTAGGCGTTTGAATCCCATTCCTGCTCTGCCAGTACTGCATGGGTCTTCTCTTACAGTCCAGAGGCATGTGGGTAGGTCACTCAACTCAGACTTATGCTATCCAGCTCTGTGACCCAGACAGGGACAGGTGGTCAGAAGATGGACTGCTTCTTGGTAATAGTGGGTGTAGCTTCTCAAGGGGGTTTCTTTGGCCCAAAGAAATGCATGCTGGCTATCACAGGTGTTTCTATCTTGTTTTTACTGTCATCCATACTATTCCTACTGTGCGTCATTTGTATGAGTATATGCAGAATGTTTGCATTGTTGTTTGTTCATCATTATTTACATTATTTATTGCTATTCCTGTTTTTGGCACCGTGGTCTACAGGAAGTATATAAGAATTCCATTGTACACAAGACTAACCTTTTAAACTCGATGTGTGATAATCAGCTTTCTGTGAGTTTTTTCCTGTGAGTTTTGATGTCAGTTTTCTGTGAGTTTCAACATCCTGGGTTAATAGCTGAGGCTGATCGATCTGGCTGCCATGTAACTCTTGCACAGATATGAATGCAAACCTGCCTGGTACTGAGTCTGATGCTTCCTCCTCACACTTCTCTGTCTGGCTGGTGGAGCTGATGTTACCGTGTGCAGGTTTTGCTCAGTTGAGCTTGGCAGATTATATGTGAAATCTGATTGAACATTGATAGGACAAGTATATTTTGTCATAAACTTAAATGTAAAATGCCATCCTTTTTGTCATAAATCAACACAAGTCGTAAATAATTACATAGCCTAGATCAAACCATTGATAGAGAACTGTTATGCTACAAATAATTATCCTTGCGCATGTACCCAGTTGTGCAGATGAGGTTGCCATGGATGAGGTGATACGTACTGTATCTACCACATTACAACAGTCACCCTCCCTATGAAGTGCAACCACATTTTAATTTCTGTATTTATGAGTGTTGTAATCCCCAGCACAATGAGAAACAGAAATGGCATGGTGACAGAGAACTTGTTAGTGAACTTCGCTTTTCTTGGACCGTCAGTTTGCAGTAGATGATTGTGCAAATGGAAATGTGTTTTTCTGACTGGCTGCCAGTCAAATAAATGGCGATGAGGAATTGAAATTTGCTGAACATTTAGTTTGTAGTTTGGAGTCAGCCAGGTTTCGCACAGCCCTTTCCTCTCAGCTGCCTGACAGCTCATGGTGAGTGTGACCTGAAACCAGGAAGACTTCATATCATCCTGCTGAAATATCTTCCTTTTGTTTTTTATATACAACAAAAGCTCAGCCCTCTTCATCAGTGTCAACATTTCTGACTGGTGTATGCAAAAGAGACTTTAATTAAGAAGGCAGGAACGATTGCATCCATATATACAGGGTAAGAGCATCATTTCAGGGCTGTTAAATTGGGTCAGAGTCTGCCTGCCTCCTGTCCCGCTGCGCATGCTATAAAGGGACCAAGGAGCTTCCGCGATGCTCCGAACCCTCATTGCCGATTCATTGCAACTATCTTCGTACAAAATTTTCTCTAATTGAGTCCCGGGAGTCTTCTCTGCCTTCCCTGTCCCTCTGAGTGCATTCTCTCCTAGCGATCCAACAGGTCTCTCTAGGTCTCATCCTCCCTAATTGTACCACTTCAAAAACCTGATTGCCCCAGGGGGGGGGAAGGGTGGTGGAGGAGGTATATATTGGGCCTCAGGGACAAAGGAGGACCAGGAAGAGAGATGGGAAGGAGTTCCTTACAGTGCCCCTGAAATATGGTTTGAACGTTTTTATACCGCAAGACTCCATTTTTCTGGGCTCTCAATACAGTCATGCATCACTGGCAGAGCAGAGAGTTAGAAATTTTGTTTTCTCACTTGACATATGAGAGGAACATTTTCCTTCATTTGGAATGTTTGTTCCATGGATCAGATCCCTGCGGTGCTCAGACATCAAAACCCTGGTTTCTTGAAGGCAAAACATTAAAAACTCCATATAGCACATAAAGCTATTTGAGTAGATGGCTGTAGGCACCACAAATCAGACTCAGAGGCCTTTTTACACTGGCCATGGATCACATGAGGTCATGCATGATACACGGGTCTGACTACATGCCAGTGATCCTGTGTTACTCTTGCCGGAGCCCAGAGCCGAAGGCCTGTTTCCGAAAATGCCGTAATAAGAAAAGCCCAAGAACTGACTCATGTTTCTAATGGATAAGGGCAGATGAGGTACACAGGCACAGTGAACATTTGGTGCAGAATCCACATATACTGAAGGGTAGCGGCCATATGACTTCAAAAGTGTAGAAGTAGTTTGTCACATATGACCTTTGTTGAGGTGACTGATGGGTAGAATGGTTATGTAACTCATTTAAGCCTATGTCTCTTGTCTGCGGGCAAAACTATTACACTGTATGTTGACAGGAATGTTTTTTATAAGAGGATACACAGTTAGCCAGCGTTACGGGAGGCCTGATGCGTCTGATTTTTCTGGTCTGCTGCTGTGAGTCAAAAAACAGTCTGATTCGCATCCAGGACGTCAATAATAGCATCACTAAGCAACCTAGAACATACTGAAGGATCCAGCACCAGCGAATACTTGTTTATTGGCAGTAAGTCATTTGTTGGCTGTGTCGCCTCTTCCCTCAGAACGCCCCCACAGGGAAGTGCGCGAAGATCAGGGGGAGATGCTTCCTTCTGGAGGATGTATCACTCCACACTCCCCCAGCTGAGGCCTCACTCTGCTGACTCCCCTCCGCACTGAGCGCCAAGGCCAACTGAGGCAGCATGTGTGTGTGCTGGAGACCCACAAGCCCAGAGAAAGGATATAGTGGTCAAATGGCCAGATGCTGCCCTGAGCACTGCTGCACATACAGTACAGTATCTGCATCTTCTTTAGCACTGGGTGTTGCCTGCAATTGTACATCTTAAGAAAGGTGTTTGATGGCGACTTCTCTAGTCAGTCTTTGGAATTTGTTAAATAACATTAGATTGGATAGGATAGCCTTCTAAGAAAATAAATTAGTTTACTGTATGTGAAGCATTTTACTGTGTAAAGCTTTACATTAACTGCACCTTCATAATGACTTTATAATACATTCATAGAACATTTGTAAGGAGCATGTAGACCTCAAACTTATACATTGTACATACATTATACCTCAATAACAAACATTAAATGATAATAACAAACATTATAATAATATAGTATTTGTTATTCATCTATATGTAAGCTACTAAGCTATGTTAGGATATTGAAGCATGCTTACATGCTGCTTATGAATTGTCTATGAATGCATAATGAAAGTGCAGTTAATGCAAAGCATTACCATTTATTGTCGTAAAACTGAATGTTGTTACTGCCTGCCTGTCATGGCCGCCTGAATCTCCTGTCTCCTCTATAACGTGGCCCTGATGAGCCACACCTGTTGCTTGTTACCTCTCATTAGTCTTTGTATTGAAATACTTCTTTGTCTCGTCAGCCCCAGTCCATTCACTGATGTTGCTCCTCCTCTCTGCCCATGTCCTTCCTCGTACTTGCCTTCTAGTTTTGACCCCTTGCGGCCTCATTTGTTTCCCTGTTCCAGATCAGTTAATAAAACCACTTTTGTGTAACGGCTGCCTTCAAATCCTTCATCCCGCATGCTGTGACAAATGTAACTAGCAATGTACTAATAGAAAAAGATTATCACCCTGTATGAAAGCGATTGTTCTTTGTCTTCTGTTGGGGACAATCTAATGTTGCCCATTTAAAAAAAAATTCAGCTATGTGAGATACCCCCAGAGGATGCTGGGTAACATTTCTCTTGAGTAAAAGAAAAAGCCATTTGTGATTATGACTGTGAAATATGGGACCTGGCCAGGAGATCGCAGATTTATCTTCTGCTGGACATTAAGAGAGGCTCACCTGAAACAGTCTGTGAAATGACACGCTGTCAAAACGAAAAGGGCAGGTCCCCAAGAACACTTCATGATTTTCTGAGCTGTTTCGGGTGAAGCTGTCAAATTTACAAGAGCGGTGCCCCAGCTGGGCAGTAAACTGGCTCTTTCTCTGTCTAAATTTATAGCTTTCCTTTCAAGAGAAAAGGTTTACATTGACATGCGAACAAGGAACTATTGCACTTCTGTTATAATGAAACATTTTAGGAAATGGATCCTGCCCTGCAGAACAACTGCAATGATTGTAAGAGTCAGCATCACTTACATAGCAGGATTTTTTGTTTGGTATAAGTGACTCATTAATTCAGATGTAAATATGCACCGATTATATAGTATGAGCATGAGGCAACCGTGGAAATGGATTTTAATTATCCAGAGTGATAAAGAAACATAGTACCTAGAGGCAGCCATATATATTTCACCTACTTGCACAGTTGCTGTGGTTTGGCTACAATTACGTTTGACAGTTATGATGTTTCCCTGTCATTTCCAATGCTGTCTCTATAGTGAATGAGACAGGGGAAGCATATGAAAGGAATTACTACTGCTCATCATGGAAATGAATGCTATGTGCACTGCCGGGCTTCCATTGTTAAGGGCGGTGGACCTTAAGCGTGGAGCGTCTCAGCTGCACTGGCAGTTATTCAGCACTCACTGCCATCTGTCTCTCTCCTCCCACAGCTGATGTGAAGGCCTGGGGGGCCCAGGCTAAGAAGAAGGTCTCCCACGTTGCCTCTGAAAGAAGAGAGTTTTACAGGTACACATGGTACGGTGGTTTTTATTATTTTATTATGTGTTTGTTGCTTGGCTTAGAAACCAATTTTCAACTCGTACATGACATGTGAGAACAGTGCTGTTGATGTCAAATGCTTCTGTCTTTTATTAGTTGTGAAAGGCGAAGCTAAGTGCTTGCGTTTGATTATATTATGCAGATGTTATGGATTTTCCCTTCGGTGTTAATGCAGCCACAACCTGTGTGCATCCATTGATTTGTGCTGTCCCCCAATGCTCCACCGCAAATACTTTACTTTTGTTTTTACGAGCTTTATGGTCTGTAGATTCTAAGAACAACAACACTAGACCTTCAGAGTCAGGGTCAGCAGTAAACCTCTCCAAATACATAAATACATGAAACTGTCATAGAGGAATCTGAGATGACCATGACCGCAGAGCCATAGAGGCAATAACGTTTCCAGCCTGTGCCATGGTTACAGCTGTTGTATCTTTTGGGAGGTGTTCAAAACGTGAGCTCTGCTTGAATACTGACAGTCTGATATGAAGGATGCATTTGGTACAGTGCCAACAGCTGTAATTCTTCAGAATGTGTGCCAGTCTCCTACTGTATATTTACATTTTAACTTTCCTCTCATACACAGCTGCTGTAGGCATGGAGATTAGTAGAAGTACTGATGATCCATTATACCAGGGATGGGCAATCTTATAAAGAAAGAGTCACTGTGTATGCAGATTTTCACTGCAACTCCCTAATTAGATTACTAATTAAAAGACTGATTGGCTGAAGAGTCCTCATACCTGAGGTTGAACAGCTGATCTAAAGGTTATCCTAAAAACCTGCAAACACACGGGCCCTTTGCAGATAAGACTGCCCATCCCTGCATTATACAGTGAACTGTGATTGTATGATAGTAATTGATCGCCATGGGGAAATTTCCCTTTTCCCCCAACTTACCCTCAGTAGGTAAGAACAAGCTGGCTGCAGCCACCCATAACAATGCCGAGGGAGCTTGGGGGGGGGGGGGGGGGGGTTA
>JAODJX010000007.1:24077848-24090382 GCA_026776945.1 Isichthys henryi | reverse complement strand
CCCCCCCCCCACCCCCCCCTCCCCCCCCCCCCCCCCCCCCCCCCCCCCCCCCCCCCCCGCCGGGGCGCCGCCCGGCCCCCCCCCCCCCCCCCCTAAGAAGCCACAGACGTGCCAAAGCCAGGCTTGAACCAGCAACCTTCTGATCCTAGGCACTGAGGCTTAGCCCACTGAACCATACACTGGCATTGGGGGAGCTGGGCTGGGGGGCACATGTGTCCCCAATATGGACAGACCCCCCTCCCCATCATCCTATCACTCTTACTCCTCAGTTAAAATCACATTTTGTCCTCTGTGGAGCTTCAGTTTGACCTACGCCCTCTACAGCTTTCATCGCATCCTCAGTAATGTCACATGAGCAGATATCTATTTAGGGCTGAACAATATTGGAAAAAAAAATCTCATAGCAAAATATTTGGGTTTTGCGATAACTCTTCATAATGGCACCTTTTGCAATTTATTGCATTTCTGTCATGACACAGATGACACAGATAAAATGAATTTAGAGCACATTCCTTATCTTTTATTATGAATCCTCCTGTCACTGATGTATGTGTATGAGGATGAAACATATACCTAATAATGACTGTAGTCCTATATCAGACATCATCATTTTATTACAAGGATTAATTACTTTTTAAATTATGTTTAGTTGTGAAATTTCACCCTAAACAGTGTTAGTCTTAATTTAAATCATGAAATATTTTAAAGTATTTCATGTGTGCCCTGTTACGGCAGGGCATGAAGGACGATCCTCATGCAGCTTATAGATAACAAGGAGACTTTATCACAAAACATTGCTCACAATACAATGTTACTTGAAACAAAAGGGCCATATGTGGTCAAAACAAAGGCAGGGGGACTGAACGAGAAAGAGGTGATGACAGATCATAGGGAAGTATTGAGGAAAACACAAGCAAAACCATATACAACAACTGCAGACTCAGGTAACAAGCAGAGGCTCAGGCACACAGTAAAATAAGAACAAAACTAATGACTGACTGAGGCATAGAATAAGAACAGGCACTTAAATACACAAGAACAAGGGTGTGATTAAAGACAGGTGTGGGCTGTTAGTAATTACACACAAACATTAGAAACTATGGACAAAATGGAACAGATGAGGTTATTTAATTAATACTAAGGGTTCAAACACTAAGACTAGAAGCATACAATCAGGTATAACTAAAGGTGTAAAACATGGATCCAAACAGAGGTACAAGAAGACGTAATATTCACAAAATATTCACAAGAGAATTCAGGGCACAAGAAGACAAAATATCCAGCCTCAAATCCATTATGGAGGAGTTGCTTGGCTCAGAGCCGCACAGCAACCCAGGAAGCAGGGGAATGCAACTAGTAACAGAGCAAACGGGATGGCCAGTGACACCTGCTGGCCAAATGAGGAAATGCTGTACAGATCAGAGTAAGACAGGGTACAATGCCGATAGTGCCCTTTGCAATGTCGCAATACACATTCCCCCCACTGGGGCAAATTCGGTCCCCCCCCAATACCAACAAGGCCTTTTCTGAAAAAGACGTCTGGATGGCAGCATATGTTGCCCCAAAACCTGTAAATATCGTTCAGGAATAATGGTGCCTTCCCAGATGTGCAAGCTACTCAAGCCATGGACACTAATGCACCCCATCAAGAATGCTGGCTTTTGAACTGTCTGCTGATAACAAGATGGAGGGTCCCTCTCCTCTTTAGCCAGGAGGACGTGGTGTCCATGATTTCCAAAATGAATTTGAAAGTTTAATTTTTTTAGACCACAAGAGAGTTTCCATTTTACCTCTTAAATGAGTTTGAAATCAGCAGCATTTCTGGATCATGTTTAGATATGGTTTCTTCTTTCATGGTAGAATTTCATCCTGCGTTTCTGGATGCAGTGACAAACTGTCTTCATAGACAATGGTTTGTGTTCCTGAGCCAATGCAGTGATTTCCACTGTAGAATTTAATGGAGTGCCGTCTAAGAACCCAAAGATCACTGCATGCAGTACTGGTTTTTGGTCTTGTCCAAAAAATTTCTAGTGATTAGCTGAATCTTTTAATAATATCATGATGAAATTCCCAAATTCTTTGCAATATTACATTGCGGAACATTATTCTTAAATTGTTGCACTATTTGCCTGTGCAGTCTTTCACGGAGTGGCGGACCTCTCCCCATCTTTAGAGACTTTCCCTCTCTGGGGGCTCTTTTTATACCCAGTCATCTTACTGACCTGTTGTCTTGTTTTAGCATTACACAACTTTTCCAGTCTTTGCCCATGTCTGAACCTTTTTGAAACATGTTGCTTCCATCAAATTCAAATTGAGCATATATTAGTCAGAAAACAAAATAATTTAGCAGTTTCAACATTAGAACATTTTAACATAGTCTGTTGTATATGTATGTATAATTAAATATGAGTTTATATGATTTGCAGATCATTGCATTCTGTTCTTATTTACATTTCACACAGCATCTCAGCGTTTTTGGAGATGAGCTTGTATGTTGAATGTCCCTCCATCAGTCCATCCAGTGATTCTCAACCCAAAGAGTCGTAGCAAGTTCTGACAGGGTCGCGAGGCAGAGTGGGAAATGTAAGCATTTTAAAACCTCGAAGTTTCTATGCTGATCCACGATCAGATTTCCCAGCCCCAATCCTAAAATTAACCTATATAAACAGGTTTTGGGTCTGCAACTGCTAAGGGCAAAACTAGTGAACACTCAGCCAATCCAAAAAACAAACCAAAGTTGGTTAATTTAAAATTCACTGGCACATCTAATCAAATTTGTGTGATAGGCGTTGATAGTGCACTGCATGCATGATCACAGTGATAATTTAAAGCTATACTTGATATGGGGTTACGACTGAGCTATGGTAAATGAGCTATGGTGCAGTGGTAATTTTTACTATGGTAAAAATTGGGTTGAAGTGCAAAAAAGATTGAGGACCACTGCTCTAGCCACCTGTCCAGCTCAGGGCTGCCTAGGTTATAGGGCAAAGAGCACAATGCAGGTCATACTTAGAACATATTAAATATGATTTAAAATGTATGAAGACCTAATTTAAAAAAATGAAAGTGATATATTTTATTTGAATCAAAATGCATGTATTTACATGGAAAAGATGGATCAGTTGATTAATTTGCTGTCAAATAAGTTAGGACAGTTTCTCAGAGAAATGGCAAAATATTATGAAATACTGACTATTGCAGAGAACAAAGAGACTATGCTATCTTGGGAAAGGGGTGCAATTTTTCATAATCAGTCATGTATGCTGTTAATTATGGTGTCCCATTTCAGTGTGTGGGAACTGCAAACATCAAGCAGAACACAATAGCCATTCGAAAGCCATGATGTAAAGACTTACCCAATGTTGGGGCATGGGGGGGGGACTCCATAATCACACACTGCAGGCAATTTTGAAAAGCCTGAATGGACACAGGATGACAGTCCAAACCCTAATAGCAACAACCTTAGCCCCCACCCAGCCCTAACCTTAACCGTAAGTAACTGAACAAGAAGACTTTGTGCATTTTTAGTTTTTCGATTGCACTAAGAGGTGGCATGGTGGTGCAGTGGTTAGCACTGTTACCTGACACCTCCGTGATCTGGGTTCACGTTTCCAACTGGGGTTCCATGTGTGACCTGTACCATACATGATGAGTTCGCATGTTCTCTCTGTGTCATCGTGGGCCACCCCACGTTCCAAACACATACTTAGGCTGATTGTGGTTACTAAATTGTGCCTGGGTGAGTGAATGGGGTGTGATTGAATGGTGGGTGAGTGAATGGCATGTCAGTGAATGGCGGGTGAGTGAATGGTGGGTGAGTGAACGGCGGATGAGTGAATGGTGGGTGAGTGAATGGTTGGTGAGTGAATGGGGGGTGAGTGAATGAATGTGAGTGAATGGTGTGTGCGTGAATACAGTGTGAGTGAATGGTGTGTGAGTGTGCCCTGTGATGGGTGGGTGCCCCATCCTGGGTTATTCCCTGCACAGGCTCAGACACAGATACACACTATGGGCAGTTTATCCATCTGTCCTTCTTCTAACTACTCATCTTAATGAGGATCGTGCAGGGGGGGGGCACCTGCAGAAACCATACATGTGCAGCTGGCTTCCTGTCTCCCCGACTTTGTCCCAGCATGGGCTTCTATATACATATGTATATGGTGTCCTCTGAGCTTGTGGGCTGGTCATGGGAGGAGTAGCAATTTTCTATTCATACCTAGTTTATCATTATTCCTGGATTCATATGAAAGACATTGTGGCTCATGAGTTTGAGATTGACAAACCAGAAAACGTTACTTAGAGAAAAACATGAATATCTTTTCAGTAGCCAGTATTCTCAGAGTAACAAGTCTTACCACAAATACAGTCCAGTGCTTGCCAACAAAATGGAACAGTGTTTATATACTGGTTTAGGCTTTATTGTACATCTAATCTATTTCACAGTCAGGAAAAGCACAATCAGTCAGTATCTAATGATTAAGTCAAGGTGCATCTTGATCCACTGTTTTGGCTGTTATCAGCATCCCTGTTAGAAGACTGAAGTTCTGACCCCGTTAGATCGTGAGGCACCTTCTTCAACACTACCTCCCATCACCAGTTTGGATATGGAGGAATGCACTTGAGCTGTCAAATATCATCCTTCTTCTTCTTCGCTCTCTCTGAGAGTTGTTCTTGTACACCGACAATGAACACAACTCAGTGATCAGGCTATTAGGATCCTGAGGCTGAGCATAAATGCTGCTGATATCCCCCTGTATGCACATCCACAGCATTCTGCTTAAAGCTGCTGTTTTGCAGCCTGTAGTTTCCCCTGGTTCTTCTCGTACCCTGGCAGTACTGAAGTCTAGCCTGCAGCAAGCGCAGTTTTTGCCTTTATTTTCAGGAATTTTTGCTGGGAACCGCAAACTTGACGTACGGCTGCAGATGAGCTGGCAGAGGTGGAGGTGATGTTTAGTCTAACCGATTCCGATGAAAGCTTTGCTTTTAGAAACTATGTCAACTACTTAAAAAAAATCTAGCTGGTTAAAGCAAGTTCTTTTATTTCCCAACTTTTTGATAGATATCGGTCGGTCAGAAAACTGGTTTTGTTCCAGTCATTGGTAACAAAGCTGACAAAAACAAGTACTCTGAATTTGTCTCTCTGTACAAGCACTTCAATAAATGGCTGAAATGCCAGTGAAAGTATGTAACTGTAGATCTCCACACTGTTCAGAGCACATGATTAGTTTTTTGTCAGATGATACATTCAGGCTGCCATACAATTTGGGCCATGGGTGGGGTGCATGTAAATCAGACCTTTGTTCATATCTGTCTCTGTTGCCTTGTTGGGGGGCCTGATGTTTTGATGCCAGTTCCAGTTCATCCCTTTACCCTTCTGGTATTTCAGCTTAAGCCCCAATCCTTTACTAAGCCATGTTTTATCGGATATAAGTTATTGGTCCAGGTTTTGGTCCAGTATCAATTTCCTTAAGCATCATCCTCTGTTCAGTCCTACTGAACGACAAACTGCTACATTTAGAAGCAGGAGGAAAACAGGTTTGCATAGTAGCATGAGAAGCAAGAGTAAGTCCACATGGGCCGTTGTTTCGACCACAGACTCCATCAAAGCACCTGATTGGCTGCTTGGTATTTTATGCAATTCAAAAAATACAGCATCAGACTATTCAGTGACTAATTCAGTAACAGGAAGCTTTGTTCTTGTAACCAGGATTTCATTTGCAGACGGAGTGTTGGTGCTGGAAGAGCCCTTTTGTTTTTGTGTGTGCACTGGAAAAGAAAATCCACACGTATTCTGTAACTGACCATCCAGGTCAGGGTTGTCTTAATCCTGGAACCTATGCCAAAAAGCACAGGGTAATATGGGTGATTAGAGACAGCAGTACATCACGGGACACACACTCATAGTAATAAAGGTGATTTGAGACACCACATTTCTTTGGAATGCAGGGAGAAACCCACCCTAACACTGGGAGAACACGCACACACACATACTGTATATACACACACATAGCTGGGGGCAGGAATTACAGTTTTTGCCCATTGCTTGAACACGTTTTGCAAAACTTGGCTTATCGTGTCAAAACTCTACACACAAGCAAATAAGACACAACACTGGGAAATAAACCACTCACACCTATGTCAAATTGAAACTCTGCTGCCAAAACCTAACAATCCTTTGTCAAAATGTCGCTCTAATGACAAAATGATCCCCGCTTGCATTATATGAATACGCTTTCAGATCAGCAGCAACACACTAGTCTACTTTATATAAAACACTGCAGGCTTTCGTTTGCACTGTTTTATTCAGTTCCACAGAAGGCACGTTTTCACAACAACCAAAAAATGAAATACTCAATACTGTACATTACAGTAGTGTACTTTACAGTACAGTGATTCAGTTAATTTAGTTAAAGCAAAAATAAAACAAACAATGCACTACTGTAAACACAGAAAAACACAATTGTGCGTAAGTGGGCTTATGGATCCTGCCGTCTGTTGGGGTCTGGCCACAGGATCTCATCAACATCACAAGCAATGTCTTCTCTAGCTAAACATCGGGGAAAATATCCCCTTGTGTGCCGAATCCATCCATGGATTGACCTTACCTCAATGTCTCCACAGGCCTGTTCCATTGCCTGTAGAAGAGGGATGTGGTTGGTGGTTATATATGCGTCATCTCTAAGCGGAAAAAAACTTCTATAGGGTTGAGAAATGGCGAGCAAGGGTGCAAATACAGTACTTCAAATTGGTCATGGTTGGTGAACCAGTTCCGAGACCAGCCCGTTGGTAACTAACATTATCCAAGACAACAAACCTAGGCTGCTCTGGTCTGTCCTGTACAACTGCATCATGAAGTGCATCTAGAAATGTAATTATGTGTTGTGCATTATAGGGAGCCAGTTTGGAATGATGGTGCAGTAGCCCTTGAAGGCTTATGGCAGCACATACTGTGATATTTCCCCCGCGCTGCCCCGGGACGTGCACAATTTGCCCTTTGGCCAATTATATTACATCCCTATTGTCTATTCTTGCTAAGGATAAATCCAGCCTCATCAATGTAAATAAATTCATGAAGCTGAGCAGCTCCATCCATGCAACAAAAAATACATATTGTGGATGCCATTACTCAAAACACACAACTACACTACTACACATACAGAACCGCCCCACCCCACCACACAGGTACCTGTGTATCTATGTGGTACTGATCCAATGGTACATTTTCAACTGTTACTGGACTGTACCCATTCTGTATTGTAAATGTAAAGGATTGTAACACTTACATGTTTATGTCGAAGTCCTCTGACCTTGTCACTGTTCCTCTCAAATGGGACCCTGTACAATTGCTTCATGGTCACGTTGTGCTTTACCAAGATGTGTCTGATAGATGTAATGTACTCGATTTATGCTGTTGAATACTTGCCTATCTTCAAGTATTTGTTGCCGTAGCTGGTGGAGATGGATTGCATTGTTTGCTCTGACTAGGTTCACAATGGAAAGTTCCTGCTGTTGGGTGAACAGACGTTGGCATCCACCCCCAGTAGGTCTTCTAGCCATTCTGTAGAAAAATGCAACCACCAATTGTTATTGGTTTGCTTCTTTTTACAGTACTGTATATACTGTACTTTACTGTACATTCCATACACAGTACTGAAACACCTCAACACATTATCACGGTACGTTTCACAAAACTACCACTTTTGTTTGAAAAGGACCCTGCAATACAGTACATGTGATATGGTACAGTACTGTAAATTCTCTACATACAATCTGAGTAGAGTTGAAGACATACCCGTTTTCCAGTCGGAATGTCCTTATTATGGATGAAACTGTTAAACGGCTTAAATTAGGGTGGATTCTCTACCCAGCTTCCCTCATAGTCAGGACATGGTTTACGGCATGGTCCACCAAAGTTGCTCTTATGTCATCAGAAATAATGATCCTTGCATGGCCTCTTCGACCATGTTCTCCTCCTCCTCTCTCTCTCTCTCTCTCTCTCTCTCTCTCTCTCTCTCTGTCTGTCTGTCTGTCTGTCTGTCTGTCTGTCTGTCTGTCTGTCTGTCTGTCTGTCTGTCTGTCTTCCTCATCCTCTGCCTCTAGCTCTCCCTGCCTCCATGCTTGCAAAGTTCTCAAAATGGCTTAAGTGAGGCCTTTTTGTATCTGGCTGATTGGTGTTCAGTTTTGTAAGTAAGTGTTTTCAGGTGTGTGTCTAAGTAGTTTCAATTACCCAATGTGTTTTGTATTTTGAATCGATGTGTTTTCCCAGTGGTACCCTGAGATTTCATTTTTGAATGAAGTGTCTTATGTATGAAATAGTGTGTAGTGCGCAGGAGCAAGTGTGTTGCAGAAAGGAGCAAGTGTGTTGCAGAAAGGAGCAAGTGTGTTGCAGAATTGCAACTAAAGTGCAAAGCAGCTCTTTTATTTAAGGCTTGGTTACACTTTGCTTAAGGTATAGCAACAACGACTTATGTCATAAATAAGTTGTTACTTTGTTTAAGCATGTGTCTATAGTGGTCAAGCAATGGGTAAAAACTGTTAACCTTCAGCCCTGGAGGTGTGAGGCCACGTTTCAAAAGAATTCAAGAAAAGTGAGCATGTTACAGTACAGTAAGTTCTCTGCCTAATCATGAAAGGCACTGCAATTAGGTCTCCTCACTGATATGCGTGAAGCCCATCAAGGCAGCAGGGAGATGAAAGGTTCCCTCATTGATCTCCTTCAGGCCATTTACACTTAAGTGTGTATATTTAAAGGGTTACGATTGTGCTCCTCAAGGTTGCTTGGCACATGCAGATTGTACAGTATATCATCCTGTCTGTTTGTCTGGTCAGGCCTAGGGCACAAGGGCACGTCGCCATTCCTCAGATCTCCTAACCTAAATCTTGGTGGGAAGTTAGCTGAGTGGAGAGCCGGCTGCTCTAATCCTGGCTATAGAGTAAATGTGGGGGGCAAACTAGTGATGGTCATTGTGTTGTATCATCAGATGCCATTGGAGGTGGCAAATTACTTAACCCAAGTAAACCATATCTGGTTTTATGCATAAATTGTTGAAAAAAATGAAGTGAAAAATGGCATTTTAATAAACAGGGTAAATGCAACTATCTGGTATTCAGACTGTTCTTTCTGTTGTGAAATTACATGTGCAAAATTTCACAAATATTACATTCATATTTTATTTCAGTTTTGCACAAGATAATGTTGTAAACCTATTGTTTCCATCAAACATCTGTGTTACTGGACAAGGAAACTTGGGAATTCCTTTGAAAGTGGCTGGGAAAAAATATGTACAAAAAGACATAAATCTTTACAATTGGGGACACTAAATGGATTGCAGTGCCTGTCTCCCCTGTTTTGACATGGAACAGTCCATTTTATTAAAATAAGGTTTGGATAAACACTGGGCACTTCTTCAGTCAAATGCCCTGAACCAGGCGTTCTTTCAGGACCTTTTTTTGGGATGTACCATTTCCCAAGGAGATGAATGCTTCCTTGATACAACCCATCTGCGCAATGTTTTATCGCAGTGGAAAGTTACAGTCCTCTGTGTCTGCGTCTCACACCGGCCCCAGGGGCAGAAAGTACAGTGAGCAGCAGAAACATTCTCACGGCTTCCCCCCACCCCCATCATCCAACCCCGCCCCCCCAGCCCGGGGATGGCGCAGCCCACATCAGCCATCTTTTTTGCCAATGGCTATGCTGGGAAGCCAAGGAAGTGCACACAAAGAGCACAGAAGATGACAGCATAGGCACAATAGCAATTGCTCGTTCTGTTTCAGGCTCTATGCATAAAGCCAAGCAGGTGCATTGATGAAGAATCTTTTTGTTTTTTTCTTTTTGCAGTTTGCAACTCGGCAACTGTGGCAAAAACATACATGTCCTGATCGATGAGGACTGTCTGAAGCCGGTGCTTTACCTGAGCTGTGGGAAAAGCCTGCTGGCGTGGCCCGCATACGCTCCGCAGCCCTTACCCGCACTCTGACAGCCCTCATTTATTTAACACAGCTTCCTACGTCAGGCTTTATTAGATCTGGAAACAGGGCTGTGCAGTCCCCGCTCTATACCAGAGCCAAAATTAGATTCAGCGTTCCCACAACTCTCTCCGGCTGCTGACCGTGTGCTCCGCTCGCTCAACAATCCGAAGCATGTGGTCCCTGAAAGAAAGGCCGAATGATCCAAAGCGTTTGTGCGCGTAGGAAGGAAACGGGCTCAACCACGATACTCCCCGAGAGAGAGGCATGGGAAGGAGATCTGCATTTGGGGCAGCAGGCCCAAGCTCAGGTCTAAGGTTCTTTCCAGTCCCCGTACAGTGCAAATTGGTCTCACTGTATGCAGAGGCACAGTAGCATTCAGGAAATGGGTGCACAAATGGCCGTTTGACACTCATTCAGCAAGAAGCGATGCATGTTGATCTTCAATTAATGTCTCTCGGCCAGCCTCCAGCTCTTTTGGAGAGGTAATTAATTAAAATCCTGGTTGGTTGCTGGGTATCCAGTGAGCCAAGGCACCATTAAAAGCCAGAACAACACACTGTCTGTGGTCAGGACAGCCGGCGGGGGGGTCACCAGCATGGGTAGGGCTTTAGCTGTCAAGGTGATGTATAAAACACCCGAGTTGTAATCATGCTGCCTGGTTTGACGCGGGCTTGCTCCATAGCGCAAAGAGATTGACTGGGAAACCGAGGTGCATTATTATTTTGATACAAAATGACTTCAAGAGAAGCCTGAGAGAAGGATTATGGGATTATCTTTGAGTATTGCTTTTGAAATGGAATTGCTTTACACGTTTCTTTGTGACATGCGGCAGCACGGCTGTAGGCAGCGACTGGCTCTCAGATTCCATGGGGCTGCAGAGCTTAGATGCTTGAAGCCAGATGCAATGTGTAGCTTATGGATAAATTAAGGGGGAGGGGCAGTGACTGAAGGTGCCATACTGGGCTCAAGCAGTAAGAAAAATACTCCCCTTTAATAAATTTAAATGCCTCCTGACATTCCATGTTTATAAGGAGTACTTTGGTGGCCAGATAGATAATCGCCTGCCCCTTACTGTTACTACAGATACCACTGTGTCTTTGGGGTGGGAATGATGAGCAACTTTAACACAGAAGCATCCTTGGAAATTCAGTCAATGCAGTGAAGTATGGTGCACGACTGGACAGGCTGTAATCACTGTGATGATGCTTCCCAGAGGCTTGGGGGGGGGCTTCGACTGTGCACCACAAGCACAATCACGCCAGTGATTTATTAAATTAAGATTTTCATTTCGGCTCCAGCTTGCTTCACCCTTTAAAGGGACGGCCTCTCTAAACAGGTTAAATGGATTGGGGTCTGATCACCTTTCCTCAGCAACTTACCAGCCGGCCTGAACTGGGTGACTGCTGGTCGGTCTGTAGCCAAGTGGGGAGCCACTGCTGGCGGCCCCTTCTGCCTGCCCGCGAGCCATGATGCTCAGCTGCTGCTTCTTCCCACAGGGGCACGGAGAGATGTCTACGAGGAGCACGGCCATGGAGGGCGACTGCTTCAGCTGCATCAAGTATCTCATGTTCGTCTTCAACTTCTTCCTCTTTGTGAGTACCCCCCTGCCCCTGTCACACGTCCCCCAGATCAGCATGCTCAGGGCCCTCCCCATAGATGTCTAGGCCTGGCGTCTGACCATAGCACAAGTGTCAGGAGTGTCTAATGCGTCATAATGGGGATTAACATGATCTGATTAGTTACATGAATACAACTAGTCAGCTGGAAGGTGTGTGAATGATCATCAAGGTAAAATGCGTCTACCAGCATTATGAGGCTGGAGATTGACATGTAGCACCAGTTTTTATTGGTGTGTAATAAACTGTATGTAGAGTGTTTCAAATTCTCAGGGAATGAAATGAATCAACAGGCATACGCGACTTTAATCACCCTGCACAGCTGCTCATGTTGTCATTTCCCCAAGAAGTCCTGAACTGTAGAACAAAATGTGAGACTTCTGCTGATCAACAGCCACTACAAAACTAAACAGCTTAGAGCTGGGCAGACCTCTCGCATTAAATATAGCTGACAGCTACCTCACAATTCAAGTTAGGAATGAAGATTTGAGTAAACTGACTGAAATGGCTGGTTAGCATTATTAAGTCACAATAACAGACTGTAATCCTGATGCAAATTCCAGTGAGGTATAGCTGGTATGAGAGACCTGATGGGCTAATAGTACCAGGGACTGAAAGTGCTAACAGCTAATATAGCAGTACTGGAGAATTCAGGGGCCAACAGCTAATGTAGATAGTACAAGGGACTGGAAGTGCTACTGGCTAATATAGCAGTACTGGAGACTTCAGGGGCTAACAGCTAATGTAGATAGTACAAGGGACTGGAAGTGCTACTGGCTAATATAGCAGTACTGGAGACTTCAGGGGCTAACAGCTAATGTAGATAGTACAAGGGACTGGAAGTACTGACAGCTAATATAGCAGTACTGGAAAATTCACAGGCTAACAGCTAATGTAGATAGTACAAGGGACTGGAAGTGCTAATGGCTAATATAGCAGTACTGGAGAA
>JAODJX010000007.1:24064447-24077748 GCA_026776945.1 Isichthys henryi | reverse complement strand
GTGCTAATGGCTAATATAGCAGTACTGGAGAATTCAGGGGCTAACAGTTAATGTAGATAGTACAAGGGACTGGAAGTGCTAATGGCTAATATAGCAGTACTGGAGAATTCAGGGGCTAACAGCTAATGTAGATAGTACAAGGGACTGGAAGTGCTAATGGCTAGTATAGCAGTACTGGAGAATTCAGGGGCTAACAGCTAACCTAACCATGGTCAAAATAAAGGCGTGTTACAGGTACAGCATACCTGAAGTTGCCCTCCCCACCCTGTGTTCTTGCTCCACAGCTGGGTGGCTGTTTCCTGCTGGGAGTGGGAAGCTGGGTGCTGGTGGACCCCAGGGGCATGCGGGAGATCATGGCTGCCAACACACTGCTCTTCTCGGGCGTCTATGCGCTGTTGGCCATGGGCAGCCTGCTCTTCCTGCTGGGCTTCCTGGGCTGCTGCGGCGCCCTCCGTGAGAATAAGTGCCTGCTGCTCTCTGTGAGTGCGGCCATCCCAGCAACATGCGCCATCACAGGGGGCTCGTCTGTCAACTGAGTTTTTTAAACTAATCAAACCATTTCTGTGAGGTTGGGTGGAGGGGACCGTGTATCTATTAATCCCTGTGCATGTGCAGTCAGGCATCTGATTGTCCACCTTCTCTCCACAGTTCTTCGTGCTCATCCTCTTCATATTCCTGGCAGAGCTGGCTGCCGCCATATTGGCCTTCGTTTTCCGGGAACATGTGAGTGCTCCATCTGCTGTCATTCTCTGGTCTGTTTCCTATCAGCATGTGCCTTACCCAGCCTGCCTTGCTGCAGCTGACACGAGAACACTTTACGAAGCAGCTGAAGAGGCACTACCAGGGCTACAACACCTCAGATGTCCTCACATCCACCTGGAACGCCATCATGACCACAGTAATGGCTCCTTTTTATGGTAGAGGTAGCTGTAACCACAGGCCGGTAAGGGAAGGCACTGGGTCTTTGGTGACATTCTTAGAAGATGCTCCACTCTCCTTCTCTCTTACCCTCCCGCCCTACAGTTTGAGTGCTGTGGGGTAAACAGCCCTGATGATTTTGAGGACAGTCTCTTCAGACACATCAACCCCGGTGACATGGTGCCTGAGGCTTGTTGCCAGAGAAACAGTAAACCTGGCGATGTGGCCTACATCAGTAAGGAGGAGTGTCTCATGGGCAGCATGCTCTTTCGCAATAACAAGGTATGCTGGAATCTGCAGAAATGGGGCTTATACCATCCTGAGCCACTTGAGGGCACACTTTTCATATCCATTACGGTACAGATACCTTCACCTTTGGGCAGAAAAAAGAATGGTTGCTTTCGTTCATTTTTACAGATATGTGGGAGTGAGGTTCACAGACTTCTTGCTCTCTACCATTGCGTTTCATACTCCAATCCTTAGGGACCCACAGATAGTCCATGTTTTTGCTCCTTCCCAGTTCCTGGTGGCCTTCTCCCTTGTGTGGCAGTCCCCTCTGGCCTTCGCCAGTGTGCGGCAGTCCCCTCTGGCCCTCGCCAGTGTGCGGCAGTCCCATCTGGCCCTCTTTAGTGTGTGCCAGATCCATCTGGCCCTCGCCAGTGTGTGCCAGTCCCCTCTGGCCCTCGCCAGTGTACGGCAGTCCCATCTGGCCCTCTCAAGTGTGTGCCAGACCCATCTGGCCCTCGCCAGTGTGTGGCAGTCCCATCTGGCCCTCGCCCGTGTGTGGCAGTCCCCTCTGGCCCTCGTCAGTGTGTGGCAGTCACATCTGGCTCTTGCCAGTGTGTGGCAGTCCCCTCTGGCCCTGCCTGTGTGCAGCAGTCCGCTCTGGCCCTCGGCAGTGTGCGGCAGTCCCCTCTGGCCCTCGCCAGCGTGCGGCAGTCCCATCTGGCCCTCGCCAGTGTGCGGCAGTTCCATCTGGCCCTCGCCAGTGTGCGGCAGTTCCCTCTGGCCCTGCTCGTGTGCGGCAGTCCCATCTGGCCCTTGCCAGTGTGTGGCAGTTCCCTCTGGCCCTGCTCGTGGGCAGATAGTTCCCTTTGGCCCTCGCCAGTGTGCGGCAGTTCCCTCTGGCCTTGCCCGTGTGCGGCAGTCCCCTCTGGCCCTCGCCAGTGTGCGGCAGTCTCCTCTGGCCCTTGCCAGTGTGCGGCAGTCCCCTCTGGTCCTGCCCATGTGTGGCAGTCTCATCTGGCCCTCGCCAGTGTGCGGCAGTCCCCTCTGGTCCTGCACTGTGCAGCAGTCCCATCTGGCCCTCGCCAGTGTGTAGCAGTTCCCTCCCCCGAAGGCTCTGTAATTGAATTTATAGCCCTGAATTACCTTTACTATGTGAGAGCCCTGTGATGAAGTGGCTTCCTGTCCAGAATATACCCTCCCCTGTATTTTACTCATCCAAAAGCACAGTCCCGAACATACTGACATATATTTAGTAAGCTATCGTTGATATTGACTGCATGTTTCATTTTTCATTTCATTGGGGCATTTATAACTCCATCCAGTCACACACAGGCTTCTGTATTGACTGTAATACTGCTCAGCCGTAAGAACAAACATATTGTCACTTTTAACAGAGCAAAAATACAACCCACTCATTACTTTGGTAAGATTGATGCCAATATGCATCATTCAGCAGATATGATGAGCTCCTTGTACTTTGATGACAGGCACATGTTCTTCCCTTTTATCAGGGCTGTTATTCAGCAGGAGTAGACTACTTTGAGATGTACATCTACCTGGCTGGTGCACTGGCCATTGTGGTGTTGACTATTGAAGTAAGTCTACCGGCTTGGTATCACTTATTATTATGATAAAAGTGTTTTGCCAGCTTCCCAAAGTATGCAGCCCAAATATTTTGATGAACCATGAAATGGGTTTTTGGATTTGCCAAACTGAGTTTCTAGCAGCAGCAGTACAGTGACATGCTGTGGCGAATGTTGGAACTGCAGTTAATTTTAAACGATCACTAACCTCCAAAGAAGTTTACAGTTGTACATATGTTTATGCATAATTATACAGTGCTATTTTTGTTCATATTGCTATCACATCTTGGGGTCCCTGTCAAATAATTATCCCGCGTTTTCGCTCTCCAGCTCTTCGCCATGGTGTTTGCGATGTGTCTGTTCAGAGGAATCCCATAGATCTGGCAACCTGAACTGGAGGATGTTACTAAAGGGAAATGGCTTGTAAAATTAAGAGATGTCTTATTCTTCCTTTTTTTAAATTGCCAAAATTGGTGACGCTGTACTGACTCGTACTTCATGGCGGGACATTTGGGGTACTGAGATCACTGTAAGAACAATAAATATGGAAATTCTGGAAATGTAAAGTGAGAGAGAAACTGAAGCTGAGTGCTGCTGCATTTCTGAGCTGGAGGGGGCAGAGCCGCTGCACTGACATCCAGAAGGAGAGTATTTATGCTGAGGGGTGCTGCCTGTGTAGCATTAAGCTCTCTTTAAGTGTCCCTGTAAACCCCTGTACCCTGTTTGGGCCCCTGCACTCACTCACATTAGACCTTTTGCTAGTTTCATACTGTTCTAAGCTTTTCCTCTGTGTACATACCAATGTGTCCGTATGTGTGTGTGTGTGTGTGTGTGTGTACGTGAGTGTGTGTATGTGTGTGTCTATGTGTGTGTGTGTGTGTCTCTAGGTGTGTGTGTGTGTGTGGATGTGTTTCAGACAGAGAGTGTTCCAAAATTTTTAGATGTATTTTTAAAAGATATTGTGACATGTTCGTCATAGATATTACATGTGATTGTTATTGACCTTTACCAGTTTTCAGTTGTATTAGAATTGTTTTTAAAATTAAAATATTTTACAAAGATGCTGTTTCCTATGATGGGGTCACAATGACTGTTTAAAGGCTACCTGCACACGTTTTTAATTTCTGGTTTGTGTCTGTATCCTGTATCCTGTGTCCTTTATTAAAGACTAAAAATTGCACTGTTATGCTTCATATAATTCAGTGCGTATGTTCTTAGGGGATGAATTAAAATCACAGCAGGGTTACATATTACAAATCTCAGGAGAATTTGCTGGCAACCCATTTTATGACATCTGATGGTATAATTACATTAACAGACTGGCACTCCCTTATGATATGAGCAGTTGGATGGCATAGTTATCCCTCACATTCACTTTATTGAACAGACATGTTTATCCAAAGCATGGTACTATTGTGAGAGCAGAGTCAGCCACTCCCTGGAGGAATTGGGACAAAGGGCCTTGCTCAGGGATCTAAGAGCAACATCACTGCTGACCCAAGTGTTTGAACCAGGGCTCTTCTGACCACAGGCCTGGCTTCCTAACCCACTGAGCCACAGAACTGCAGCTTTACAGCATCCTCACCACTGCTGTGTGTGTAGAGTTTGCATACTCTCTCCATGTTGTGTTTATTTTCTCTGGGTACTACAGATACATCCCACAGTCCAAAGGCATGCAGACTGCCTAACTGGTAGACCTCCCAGGTAGACAATGGATAGATATTTGGTATTAGCACGTATATCAACGTATTCCAAAGAAATGTTTAAAGCTGTTTATCTGGGTAGCAAGTGTACTTTGGCTTAGAACAAAAAAACATAATTTAACATTAGAACATGTGCAAATTAAGAGTAACACAATAAAAACTAGTAATAATTTCTACAAAGTTACTGATACTTGGATGGCTAGATGAACATTATAAATTATAATAATGTTATTATAATTAAAATTATTATAAATTAAATAATGAAATATTATGATTTAAAAGGTCAGTGACAGATTGACTGGCTGTATGAGGTCGGCTAGTGGCCAAGTCAAAAAACACATAGTTGCACTGGACGGTCGCTGGAAATACTAGGATGATTTTAGCAGAGATTCTGAAATGGCTAAGATGACACACTTTGACACGAGGATAATCTTAACATCATTTTCTTTGCCTGCCTAAGACTTTTGCACAGTATTGTATATATAAATTGTCACAGTTTAAGAATTCAAGCTATCATGATTTTTTTCCCATATCACACCTTTGTAATCTAATAGGAGGTGCAATTCCCCAGCAGAAGAAACACTTGGAAAACTCACAGCCCATATTCAAGACTCACACAGCCAGCTTGGTGCTGTTCAGATTCTATACGTCTTGGTGCAACAACACACACATACACCAGGGATACATCACATAAGACATTATATATCAGAAATTACTTTTCTTGAGTAATATGCAGATAGAATTACAGATATTTGAATATTATACTTATATTTTAAATGTATTTAAAGGATACTGTGTCACATCAGCACCCTCTGGTCCTGGGGAACTGCCGGCAGTGCTAGTAGGCAATCAGCAGCACGCAGGACAGCGGTACCCGTGGTTTCCACACCGCTGCCCTCTGGAAGTGCTAAGGGGACTCGGCTGGCAAGTGACTAGGACCCGAGTCAGGAGATAGGGCAGGCTTCTCGGCCAAGCTGGGAAGAAGTGGAGGGAGGGGACAGAGGGGTAGGCTGGCATGCATGTGTGGAGTTTGCAGGTAGTAAAGGGAGGTTGATTGATTGATTGATTGATTGATTGATTGATTAGAAAGAAAGAAAGAAAGAAAGAAAGAAAGAAAGAAAGAAAGAAAGAAAGAAAGAACTTTATTGATCCCACAGTGGGGAAATTAGAGTGTTATCACAGCTCCAGACAGATAACAAGAAGATTTCCAAGAGTGGAGAATATAAAAATACAGAATAAAAGTACAAAATAAAAATAATATAAAATAAGATAAGACACTAATAGTAGTGCCTATGTACATCCATACACGGTATGAAATATGGATAGTGGATTATGAAAAAGTGCAAGTATGTAAAAAAAAAAAGTGCAAGTAATATACATACACATATACATGCTCATGCCCATACCTCCATAAGGTGCGTTATGTATGATGATGGACCTGCAGGGGGCGCTGCTTTCTATTAGATGGGGCCACAGGAGGAAGATCGCCCTGCAGTGCAGGACCCTTTTTGGCAGAGTCTAGTGATGACCGGGTGAAGCTTTCCAGCCAGTTGTGTTGATAAGTGATTCATTTCTCTAAGCTTTGAATGCTCACTGGAGTCACCTGCTGGTCAAAAAAGCTCATAGCAGCGCATGGTGAAACACAGGCTAGTACACACCAGTTCTTCAAACCAGAGTTATTACAGAAGACTCTGTAATGACAATTCAATACTTTTATACTATTTCCAAACCTTAATTTGTTAAGGTTTAGTTCAGTTCTGTTTTATATAGTTAGTTTATTTCATAATAAAATTATATTTCAGTTGTTAGGTCTCCAAATATCTTGTTTTCTATTAAGAAAGTGGACGGATGTGCTTGTAACAGACACATGCAGAAGAAATGTGTGAAAAGTAAATTAATGTTAAGCTTGTGTTATTTTTATTTATGCCTGTTATATATTTCACCAAAGTGGCAAACAAGTCAAGGCAAGACAAACTACATATTATCAACATATGCACTGTCAAGGAGTCAACTAGAATTAAGTTCATCTAGGCTGAGCTTCCAATATATGTCCAGGTACAAGAGGAAACACTCTGCCTCTCCCCATCAGGGGCTCAAACCCCAGTGTCCAAGTAACAAACAGAGATGCTCACCACTATACCAATAAAGATAATTGTGGTAACACCAAAGGTATATGAATAGCATATCAGGATTACAGTTACCACTTACGTTTCCTCTTATTAGTTTATACCATGGCAAATTGTTGCCATATATGTGAATATCTTCTTTTTGGAGATGACGGCATCTCAGACTATTATGGGTATTACACAACACAATCTCAACGATCTTTTTATTGGTCAAATAAACAAGTTCCATTATTGTCGAAACAGGCCAAAAACATTTGGTGAATGACAATATTTATTAGCAGCAAACACAAAAGAACAAGCACAATGTGGCTTATTAGAAGTGGAATTGGTGACACTCAACCTGAACCAGTTTATATTTCCTAAATGACCCTGCAAATGCTACTGTTGCCATGATCCAGTCAATACACATCATGACGGAGAACTCCTGCAAGGAAAATGCCTTCCACATGTGCGTGCAAACCTCGGCTTCAAACTCACCCTGATACAAACCTTCAGTTTGCTTTATGCAGGATTTCAAACTGCAAATCAACTAATGGGGGTCTGTATGAGGAGTGAAGCCTTGTTTGTTAGCTGTCTCTTACCTGATGAGGCCACAGGAAGATGATGATCCTGAATGGACCATCACCTCCATATAGTCCCCTTTTTGGTTGAGTGTTACCTCCTCATGTTTTGCAATAAAGTTCAGCCCCTTCAGGGGCCCTTGGCTGTACCTAGTGTCTTTGTACCTGTGGTAGTATTTAAATTCCAGGAACCTCATTTAATTTTCCTCGTGCCTCTCCTGGTCACTGACATGGCAACATGCAAAGAAGCTCAGATTAGATCCCCTTTTTCATGGCCACAGATACTGACTTGTCCTGGGGGAATTGCAGAAGTTTCCAAGCCAGGTGGACTCTGTAAACTGAATTCATTCTGTTGGAAGTGAGGCACAATATGAAATACTTTACCGGCAATTCCCAAAGTTAACCGTCAGTTATACTTTCTCGCCTATTAAAGCGTGATGCAAGATTAGTTTTTAGTTTAAAGAACCAGTTTTTCCTGGTGTTTCTGAATCTGTGTGGTAAACCGCTGGATTGGCATGTAGATATGCAAATATACACCGTAACGTTAGGTGGCGCTGCTCTAAAACGCCTGGGTCCGATTTGTGATGTCTATGGTAGACGTATGTCCGCGTCCCTATTACGTAACTCCGTGATTTGCTCCTTCAACGACGTCTGGATACAGAAACAAGTCATTATTCTCATTAAAAGTTCATTTCTGAATATGACAGTTGTGCGGCTAAATAATTAAATAAAATATGAAATAACTGCCCGGCGTTACGTTCCGAAGCGGTTGGGCGTCTATGAAGGTCAGTTTGAGCAGATTATATTTTGTAACTAAAGCATCATGGACAAGGGTGGGTGTCTAAATGGTTTCCGAGCTATTTCTCTTAAAATAAAACACCCCTGTTAGTATTATTGAACATAATAACAAAAGAAGCAGACTATTTTTTTTTCAGTTGGTTTGATTCCGTAGCTGAGCAGCTGTCAAGTCAACCTGCCATGCTGGTTTGTTGTTTATGAAGAAATAATCCAAAAAGTCGAAATAATATAAACGATGGTCTGGTCACGCGTAACGAACATAAAGTATGCAACAGACGAAGCGAATACTTACCAGTATCCCCAGCAAGCTACTGAATAGTATTATGTGCTCCTGAATTTATATTAAGACTTAAGCTGTGGGACTCTCAGAAGGTGGTCTAAACAGGGTCCTACTGCCAGCTCTGTCGTGTCGCACATTTGTATTTTCATTGATTTTTGTTTGTGTTCGTCATATTTTGTAAGATTATATAGTTCATTGGTTGTACATGCTTCTTTTGGGCTGTTCGCGCGAATTATGGTTAGATTGTTAATTTTACTGGGAATGGAAACTGAGTATCAGTTTAGTACCTTGATAATGATTGATTGAATACTCGCATATTTGGATAATAAGTAATTCAGTTTTATTATAGCGATTGTTCTAGTTACTAGTCTGATGATTAACTAATTATATCTATAATCATATCGATGCTGCCGTTTTAACCCTTTATAAAGAACAGTAACAGCAGCAACCCGATGATATATAAAATGTAACGTCTGTTATATAGAAAGCACTGTACTTAAGTAGACGTCATGCTGAAAAAGGTATATATTCAGTTCAGTTTTTTTCATATCGCCCTTTCGCAACATCGTCACCTCAAGGCGCGTTACTTGGGTGTGTTTTGGTGGATGACAGCATCATTAAGACTTAAAACTAAATATTTCCCCATCGGAATTAATATTTAATACTTGCTCACATCTGCGTTGAATATTGGTTAGATCATTTTTACCTGTCATACTTTTTATTAATTTTAATTTAATTAATTTATTTTATATTATTTTTTCCCACTGGTGCCCAAAGTGGCTGAGCCGCATTGTCGGATTCAGCATGTGCGCGTCTGTGAAGTACAGCTCCCGGGGTCCAGCTCTCATCCCGCGCATGAAGACCAAACACCGCATCTACTACATCACCCTCTTCTCGGTGGTGCTCCTGGGCCTCATCGCCACTGGCATGTTCCAGTTCTGGCCACACTCCATCGAATCCACAGCGGACTGGAGTGTTGACCGGCGCAGCTTGCGCGATGCACCACTGGTGCGCCTGCCCGTGGCCAGCCCCATCCCGGAGAGGGGCGACCTCAGCTGTCGCATGCACACCTGCTTCGACGTGTACCGCTGCGGCTACAACCCCAAGAACCGCATCAAGGTGATGGCCTGCAGTGCATATTCAGGCACCTTCAGAAACCGTTACTAAATTGCTATTGTTTTAACAGCCAGTCAGTCATGTTTCTCTGTTGCAGTGCTTCCCAGCTCAGTCCTAGGTGACCCACAGATAGTCCACATTTTTGCATCAGAAGCTGGGAGGGAGCAAAAACATGGACTCTCTGCAGGTCCCCAAGGGCTGTATTGGGAAACACTACTTTAATGAACCCCATTTCTTAGCTGTCCATGCAAAAATATAACCTGCAAAAAGTTACAGGCAGTTTCTGAGAGTGGCTCTGCTGTCTGCCTGCAGGTGTACATCTACCCCTTCCAGCACTATGTGGACGAGGTGGGAGGCCCCATTAGCAGCATTGGGCTCACGCGTGAGTACAATGACCTGCTGAGTGCCATTTCCGACAGCGACTTCTACACGGACGACGTGAGCCGCGCCTGCCTGCTCATCCCCTCCATCGACGTGCTGAACCAGAACTTGCTGCGTATCCGTGAGACCGCCCAGGCCCTGGCCATGCTGCCCCGGTGAGTCCAGAGTGATTGGGGCTCCCAGTCCAGCCTGTGTGAGAGGGACAGCACTGGTTATAGATGATATGCCAAACCTGGCTTTTATAGTCATACTTGACCATTTCTCTGGCATTTATGTCACTGCATGTGATGAGAGTCAGTAATGCTGTTAATCACACTGAGCATGTGGCTGTATTTCCCAGGTGGGATAGAGGAATGAACCACCTGCTGTTTAACATGCTGCCTGGGGGGCCCCCCGACTACAACACTGCCTTGGACGTCCCCAGAGACCGGTACTGACCGCCACTGGACCTGCTGGTGTCACACAGCTACAGGGCAAAAAAGGGGGAGGGATATATTGACATCTTAAGCGAAAGCCAGGGAAACTTGGTAATATATTCATGATTCCTCAGAGTGTAAATGGACTGCATATTATATAGTGCTTTTTTACTTCTACAAGTACTCAAAGCACTTTACATTTCATGCCTCACATTCACCCATTCACACACACATTCACACACCGGTGGCAGAGGCTGCCATGCAAGGTGCCAACCTGCAGACCAGGAGCAATTTGGGGTTCAGTGTCTTGCTCAACGACACTTCAGTGGGGTCAGGAGGAACCAGGGTTCGAACCTGCAACCCTCCAGTTGCCGAACAATAGCACTACCTCCTGCGCCACCATCTTCCCCTCATGGAAAGCAATTATGTAAGGATTTTTGGCAAAATATAGAAAAAGGAAGTGATACATATTTCTAGTCAGAAAACTGTGCTAAGCATGATGGTGCTTTTGATCTAGTTTATTAGTAAACAAGACTGTCTTTTCATATATTTGTATCTGCTGTGCTGAACAATATAGTTATTAGCCCGGATATCTGTGTTCTCACTGCCTAACCTCAGAAATTCACTATGTATTGTACCAGTCAAAAGGTTAAAAGCTGCCTGCAAAGCAGACTGATAGTGTTGCTTCACATAACTTGGCCACTTGACCGAAACACAATTGAAATGGTTTTGGAGAAGTTTCACCAGAGAGTGAAGGAAAAGCAACCAATGACTGCTCAGCATGTATATGGGAGCTCCCATCCCAGGAGGCCACCTCCTGAACCTGCTGTAGAGGAGACAGTTGGGTCAGTCAGTCCCTGGAGCTATTTGGGTTATGGGTTATCTTACCTAAGGGCCCAGTGGTGAGATCACTCTGCCAACCACGGGATTTGAACCAGCAAACTTCTGAGTCCCAACCCACAAAGCTGCCTGCTCCCCAACAAACTTCTGCCGCGTTCTGTCTGCAGGAACCTGGCCTGATTGTAGTTTCTCAGAGTTCTGTCCTTTCCCTGGACTGTGTATTCTTTGTTCTACCCTAAACCCCAGGGGAGGTAATAAACTTGCTGAATGGTTGACCCCAAGCAGTAGTGCTAACTTGGAAGTTACATGGGAATGTGGGGAAAAGAGAGGGGAGTAGCGGAGCAAAACTGAGCAAATGGAATTTGTACCTCAGTTACATTTAATACAGTAATGAAAACCTTTTTGTTTATGTTTCCATATTTCTGCAATGGAAAATTCAATCGACAACTAACATTCTTTTAATATTGCCAGTCCTGGTGGCAAGACTTGCCAGCGCTTATTAGCGGGATAATGTTACAACGTTATAACATTAAAAACTAATGAATTTTAAACTTGTCATATAGATAAAATAAAAGGCTGCGTTTGAAGCTGTATTTCACGGCCGCGCGATCGATTCCCCCAGTAAATGACAAATAACTAACAAAATGTTGATCTTCCATTGTTTTGGTGTGGCGCTATGGCTTCGTATGAAATTATGTGTGTAGTTTAACCTACAAGCATTTTGCGTCCCCATGCTTATTTAGCATAAAGGTCCCAGTTCAAAGTGACACACAATAGTGGCCAGGAGCTACAAAAGTTCCCAGTCAAAACAACCCAGGAACGTGGAACCACGGACAGTGGGAAAGGGCCCCCTGTGTGTCTATATGTGCATGCACATGTGCTTGTGCTGGCAGATGTGCAGGACACATGGGTATATCATGCACATCGTGTGGGTGCGTGCCCATTTTAGCATACAGAAACTTAATGACTGGCTGTACCGTCGGTCACTTGCAATAATGACATCACTCACCCCACCCACTTACGTTAACTTTCGAACCCTACATGACGTAATCCCCAAATGTGCACAGCGTAATGAAAACAGCGATAATTCAATATGAATATGTCCACTTTCTATGGAAAGCACAACATATTCTTGTCTTAATCGAATCAGCAGCTGGTGAAGATGACAGCATGGAGTGTGTAAGTGGTGGGAAAGGGGCAGCTGTTCCTGCTAATCAGCACCGATGCTGTACTTTCTCTGTACAGGCTCTTTCTTTAATGGCTGCTGATGCTTTTACGTGTTCGTTGAATGTGAAGCAGTGACACGGGACTGTTTGACTCTTCCAGGGCCCTTCTTGCCGGCGGTGGATTCTCTACATGGACCTACCGGCAAGGCTATGACGTCAGCATTCCCGTCTACAGCCCCCTATCTGAGGTGGATCTGCCAGAGAGGCAGGCAGGGTGAGGCCTCAAGCACAGATAGCTTTAACTGCCCTGAGTTTCCCTTTATTGGTGGCAATATGCTTGTCGTGATGATGGGAGAACTTCAGTTTTAAGACGATTGTGAGTACAATTTATCTCCCATCACCTCTTGGTTTAGTTCATTTCCTGTTGTAAACGTCATTGATTCCCACTGGCAGGAGCCAGGTAGTGATTTGTGTCGCTCAGTAGCTCCGCCCAGTTGGGGTGTGCATTAGGGTGGACCTTATTTTTTTTTACGTTTATAGATATCACATTCTTACCCCCTAATTCAGGCAAAATATCAGCTTGTTACTAGTTGCTCATTTGCAGTGATATTTTGCAGACATCTTGAAGGTTTCACATACAGGCTCATAATGGGCCAGTGTAATATTTACACTGCAGTGTTTTGTAACCTGCTGAACAATGTGACCACATAACTCCATCATATATCATTCACCTGTCATAGACAGAATTTTGCTGACATCAGTAATGGTGCAAGACTGAGAAAATGAGACATTTATTGTTTAGTAAGCTTAATCTTGATATACTATATAGTGTGACATCATCAGCCGAGTCATGCAGTGCATTCCTCTGTGCACGCCTGTCCTGCCTGAAAGTTTGATGTTGCCTTGGCTGGGCAGTGGATGCTGATTACTTCTGACATTATTAATTTCTAGTCATGCCCAGACATGTTTCGACTGTGCTGACATCACCTGACGAGTGGTATAAATGCTGCTGTGAATGCTGGACAGTGCATACAGTTGATTAGCTACAGTAACAAAAAAACACTGTTATTTACTCTATTATAGTTTTGCCGTCGTTGTTAATGTTAAGTCTTAAGAACATAAGAACATAAGAACTATACAAACGAGAGGAGGCCATTCGGCCCATCAAGCTCGCTTGGGGAGAACT
>JAODJX010000007.1:24046190-24064347 GCA_026776945.1 Isichthys henryi | reverse complement strand
TAAAATACCTGTACTTTATATTTCTGCTCCCTACATGGAGTACCTTACATTTGTCTACGTTAAATTTCATCTGCCAGATTAATGAGATATGGCAGCAGCGTCTAGATCTGAAACAGAAGCCTGTCTCCTTGGCTGTACTGTGACTGAATTAACTGGTAGTGAGCTACCATCTATGCATATGGCTCTTGGTTTCTTTCTACATCATCACCTGTGAACACTGTGAACAAACTATCAGACACACAGCTGTATTCTTGAAATACTTTGCATTTTTGGAATTTTTAAATCATTCGCTACTTTTGTTTATCTTCGAGGCCATTGAGCTACCTCTAAATGTAACACTAAGAAACTAACTTTTTTCTAATATTTGTAGATAAGGAGAGATTTCTAGGGGGCGAAAACCACTAAAAATCACCAGTTTATTTTTCTGCCTGTTTAAGTTCCCCCCAAATGTGCATGTCTGATATACATTATTATTATTAGTGGATATTGATAGCATTCGTATTTTGTCTCCTGGCTGCTTTATTTTTGGCGCTCCTGTTCCCACCTCCTCTCTGTGTTGATCTGTCCCGCCTCCATCCTTATCCTGATCCTGGTCCGCAGGCCCCGGCATTACTTCATCCTGTCGGCGCAGACGGCCGTGCACCGTGAGTACCGTGCCGAGCTGGAGAGGCTGAAGGAGGAGAACGGAGAGGCTGTGCTTCTGCTGGACAAGTGCAGCAACCTCTCCGAGGATGACGTCTTCGCCCGCAAGCGCTGCTGCCGCAGCCAGGTGTTCGACTACCCCCAGATCCTGCAGGTGGGTGGGTGAGCCGTGGACAGGCCGGGGATGGACCGTGGACGGGCTGGGGGCAGGCCGGGGTCCTCAGGCAACCTAGGCTCAACAGTGCTCTCATCTTGTGGAATTACAGGCCTTTCATTTATGCTTGCTGATACTGTGATTAATATGTATTCAGCTTCTAAACGTGTTTTAGGGGGAGCTGTATCCCTTGCGTCTGGCCTGACTCCGTGGTGTCTAGACAGGAAGCATGCTTATCACCAGCCCACTACCTGTGGGACATTTTTGTGATTAACACCCCGTGAAACTGACTGCTCTGGGAATGTGAGGGTTTACCTTTGAACTCTGACCCTTCCCTGTCCCAGATCAGACTATGCAGGACATGCTACACACAGACCTCCAGGGAGACGTCTGTCTCTATTAGGTTTGTGTAATTTGATGATATTATCATTAATTGATGATATCAGGCTAGTAACCGAGTTTGGGACAGTGACTGAGCAGTGACCATCTCCCCTGTCAGGAAAGTAGGCCTGGGCTACACATAGATCAGTATATCAGAAAGATTAACCTTGTGGCTTTCAGTTCAGTGTTGTAAGCTATGTTTTTAACTCCTTGTAGATTCCTAACAGTCTTTGAAGTTCGTGTTAAACTTGATTTTGGGGTGACCAAGTAACAGGTCAAAGTTTATGCAAGTAGTACACATACATATGTGGTTCATTATTAAAAAAAATGACTTGAATTCACTTTTTTACTAACTGAAAGTAGTAAAAAAGAAGAAGAATGCACTTTGACCTGTGAAGTAGTCTTTCTGAGTGGTGCTGTAATATTGAAAACGTTACGACTTGTAAGAACACATGTAGAATTATCATTTCTTGCTACCCAGGATGTAGAAATGGCACTGCACCACAAAGGGCATTAAAAAAGTAGATAAGCTCATAACATTTTTGAGCTCTGGAAGGTATGTGTCATTCACACTCAAAATTTTATCAAAATCGAAAATTATGCACAAACTTTTTTGTAAAATTATTGAATTAAAATCGGAATGTCCCTACATGTTGTAATTTGCATAGTGATAATATCTCTGAGTGTGGTGTGTATGTATGCATTGCCTGGGCATGTGCCCTGTTCCCCCGTGATGTCTGCCTCTATGCATAGGAATCCTCTTTCTGCGTGGTGCTGCGGGGGGCGCGCCTCGGACAGGTTGCCCTCAGTGACGTGCTGCATGCTGGCTGTGTCCCCGTCATCCTGGCCGACTCCTACATTTTGCCCTTCTCCGAGGTTCTGGACTGGAAGCGGTGAGCGGCCTCGGGGTCAGGGATGTAGAAATGGGGCAGAGCGAGCCAGAGCACCAGGCCACGACAGAAAGCTACCTTACATTCTCTGACTGTCTGTCTGCGTGTCTGTCTGTCTATCTGCCTGTCTGTCTCTCTGTGTCTGTGTTTTTATTCATCTCCCACAGGGCGTCTGTGGTCATTCCAGAAGAAAAACTTCCGGAGATGTACATCATCCTGAAGAGCATCCCTCACAGACAGGTGGAAGAGATGCAGAGACAGGTGGGTGTATGGAGGAGCCCCTTGGAGGACCTCATGGGGCCGTTAGCTGCTTGGTGGTCCTCAGGCACCAAATGTAGTGATAAAGATAATCAAATAAACCCACCTTGTCTGGGATTCATGAGACACTGCAGGTCTCATTAAGCATCAGCGAGCCCTCGGACAGGTACTGCAGACGCCCCTCCAAACCGCTCCCACCATGTTTAATCCTGTCCCAGGAGGTTTTTAATGACTGGTTTACACTAGGAGTCACCTTAACTCCTGCATTGTAGGTTGGAATCCCACCTCTGTCCTGTGGCCTGTACTATGAAATGGGGTTACTGGGTTATTGGGGTAACTTGTCGGAGTTAAGGAACCACAGTTTAAATGGACTTTATATTTGTTCACTTACATTTTGTCCAGACTACCTTAAATCTGACAAGTTACCCCGATAAGCCAGTAGATAGATATACTCTACGTGTGTGTGTGTGTGTGTGTGTGTGTACCCTGTGACATCCTGGCATCCCATCCATGGTGTGCCCCAGCGTTAAGAATGTCAGTATCCTCTCTGAATGAGGAGTGGGATTGTCAAAGGATGCTGTGCAGTCAAGAAGAGTTCATGGCAGGGGGACTGCACTGTTTTCTACAATAGAGGGCGCTCAAACCGTGGTCTTCCCACCGTAGTGCAAGAAGTTGTTGGGTGTAGCTTCACACACTGCTCTGTTTTGTAGTCTTACCGTTTTATCATTGTATTCAAACGCTAAACGTGAACTGAAGCTGGGTGATAGTTTATATTCTGTTTGTCGGCCAGGTTTTGATATTAATTAAAATATGCAGCAAACTCAGTTTATTTGTTGTCCATAAGTTGATTTGCTAACAGCTTGACAGCAAAATGATTGTTCTGCTTCTAATTTGGATTTATATCCATCATTATATACATTTATGAATAATTAGTGGTAATGAATACTCCTCATGTCTCCTCCCCTCCCCCCAACAATGGGTAGCAGGTGATGGTCCTGCTGTAACTAGACATATCTGTCGTCCCTACATGAAAGCCTGCGGTTGTCTGCATTCGCACGTCTTGGCAGGCCGGTAGCCGTGCTCCAGCCCAAGATCTTCCCGTTTCGGGTCGGCGCCCCCATCAGTGAGGGAGATTATCACTGTGTTTGGCACTTGGGGGCCACCAGGCGTAGACGTCGGCCTCACCCGGAAGACCAATGTGAGGAAGTGTAAATGCCATGTTACCGTGGCGATCGCCATGCATCGTGGAAACCTGATTTATCAAGACTGTGCTTTGATGGCTCAGTGAGCTGTGTGCGTTAACCTCGCCCCCCCCACTGGAGGTGTGAGTTACTGCATTCAGATTGAGAGCTCTTGATCATCTCATCTGTCATAATATTACACCCCCTGTGTAACCTGGCCCAGTGACCTGGCTGTGAAATGAAACTGACATATTATATAAATGAATACCGTGTAATTACAAGGGTGCTTTTTGAGTATCAGTGTTGAGTTTTATTTACATTAATGATATGGAGACTGCTTGACATGTGTATCACATGTTTTGGGACCGACTGAGCTGTATAAAATGAGTAGAGTAATACCCAGTGATTTTTGACTCTTCTTTGTATTCCCACATTTCCAGGTTTAATCCTATGGGATCCTTCCTCTCACTTTAAGGAAATAGGGGTTGTCTCTGCATCCCTGCTGCTGTCTCCCAAGGCACCTTCCTCACACAGGGCAAGCAGGCCAGGCCTACTCCTTGCTGGGGAGGCAACTTTCATCACTCCCTGATTAATGGGCAGCTGATCCCCCACTGGGACTGGAAAAGTCTTTTAAAAGGCACTCCGTCTCCCCCCTCGATATCAAAACAAGAGCTGTTTTTAGTCCTGTGTTTTTCCAAGGTGTAACGTGCCTGTATGTGTGTGTGTGTGGGGTGGGGAGGGGCTAGGCAGCACACCCCTAAGGGACAGTATGGGGAGTGAGAACTTGTGTAACGTGCATGGTTCTGGATGTGGATGGGGCCCAGCCGCTGTTGCCATGTGGGGGGGGCTGATCTGTTTCCATACGTCTCTGGTAGAACATTTCGCTGTGAGCTGCGTCATGTGATCTTAATGGTTATCTGCGTTTGATGAGCTATTACCACCAGATTACACCGCTGTTAATAATAACCTGTTAGCCTGGACTGGCGCCCCAAGGTGTAGCAGAGAAGTGAATGTAATGAGGTGTAAAGGATTAGGCTGGGATTCGAGTTCAAGGGCTAAATATCATCTACTGCCACTTTGGTAAACAAACAGACTATTGACATGGAATTTTCAAGTACAATGACTAAATTAGCATTGACGTGGATGCAAATAACTCCCACCATCTGTGTGTAGGTACTGCGTGACTGTCTGTCTCGTGTCAAATAAGGAAAGTGAATTTGATTTATTTATCTACAGCAGTGCCCTGGGGTAAAAAGAAGCTTCCAGAAAAACAGCGGGATGAGTAAGCCCAGGGAATGGAACGCCAGAAAGTTCAGCATGGAAAATTCACGTTGGCTTGCACATTGTTCTGGATTAACGCATCTGCCAAACGAATAAACAGCTATAGTAATAACATGACAAAAGGACAAGTTGGCAGGAGAGTATGGCCTGAAAGATGCAGAAGCATGAGAGCAAACGTGTGTGTTTGAGGGGGAGTCGGTTGGTGGATGCGTTCCTCCCGCAGACCTGCGTACTGGGGCTTGTCTGCAGGTCTAGCCCTCATCCATGGCATGCTTCTGGGTGCGTGTCACAGGCCGTCTGACCCTCACAGAGCGCCTTTGGGATACTCTACAGGCCAAAAAACGAAACAGTCTCTTTGTGGGAGCACATCTCACGTTAAGCCTTGCACCATGTGCAGGCCAGCCTGTCTGTCAACAGCTGAGCGGCGCCCTCCAGAGGTCCTTTGCCTGCACTAAAATAATTTTACTTTAGAACCTGGTGGTTGTAGAGCTCGTCTGTCTTTCATCTGTAAGTGAACATTTCTGGCCCAAATTCAAGGGCTTGAAGGACTGGCGAGGTGCCAGTTTCCTGCTAGGGAGAGAATGCGTGGTGGTGGTGGTGGGGGGGGGTGTGTGTAAGTGCTTTTTTCCCTCTGATGTCGTAGTATAATAGTTAACACATATTACTGTGCTGGTAGGCATCAGTGCCCTGCTAGTTTGGCGGGTTTCCGCAGTGTTTTTCCATCCCCGTCACACTCAGTCTGTCTCCTGTTTAGGATCTAGCTCGTGTCTTCCTGTTTGCATGGGAAACTGATGCCCAGGTTCAAAAGTTTAGTCTGGTCAGCTTCCCATGAGCCCTCGGGCTCCGCATGGCGTGGAGGCAGTGGAGTGGGGGCTTTTTTGGAGCAGGCCTCCTGCACCGGTCCACACGCACATGGGTGGATGACGCTACGCACCCCGGAAATCTGCTCCTCAAGGCCAGCTTCATTTCCCAGCACTGAGCCGGACTTTCGTCAGATCTCAGCAGCCCGTTCAACATGCCTTTCGTATTAAAGTGTGGCCGGTCTTCCTTTGTGTGTCCTGCCGCTTTTCCCGGGGTGCACTCGGAATGCCTTTTCCATCCTTTAACGTTGATTCACTGCCTCCGGTCTGATCAAAGTCCGCCAGTGGCTGTGGGCTTTACCTGCAGCCTGTTTCACGGCTCTTTTAAGACCACAGGTGTGTTACGGACATCGATGTCTCAGCACCAGGTTGCATTACCCTTGTGATCCTCTGTTCAACCAGCATGGTGTTTACTTCTCTATCTGAGAGCCATAAATGAACGTCAAGCTGACATTCATGGTCAAGAGCGTCTACTAGATGTTGAGATCCTGAAGAACCTGCCCTGGGTGCTGAATGTGCTTTCAGAGTGGACCTCAGATGGCTTTCTTGGAGAGCAGTTTTCTGTCTTGATATAAGTATGACTCCAAAGTAGTGATGCAGTGAGTGAACCTTCCCATTGGTGACTTTTTTGGTTCCCAGTGGGGCTAAATAGGCAGTGATTGTCAGTGCACCATAACCCCTGCTGTGACCAATGTGTCTCCACCCCCCTCCAGTACTGCTAACCTCGTGAATCTGTGGTACTGCTTTTTCTCCCCATCCTCAGGCTCGCTGGTTCTGGGATGCTTATTTCAGCTCCATGAAGGCCATCGGCCTCACGACGCTACAGATCATTAACGACCGTATCTACCCCTATGCGGCACACACCTACGAACAGTGGAACAACCCACCCGTAGTGGTGAGTAATGGTATTGTGCGCCATGGTGTCTGAGTTACTGTATAATGCACATGAAACACACTTGGCCTTTGAATTCCAGCTCTATTGGATGTACTTTGGGAAACTGTTAATGGTAGTTCTGACTGAGGATTTAACTGTACACAAAATTCATGGTTCGGTACAAACCTCGGTTTTGGCTTCACGGTTCAGTGCAGTTTCGGTACAACTGGGGAAACAGAATTTGTTTTGAATTTATTTATTAAAACTGCAAGCAAACACAATTAGGAACATCTGTAAACCAAAAACAATTCGTCTGTTGACGCATATGAATAACAATAGCTAAGAGACGCTTATTTGCACATCGTAAAAATAGATATGCAAAATAAAATTCAGCAGTTAAAAATATGAAATCATAACAATCAAAATGAACACAATTCTGTGTTCTCTACTACCCAATATGGTAGCTTACCTGTAGCGATAACTAGCACTGCCATAATAATTTTTTCAGTCTGGTCTGAATTTCCTGGCCACAGTAAATGTCACAGGGAGACTAACTCACAGAGGCTGTTCCCGCCTTGCTCCGGTCATGCACACACTCGCATTATGTCGCACCAAATTAGTTAGCATGTTGGATGTGTTTCCAGCAGCATATCCGAGTTCGCATTAATAGGTGACAGACGATCTTTATCTTAGCTACTCTCGCTCCGGTGTTGGTGTAGTTTATTAGGGAACCAAAATGTTTCCAAACTGACGATCTTGACTTACTAATCCAGCTTTACTTGTAACCAACTCACAGCCACAATTAGCATATTTCTTTCATGTTGAATATCTATTTATGAATTTAGGTTCTGCTCATGTTAGTAAATGCATTGATTGGTTTTATTGTGCATTCCAGTCCAACAATGATGTATAAAATGGTACATGATGGATACACCCTAGTAGAGACCAAAGTCACTTTAGTTAAATGCTTCAGCTCGTAACTATTTACCACCATTCTGACCAAGGTGCTGATTTCTTTAGCCTCTATGGCCACTTTGCTGAGTGTTTTCTTGGAAATACTGCAAATATGCAGCTCTGTGGGTAGTACAGTGGCTCTGTGGGTGGCTGTGTGACCTGTGTGTGTGTGTGTGTGTGTGTGTGAGAGAGAGAGAGAGAGAGAGACGCGACGCAACAGCAGACTGCGCAGCATCTTTGCGGCTGAGCCGTCGGGGGAGGCAGACAGTTAGGCTCTGCGACTAGGATGCCGAAACTGTAAATCAGTCGGGGCGTCACCCTCAGGGTGGGCCTCTGGCTCCAGTCGAGCCGCCGGTTCCCAATGTGCGCGCCACATGCTGCAGGGCTCCTCGGATCTCCTCGGCTAGCACCTTCTGGGTCTCTGAGTGTGGAAGTTGTTCTGAGCGTGTTTGGGGCCATGGGGTTGAGGTACTGCCTATAGATGCTCATCAGAGAAGAGGCTGCCGTCTCCCTTTCATAATGGGTGTATGCTTCTTGAGACGTCAGGGCACCCAGAATGCCAAAGCCCAACTCTTCGGCCATGCTACCTCCACGCAATTATCCCATCAAGCTCTGCGCTCACTTGTCATACTGCCACACAGAGCTGGGCTCATGTCATTGCGCGTTAGCAGTGTTTGTTTGTGCTGACTCTCCCGTATGAGTCATGGTGACAGAGATGATGGCTTGGCTTTGTCTGTGTTTTCCGTATTGCCTCTGGTCATCAAGCATCCAGGAGCTCAGTGTCCCTGTGTTTATTTCCCAGAAATCCTCTTCTTCTGTGTTACTCAGTGATGGGACACTTTTGCATATAATTGCTTGTGCATGTGTACTTCACTGGCGTGGCCGTACTGTGTTTAATGTGTCAGCGCCACACGCATGGGATTCTGGGGATTCTGATGACAGAACACCACTTAGAATACATGATCAAGTATAATGTTAGCTGTTGTGAATCTCCCCTGACATCTATATACCTGAAATCTCTGAACGTGTAGTTGTCGTCCTGAAGTGTTCCTGTACAGTAGACGTCCATGCTTCTGTTTACTGCTGGCTTGGCCCATACAACGGCCTCATTCTGCTTTGTTGCTGAATTAAAGGAAGTATTTTATTTGTCAACTGTAATGAAGGTGCTCCCAGCTGCTGCTATCCTCACACTGGCTCCCTCCCTGTGGCAAGCGCATGCCTCCCCCCCTCCCCCCCGAGGGCCCTCTACTTCCCCGGGGTAAACACTGTTGTTTTATGGCGTGGTACTTAGCAGTTACAACGTGCAGATTGGGTTGTGAGAGAAGCCTCCAGCGGTCAGTGGTCAGCTCTGTTAAGTGGATGGTCCTGAGTAGGTCTCCTCCCCCAGTGCTGCTTTCTGGACAGGGCATGTCCCAGAGCAGTTATTCAGATATTCTGACAGTGGCTGAGCGATTGCAGAAGGGAAGAGCTTGGCTTTTATCTGCCCATGGAGGCCTCTCCTCTCTAGGATTAATGGGGCTTTACCAGAGCCTGAGTCTGCAGGAGAGAGAGGCTGAGGTCACATTGTGCTGAGTGGTTATGGAGGACAACTTCTCTTTAAACCTGATATGCCTACAGATGCGAGTCTTCACAAGTTAGCATCGCATGCTAATTCAAAGGTCATTAAATTTGAGAGCAGAAAAGCATCTACCAGCATTATTTCCTGAAAACCGTAGCATGTGCAGTGTAGTCAAATGTTTCAATCGTTTGAAAATGTGTTGCTGAGACAGTGGGATGATTTGATGGTCGCCAAGGTGTGTGATTCAAACAGGACTGTGACTACTCTTTCCTCTACCCATCGTAGAAATGGTCGAGTGTAAACAGCCCCCTCTTCCTGCCTCTGATCCCCCCTCGCTCCCCGGGCTTCACTGCTGTGGTGCTGACCTATGACCGCGTCGAGAGCCTCTTCCGTGTCATCACCGAGATCTCCAAGGTGCCTAGCCTGGCCAAACTGCTGGTGGTGTGGAACAACCAGAACAAGAGCCCACCTGAAGGTAAGCACCCACGCTCTCTAAGCATAGCTTCAGTTGAATATGTCCGACCCTAACCCTAACCCTTCATGCCTCCAAGCAAATGCAGGGTCATTGGACTTGGGCCATGAATGTGGTCTGTTTGTTGGCAACAGTCTTTTTAATCCATAGTGATTTTAGAATCTTAGCTTTGTTTGGTTACTTATTTAAAAATATCCTATACACGTTGGGTGTTGTGGTGATCATCAAAACAGTGTTTCACAACCACTGCTCTGCAGACCAATAGCTAACAGCTTGTAGTGGGCCACAGAACTGTAGCAGGAAAACGTGATTTGCTCCTAATGGGCAACCACATGGATGCAACCCCAGTTGCCACCCAAGAAATTTCCCCGGTCAACAAAATTTTCTGCAGAGATTGAGCAGGGCGATATAAACAACTTAACATATTGTCATTACTGATAAAGTAAATTATAAGAAGAATTAGAAACTTCAATATTCTGTCGATAAGCAACATTGCTTCATAGCACACATCAGGCTATGATGGGCCAGAAATGAATTGATTTCCAACCAGTAACATGGTCGTCTTTTAAGAACAAACTACCTGTACTCAACAAATGCACAACAAGGCTGGTTGAGTTAGCGGGTGGCATGCTACTGTTTTGGGAATATCATGGAAAAGATGAGTACTCCCTCAGGAAAGTTCAGTGTTGGTGAGGAAAGGGACAGCTCAGCAGTCACATCATCTTTTAATGGAGGAGAGATTGTGGGTAAACAAGGTAAAAAAATGTTCATGGTGTGGCAGTACGTTTTGTGGTTTTAAGTTTGACACACAACAGACTGGTCCTATGTACTGTAAACTCTGCCATAAACTTGGAAGTACTGCAAGCTTATTTCACCCCTTGAAGCATTGCCATCCAGTAGAACCCAGAGAATGTAAGTGCTTACTGTCATGAGCAAGTAGGGTTTCCAGTTTCAAATAGTGTCATGTTTTGGTTAAAAATTTAACTATGGGACACCAGTCAGGCAGTCAGAGAAAAAACCCAGCAACAAACTGTACTGTCGGCGTTCTCTAGCGTTACGTCTTGTGAAAAAAAAGTTTATTTTTGCGTGATTACAGTCCGCAGTTTATTCAGTATGTCATCTTTTTTCATGTTCTGAATTTTAAGCAAAGATGGAGTTTTTCAAGTAGTAGCTTGAATATTATTGTTATATGTTGACTAACGTGAAAAATTTACATAATATTTTTAGCAAAATTTACCTGTCTCCCATGGGATGCCGACAAGGTAGATGATAAATAGGTAGGCCATGTGGCTGGAAAGGTTAAGAAACAAAGATCTAAAGTCAGACGGCACCGATTCTGTTAATTGGCCCTTGACATTATGATGTGACCCATAGCTCTGTGCTGTTTTGTTCTGTATTGAGATTTTTTCTTTCAGATGTATTCACTTAGGGCAGAAGGTAACCTGATTAAGGAGCTGGACTTGTACCCTAAAGGCCCTGGCTTCATCGGGCCACTAAACCTTAAGTGGGAGTAGCTGCCGGCCGTTAGCCACATTGACCGTTATGGGCAAATAGACCAGCTAAGAGCTAATATAACAGGAGCGATAGTAAATCTGCAGGTTATGGCAGCCTTGGTGCTGATTTTGATATATGCAGACCTGGCCAGCAGGCACTCAGCCTCCTGTTTGTTCCTGGTGCCCTTCCTCATTTACATTTCACGTTATTTATGACCTCATAGGCACGCCGATAGTAAGCTGATATTCCCTGTTTCCAGCCCTAATGATGTCGGCTGACACTCCCAGGCCTTGTTTACAGAGCACAGAAATGCAGTGCATCCTCACTGTAGATTTCGGCAGCGTGATTATACGTGGGAGGGGCTTTGAAGTGGCCTAATGGGACACTGATTCCTTTGATTAGTGGTGTAAGTTGAGCCTGGCTAGTGCTGTGTGACCTATTAAAGTTAACTGGGCCTAATTCTGGGTGAGGTTCGGGTTACTATACTGATCAGTCATGGTACTTTTGCCTTATGGGGTTTATTTATTAATTCTGTACCATTGAGCCACTCAAATCCTTGTTAATTGCTATAATCGTAAACCAGGAATCACTGCTGTTAACTTTTTTTGATGGTGTGCCGTTTTCCCTTGTATTAAGTGAACTGAATAAAGAGTTTCTTTTTCCTGTATGCCTCGAGGCCTGCTGCCTCTCACTGGGGCAGACGGTCGCAGACATGTGAGCAGCTCAGCGCTCGAATGCAGGAAGCTCGTCGGCCTTGTCCTGCCAAGCCGAGGCCCCCGTCACCTACAGGCTCCGTTAGCCGCACGGACGAAAGCCAGGGCCGAACCTGAGATGCGCAATCAGGAGCGAGCTGGAGGTTTTCTGATCGTCTGCCTTTGGGGAAAATGGGCTGAACTGCAAAGACACAAAAGTCGCATTATTGCTCCTCTGCCCGATCCGTCTGGAGTATCTCGGGCTCCATCAAAAGGGACGTCTGGTCCCAGGAAAGAGTTCATAGAGCTACACGCTCTGCCTCTGTTCTCAATGACTCCAACTGTTGCGCAACCCAAGAAAGAGACTTTGTTTTCCTTGCCCTGAAAAAAGAAACATTGGAACAATCTGACTTCATTGTACTGAGAATTTATATCACAGTTCAAACCAACGCGCTGTTTCTCTTTATCTGCAGCTAATGCCATCTCATCATGGCTTGGGAGGTGTTCGGACGATGGTTGATTGCAACCTTTTCAAATGCGTTATTAGACTGATCTGACTACCATGAGGCCCTGACTTCTTGTTGCTGGTCTTTTTCTTTACCGATCCCTCCCTCCCTCGCTCCCCAGAGTCGCTTTGGCCAAAGATCGCTGTTCCACTCAAAGTGGTGCGGACGAAGGAGAACAAACTGAGCAACCGCTTCTTCCCCTACGACGAAATTGAGACCGAGGCTGTATTGGCCATTGATGATGACATCATCATGCTGACCTCGGACGAACTGCAGTTTGGTTATGAGGTGAGCGCAATGTTCCTCTCCATCTCAAGCATACAAATCAGCTCTGTGGTTTAATGTCCTAACATAATGGTAATGCAGACTTCCTGATTCCTTAAAAAAGCTTTCACTTGACTGCACTGTCTTGTTTAGCTCAGTTTTCCCTCCCTTGCCTTTAAGCAGACCGAGCAGTTCTAAGCTGTCAATTTCTCGTTTCCACCAAAGAGATACGCTTTGAACTCAGAATGTGAACCCAGCGTGCAAAAAGCAAGGCTTGAGTCAGGGCCTCTCTGCTTTCCTCACGAGCCTCATGGAGCGGTCTGCTCCAGGCTCTGCGTTTTATTTCTGAGAGGCGATGACAGGCCCGGCTGACACTGCCCATGACTGTAGGATTAACTGCTGCTTGCCTGGAGGCATTTAGAGGAGATTGCTGTCCAGCCGCTGCCTCTGTGACATTGAGGCAATTGAGGATAATTTGGGGTAATGACATGAAATGGGAGGCATGGTCATGTCAGCTTTGTGGATGTCGTGGTCTGAGGCATGATGTTGGTCTTAAGACCTCAAGATTTCTTATCCAGGGAAAACTTCAGGTCTGTCCAGTTGGTCTAAGTGTTGAGTAAAGAAACCAATAACATTAATATGGTGAAGCACTCAGGACAAACTCATTCATTTCTCTCCTACATACTGTGTTTCTGTTCTTCTATTATTTTTGAGATATGTATCATCAGCTAAAATTATTTTCTTCCTATCATTCTGTTTATGCATATTTTGCAAATTAGTCATTGCCTGTCAAACAGCTGACTTGCATGTACCAGGCCCCCTATAATTCACATTGTAAATCCCATGACGTTCTGCGGGAAAATTAAATGCAGATTAAATGAGCAAAGCCTCACCTGACCTTAACACTTATGTGCAATGATTTGCAGACACCAGGCAAACCCTTCTAGAGCGCCAATGCAAAGACAAGCGTGTAACTCTTGTTCGGATTCTATGTGTAGCTCCAGATGAGTATGAGGGCACATTTAATTATTTGATTGGCAGTGCCTGACTCTACACCCTCACGTTGTTTCGCACTCAGGTGTGGCGGGAGTTCCCTGACAGGCTGGTGGGGTACCCTGGCCGACTACATCTATGGGATCACGAGATGGGCAAGTGGAAGTATGAGTCTGAGTGGACCAACGAGGTTTCCATGGTGCTCACTGGAGCAGCCTTCTACCACAAGGTAAGGAGGCCATGCCTTGGCAATACTATCTGGGCCAACTGTGGTCACACCACCTGACCTTTTTACTCAATCTGAGGTGTTAAAGCCAAAGCTTAGGTGAAGGTTATCTACCAAAGACCTTTCCTGTCATGTATTTTTCTGTTATGCCCATGTAATGAAAAAAATCAGACTGACAAAGACAGTTTGTTCCTTCCAGCTGGTTTAGTACATTAGTGATGTAAACATTAATTACATGCTGTCATAGACCATGCTTCTCCTGAAGGCAGTGATTTACACAGCTCCTCTCTTCTCTCCTCGCCCAGTATTTTAACTATCTGTACACATACAAGATGCCAGGTGACATCAAGAACTGGGTGGATGCCCATATGAATTGTGAGGATATCGCTATGAATTTCCTTGTGGCTAATATCACTGGCAAGGCCCCTATCAAGGTACGTTCAGCGTGTAAGATGTTTCATTTTCACATTATAGGAGAGAGCTTGGTTGGTGCTGTGGCTTCATACCTCTTCGCAACATCCACAGACATGTCTCTCACTGTGAGTGTGTGCCCTGGTATATGTACCGGCATCCTTTTGGGGATTCCCTGCAACATTCCCTTGACTTCTTAGGGACTGGCTCCGTGCTCATTGTGACTGAACTGAATCACTGCTTATGGAAATTGTATGGATGGAGAGACCTTGTGTAAGAGAGCCAAACATTTCTTGCTCATAAGTTCATAGTAAATGAAGTCCAGTCAGTTCATCTGGGGTTCATTTTCCTGTCAATGAGTGTAGGCTTTTATTTTGCATACTTGTTGATTGGGGCAATTCAGGAAGCCACTGCAAAAATGTTTGAGTGATCGAGTAACGTACTCCGTGGCAGTGGGACTATATGGGACATGTCAGCCATCCAAAAACTCATTCCTCTTGAGCAATGAAAGGATGTCTATCCTCTTAAGAATGCAGCATTCCATTGGCCTCATGCAAGCTCCCATTCCGCAGCAGAGCAGAGCTAAACTAGCTTGCTTAGTGGTTGACCAGCCTGTGCCCCATGCCCGCCCTGTTTTTCCAATTTGGCAGTCCTGCTCCCTGCTCTTGTGTAATGGGCTGGGGGGGGGGGGGTTAGGAAGCCGCAACTCATCATCTTTATGGGCAAGGCGGAAAGGGTTGTTTGCGCGAGGCACGTGGGCATGGAAACTGCTGCCGTTGGAGCCGAGTTACAAGGCATGTCATCAAGGGTGCTCCCCCGCCAGCCACTGCTCAGCCTAAGGACCGCTGCCCCCACAGCTGCCAGTGTCTTGCTAAGCAGGCCTGTCCAGGCAGGGCTCACAAGATCTTACTGCATCAGCCATCCTGAATGGTGGCAGTTGGCACAACAGCAATACGTGTAGCTAAACATGCAGCCATGTGCCAGTATATGTCAAAGATCTGCTGTTGGGCACTTCAGCAGGGTTTAACCTGAATATTTAAGCCATATAAGTTTCTATGGTTAATAAAAACAAACATAAAGCAACAAAAAAGAAAAGGTGTTTGGTCCTTGTTCTCTAGAATGAAAGGAGGTTGTTTGGGGCGCTGAGCCTGTACCTGTTGCTTTTATACAAGGGTGGGTATTGGGCTTTGCAGAGCAAAAAATGAGAGGTTTCCTCCCTGACTGTTCTCAGGTCACCCCCCGGAAGAAGTTCAAGTGTCCTGAGTGTACGGCTATCGACGGGCTGTCTTTGGACCAGACCCACATGGTGGAGAGGTAGGGATTTCATACCATGCATGGTCAGCCACAGGCACATAAAGCCTTCAGATCAAAGGGTTCAGCCTGCTCAAGGCATAGTGAACCTGTGTTAGTTTAGGCTTTGTCTGCTATTAAAGAATGGCACTAACAGGTTTATAGTGCTATAGGTCTGGAGTAGCCCTGCTTCTCCAGACCTGACCAGTTAGCCCTGGGCCATCAAGGAACATGATTTGCTGATGTGGACTGAAGACTGGACTGGAGCTTTATGTTTAGTATGAGTGCCTCATTCCCAGTCTGCTTGACCACCAGTATGTAGGAGAGAAAGGGGAGGAAGTGACCAAGTGGACAAACTGAGCTTCTTTTAAAGGGCAAAAAAACACGTTGAAAAACAAAGCTGATTCTGTCAGGATGAGCGATCACTGTTTCACGTGGCCTGGAGCATTCATTACGTGCCTGCTTGACCTTGGGAGTGGAGGCTTTGGGTCGGGCCAAGATGGATGGGGGAGGGGGGGACCCCTGCTGCAGCTGCCCATCAGGCCTCCCACGCCCTCCCTCCCTCCCCGCTGAAAACACAGAGCCCTGGGAATGCCAGGGATTCTGGAGGATCTCCTCTGACCTCCACCTCCTGTATACTCCACTGGGAAGGAACCCTCTCTCTCTCCATCTGATACTCCTGTCACCTGACACCCATCTCTTTAATGATCAGATGCCTACTGCAAGCACCAGAAGCACCACTACATAAATCACTCTTTCAGTCGTAATGAAGACACAAATTCAATGTCACCGGCACAAAAAGGTTCCATGACTTGGTTTACAGCCAGCCAGATGTGGAGTAAATGTAGGTCTGTCTACTGGTGAATTTAAGTGTAATAGTAACAAATTGGAGACAGTAAGATGTTTCTCCAGGTCAAAACAAACATTGATGGTCTCTATTTGTTGTGGTGATGTACATACTAATGGATTTCAGGGCATCTCACTGACCCATCTCCTCTCTTCATCAGGTCGGAGTGCATCAACAAGTTTGCCTCTGTGTTTGGGACCATGCCGCTCAAGGTAGTGGAGCACCGGGCCGACCCGGTCCTCTACAAGGACGACTTCCCTGAGAAGCTGAAGAGCTTTCCCAACATTGGGAGCCTCTGAAAGGAGACCTCTGGATGTTCGCCCCTTGGTCCTCAGCCACAGCATCTCGTTCCCACCCTCAATCAGACCCTAACTTCAGGCTGTTTCTGTTTCAGATCCCACCTCTTAACCATTCCAACAACTTCTTTTTTGTTTTATTTGGAGGCAAATGGCTTGTCTACCCAATGCAGTTCTTAGATTCCACAGAGGAAGCACATTGGGGTTAGAGGCGCAAGGTAGCCCTTCTCTTAAGTGGTTCCCAAAGACACTAAAAGAATCAGGCCCCATCATGGGTTCACATGTGAAACCTGGTAACAATGAATGAGTGTGTTTGTATGTGTGTGTGTGAGGGAGGTGGAAAAACAGCATGGCAGCAAATGAATTACCCTAACAAAGACCAGCATGAAGTCATAGCAGTTTGGTGAAGGTTTCGAGCTTCTCGGCATTGATTCTGGAACATGGCTCTTTCCAGCAGTAGGTCCAAAGGGTTCAATTATCATCTCTGCACATTTAATGAACTCTTCAGTGGACACTAAGGGCATTGGCTGTACGAGTCAAGTTGAGGTGAGATTTCTTCTGTGTCATTTACTGTATATTGGTCAGTGCATATTTAAAGACATAGTTCTGGAATTAGCGAGCGGTGAGTTGTGCTGAAAATGTCTAGAGTGGCACTGGCCCTTTATTTTGTCATTGGCTCATCTACTTGGAACAAACAGTCAGCACATGCCTCTCTGGGCTGGAAGTGGGGTGTGTACGGTATGCATGAGACGCTCTGTGTACGCATCTGCTCTTTGTTGTGCTATATTGGTACAGCCAGAGCCGCAGACACATCGGACCCAGCTGATAAACTGCACGGCCTAACTACACTGCAAGATAAATTGAGTAGTTGACGTTGCACATCGAAGCTGAAAATTGACAGGATGTTTAGTAAGAGACTGCTGTTGAACATAGTCATACCTTGAGTTTACTTTCTGTTTTGGATCCACAGGTATCTGACCTAACTAATCCAGGAACGCTTCTTCAAAAGATGACTTTTGATAACTGTAAGATGTAATATAATTTCAGATTGAGGCTCTGTTATTATTCTTGGGTGATTTCCAGGTGAGGCTCTTTCAAGCAACTGTTCAGTGTGTTTGTGGTTGGAAGAAAAGATGGATCCCCGCTCTGCCAGGTGTACATGTCGCCCACAGATACAGACAGTGTCATTTCGAAACAAGGGTAATATTTCACAACATGTGCATTCATTTTTGTTATTTTTTTAAAATGTCAATATTCATCTTTATTTTTTACTTTTATTAATCCTATGGAAAATAATAAAGATGTCAACCAAATGAATGTGCAGCTAAATTACGGTTCATTGTTGATGAGTGAACAAATAGTGATGTGAGAAAAGGAAAGCCAGCAGTTCTGTGCAGGATGCAGGCTGGTTCTGCTGTTTTTCTCTGCACAGAAGGTGGATTTTTCTTTCTTAGTTTTAGCTGCATGTTATATTGATTTACAATGAAATTATAAATCTGATATAAAAAGGGAGATTGGCACTTGTGGAAATTGATACCTATAGTGTAGTGCAAATAGCGGGGGGGGGGGGGGGGGGGGGGGGGGGGGGGGGGGGGGCGGGGGGGGGGGGGGGGGGGGGGGGGGGGGGGGGGGG
>JAODJX010000007.1:24029008-24046090 GCA_026776945.1 Isichthys henryi | reverse complement strand
ACACACACACACACAGCATTTCATTCAATTTTGCCGTGAAACAGAACTTCCCCAAAACATGATTTATTTATTTTTTTGCATAAACACTGAGAAAATACTGTTAGATTACAGTTTTGTGTTGCGGTGTTTTATTGATGACCAGTATGCTTTAAAAACACAAATTAAAATGAAACAACCGTTGCCAAGCCCACTGCAAACATGCACACACATTCTCCACCCTTCATTTTTTTAAAGAATGATATACTTTTTCTGTGAAAGTGAAACCTTTCATTGCTTCCAGATTGAATGCTTGTAAGCTTTAGAAGCTTCTGGCCTGTGTGGAAGTTTAGTGTAGAATTCCCTCAAGATATTAAAGCGGGGAGAGTAAGACTTGAGAGAATATATGTGGCTCCATCATTTCAAAAACACAACAAAGATTCCTGTGGAGTATTTAGGGTAATCGTCCTGGGGGGGATGTCTTTCCCACTCAAAATTGGTGGGAACTGTTCACCCACTGTGGGCTGGCTTACATGAACAGTCAGTGCTCTCCGCTGGGGTGCCTCCCACTTGATTGAACAGGACCGAGCTCTAGTCAATGCAGAGAAGTGTTTCACTTGTTTACAATTATTTGTCTAGTTATGCTCTAATCAAAAGAGATCAAAAACAGACATACCTTCTATCAGATCTGCATCTACTGGAACATAGTGTTGGTCTTGGAAATGGCATGATGAGGTTGCAAATCAGCATGTGATACTTTATGGGTGTGTTATTGGTCTCGGTCTAGTTTCCATCTCAGATGTTTTAAGTGCAATAAGGAACAAAAATGTAAGCTTATTAACATGATTAAAGGTAAGACATTTAAATGCAGTAAAATCCAGCTTACAGCTGTAAAAACTTAATGTTTATATACAAATTTGAAGCCATTGGGTTAAATCAAATGCAAACAAAAAATAACCTTAAATTTTCTCCTAAGGTACAATAATAATACTTTACAACAAGTTATATTTATAAAGATGCTTAGTTTAAAACTGCAAATACATCAATTCATTTGCATAGAAAAAAAACACACGTTTCCAAAATTAATAATATAATACATTTTGTAACATTTTTTACTTCAGTAGTATTAGAAGTGTAGGGGACAATTTTTAATTGAGGGTTAACTTTAATGTAAAATACTGTCAGCCTTGTCACAGTCTCCTTAAACAGTGACTTGCAATGGCGAACATGGGATGAGATGAGTGAATCCTGATGGGGGTGTTTCATTTGATTAATTTAGTTTTACTCGTCTTTGCAGGTGAATGGGCACTTGATTAACAGAATAGTGTCTAAGCTGAGAGGGGCATTTCTGTGACCTCAGACTGCAGGCACATTGCATTCCCTTCACCATCTCTGGATTGCCCCCAAAGATATTTGCTGGTTCACCTGAGCTAAATCTTTTCCTGCGTTATGAAAGTACTGCTCCTGAACTCTGGATCTCCACGATATTTCAACACGTCCATTTTGCTTACTGCTGATCCAGGGATGACCCTCGACAGGATACCAGTCCATCACAGGGAATCCCAACCACTGCACTCATGCACTCATGTACTTTAGTCAGTCGAGAGATGCCAGTGTGTGGGGCTGCATGGCTTTGGCTGTTGGAGGATTCCCGCTGGACACGGCGAATACATGCAAGCTCGGCACACACAGGACCGGGGGGAGGGGGTGTGAACTCCCCCGCTTCGAGGTGTGAGGTGGCAGTGCTGGCCTGTGAGGTAGTGAGTGTTTCTGGTTGAGATCCATACAGATGTCAGATAGATGGACTAGTTGTTGCTATATTCCTGTAACCTTTCCATGTGATTAACCAAATGCTAGTTGGGAGGATTAAGATAAACTATATAGATGACAACTAAAAATAAGCAAATACGCTGGGTTCAGTGATGCCTTTTGCCGACTCCTATTTCTGGCCCAAAAAGGCAGCCCAGTACGATGTGTTCTGCGGCCACTCTGAGGCTCTCGCACCAACAGTCCCTGTCCACAGAGAACCTGGCCTTAATTAAAATGCCGCTTGTCTGTGGGGGAGCGACACAGAGCCCCGCGGCGCTGAAAGGGGAGCTCCGAGTGGGATATGTTTATTTTACATCGGCCCCCCAGCATAACTGCCTGCACTGTCCTTCCTGAAGCACAGGGGCTGCGTGGTCCTCCCCAGCCCCCCGACACAAATACAACCATTAACGCGACAGGAGAAATCTTAAGCGTGCCGGTAACATTCTGATTGGCTCTTCACATCTAATGATTTGCTGCGGTGCTGAGATGCATGATGCTGAACTCCCAGCACTGAAGTAGCTCCTATGTTACTGTGTTTGCTGTTACTCTGGCACAAGGTCCTGTTCTTCACATGGGACAATTACACCCATTTATCAATATGCTATGTTGTTGAAGTTAATGGACCAATAATATATATAGGCTTTGCATTGTGCTTCATCCCTCCCGAGTTTGGTTTTCAAATTGTGCCCCGACATTATGGGTGTGTGGTGTTTGTATCCTATACCTGTTTTTTGTGGGTTTACTCCCAAAAATCCCATGCCTCACTGTCTGTAAATATCCTGGTGTGTGCATGTCCTGCAATGGAGTGGTATCTAACACTGGGTGTTGCCCTGCCTTGTACTTTCTGCTGGCTGGGATAGGCTCCAGGCCCCTCCCATTGGCCTCTTACACGATCACTGATAATATGTAGTGCAAGGAAGCAATTTATGGGCAAATGAAGAAGTGGGAGAAAATAGGAGAAGCTCCCCATATTATTTCTCCAGTCTTATTAAGGTAATGCTGTATATTCAGAAGCTTCATCTATGGAACATCAGGAGCTGGAGGTTTTGTCTGAGATTCTAATCTATGGAAGCCACTTGGTTTGGTACAAATATGAGAAGTTATTTTTCTAAAATTCAGGGCTATAAAATGTAGTTGAAAACTTGAACCTTAAACTTGTAGACCTTGGGGTTCTGTACGATGGTCTGTGTCCAGCTGTGATGGGATCCATAGCAGCCCTTAGTCTCACATCCCGAATGAAACATGATGGCCGCGTTGGCGTATATCTCTGTTAAATCTGATGCGTTTGAGCTGTTCCTGATGTGTATCTAGACCTTCCTTAGGAAGATTTATCTGCTCCATAGTGACGGCTTGGATAGAACTTGAGAGAAGATCTGATGCGGGTAGCTGTGTCAGTCATGCCACTTAGCAGAGTGTCTAAGTCACCTGTCGTTTGGCTCAGCATGATGTGACTGACTGCAGATTAATTACTACAAGCTCACTGGGTGTTTGTTTCCATCAGATGCTGTCAACTCCCAGGTGATGGGGTCTGTATCAGAAATGAATGGCAGTTTTTGGGGAAATATTTCTGTAAATATGTGTACTGACCAATAAAAAAATCTTTATAAACCTCTAGAACCGTTTTGGCATCCAGCATACTTTAGCATGAAATTTGTTTTCGTAATTATTCATTGAGTTTTCTCAATGTTTCTTTTTTTCATTGTAAACATCATCCAACCCAGACAGTGGTTGTTCTTGATGCCGCAAACATCCATGACCTTCTTGGGTTGGAGCAATGGCTGGTCCTACTCACCTCTCGATTGGCTTTCCTTTGGTGTACCTTTGTCGTGAATCGGTAGCTGTCTCTGATTGGCCAGGTCAGCCAACTCTGTGAATCCCCTCATCACTGCCTCTCAGATCTCCCAAGGGAGGCCCCGGAAATAGTGAGAGGCCTCAAGGATTCCGGAGTGACAATTCTAATTACTAAGGTTGTTGTTTTTAGTTTAGATTTGTAGTTTTCTTTGGGTTATAGTTCAAACGGTGCTTAATGCTTGGCAAGCTGAGTGTTTACTTGTGTCTCCTGTTGGCTGGACCACTGATTGGGCTCCCAGGGGCTTATGGGTCTCATGTGGCCCAGGAGATGGCAGCGCTGTGCTCCTTGGCCTTCATTCGCAGCGTCGCGATGCTGGACGTCTTGCGGTCAGGGTCCATGTTGAGGTCGTAGCCATTGATGCCGGAGCCCATTCCTGGTCCGGAGAAAAGGCTGCCCATGTGCGTCTGTCCCCCGGGGCCCCCAGGGCTGGGTGCCCCCAGGAAGTCGGAGACGCCGCTTGCTGCGTGGGGGTGGGGCGTCATGCAGGAGGTGACCGTGTCACAGGGCACCACGCAGCCTGGCACTGGGGATGCCGTGCTGTTGCTCCCGATCCATGAAGGGTTCTGGATCTGGAAGAGTGAAGTGGACATCAGGTCAAATATCTGACTGATCATCACTCTGCCAGTCAAAGGAGGGAAGATGGGTAGAAGGTGAAAGGGAGATGGACAAGGTATTTCTGTTCTATATTATTATCATTACTGGTGCATCCCAAACTGTGTCACATCCTTGTTGAACAATTTAAAAACTGTGTGTATAGTATAATCAGATTATATAAGAGCACATTCAAATAAACCAGGGAAAAATAAAGTTTAGTGCTGAATTAGAAGAATCGAAAATGTGCTTAAAGCACAGTACAAGGAGGCTTACTGCAAACCACATTGACCTTGATAAGAAATGCTTCCTCTCTCCAGATCTAAACTGGTGCCTAAATGGTTTCCATTTGTGGCCATCATGCTTCTGAGTGCAGGCGCTGAACTTGCCCCTTTGTATCTCTTATTTATTGTGTACCTGAGTCACGTCTCCTGCCAGTCACCTTTACTGCAGATTGCTGACTCTTACTGCTGCCTGTCAGCATACAGAGACCACGCTTAGATTCATCGTTTTCATTTTGGGGTCTGATCGCCGATCAGAGAAAAGGTATCCAGATCTGCATTTATTCCTCAATATTTCTTTTGCGTCAAACAACCTACTTGATCGAATTTTTAAAAAGTCAAACAGCACTGAGTGGACAGCATGTAAAATGACGTAATACGGTTGCTGGTCCATCCACACCGTGTGTGGTTAATGGCAGGGAGGGGTGCTGAGTGTTGTAGCGTGGGATGGGGGGCTAGGGTGGGAGTTAGAGGCAGGTCTGAGTATCTGTAGGAGGGATGGGAGGGAGATGAAAGCCTGCTCGGGGAGATCCCCCAGATGTGTGTAGTGCAGCATTCCACAGCTGTGTCCGCGCCCCCCACCACCAAAGATCTTCCCGCACCCTCCGACCCCACAGAAGATTCATAATAAATGGGGGGGTTTCTGGGCCCCCACCAGGCACACACGCCCCAACCCCCCCCCCTACCTATGGCACCGCTGCGTCTCAGATCTGGAGGTAAGCCAGCGGTCCCGGATCCAGGAAGAATTCCCCATGCCGGTCCAGACTCCTGTCTGCACTGTCAGTGCTCTGCACATTGCACTGGGCCACTAATCCCAGGCTATGGAGACGCTCCACTCATCTTTTTCTTTTTGGTCTTGCTTAGCCCATCTGGCTCTGCCTAATAATATATTTATAGGAGCACCTGAGTGAGTTCTCCACAGTCCATAAAGTGTCTCTGATCTAAGAGCAGCTGACGGCTTGTAAACTTCAGCAGCAGAGCAGCGACCGTGGATTTCAAATGCACCCTTGGGAATTTAACTAGTACTTCCCACTTTAGTTTTTTATGTTCCATGCTGCCTCATTGGTCAGCTGCTCTATTGGTCCCCCCCACCCGCAGGCGTACCTGCGCATAGTTCTCAGGCCGTGTGAGCAGGGGCAGCTCGTAGGCGGTGGAGAAGTGCGTGCGGACCTGCTGCATCTGCCCGAAGCGCTCCCTCTTCCTCCACTTGGCGCGCCGGTTTTGGAACCACACCTGCAGGGAGGGAGGAAAGCATGGGGGTGAGGGGCGGATTAGAACTGACCAGTGGAGGTCTGATGGTGTGGCACACCAGCGATTCACAATTGTAGGAGAATAAGCCTTGGATTTATGAATCTGTGGGAATCTATGAACTTATATGTACTTTGCATAAATTTTACTCGTTTACATTTTGTCATATCTGGAGGAGTGCTCCCCCTCCAAAAAAAATGCTTGGTTAAAGAACTTCATCTGGTATCTGCTGAACTGACACGGTGAAAAGGCCCCCAGGCAGACCTGCTGGGATACTCAGATCCCTCCGAGGGGATATGATTTAGGGATGGATCCCCTCACACTTTCATGCATGTCTGGCGTGCATGCGTGCGTGTGCATGCATGTGTGCATGAGTGAGTGGTAGAGGGGGTTTCTTAAAAACACTCCTGCTAAGAAAGGGGGGCTGGTGACCTTTGAAGGCCGAGGAGCTGACAGAGTCTGTAAAGGCCCCCTCTTTGACAGCCCCTGCTATCAGAGGGATCAAACGCGGCATGGTGCTTGAAAAAATGTTCTGGAGGCCTGCCCCCCCCCCCACCCCATCGCCATCACGCCGAGCCGCCGTCCATGTGCAGAGCAGCGCTCCCTCCGCATGGTCCATGGAGAGATGTAATAAAATTGAGAGAGTCAGAATGATGCAGGCTCCCTGATCCAGACAGAGCCTCCCTGTCAGTAACTCATCACCATGGACCGGCCTGCCGCCCTCGCTATGCTCCAGCTAAGCCGAAACTGTTATTTACCTCTTATTTACAGAATACTGCTATGTGGCCACTGTAGAACAGTGCCAGCTTTCATCGCATCAGGAAATACTTTGACTCCAGTGTAAACGCGTGCAAAGTTTTGCAAAAAATTCTATTCTAATTCCATTGTATGTGTTTTTTTTCTTTGATTGTTTTGCCAATATACTTTTTGCTTGCAAAAGCTAAAGGCCCATCCACATTGCTGGAGCTGGTGCCAACAGAACATTCCCCTTAATCCACCATCAGCTTTTAGGCGCTGGCTTTGCCATCAAACTGCTCCATGTATTGCTTCCCATTTGAGACCATATTCATTATAGCTGTTGTATACTTCAGAGATTTCGCCTTAGTGTACAGTGTTCTGTTTTGCTACCTGGTGCAATAAACACTTATAGCAGGAGTATCATCTGTATATGTGATCCAGAAACAGAACCAGCATTCACTGGGGCTGTTATCTTACTTGAGTGGTTCCTGTTTCTATAGTAAAAAAAAAGATAATTGTCTCTGCCTTCTGTTCTGTTTATGTTTTGATTTTTATTCCTGTCCCCTGAGGCTTGAAGTGTCATCTTCAAAAAGCAGACCCTCTTTGGCTATCTCGGGTCATCATAAAGTCGACCTTGACTCTGAGAAAGGGCGTCGGGTCAGTCAGCTTGCAGCTTTTATATGCATTGATTTTTTTATTTTTATTTATTTTATTTTATTTTTTTTGCATTTTTAGCAACATATTTAAGGAGGGAGGGAATTAACAAAACCAAAAGTGACTGTTCAGGCTGGGGAGGAGTAGGAGAGCTGGGACGGTGTTCTCTGCCTCAGACATGCCTCATGCCTTTCCTCACGCCGGCAAGAACCCAAACAGACTCACAGATCCTCACAGAGCTTTTTACCCGAAGGGCCTTTTCTGAAGGGTTCTCAAGGTCCACATGATTAAAGCACTGGATAATTGTCTTTGATATGTGAGTTTAAGATGGTTGTTCTGAGATGTTTATCGCAAATATTCTTACATGTAAAGGCAAAGAGGGATGTAAATGAAAGCAGGCTTGGATTTGGACCAACAGTCTGTCACCCTGTCACTCAGAAATTTGTGTTTCTTTGCAATGGTAACTTGATACTGGCTTTAGGCGTTTTGGTAGCCATTCTGAGTATCAGTGTTTACCCTGTGGTTAATGAGGTTAATGCATTTGTTGTGTGAATAGGTTTTGCTATGACTATTAAGCAAAATAAAAAAAATTGATTGCTGCTATAAAATTTTATTGCCTATAAAAATGCATTATTGTGGTGATTTATTTAGATTTTGAAGTAGCGTAAACTGTCATAATACTTTTGATGAGCTTGATGTAATTGATATAACTGCACTGCATATTTTTTCTTGGCTTGATAAATGAAGTGTCTTATCTTTCTCTTCTCCATTAGCACTCCAACTCTCCCTCTCTCTCCCTCTCTCCATCCGGCTCTCCCTCTCTCTATCTCTGACTCTTTACATTTGAGGGGAGAACTTAGGAAAATGATGGGATGGAAGATTGTCCAAAGCAGAGGTTTGTTTTCTTTTCATGTTTAATTTCCTGAGGCCTAGGCCTCTGGCGTCGAATGGAATAACACGTGGTCCAAGAGAGGCTGCCATGATCTGCTGGCCTCTGCTCTCTCCAGCCCCCTAGCCTGTCTAGCACATGTCAGCGTGATTGTTATCTTCTCTTATTCTGATTCGTCTTTGGGGGAAATAAAAATAATGGTTTGGCCAATCAGAGGAAAAATGACCATGGAAATTACGTAATCACACTCTTTGTGATCCCTCACCTTGTAGATAATGATGAGGGTGTATTTCACCCACCCTCTGCTGGGACGGTAGCTCCTCACAGGAAAACATGACTGCACTACACACGTGTCGGTGATCCCTTAATTGGTCAGGATGTTGACAGCTTGAGCAGCTCACGGGCTTATTAAAGAGCTTTATTTATGTCCTCATATCGCGCAGGAACGCGAGGGCACGTTAAATCCAGCCATGTGAAGGGAGCTGGGTAGCGGGGACCTTTGAAGCCAAGCTGTTTCAGTGCAACCCTCTCCACCTGAGGGCAGTGATCTGCCATAGATGCTAATCGGAGCTGTGTTCTGGTGCCTGGCCGGGCCACTCAATAAGCACGTAATGCCCTTCATCTGCAGGCTTGCTGACCTTCCATTATCTTGAACTTGGGAGTGTAATAATTTTTCTAAAAGAAATATAACATAATTAACTGAAATCAATGCATTTTACATGTCATTTTTCTCCCAAAAAGGAATTCTCGATGAGCATTGTACAGATGAATAATGTGTCATTTTTTTTAGATGGCTACATTTTGTGATTGAGACATTCTTTCTTCAAAGCTTTAAATGACCACAAAGAGACACACAAAGAATACATTCCTTTCAAAACACTGGACAAACAATATATTTTATGCTCTCTTTCTTTTGACTTCAGGAGATTTTCAAACACTATTGCTACTGTTGTTACTAAAGAGTGCTGGACTGTCAAAGTATAATTTAAATAAAGTTCAATTAAATAGACGGCTCTGCTTGCATTGAGGATTTAGGTTCACTGTTTATCTAATGGACTCTGGTATATAGACCCCCCCTTTGTCTTTGAGCTGCTTCTCGGCGTGGATTGTATCCCCAAACCCGGTCATGACGTCGCTCTGTTTTCTAACTCAGCACAGTAAGGTAGTTTGTAGGCTGACAGGAAGTTTTGAAATACCCGTAACCTCAGACCATTCAGCTGTGTCTGAAACATATACAAACCAAAGCACTGCTCTCTCTCTACTCCTGAAATGTGTAGAGACTGAGCAGTAGTTTGACATTTCTAACAAACAATTTAAGACCCTTGGACTATATTTTAACTTTTTGATTTGTTTGTCAGTTTAAGCAAAGTCGTGTGAACCACTTCGAAGAACATTAGCAGCTGAAAGAAATATGAATGATTAATATCCAATTTGTAGAATTTACTGTTTTGTCATTGATTTATAACTCTCTACATGAAGCTACATATCACATTAACAGACTGGAATTTAATGTATATTATGTGTTTTGCGATCTTAGGATTTGCAGCTGCAGGAAAAGTCTTAGACCCTGTACATTTACCTCAGTGGAGGATTTAACACCTGCACTCTACACTGGAGAGGCACAGATTTCCCCCCATTCAGGGCAATAAAAAATAAACAGTACAGATCTAGGAGTTCTTCAGGGGTGGGGGTGGGGGGGCTGTCCATCAGAGCTGGAATGCCGCAGTCACCATGGGACAGAAGATCCTCAGGTCGGGCTCTGGATGGTGGATGTTGCCCTAGTTCCAGTTTGTAGGGCTTCCTGTCTAACATCTAAAGTTCTGTTGGTAACACTTTACTTGATGGCACACAAATAATATTCAACTTATGTATTAATTAACCACAAACTAAGTCTTAGTTACATATTAATCTCATGTTAATTCATCATTAATGAATCGTGAGGTATGTTTTTTCTCAAGCAATTAATATATTTGCTATTTCTAATTCTGTAACCCTTTGTGAACCACTGAAGGAACTAATGAGGAACTGTCAAAGGAACAAGTAATGAATAACATAAGTGAAATACTGATCTCATGTTAGCTTGCCAATAATATGTCGACGTACTTTTATCTCTTTTAGCTACAATTTTTTTTCGTAATTTGTACTTCAGTAATAACTGAGTTATTACTAAGTATTTGTGTCCCGTCAAGTAAAGTGTTAACAGAAGCACTCATGGTGTCCTTATGGAGTGTCATTAAAACCATTGCACAGTGTGGATGTGTTGAGACAAGGATGGAGAAAGGGATGTGCCATGATGCCTGCACCTACCTGCACGCGTGCCTCAGTCAGGTCCGTGCGGAGTGCCAGCTGTTCACGGGCATACACGTCCGGGTAGTGCGTCTTCTGGAACACCTTCTCCAGCTCCTCCAGCTGGTAGCTGGTGAATGTAGTTCGGTTGCGTCTCTTCTTGCCCTTGTTGCTCTCGCCCTCAGCCTTCTCCAGCGGCCCTGTCAACTCGGGGCCTGGCCTCTCTTGGGAGCCTTTCACCACAGCATCCTTGACGCTGAGGTAGCCTCCCTCCATCGCCGTTGGGTCAGTGTTTGGGGAAAGATCTGAATCTATCAGACCAGTCCTTTCTTTGGCTGTGGGGAGAAGAGGAGGTGCAGGGGAGAAGACATCTATCAGAAGAGAGCTTCATAAATGTAACCCCCCCCCCCCCAAGCCACAAAGCCTGAGTGATCCTCACCATGACAGAGTTATGAGAGTTATTGTGTGTTAAAATGTTATTTCAGTTTCAGCACTGAGGACTTTTTTATTCGATAATGAAAGAGTAGTTTTTTCCCATTTAAGGTTCACTTTCATTTTGTTAAGAGGATGTAATCCCTTCCATTTATTGACAAACAATGATACATTCTGGGTTCACAAAACTAAAGATATGTTTACTGCAGCTTGGATATAGAGGCATAATTAAGTAAGTGCCATAAAGAAGTTTCCAGAACTTATTTCCCAAGTCAAACTGTTAACATGCAAGTGAATGTGAAACCTTGTGGTGTGAAGTACTCTGCAGAAACACGTGCCAGCAACACACTCCTGCTCTGTTCTGTATATTCCGACAGGGATGGCTGATCTTTGGGAACGCAGCTATCTGTAACAGCGCATCACATTCTCCGTGCACTGCACAGCTGCCTGAAGCTGTTACACTTTAAGGTGACATGTGAATACCACCTCCATGTAGATCCATGTAGGAAATATGGATGGTCATCACTCTAGCTGTCCACCAGGGCACGTCCTCCTGAGGAATTAACTGCTGGAGCACAGAACCCACTGAGGAACCTACATGGCATTTCTTATTTCAAACGTTGCCAGTTTCTAAAAACTTTAGAAATGACAGGACAGCAATGTAGGGGCATCGCAGTCAATGATTTGATTTGCAAGTCTAGTAAGAATGGTGAGGAAAGGTGAGCTTTTTCACTTCTGAACGTGGAAGCCCTTGAATAAGTTTGCCAGGAGGCCTGTATCTTGGTGAAGCACTGGAGCTCGTTTGGTGATTTTCGGTTTTCCACTTGTTTTTTTTTTTTTTGCAGAGCTGAGCCCTAAGCCCTGATGGGAACGCACCAGGGTTGACGGTCTAATGACTCACACATTGCCAGCTGTCTCGAACTGACACATCCTGTTAGGTGAAACAGAATATGCATGTGTACCAAAACACGAACATTTCAAAACGATTCCTCCGAGATTGCTCGTGCCAGTCGCTCCTAGCAGAAAAGGCTCTTGGGCCGTTTGAAATACATGATCAAAGTCTCCTGTTTATGGCCGTGGTCCTTGATTACTTTTGGCAGAGAGAGCAGTGGGACCATTGCTTACTCGTCTGAGTGATTGGACGTGGCTGTAAGTCTCTCTGGTGGACCGGCAAGACAGCAGAAGGCTACCTCTGGGGGACTCAGCGCAAATTGTCTCTGTCAGAGTGGTAACGCGGTGGGGAAGCCCGTGGGCCAATGCAATGCTGTACAAAACACTCTGTCCTTTGTTTGCTGGAAATGTGTCAGCAGGGAGCAGACTTTTGTGGTTCCAATTTAAGTCTGTTGATCTTTCGACCAACTTTATCTTTGGGCTTCTTGAAGAGCAAGTTGTCGCGTGGGGAAACCGTTTTAATCTGTCAGTGTTGGGAACACGCTCACGCTCAAGGAGTGTGTCTGTGAGCTCAGGCTCGTCTCTCTTTTTTTATACTCCCCATTCAAACCCGCCTCTACCTTTCCTGCATAGAGAGTGCTGAGCTCACAGTAACTCACTCCCTCCCCCCCGCCGCCAAACAGCCTTCTTTAGCAAATGCATCAGGCCATTCTCTGTAGGGGTCTGCCCAAGTCAGCCTTGCACTGGTTTGATACCTCAATTAAAACAACCATTTAATTATATTCTGCCAGATATATTGTGATCTGCTATCTCCACAAAGCTGCTCCTTCTCCCAATGCCAAGCATGTTTCACATTTAGCTGGGTGTGCTCTACAGTAATGTTTTCAACTATTTCACATTTAACTTGAGAGCCAAGATCCCACAGCATCAGTCGCAGTTGCTCTCCTCGTGATGAGGAGAAATTTCAGCCTTTCATTGTTCTCCTCTGTACCTAGGAGCTTGTCAGTGTCAGCATAAGACACCTGTTAACAGGGGCATAGTTTTCATATGAACATTGAGGAGGTGCGACATCATGTCGATTTTTTCGTAAAACTATTGCTGTTACACTTACAATATATAAAGTGAAATTTATCTTTCCATTTTATTGTTATTCTTCTTCACTAATATGGTAGTTTAAGATGTGCTTATGTATGCTGAATTTGCGGGAATTATTAAAATTATGCACAATTTGCAAGATTCTGCCAGAAATGTCAGGCCATTTATTGTGGAGAAATAACCTCAGCTTAGGGTCCACGATGATGCCCCTGTCACTCTCCTGCACCCTCACAAACACATCCTGTCTCGCAAACACATCCTAACTCTCTCACACGCACATCCTAACTCTCTCACAAACACATCCTAACTCTCTCACAACCACATCCTAACTCTCTCACAACCACATCCTAACTCTCTCACATGCACATCCTAACTCTCTCACAACCACATACTGTCTTGCAAACACATCCTAACTCTCTCACAACCACATCCTAACTCTCTCACACGCACATCCTAACTCTCTCACAACCACATCCTAACTCTCTCACACGCACATCCTAACTCTCTCACAAACACATCCTAACTCTCTCAAAAACACATCCTAACTCTCTCACATGCACATCCTAACTCTCTCAGAACCACATACTGTCTTGCAAACACATCCTAACTCTCTCACAACCACACCATAACTCTCTCACAAACACATCCTAACTCTCTCACACATCCTAATTTCTGAAAAGAAACACAACACAGGTAAAATAGTGATCTTGTCCTTCAGACCCATAGGAGTAAATATAGGAGATTTACTGAATCTCTTCTTGGTAAAAAAAAAAAAAAAAGACTTTCTGCCAGCAGTACATGATTCTGAGATTCTGGTAATTGAGTGACTTACTTTATGGCATTTTCCAAATAAATGCCAGATCTGGCCTCATTTTTTGACAAGCTTCTTACTCATTCTTATGCCCTAACAGCAAACACAGTGGGATGAGAATTGTGACTGACACAAACGGTATGTACCGGTACGTTCTCAGTGTTGCCATCTGTGCTATGCTGTTAACTACCAACCTAGTTGCAGTTTGCACAATCAAAAAAGATAATCTTTCTGAAACTTAATCGACATGATACGATTAAATTCCACCATTTCAAATGGCCCTTTTTGATTAACTGTTGGTCAATGATTTAAGTTTACATATAAAGCTGTACTGCGCTCTTGCGCTCCCCACTCACTATGTTGTCTCCTTACCAGCAGGTCTGGAAGTGAGCTACTGCCTGCCGGAGCGGAAGTTGAGAACAAACCATTTTAACGGAGAGTAGGGGTTCTACAAATAAAAATTGTAAGAAAATAAACTTTAAAATATGTAATGAGATATATTAATTGTATGAGTTTTTGTAAACCAGGCATTATATGTCGTATTATTGAGGGGGATGATAACCCCCATCTCAGCAAATCTACGCCTATGCCTGCTGTTATATCAGTCAGTCAATTAAATTGGTAAAAGTTTGAGAGGGAAAAATAACTTTTTTTTTCCAAAGTTACGAATAGAACGTATTTGCCATAAGAGTTACACCAATGATAAGTGTAAAGTAAAGGTAAAATTTTTTGTTTGTCATTGGGGCTGTACCCTCAAGGGTCTGCCAATTGTACCCTTAGCTGTAGGTAATTGTGAATTTTAAGGTACAGAATTGGACTCTTTGGATCATTTCTGTACCATTGATGGTACATTAATACTAGTTATACCTTAAAAGGTAGAATTACAAGGGTACAGCCCCAGTGACAAGCAAAGGTACAAAGTTTTACCATGTTTTCTGGGCACTGCATAGCTGGAGTAGGACACGGTGGGTGACAGTGGAAGAGAAGGTCAAACGGGAGTTTAACCCTAGTGCATTTACACCTTCTTTTAAAGCCCAGAACGGGCTGTAAACTGCTTTTAGTGTTTTATCCTCTGGGAATTACTGTTAAAGGTTAGTGATATTACTGCCTAAATCCAAATGATGCTTTCTATAGAGCATGGAAATATCCATACAGAGGCCCAAGTGATATTTTCCAAGATTTGATAGTTTTTAATTTTACAATTTTAACAAAAAACATTTGAACAACAATTCATCCATATCAAGAAACATCCAAGTAGGATTTTAGGACCCATAACTTCTCCTCGCACATAATCTGTCTATTTAAAGTAATAAACTATATATTCAGTTTATAGAAAAGTAATGCAAAGATTTCTACTTCAGCCAGAGTTCATGGAGTTAAGCTAATTAGCGCCTGTAAATTGCCCGTAGATTGTGTGCGTGCCCTGCAAAGGACTGGCATCCCATCACTGGCATCCCCACTTGTGCCCTCTGCTGCCTGGGATAGACTCCATGTGACCCCGTCCAGGATATGTCGAGTTTTACCGGCACCGCACATTTAGCTGCTTTTGGAGCACTGAGGGAAAACATCAAAGTCTAATTTAAGTAGCTGTAAAGTATCAGGGCTCCCCTCCGCGTTTTTATGGAAAGCGATAGGTGAGGTCAGGAAAAGGATAGTAAAAGGAACGCTTAAAATCAGGCACCGTGAAGACCCAGCAAAAGGGTTAATGAGCAAACCTTTCAAAGGGAGAAAATGAAGCACGCAGAGAGCCTATTAAAATGACATAAACCGAAAATTGTTTACAAAGTTTTTGTGCGTTAAGACTTTTTATTAGAGGAAAGTAGCAGAAGAAAACTGAAAAGCATGCTTTCTTCGCTAAGTGCTAATTTGAAGATGCGCTTTCCTCTTTTCTGTTCTTAGGAAATTGTTCAGATCTCAGCGATTCACTGGGATTCCCGACAGACTGGTGCTCCGTTACAAGCGCTATTTCGGATTTGAGCCGCTCAAACTACCTACACTACACTAGCTGACACCGTGGGGGTGTAACGTGTAACCTGACTGACAGCCCAAGTCATCGGCTTTTTTCCTCATTTCATTACAAGTGTAAACGCCGGCGGAGATCAGCATTACCAACTGTGTATTGCGGAGGCATTACGAAGCTTCCCGTCAGAGATCCACCTACCGCTTCTCGCGAAAGCGGAGAAAATCGCCGGAACAGCAGCTTACGGTCTCTCTGTAGCACGCCCAGCATCCATCCATCCATCCATCCATCCATCCATCCATCCATCTATCTATCTATCTATCTATCTATCTATCTATCTATCTATCTATCTATCTATCTATCTATCTATCTATCTATCTAAAATCCAGATCTGAGGCTCATAGCCTGAGGCTGTAGCCTTTTCCCCAATAATTATAAATGATAACATAAAAAGTGTAACTCATCAGCTGTATGTCTCCAAATTCACAAAAGTAGAAATAACTAGTGCGTATTGCTAATAATACGCAAAGCATGTCGAACAGGGGGCATCTTGTAAAAACTACTTACCCCCCTGACGGTGAACGAGTCTTGGACGGATGATGTTTCAAACTGCAGCTAAATTTACGGTGGCACGTTTTATGCCCCATTGACGGGTCCTGCCCCTGTATAAGTATGTATATGTATAAGTAGCTTCCCCTAATGCATCCCCTTCGTGTGGCGGCCTGGTGCCAGAGACTGATTTCCCTGAAGCAGAGGGACCGCATGGATGGAGATGCTTGCATGTGCCGCGCAACCCCATTGATCTGAGCGTAGCTTCTTCCCGCTGTTGCTGATATATTAGATTTATTTGATTTCATTCACCCTGTTTTTATATTGGAAAAGTCTGCTGATGTTAAAATAACTTTCAAACTGCAATCAGACCCGGCACAATAATGTTAGAGTTTGCTCGGGTCTGTGTTAAATACCTATTGATTAGCTGAGGTTTCCCAGCAAGGAAGGCTGATAATCTTGAGCAACTTTGGAGAGATTGCCTGAAAGAGGAAACGGGGGAAAATTAATGGGGGGTGGGGGGATTCCCCTAGGAGGGCTGCTGCCTGGAATCCTGAGAACGCCTTTCTGGTTTGGTCCTCTGTCAGACTGTAGCCATGACACTTACATCACTGGGGATTTTGTTCACGATGTTTACTATATTATATGTACTATTACAGCTTCAATCTGAAATGGAAAATCTGGTAGAAGAAACTTTCTTCTGTTAATGTATAAGGCTTTTCAAAGGATGCATGTCATAATTTTGTCTTCATTTTTTCTGCTAATGAGGAAGATTGAGTGTTTTTATTAGGTGCAATGAAACAGGCAAAATTCATCACTCCCCAACACAGATTTTTTATTTAATTTTTATCAGCTGTTTGATCCCTTACACTTTGAGCTTGAATCTTCTTCAGCATTTGATATAAATTTCTGTCTGTATAAATTTGGGATAATTACTATATATAAAATCCATCCATCCATCCATTTTCCAAACCGCTTATCCTACTGGGTCGCAGGGGGTCCGGAGCCTATCCCGGAAGC
>JAODJX010000007.1:24015372-24028908 GCA_026776945.1 Isichthys henryi | reverse complement strand
CTACAGGCAATTTAGCAACTCCAATTAGCCTCAGCATGTTTTTGGACTGTGGGGGGAAACCGGAGTACCCGGAGGAAGCCATATATAAAATGTACATGGGAAATATTCATCCATCAATTTTTTGAAACTGCTCAGTCTCAACTATGGTTATGGGGGGGGTGGGGGTACTGGAGCCTATCCCATGAACAATGGGTGCAGGTGGGAATCAACTCTGGGCAGCTACCAACACACTGCAGGGCACATACACTCACAGGCCCAATTTAGACTCACCAATCAACCTATCCTGCATGCTTTTGGACCGTGGAAGGAAACTGGAGCCCCCGGCAAAAATCCACATGAACACGGGGAGTGCGTGAGAACTCCACAGAGAAAGGACCCAGGACCAAACCCAAGCCCTACCTGCTGTCAGCCAGCAGCACTAACCACTGTGCCACCACACCACCTTCATCGGAAATATGATTTTGCATTAACAGTGGGAGAAAAAATGTGAAATCTATCACTTTATCACTGTGAAATTTATCACTTTATGAGTCATTCAGTTTCCTTTTAATAAGTGGTACTATTGCGTCTGCATAAACAGTTTAAGACTCACTATCCCAAACACCATTTCTGTTCAGCAGCACTAACCCCCGGATACATACAGCCTTGACTGACCTTCAACAGCTTTCTAGGAATCTTGGCCTCATAATATCCTACTACATGTTAATGAAGACCCTTGTTCCTGGACCAGCAGGGGCCCCACGTTTTGCTAGTGAGAACTGACCCCTGGATACTGAGCAGCTGTTGGAAATTGGGACACTGAGACAAACAGCTTCTCATCACAGGAAAAGATTCACATTCCACATGGTCCTATGCGCAGTCATATACCCCTATGTGCAGTCATATACCCCTATGCGCAGTCACATGGCCCTATGCACAGTCATATGCCTTTATTCTCAGTCACGTGGCCCTATGCACAGTCATATGCCCCTATGCACAGTCACATGGACCTATGCGCAGTCATATACCCCTATGTGCAGTCATATACCCCTATGCGCAGTCACATGGCCCTATGCACAGTCATATGCCTTCATTCGCAGTCACGTGTCCCTATGCACAGTCATATGCCCTTATGCACAGTCACATGGCCCTATGCGCAGGCACATGGTCCTATGCACAATCATATGCCCTTATGCGCAGTCACATGGACCTATCCGCAGTCATATACCCCTTTGCCCAGTCACATGGCCCTATGTAGCATTGTTTGTGTGTCCTACGGAGTTGCGCTAGGTTGGTTTTGTGTCTTTGATTTAACTGGTGTCACTAATTAAGCTGTTCACTCCATATGACTATAGTATAGGAGAACTGCAGTAGATTATCAAGGCCTAATTTCTGGGATGATGCCCATATTGATGCTCATTCATGCATGGACCTCTTCAGTCATCCATAACCTAAACCGAGCCAACTGCATGTTGAGATGTAGCTTGTTTGTAGAGGATGTCGATATCATTAGCTCATGGAAACCAGTCACTTCTTGTCCTAGTGCCCCCTGTGGTGTTACTGTATGAAAAATAATGACAAACCTCTATTAATCAGTGACGTTCCCTGTGGTTCTGGTGCAATTCCCTGTGGTCTCTTTAACATTCAGTCAATCAGAAGAGTTCATTAAGGGTAGCATCACTCTCATCTGGTAGAGGCTGCCTCTAGCCTGGTGCCTACTGAGGACCATTTTATATGGCTCCAGGCAGTTTGCTTATAATGCATACAGTGTCAGGTCTTTTCCAAGAAAGTATAAACTTCCATCGTTACACTGGCATTTCTCTACTGTTCTATTCTGTTTTAAACAAGCATGCACTCGTTCTTATTTAACACTTTTCTGAAAGTGTCTGTTCAATTTCTTTCATAATCTTTCCCTTAAGAATCAAGTTAATAATAATTAACAGCTTCTGATACCCGGCATTTCATGTTTGCAACATTCAAACGCCTTTTCTGGCCTTATGCTTTGATAAACAGTTTCGTCCAGTTCAATGAAAATACATGCGTTTTTTTTTACAAGAATGCTTTTCAAATTTTACATTTAGCAACCAGTTTTCTGGGAAATGTTCTGGACTTTTCTTGGTTTATTTCTGTAACTCTTTGTTTTGCTTTGTGGAGTCAGAGCACTGATGCCAGACTCATTTTCAGGTTAAGCAAAATACCACTTAAGGATTTCCAACACTCCTCACAAAATGACTTACATGCATACAGGAAACAGCGTGTATTAATTATAATGAGTGCCAGCAGGTAGCTCACCTCAGCACCAATGCAATTCCTCATGTGAACACAGCAGCCAGCGCTCCTGTGACTGCATGATCACTATAATAACTCGGGTATTTACCATGTGGCACAATGTTGTCTTAGGCTGCTCCTGTCAAACCCCAAGCTCATGGACCAAAAGCCGTCATTCTTAATTGGTGGTTTTGTCAAACAGATGCCACATCTTACTGGCCTAAGAACAAAAAGATCATTTTGCTGCCAACAACTGAAATATTTCCACAACTCTGTTTACAATTTAAGAGTATAATTCAAGTTCCCCTGCCCACAGACAAATCTTTTAAGTTCTATAAAAACTTTATTTGATATTTATATGTTCAGCTACATTAAAGTTGTATATAGAGCAGGTCCTCAAAATATTTCATTTCCAGTGCTCAAGGAGAGTTTGAAGCCAAATGGGTTCTGCTACTTCTCAACGTCGTAAACGTGTCATCTGTAACATTTTCTTTATTGTTAATACGGGGGGGTGAGAGGACAGGGGGGTGGATGTGTTTTGCTGAAAATGCGCACCTTTTCATTTCTTAAAATCAACAAAAGATGAACTTTTTCAGAAAACTTACCAGCGTTCCCAGTAGCCTGCTGACTGTTTAATTACCAGCTGGCTGTTACGCGCTCATCTTTCTGATTACGTTTTTCTTATATATTAGAGAAGCATTCTGTTATTTCATGGCTACAGTTAATTGTCTCCTTCTCATGAATCCAGTCCTTACGTTTGTCATGGGGAGGGGGGGGGGGGGAACTAAGTTTAAAAAAAATGTTCATGTGGACATTTTACAGCGAGAATGAAAGCTGGGACTCGTATTGTTCACGTTTTTTATGGGACATAATTTGGAGTCATACCCCGACTCCTGGACTTGGCAGCTCTGGACCTTTGCAGCAGTTTTATTGTTTTCCAATCAGCACTGAAACTGCAACAATGTAAAGTGCCAGCAACATACATCTCATTCTTATCCCAGGCAGTCTGTCTGTTGTTAATCTCTTTGTGTGTTTGTTGCTGTACAGTATGTGCAAGGGTATGGATTTGCCTGTGGACAGAAGGGACATGTTCCTGCCAGCACCGGTCCAAGCCCATCTGACACCCTAAGTGAACATCACCACCGGCGCCCCCCATCCAAGACAAAGTCAAACTGGCAGGTACTCTGGTGCCCCCTCGGAAGCTGGCACCCTAGGCAGCCCCCTTTGTCATGTTTAGCAATAACTGGTCCTGTTCCCTAAAAATTTAGGCTGATTTGGTTCTTACCAATATTGAAACCATCCCAACACCTTTGCATACTTGCAATCAATATAAATTACGCTAAACATGAAACGTTAATACAGTTAAACAGTATCAAATCAAACAGAATAGCACGTACACGTGGATTATGATGGCTATCATTCTTGTGGATGCCATTTTTAATCGTCATTAAAATTATTTTTATGGTTATTTGATTAAACTGAACGTGTAATTCTCCTATATTTAATAAACTCCTTAGTGGGCCGTATGTTTCATTGCAATTTCGACTCTGCAGTTTGGTCTGTTGAATGGCATCGACAATAGCCTACAATTTCGATTGTTTCAATAAATGTGGCATTTTAATTATTTGCTAAAAAATTTTAACTAAATTAAACTATACTGCCAACAATTAATCATGATGGACTAATCTATCACATTTTCAAATGAAACCATATAAAACAAAATTTCTCATAATTAGAGAATTATTTTTTGTCTCTCAGTCAGCCACACGCTATTAGCAGTACAATAATAATAATTATTAATTATAAATCGACCACCGAAAAAAAATACTAAAATTATTGTTTTTTAGAAGAGTGCAAAAAAACAGCATACAATCAAAATAGGCAGAAATGAAACATGTCCCATGGGACTTTCACGGAAAGTAATTTAATGTCTAATCAATATGTCGTAAACGGTTGTATTTTTGCATGGATATGTATGTAACAATCGTTTGTAATTGTCAGCTTATGTTACACGTTAAAATCAAATGTATTCCAATGCTCTCAGGCAGCCTGGCGATTCTACCGCTTACCAGTTTTGTGGGCCTATCTGTTACATTTTTGTGGTATTTTGTAAAACCTATCAGTAACAAAAATATATACCAACTAAAGACTCATTGCGATACTGTCAAAATTAAAATGGATAGAAAAGCGAAAAATTATTTTACGGTTCTGCAATTTTTTTATTTTTTTTTTTACTTTATTAAGTCTTAATTTTATAGCGATGCCGGCAAAAATCAGCCAGTTAAATGGAGCGGCGAGTCTTTGACAAAGTAAAACTTATTCATAGCCAGCTGCACATCAGGCTGCCATTAATTCAAATCTGCAGCTGATATTACGTCAAGCGTCAATAAATTATAATGCTGTGGGTGCTTCGACGAAAGTATTTTTCTTTTATGTTGTGTCAGCTAAAGTTTGATGGAAATCTACGCTGACTCATTCAGGCTTTTTGTAGTCAATGTGTTCCAAACCACCTTTATATACAACCTATACTTTTTCAATAATCTCCGCAAGATCTGTATAACAACAACAAAAACAAATTATTATTATTATTATTATTATTGGTGCTATCTGCGGTTTTCTTAATTCATCTAGTTGTCTAATTTTGGGGGAGGTCGAAGCGTTTAGTTTACTGTAAGAGCAAATTAATCAACGAGTCTATATGACAACCGAGTACGTCGTAAAAGTGATGGAGAAAATCAGTTTAAATTTAAACGACACAAATCGACTCTAGGCACTTTATCGGAGTTACAGTCACAATATCGATTTACAATTCATGTATCATAAAAACTGTCACTTTGAACTGTCATCCCGCGTGGCAACTTAGTCGCTCTTTGAATTTTCTGCCAAAAATGGTTTGATATTAAATATAGCCCGTGTAACCCAATGAATACTTTACGTGCAAATAACTTCTGTCAAAAGATTTTGTAGTCATTCACATTACCTTATATTTTGAACAAATTGTGCTGTATTAGAATTGCAGTGGACCTTTTAATACAAATTTATGAATACGTAATTTATAGTGGTAGAGTCTGTTAATGCAATATTAATGCACTACAATAACATATTAATATCAAAGTATTTATCCGCTTTCCAATAACCCATTCATCTCCCATCGATTTATGCTGCGTGGGAAAATCTCAAAAATCCAAAAGTTTGTCATCATAATGTGGTAAATAAGTTCAGTCTTCGGTCGTTTGTTCCTCTCTCCCAATTAAAAAAAAAGCACATGAGGTCAGAAAGCAAACATTTACAGAGACGATTTATGAGAGCGTAGAAAAGTTATGCCCTGTGAGTTTAATGGAACGTATTTAGTCTTAAAATACCAACGACGAATGGAATCGTTGTTATATTCTTCATTACGGTAATGTACGTCAGGTACAGTAAGTACATTTTAAAATAATTTGTGAAAAAATACATGACGGCCAATGATATGCCAATGATCCTCATTCATGCAGACGTTTTTAATCAATGAAGTCACGTAAATCCATTGACAGCAGAATTGCCATTGGTTTGTTCTCATATGTTCATGTAAGGTTTTCTATAGGCCTATAGTTTTATTTGCTCTACAGCTGAGGCACTAGGTCCTGTTCCTGTCAACGTGTGGCACCGTATCCCCCTAAAAAAGTGTCTGTCCGTATCTGTGCGGTTGATGTATCTGTGATTATCTGATTTTTATGGTTGAGAACTGCAGAACTACTACTCCTACAACAACTACTATTGGTAGTATTATAGTTGTAGTACAACAACAACATCAATAAGAATAATTAATTATGATGACGATGATGATGATATTATTATTATTGTTGTTGTTATTAAGCTTTCACATAATAGTATGCACCGCGAACCTGTACTAAATAATTATATTGGTTACATCTTTTAGTTCGCTTTTGCGGTTTAAAGGCTAAAATTATATAGTATTATTTTAGTTATTGTTTTTACTCATCATTGCTGAAGAGGATGAGGGTTTTCTGTCCCCCCCCTTAGTATGTTATGTACTGTCAATTTAATTCTACCAGTCTAAAGCAGGCGGAAGTAAAGTAGGGCACTATTTACATATATATTTATTTAACGTATTCTTATTTGCTTTATTGCTTTGCCGATGGTCTACGTCTATACGGATATGTCTTTATCATTGCCATGCAACATAATATAAAGTGTTAATTAAATAGTCTAATCCAGCTCATTATTAAGGATTATAATATAGATTAAAGAAAATTCAATTCCTTCACTAAACGGAAGATTTCATGCTCCAAACGCTATAGTAGGCTACTCTGTTATTGTGTTTACAAATGTGGTTATTATACAGACAGTTGCAAATTTTCTACAGTTCTTGCCTAAACTAGCCAAAAGTAAAATCTCTTGCGGGTCGCATACAGTATTTTCTCATTTAGTCTCTCGTTCGTTATGTTACTTTGTAGGAGTAACTACACAGGAGAATAGAAAAAAACACCGGTTTAGGCAAAGAAAGGTGGTTATACTGTTTTGTCGTTTATTTCAAATAACTCTTGTCTGAAACACATTTTATAAGTATATTTAGGAAACACAACAGATTAACACAAAACTACGCTTGTTAATGTCTTGATAGGTGGTTCATTACACTATTTATTAAGACAGAACACAGGATGACTGCGTTAGGATGAAGTCGTATCACGTATGTATTTTCAAAAACGAACTGAAGATCTAAATCTTTTTCAGACAGGCGTTGCTAGCTCATTTACAAATCCAAATCACTTAAAATTGCAATCGTACCCTCGAAAAAAATTAAAAAGCAATAAAAATAAAATGATACAGCCTCTCGGTGAACTCACCATAGCAAGGGATGAGAGCTCCGCCGTGCCCACTGTCATGGTGAAGTTTGCTGTCTTCTGGAGGAGTTTTGCAAGAAGACCTTTGCATGAAAATGTGGTATTTGTGGAAGGTGCCTTCCTCAGATGTCGCATCCAATGACGGGCAATCCTGTTGGAAAGGGCTCCGCGACTTTTCCCCAAAAACCTGACCTTTGTTGGCCATGAAAGTGGGGCTGTATTTGGTATCACTTGCCTGGAATGTCCTAAAAGGGTTTCCTTGGTGATCCGTGCCTTGGGGTGCAGACGGGGTATAATACGAATCCATGGATGCCATATCACAGTATGAAACGCACGTCTCCGCGTTCATTCCTAAAAAAATGTTCTGGGTAAAAAAGGGATCCAATTTCTTTTTCTATCCGTTATTGATGGCGGAGCTAAGAGCTACTCTCACGCTGTCTCGGTCTTCCACGCACAGACTCGTACACACGTATACATGCTCTCTCACACACACTAGCGGTCGGGTGTAAATGATTCAGGTATTTTCCTGAATCTAAAAGCCGACCGAAGACTTGGGGTGTAGACCAGTAACAAAAAGTGTCCTTCTTTCAGAGGGCAGTGCTATATAGTGAACAAAACCCTGTGACACAGACGCTTGTCCGGACCTCTGCTCAGTCATTATGTACATGGGATGAATGGGTGAGGTCAGACCTCCGCTCCAAAGAAGAACAATCTGTTTGGTTCTAGATGTGGAGGAATCCAATACACGATAATACAATGGTGATATGACTATTTAACTGATTTCAAGCAAGCAATTTAATGCTGGATTTGACATTGTTAATCTAGTGAGGATGCACGTCCCTACGTTTACAGTGAACAAAGTACTCACAAATATATGAACTAATACGCCTGGGCCGTTCTTTCGAAATTCATGTTACTTTCACAAATGAAATTTGTATGCATTTTGTAATGTGCAAAGAGTTTTGGTCTCATTCATTTATAAGCGTTCGATGTGTCGGGATGGCACAAGATCATGAGGGTATTAAAATATGTGATTTTTATTGATTTGATATAATGTGTTGTCCAGTTAAAACCTTTATATTATACAAGATACTGAAGTGAAAGGACAGTGTTCCGTTCCTTATCGATTATTATTATGATCATCAACAACAATAGCAACAATTATTATTATTATTATTATTATTATTATTATTATTATTATTATTGCACGTTGGTATGGAATAAATTGCCGGTGTTAGTGTGACATTCCTCCTTTTCTATTAATACTTTTGCCATAACCTCCCGCGCATTGGCACTAATCTCAAGCCTTTATTCTTTTTTCCAATAATCTATTGCTGAAGATTGTCCGCATGGCCTATGTTGCAAGCGTCTGCAAAGGAAAGCTAGACTGAACACCACATACGGCAGTGGAGATGCTTTGCACACAGGACGCTAGACAGAGCCTCTGTCTCCATACACAGAGGTAGACGTAGTCATTCCTGAGATAAAGAGTGTTAGGGGGTTACGTTACAGTCCTGTTATGCCCCGCCCACTTCAGGCCAGTATCCGTGTGCGTGTTCGCAAATACACAATATACAGTAAAAGTTATTTTAATACAGCAATGTTACAACTGCAAAGATTAATGCATTTTGACTGGAAAGGCAGGTGGCATTTAAAGAGATTAGTTTCCTTGCGTATGTTGTTTGTAGTGTTTAAAAGTAGAAACAATAATGATAGTATGATCGTGTATTTGTAACTCAGGTTAATATAGAAAGACAAACAAGTTAACGCTTCTCAATCTATTTCAGTTTCACCAGTTCACACAAAAATTTCACACATTTGGTATTCGTTTCACACTCCGTATCACAGTTTTTTTTCTATGTACATATAAGTTAATTACGTGTAATAAACATCGTAGACCTTAATTTACATAATGCGCATAAGAGCAAGCGATAACATATTTTATTTCTTTTATTAAACTTAGGGGAGAGGTCTATTTTGGTTGTTTATTAATTTGTTAATTTACGTATTTCATTAAGTATTAGTTGCCATTATCTCCTAAAACAGCAGGAATTAGGAAAAGGCTATTTCTTCAAAGCATCTATGATGCCAATCAATTTGCAGCAAACGGTACTGATATAAGTAAAGATAAATAACTTGCCGTATTACGTCGTAGTGTGGGGACTGACTAGGATTACGTTAGCTAAATTTAAAACAATACACTAGAAGTCGTTGCTTTTGAAAAATAGTTCGACTTCTTGACATCAGATTAATTGTTTTATTTTGTATATTTTATTCCAGCTTTTCAGACTACATATGACGCGCTTTAAAATGACCCATCGTTAAATACTGTTGATACAATTTGTCTGCATGCTTGTAAAAGCCCCAAATATCTTAAACCAAGCGCCAAGTATTTTAGCCCCGATGCCAGTCTGCCTTCAAAAAAAAAAGTCAAGCCCAGGTAAACTTGACTTAGCCCTGGAAACGCTTTCATGGAAAAATTAAGGAACTACATAAATGCATCGAATATGCTAGATTCAGAATATTTTTAGTTTAAAGTATACAGTATACTGACGAGTGTCATTCACACTATTGATATTGATATTGTTGTTTAATTGAGTTTGACTTGTATAGAGTAAGTATAAATTGTGAGGGCTTCCATATTAAACCAAAAGTATGAACGGACGCAAACAGCATGTGTTCCATTCACATTATGTAGTCTATAGTTATTACACAATTAGTTTTCATTTCCATATACATAGGTTAGTTAGTTAAATATAACAAAAAAAGATTTAATTTGAAGCCTAATAAAGCGGTAATATAACTTCTAAATGCAAGTGTAGACTATGTTAATTGAACAGATATTGAAAATATGAATCTGTTTCCATAACTTTTGTAACACACAGGACGTTACTGCTGGCTGGACGAATTCCTGTATTTAATTTTAAAGATGTCACTTGTACCTCATAGCCTGTTTAAGTTGGTTCATTTGAACGTTTTTATACATTTCCCCTTTTATGCGTACAAAAGGACCCTTGTGGCGTGTTATTATAATCTATTCTAACATGGGAGGGGGGTCGCCTTTCGAAATAATTAAACAATTACAGTTTTAGAAGGATATGTCAAAAAGATTAGGATTTTTATCATATTAAACGAGTCCAAGTAAGTACATCGTTAGCAAGAATACTCGCGTTAATAAGTGGATACAGGATGGGAAAACATCCGTGCGTATGCTTTTAAAAATTTCAAGCGTTTTTTATTAGAATTTTTTGCTATTTTTCGTAAAATGTTTATAAAATCACTTTTATTATTCAGATGTTTATTTTTAAACCTATAGTTATGCAGTTATTCCTTTCCGCTTGGTTTGCGTAAGGTGGCAGGATCACACTCTCAGGCACTGATCAGAGATGCTCTATACCGGCAATTCGAAGGATATAAAAAATGTCTAGAATCGCGTCCCACGTCTTTAAGTGGACTAACAGCTCAATGAAATGCATGGTTTTATCTTATCCCGCTGTCTGTTTTCTCGTAATATGTTTCAATGTGTTAAAAACAATGTGTTTAACACAGGTATATAGACACTTCATTACTTTATTGTGTAGAAGACACGGGTTTTACATCCCACTAATAGTTTCAAGGTGCAACTGCATTTGCTTGCCGTGTTTGCTTGATCACGAAGTCCACGAAGAAGATTATGCATAAAAACTTCCATTGCGTGGAATATGAAAAAAGAAAAAAAATGACAGAAAGTTTGAAAGCATTGGACAATCGAAACAGTTTAAAAAAATTATTTTATGGACATCGTATTTGTTCTTTGTCAAATGTTTAAATTGCAGAAAAATCAAATTTTTATGATAAAAATCTTTTTAAATAATTTATTTAAACGATCTATTGAATATTTGCAGTATATTATGTAGTGTCAGCGTTGTCTTCGTTTAATTACAGGGCCATACCGGCTGAATCGGCACGTTCAATTTAGTTAAAATAATTTCAAATTTCTGATTTACGAAAAAAGTGCATATTTAGTTGAGTAAAGTGTTTCCTATAATAAAGCGATGTTTTTTTTATCGGTGGAATTTTAAATGCAAACATGTTTTCTGTCGTCTAAGTTTTAGCATAGGTTATTTTTGTTAAAATTTATACAGATGTTGCTTTAAATAAATTGTTTATTTTTTTAGAGGTTTGTCTAAAGAGAACCGCTTTAGACGGTACACGCGATGTTGCCCTGCACACTATATAAAGTAAAGCCGGAAACAGTTTTTCTGTTAAATGAACATTTGCACGAAATGTGACGCTGAATTAAGATTCATAGAAGTCATATATGCTTTTCTGCCATGCCGCCATAGTCATTTATCATTTTAAACCAATGTCAGTTGTTTTCAGACCGTTTCCTATTTTCATTTTTTTCTTCTGAGAACTGCAAATTTCAGTTGTGACCAAAATATTTGTTTAATCCTTGCCTATATTGATAACAAAGCATAAATTTACACAGCAGTGTGAATTCTTTCATCTGTCTAATGCTGATCCGAAATAAAAGTAAACGAAAGATGACCCCATTTTAGTGAAGGCGTTCCTTGGTAGTGTGCGTTAATCTAATAAGTGAAAACCAGCGGTTTTGAAACCATCCAGGCATCGTCCAGCCTCTTATCCTAGTCAGAGTCGCGGGGGGCCTGGAACCAATGCCAGTCAGCATAGGGTAAAAGTCTGTGGTAGGCTACATTCGGGACAGGATGCAGGAACATGAGGACATACACATATGCAATCATAGCCTGTGGATATTTTAGAGCCATCAATTGTATTTGGACACGGGAAGACCATGTAAACTAAACAACCATAGAGTGGAGGCGGGATTCGAACTGACAACCCCGTACTGTGACGTAATAGGGGCGCTTCCTAAAACCTGAGTTTGAATCTACTCCAAGGAGTCAAATGGGTGACAGTTTTCCGACATCCCTTTTTCCAAGGCCGTATTTCTTCATTTCAAACAGGCACTAGAACGTAGACTACGTATAACAGATTATGTTACTATATTCCCGGTGAAAAGAATCTGTATAATATATAGGAAATGAACATTACGTTACACATACACGAGAACGCGTCTGGAGGGCTTGTGCAGCAGCACTTAAATTCAAGTTCGCAGCTATCGATGGACGGCATGGGTCTCACGTCCTATTGCATATTAAAGGCCCTTCAGTGAACTGGAAAGATGGTTGTTTATTTTATATATACTCCTGTCTTCAAATGTCAGACTGGATTACTTAAAGAGGCACCAATCCTTTCTTCAAATGTGAAAAACGTTTTTATCTGTATTATTTTCTGGTAGACGGTTGGTCATTTTCATTTACTAAATACTGCAAACCTGCGTCTAAACATAATTATCGCATGTAAGTAATGAGCGTTTAAACTGGACAGAGAGCTGATTCATCGGCGGGTGAGAGTTGGCAATTGAATAATTTCAATCAGGACGTTCATTTTCTTTATTTCTCGCCGACACATACGGAGCTGCGAATGGAAAATCGTTGTTCTTTATTTGCTGATCTTTTACTTTAAATGCAAAATCGCAGGTTTTTTTTTCCCCAGTATCAAGAAAACGTTGTAGTCAACCTAAGGCAAATTTTCACAGTAAGAACTGTATGTTCTTCACAGCTGCCTTAGAGGTGAGCTGGACATCATTTTATGTCTGTAAAAGATTAAGAGAAAAAGTTGTGCTGGAGTCTCAAACAATTATTGCCTTGGGGGCTAGATGTCTGTCTTGGTGGGGGATGCTAGCTTTCAGTCATGGTCAATGTAAAAGACCAATAGAAAAGTGGCAGCCTGAACCAAGGTCCAGATTACATGTTATTCAATTGTTAGACAGATTAACCTTTCTGCTGCAATGCAGACCTTTTTGTAGACTGCATGACAGCTAATGTTCACCAGTCACAACACTCTTTGGGAAGACAGTTGATGCCCTGCAGTTTTATTTGAGCTCAGTGTAACTGGGTGGAGGCAAGTAGCTCTATATTCACTTACTTTACTTTTAATGCTGGGCTCAGTAGTGGTTGCCTGGCACTAATGCTTGTGACTAAAACAGAGAGATGAGATTTATCTGGCTCTGGGTGTTTCAGTCAGCAGCTGCAGACATCACAATGCAGTGACATCACAATGCAGACTATAGGGTATGACCCAGCGACCTTCCTTCACAGGCACTAACCTAACCTGCAGAGCAGTGCACTGCCCCATTCGGTGTTAGGCGGAGCAACCTTGGTAAATGTCCTCCCCCCAAACCCATCGCTCATGAGCCTAGAGTAGGGACCACCTTACTTCTTTGGAATATCCCCTTTGGTGTTGGATCCACTGATATTTTTGGCAAAAGTTTGCAGTATATTTAAGATATTTACTATATAGATTTACATGTGTGGAGTTTGCATGTTCTCCCCATGTCGTCGTGGGGTTTCCTCCGGGTACTCCAGTTTCCCCCCACAGT
>JAODJX010000007.1:23980079-23993670 GCA_026776945.1 Isichthys henryi | reverse complement strand
GGGAAATGTCCAACTGTGATGGAGTATGTGCAGTTATAGGCAGTTAATGTCATGATATGACCAATTATTGGAAACTCTCAATACTGATCTAATATCTGGGAATATTATTTTTTCACACTCTACATTTTATTTTTCTTGGGCCTGACTGTCAGAGTAACATAATTGTCTGTTTGCTTCTTTCTTTAAATGTTTCACCCCAGCCTAGAATTCCTTTGTGGGAGGGGGGCTGGACTGCCAGCTAATGGAAGACCACCCCAAGTCCACCAACGTCATTGACCTCTGGGTCCTGGGTCTGGCTAAAGAAAGCATGGGACAGAGAGCCCTACTCATTTGCCTGATAGCTCGGAATGTTCTGGAAGAGACGATAAAAGAAGCCATTTCCAATTAACCGGTAATAAGAGTCATGCTCCTGCTGTAATGGGAAGGCAGCAGCTTGCAAATGAACTCATTCCTCCACAGGCTTTTGAAAGAATGGTCCCCCAGTATTTGACCCGCAAGCCCGCAAGTGTTCTGACCTTTCACTGCCATACCTACTGTCTCTGTCAGGATACCTGATGGTATATTTGTTAAATTTCTGCAGAAGGACTACAGGAACAGACCAAAGAGGTCAATGAACACAGTGCCGGATTTTAACAGGAGTTACAATAATATCCCGTTACAATACTTGTAAATAAACGTGAAGTATGTCCTGTGTTTCTGCATAGACTAAAGAAGGATTGTACACAGTTGATTTAACAGGTTAAAATCACTGAATGTGTTATTCTGTAACCAAGCAGCTTGTCGACTGCTTCAGTGATTGCATTTTTCAAACATTATGCTTTTGTTCATAATGATTTGTCATTTTAGCATTCAAACAGAAAAATGTGTATATATCTGTGAATCAGATGGTAAAGTGAGCTATTCATAGGGGAAAATCTAGCACCTTTCAGGAGGCTTTATAAAGACTTCTGTAGTGCTTCCTGAAGTTTTATTGCATTACATTAAACACAATGTGTCAAACACATGTAGGACATAGGGAAGGTCAGCATATTCCTCAGAAAGATTATAGAAAACGCCCCTCAATAACTAGCATTGTGGTACAGTTTACCTTTCCAATGTTTTATATATTAATTATTTAAAAAGACTATGGCACACTTTGTACTTGCAATTGGTTAACCTTAATTAAGGAAGAATTACTGTAGAACATAATGGAGAGTCAGAGAGAAGTTTAGAGACAGCTGAGAAAGTTTCACTGTGGTATATGGTTGTCTATTCTCCGTGTTTTAATTAATGTTAAAAAGTTATGTGTCTTAAATGTCTGCTTTCTTCAGAATCCGTGATTCTTTTTTGCTGTTGATGTAACATCATGAGTGACCTCATGAATTCAAACAGTATCAGAGACACTCTGCTCCAACGGGCAGGGTGTGTTTGCTGGATGTAAAGTCATACAGAGCAGTAGAGCAGGAGAGTGTCACTGGGCAGAGCCATAGTGGAAGCAAAGTACCATTGATCCTCCTGTTCAGGTACAAGTGACTTCAATTAAAGCTGCATGCTGAGCTTACTGTGGCAGGGGTCAGGAGGATGGGGAGGGGGGCTCTGATCTTCAAAGTAACAAACAAGTTTCAGGGTCTGCTTCTCCACGTGTTTGATGGTGGGAAAACATGTTATTTACATTCTTCCATCTAGCATGCCCTAGGTGCCAATACTTTGCACGTTTAAAAGCTTACAAAACAACTCCAAAACTATTTGATATTTACAAAGCTTGTTTTTTTGGTGAAAGAAGGGAGAGGGGGGGTCAGTTTTAGCACTCACAGTTTCATGAGGAAATGATAGGGAGTTAATGGAGATCAAAGGAGTTTCTGAAATTTCATGCAAATTCTCTTACATTAATGTAGGTCTGTGCGCTCATGGGCACCTGAGACCTTTCCGAGTGTCAGGGCAGGTGTCCGAACACAAGAAAAGGTATTATGCAAAACACTGGCAAGGAATCCTTTTGTAGAATTCGCTAAATTATTTATCTCGACATGTTTAGACTTTTGGAAGGCATTTTGAAAATTGGTGACCGACTTGCTAAAAAATGCTGAGCTGTCAGTGAGATATTTCATCTTCTGTGTTTACCATTTTACTCCACACAAAGGTCATTTTCAATCACTGTTTTACGAAATTATGTCATAGTTTTACTTGCGAACTATTCTCCCTCTCTAGTTCTGAAATTACGCAGCTGTCGACCATTGTTATTTCAGGGAAATTTCTCATAAAGCATTGAGTTCTTTTTTTCTTATTAACAGAGTTAAATATCCCCGAGGGAGATACTTTTTAAAGATTTACAGAGACACAATTGATGATTGTGCGACAACAGAGGACGGCCACATCCCATAATAAAACATCTCAGAGACTCTCTGACTTCATCCAGCTGCCCTCCCAGCCCTAATGCTCCCAGTCCACATCCTCTTCTGTGAAAATTAAAACATACTTTTCACCGTTACTCAATGGCTCAAGGGCCATGTCAGCCAAATAATCAAGGAGTCACGGGGCCATGCAGAAAGAAGGTCTGGAAGAATCGATTCTCCTTGGCTCTGACTTCCGCAGGTTGAGGGGGGGCTCCTGTGAGAGGGCTTGGGCTGCCCCGGGATCACACGTCCTCTTCATATCCACCCTTGATCACTCTTTGAGATATTTCACAGTTTGAAGATTCTGAGATTTCAGGTGCTTAAATTTAAATGCCTACTGCAGTTGCGGAAATGGACCTGTCCGTTATGGGAAATATATGTTCATGTGCACATTTCTAAGTATGTGATCCATTTATTTCACATTTCAGTATAGAGCATGAGTATGTTTAGGTTCCATTCCTTAAAGACCTCTGTGCAGTGAAGCATGTAATCTCAAACTATGGTAATAGCATTAATGGAAATGAAAAATTAGTCTAACACAAGCATCGCTACTGTGAAATTTTGAAGATTAAATGCCATGTACATACTATATCAGTCCTCTAAACACTTACCTGGATAGCCTGGAGCCTAACCCAGGCGGGGTTACAACGTTGGGGTTCACCCTGGATGGAATGCAGGTCTTTTGCCGATCATACCTTTAAAATGGGGGGGGGAGCAGAATATAGCTACACAGAGCCTTTGGGTGTTTAAAATTCCATTTTCTTGATGCAACGTGTCGTATCCCATCTAAGCCCTGACATTTGGTTCTGCTTTGAGCCGGATATGGTAGTAAGACAGACCTCCTCCTTGATAATCGAAATACTGATTCAAAATGAAAGTTTACAATCAACACAAAAAAGAAAACATTTCCTTTTTGGCAACACTTTGAATATATTGCGATAATACTGTCAGCATGACTTTATAATCTTGTATTTCAAAGTAGATAATGGTACGTTTCAGTCAGTATTACTAAATTAGGGTTATTTTCTAGAAAAAATAATATTCTCTCATGTTTACAGCAGAGGTACTAGTGTTCCAAACTCATTTTTAACCATTATGCGAAATTTCCTCTTATTGTATTAAATTATATAAATGTGTTCAAACATATACATGAACACAAAGGTTAGGTAAGCAAACTCTTTGAAAGTTTTATAGGTTCTTATGAACGTATTTTACAAGATAAAGGAGCTACATCGTTGGGGGAGTGCAGCTCTATACTAGACCAGCCCTAAAAGCACTTCTGCTGACAACATGCCCTGAACTGTAGGGGGCCCCAACAAAGAGTCAGTTAGAAATATTTCATTTTTGAAATTGATCAATATAGTACATGCTTAATTTGCTTCTCCAGATTAAAACAGTAGAGTAAGGATAAAACATGGACCAAATCTTAATCCCAACATACCTGACTAACACTTCACCTGTGCCCACTGTGTAACTGAGCTGGCTAGCAGCTGTCACGCGCCTAAATAGTAAAACTATCAGTATTATTGCCTGGTGGTTTGGATGGAAATCTATCCTACACCAAACCTAAAAGGACTTTGGATGCCTTTGGCCACATAACATGGGTATAGACATAAATCCAGATATTAAAATCCATGCCACAGCAGCAGGGCTGACAAAGGGGATAAAACTGATAGGGATTAAAACGCACATGCAGGGCTGAGAGGCCCTGAGACAGGCCGTGCTACGGAGTCAGGGCCGCTGGCTGTGAGCCAATCAGAGCTTGTGACCGAAATTTAAAGGTAGGAACTATAAGTCAGGCCAGGGGCGTAACAAACGAACTCTTATGCTTCATGCCTGAAATTCATGCGCTCTGCCCCACCGTCACTGATTGAATTACCCCTAATTGCTTAATTAACATCACATGGGCCACCAGCCCCACATAGTGCAGACTCTGTTATTTTCCAATAATGTCTTTCTGAATAAAATTCAGGGCATGTTTAGACATAGCAGAGGTGGGCCCAGGGTAAGACACTGGTTACAAAAAGTGAAGATTGCAGGTGTACTTGATAGTGTAATATCATTACAGTGAAACTGGCCATTTGGTCTAATACAGTGAGAGAATAAGCTGCTATGTGAAACTGCAGTCTGTCCACGTTTCAAACCAGCTGAGCCCTGCCCTTGGGGGGCTTGTCCAAACCCACCAACGAAAACCCCCTTTTCCCAGCAGTATAACTAAGCTCGCCCAGCATTGCCGACATTAAAGTGGTAAAAATCTCAGCAGCTCTGACTGCCGTTGAGACCCCTAAGATTATCTGCTTGGCAATAAAACCATACAGTCAATAAATTCAGCTTTTATCAGCTGAGACCCACTTTCAAGACATGGCAGTTGAAGTGAGTTAATATGGCTGTTGGTGTGATCTTTACAGTGCTTCGCGCCTGGAGAAAAAACAATTATCAGAAGCCAACAAATGGGATGTTTTACAGTCCCTCTTGATCTGTTTACAACTCTGAGTGGTAGCTGAGCCCCCTGTTCATACGGGGCTCTTTCATGTAAGGCCATCAATAAAGACCCATGCAGTGCCCAGTCCCAGGTCGTTAACTGGCCCAGATGCCCCTCGACAGGCAGCCTCATGCATGCCAACCCTGCCGCTCCAGAGGGACTGCAGCGCAAGCCGACAGAAGGAGAGGGAGTGCGGCTAGAGGAAATGGAGTCTGGCATGTTTACTCTGGGATAAATCCCCTCGGACCCTTTTGTGGGCTGTCATTAAAGTTTAATTGCCCGTACGTCTGGGAGTCCTCACAGCTCTCACCAGCGGAGCGGAATAAGTATGACCGCTTGGGACAGTTGACTACTAAGAAGAAGTCATTGAGCTTTTCTGCTTCTTCGAGTGGCCTGGCAAACAAGCCAGGCATCCGTGCATCCTGTACCGACTGCGTGCAAACCAGGCGACATCCGTGGAGAGCTGAGAATATAATACTGCAGTGGGCAGGGAATGAGAGCCTCTGACTAGTGTCAACGTGGCCGGGAAACCACAAGGCCAAATCCATCTACTGTACGCTGAAAAATATAGTGATGCTAAACAGCAGGCCTAGATTTCCTCCCAGAAAACACAAGTGTATCTGAGATTTGTTTCTGAGCCATTTGCATAATGCATTCTGATGGGTGGGTATTATTTTGAACATGTCTTCCCGTCTTTGTTGCACAGGATCCCAATGGGAATGGGCCCAGCTCTGAGCGGGCTTCCAGACGGGGCGGGCGGGGGGCTTTCAAAGGGAGATGATGGTCCTTTCAAGTCAGGACACTTCGATTGTGTTACAGATTGGTTCCAGGTGAGGCGGCTTTGGGGAAGCTCAGCAAGAGGAAAATTGCCCTCCGCGGAGAGCTGGCTGGAGTTGGGGAGGCTTCATGGTTGGGATGGCAGGCCAGGATTCCAGAACTGTGCACGTACTGCGGGATTTAGAGGGATGGAGGCCTCGCCTTGGACTGCCTACGATGGTGGATTACGGTTAGGGGCTGAGGCTGTTTTGCATGAATGGTGAATATTTGGTGGGTATTTGGAAATCACAGCAAAACTGCTCTGCACAGTCTTCTAAGAAAAATGACTGTATTATTGTAATTTCACATTGGTCCCTTAAAAACAGTCATTCTTAGGTAAAGATATTGTTTGTTGAGGCAACATTTTCCATCCATTACAAAACTTTTTTTTTTTCTGTCTTCATTCCTCTCTGACTGTTTGTTACCCTGTTGTGTAAGAACATAAGAACATAAGAACTATACAAACGAGAGGAGGCCATTCGGCCCATCAAGCTCGCTTGGGGAGAACTTCACTAATAGCTCAGAGTTGTTAAAATCTTATCTAACTCCAATTTAAAGGAACCCAAGGATTCACCTTGCACTACGTTGTCAGGAAGACCATTCCATACTCTGGCTAGGTTCTGAAGCGTGGAAGCTGAAGATCCCTGGTTACGGTGCTGCCCACTGAAACAGTGTACCAGCAAGAGTGTCTTCTCTTAAAATAAAGTCATTATTTAAGGCTTAAACCTGGAATATTGGGAAAATGACAGTAAAGACAAGTGTACTGTGATATGAAACTTCTTCCATTAAATACAGCTAGGAAGTACTTAATTAACATCATTTAACAGAATAGTGCACAGAATTAGCGTAACTAAACACCTCAAATAGCAAGAAACAGATGATAGTTATAGTTACCCATGCAGTATGTTTTGAGTTATGGCTTTTGTCAAATTCCGCATCCCTCGGTCAGGTATTCAGGCAGCCAGGAAATTGCCCATTTTTCCATTTATATAATTTAAATTAGCAATGATTACCTTTGTCTTGAATCTGTCAGCAGCCAGAAACTAGGTAAGTCTTACTCACTATTGTGTAGCTAACAATTGTTTATGTAAATCTATCAAATCCATGGTTAGTGAAATCTAAGTAAAAGTTTACCATAAGCAATGGAAGACTTAATGGAAGTAACAACTATCCCCGTTGTACAAAAATCTGATTTCAGTAAATTACTTGACACAAATGTTGCAATTTATCTTGCTATGTTCGCGGGCACACCTGATATGTTACTGGTGATGTCTTGCTTGGGTCAAGTTCCATTTTTAAGGGTGGTTCTGAGGAATAACTTCAGTTATAAAATATCAATGGCTTGTATTTTCACGGGTCTCAGTGGGTAAGATGAGCAGAGCGGTGATGTCCATGGGAAGAGTGAGGTCACAGTCGTAATGTCTGGCCAAGTGTCTCAGCGTTTACTGCTGGTTTGCATGCATTGGAAGAGAGATCCCCTTTTCCTCCGAAGTCCAGGCCGCGTAACGAGACGAACAGTGCTGCTCTCAGCGCCTCCACAGGGTAAGCTGTTATTCCACTCATGTTTGGATGGACTGTGTGGGGATCTGCCCCTTAATGAAAAGAAAACAGGGGCGACATTCCCATGACAGATCATGAATACCTAAACGGGACAAAGCACCACCTTAGAGTTCACACTTCCAGTCCCAGAACAGCTTTCCTCTTACTCCTGCTACAGAATCTGATCTAGTACATTGCAGTGTGGTTTATACCTCCTGTGGATTTTGTTCAATTCTTGTCAAGCCTTATACTTTTGTGCCATTAGACAAACATAGTGATTTGCCTTATATTCTGAGCCTATTTTCTGGATTAGGCCTATATAACTCATAGTGTCTCATTTCTATATAGTGGCATTGTCCTCCATTCATTTGTGTGTGATATGGTTTCAATAAATAGGAGGTTTTTCTTTCAAGGGCAAATGTAAGATTAGATAAACAAAAGAAATTATCGTTACTATTTATGAAAGGTGGCATAAGATAAATTGCGTGTCTTGTACCAATAATCACAGTTAAATATAAGATAAGATAAGATAAGATAAGATAGGCTTTATTGATCCCACATTGATGAGATTTACTAGTTACAACAGGATACTATAACAATAAAATAAATAACAAAATTAAACCATTATGAAACATTATGAAAAATTGTGCACAGAATTGCACATATTACACACATACAGAGGATAATTGCACAGATATTATGACATATATACAGATATATAGTAGATATAAACTGATTGTGTGATTGAAGGATGCACATTCATACAGGTTAAACAGTGAATATTGAAGGTGACCTAAGAATGCTTCAGGTCCAGTGGCTAGGGTTCTGAAGTGTGGAAGCTGAAGATCCCTGGACGGCCTGTGCCACTGAAGGGAGATGCTCCAAGGTCAGGGGGCCCCAACATGTGTCTCTGGCCAGGGAGGAAGTGCAGTGTTTACACGGCACTCAGCCTCCTCTCTCCGGTTTCAAGGGAAACAGGCCTGCTCTCCCATCACATGCCCCCCCACTCAACACAGAGTGTAGCTTGTTTCTATTTTTACATCCACAGGGTTGGTTTTTATCTGCCATAGGACCCCCAGAGCGTGTCATATATATGTTCTGCTTTCTTTAACAAGACAGCCCCATGCAGTCTTTTTCACAAGATTTAATTTAAAATGTGTGACCCGTCCATAAATCCCAGGAAGCACAGGCCACGGGCAGGGGACAGGCGGAATGACAAGCTAGTCTATGGCAGGACACACTCAGACACACAACGCCTCTTCACTGAACGCTGGGAGGAAGCCTACCTCATCACAGGAAGATGTGCCTGTGTACAGAGGAGTGTACCAGACACACAATCCACGAGGTTACGGTGCAGCCCAGTGAATCAGTGTACCAGCAAGAGTGTCTTCTCTTAAAATAAAGTCATTATTATTCACTTAAGGCTTATACCTGGAATATTGGGAAAATGACAGTAAAGACAAAGTGACCTTTCATTGTGTGAGCTGGGAATCTGATTGCTGATGTAATCTTAGACTCAACATCTATGTATATATTGTCTTACACGGGACAAATATCAACAAAGCATGGATTGCCAGGGATGATTTATTTAAACTTAAAATTAATTAAAATATTTGCTGCATAAAAGTCAGAGTGCCCAGGATCTGGCCGAAACCACACTTGACTTCCCATTTCTTAGGCTTGACCAAAACACTTTCCTTTTCATCTCAACTTTAAGATTGTTTTGACATCTTACATAATACAATATTGCAAAATAATAGCACTGCGGTCATTCTGTCACAGATAACATCCCCCATAATGGGTTTATAACTGTACTTTATGGTTTTGTCAAGGAGAATAAGTGTAATATGATTCTTACAAGACTATGTACTATAACCCTACATATATGATGTCACAGTTTAACAAGTAAAGACCTTCTGAGTGGCTTCTGAGTTCTGTTTGCTGGACATCAGAAACATCTACCCCATTTTCAGCATGTATCATGATATATTATGACTTTAAATTTCACTCAGTTGGAAAGTTTGCTTAGTGAAAAGTTACAATAATTTACAGATCAACTTAAATGGTTAAAAGATTAATTGGTAACACCTTGCTGTTTATAATGCTTTATTAATGTGTTATAATGCATTATGAATCTGTTTATAAATGATTAAAACCATGGCCTTAAGTAAAGTGTTACAGATTAATTTTTTGTTTCAGTACTATAAATTCAGCTAAAAAAAATTACACATCTGTTACCAGTTTAATGGTTCTTCACTAATCAGGAATATTTATAACAAATTATTAATTAATTACAAATTAAATGGAAATTAGAATATAGTCCAGTAATTGTAGTGTAACATCCTTTGTTTACAGTACAATTAAACTCAGTAAGATGAAATTACAAGTAATCTTTATGTTTAATGGCAGATTCCGGGTCGTAGGAGAACAGAAGATATTTGTCATTCGTAAACAATCACACCATTTTCTCCACACCTTGCATCCATCCCACACAGTGACCATGGACAATGATCTGTAAGTGCATTGTGGCATTGCCATGCCCACCACGGTGAGCAGTGAATTATGGCATTGCCATGCCCAACACGGTGAGCGGTACATTATGGCATTGCCATGCCCATCAAAGTGAGCGGTACATTATGGCTTTGCCATGCCCACCACAGTGAGCAGTACATTATGGCTTTGCCATGCCCACCACAGTGAGCGGTACATTATGGCTTTGCCATGTCCACCAAAGTGAGCGGTACATTATGGCTATGCCATGCCCACCACAGTGAGCAGTGAATTACGACACAGCACACCTACTGCAGTGTGCATAATGCATTATGACATGCCACATAAAACAGCATAGGATATATAGCATGTGTAATCTGTACACAAAACAGATATATGTGTTTTATATATATGTGAGTTTTTTTTTACTGTTCTGTAACTTCACTTTTGTCACAATATATAAGTTACACTGTGTGGATTTCTCTTAGTTTGATCTATAAATCTGAATTAATGATATGAGCCTGAGATAGAAAAACTCATTAATATGTGCCATGCTGCTTCTTGGTGCCTGTGATCTTATTGGTTTATGTTTGCGAATAAGCGGAGGGATGATGCTGTCACACCTTCTGGGGACATGTGAGCATCTAGAGCAGGCTTCGTAATTCGTAAGATGTACGCGCATGGGCCAAAGAGGGGTTTCAGGTCTTATTTAAGGATGAGCACAGTGGCCCAGGCTGGGCTGCCCGCAGCCGGGTCTCCGGGCAGTCACTCCCCAGCCACCCTGTGGGAAAGCACCAGTCTCCTTCAGAGCAGTACAACAAAGACCTTTTGTTTTCTTCTGTAGTTTGTTCCATTGTAATTTTGCAAGATGATATGCTGAGACATTTGGCTGGAGTAGCAGGAGAGACGTTAGGGAAGATTTCAAAGAATACATACTCATTTGGAGTTTTAAGTACACTTCTCACTATCTCTTTTGATGTATTTTACTGCCTGTTGTAAATTTTCATAATAATATCAAGAATAATATTACAAATCATCTCACTATTCTGCCTGGGTGCATCGTAAGGCTGCTAAAGATTCTGTCGAGGTAGTTTGACCTTCATTGGAAATTCCATCACATTGTCTTGGGACAGGAGTCAAAGTAACAATTTTTATTTGTGATTTAAAATCTAGAATTATGACTGCCCTTCTCTACTAATTGTCCAGAGAACAGTAAAACAGTTGGAATGAGTATGACATAGGAATGCTGTGTACATGGTCATCTTATGTAAGTGTAATCCATTGTAGTTTTATACATTTATTGAAAGTTTGGCATCTTTTATTGTGTAATCTTATAAGTAGTTAGACGGCGTCTATCAACAGGAATAAAAAATCCGTCAGCTGTGTTTCTTATTTAATGCAATGCTTGTTGAAATATTTGTTTTGGTTATATGATGTTCAGTTTTTGTTACAAATGAGGTAACATTCTAGAATGCTAATAGACAAGCATTGACCTATAATGCAAGCAGGCTCATGCCAAGTCATGCAACTGGGGGTTCAGAATCAATCCCATCTGAGTTTAAAGTAAACACAACAGATTCCGTTTAGTTTACATAGACAAGAGAAACTTCATCCAAACCGTGATTGTTTTAAAGTAACGTGTTATGGAATTCTGATCCAGGTGACCGGGATTTAGGAATCTTTTCTTTTCGCGTTTCCATCCTATCTAACTGCCCCCTATAAATGGACAGAGACTGGCTCAGTGGTAGTCCGTCCTGGTTAAAAGAGTTTTCTCCTATTGCTCTTAATTAATGAGGTTTGATTGGGATTGTGTAGGAATTGGCTGCCACTCCCACAACCAATTTAAAGTTCAGATATAAAAATTGGGGGAAAATGATCCAAGGAAAGCAGCATACAAAGGTTGTCCAGGAATCCTCACTTAACTGACAAAAAAATGCATGATCAGGATAAAATGTTTTATAAGAGTTGCACCCATTGTTATGTTGGTGCCATTAGCCAGATTGGGTTCATGTGTGAATGAGGTTTGATTGGGATTGTGTAGGAATTGGCTGCCACTCCCACAACCAATTTAAAGTTCAGATATAAAAATTGGGGGAAAATGATCCAAGGAAAGCAGCATACAAAGGTTGTCCAGGAATCCTCACTTAACTGACAAAAAAATGCATGATCAGGATAAAATGTTTTATAAGAGTTGCACCCATTGTTATGTTGGTGCCATTAGCCAGATTGGGTTCATGTGTGAATGTAAAACAATTTTAGAAATTGGTAACCAATTAATGTTTCATATACAATAAAAAGTTAATTAAAGTAATTGAATAATTACTGGTATTTATAGTGTTTTGTTTACTAATATTAAAAATTAAAAAAAACTAAAACAAATACACTCAGAAAAAATTGATAACACTTTAATTGAGCGGGTAGAAGTTAGCTAGTAACTGAGTTACTCTCAAGTACAAATCTAGAAGAAATGTAGTAACTGCATGATATATATGAAGCATTTTGATTGATTAATAACGAAAGTGGGATCAGTGTGAAACTAAGTTTCTAGTTAAATTAATACATTAAGTAAGAGTGCAGTTACATTATTCGTGTGCCTTCAAGTAATGTGTTACCAAAAAATGTATTTGAAATAATCGTGGGATATATCTATCAGCCATAATGAATGAATGCAGTATTGTGTGTAATTGAGAGTGCAGCTGGAATGAAACCAGCAGGCAGATACTGGTCCCCAGGGGACTCGGCCTAAATTCTCCTGAAGTGAAGAAGCGTTTGTGGCAGATCTGGGACATGGCTTCCGAAGTGTGGGGTGACGTTGAGGCAATGTGCACGCCAACATCGGCCCGTATGATGTGTGACGGTGCTGCCTGATATTTCCTGCACATTGGCTCAGCTGTGAGTCCCTGCTGATGTGAGGGATGATGGAATCTCCACAATTCGCTTCTACCAGAAGAGCAGGACAGGAGGTTAAGCTAAACTCCTTCGATTTCTCATTGCCGCTATTCGCCCATGACTGATTGCATGTCCTCTATGTACTTTTAGAGTGGCATTGATCAAAAGATTATTCTCTCCTTTTCACATGCTGCCTGGATTTCCACCTTCCAGTTTCCATATGTGTCACTGAAATTATTTATGATTTTAGCAGGTGTTCTGACTTCAAACTTTTTTTCTAAAGACTTCAGCAGATGGATACGTGTCGCATTCAGGTGTGCTGCTTAAAGTGAAGGACAGGAGTCATTCAGAATTTGCAGCAATTACCATTTTCTGCTGTAAGGTAGAAGAGGAGTATAATATGAAGTATGATTCCCCAACAACCATGAAATTTAAATACATCCGTTTATTGAACATTATAAGGGACATATAAGGCATTGAAAGTTTGACAATGGAAGTCTGGAATGATTTAAATCATTATGCACTTCCTGATTGATTTCAAATTTTGTGACTATTAGCTATTGTGCTGCTAATAATTTTCATTTGACAGTGAAATAGATTGACTTTGAATGTCAATTTGTCGAAAATTCCCGGGTTCAAACTTGACAATCGTGGTTTCCTTTCAATAAAGAGTCAGACTAGCTAATGTTTTTTGGGGAGGGGTGCAGATAAGATCGGCGTGCATAGGTTCTTAATGCTGACCGAGGTGGGTTGACGTGACCCCCACTGCTGGAGCCATGCCTCAGGTCTGTAACTCTTAACGACCGTCAGTCACGCAAGACAGGAACAGGAACACAGGGTCAAAGGCTACATTTCCTTTCCCATTAGCATCATTTATATAATTCTCCATCTATGCTGAACATGGAGCAAAGATTTGGTTGCTCATAGCACACATAAGAACATAAGAAATTTACAAACGAGAGGAGGCCATTCGGCCCATCAAGCTCGTTTGGGGAGAACTTAACTA
>JAODJX010000007.1:23909045-23919701 GCA_026776945.1 Isichthys henryi | reverse complement strand
GCGCCCCCCGCCCCCCCCGCGCCCCCGCCCCCCCCCCCCCCCCCGCCCCCCCCCCCGCGCCCAGGGGGGTGGGGGGAGGCTTCCGCGATGGGATGGGGGGTTATGAAAGTATAATAAATGGAGTAAAAGACACAAAGCTGGAATTGAAAAGCCTACACAGTGGGTGGCTATGTCTCCCAGTGGGACATAGTAGGCATTCCATCAGATGCTCCGCTGCCCACTGCGAGTCTATAAACATGAGACGGGCACGTAATAAGGCGCCTGGTCTATGCCATGGTCTAGTCTGCAGAAACGCGGCTGCAGAAGATCCAACCTGTGCAGAAAGGCAATGGTGATGCTGCTTCCGGAATGGGTACCTGCTGTGGCTGTCTTTCTACGGGACGTGGGGGGCAACCAAACCCATGTCCTGAACAGAAATCTCCTACATCCCAGCAGACCACTGCGAAGGATAACGGCGGCCCCACCAAAGGGGTCCCCAGGTAAGATTTTTGTAGCAGGTACTGCGTAAATGTATGCTGGTCTCCTTCTCTGCTGGTAGACTCGGCTGGGGAGCCATTGGGTTTGACCCTGATGGAGAGATGAAGTGTAGAAACATCAGACCATTTAATGCTGATAATCATCTCGTATGTCACCTTCTCAGAGACCTAAATGGCCAGAGAAAGAAAATAGAAAATCAGTTTCCTGTGAAAAACTGCACAGGACATTGGCTGCAAGCTCTTTCAGACACTGTGAAGTACCACAGAGTTTGGATAGAACTGAATCTTCGGGTTTTATGCTCTATAAATTCTGTCCTGGATTCATAAAATAGGGGAAGCACACTAATACAGGACAGAAATACAGAATGGGACTGTTCAGGAAAATCAGTTTGCAAATGGACATGTTAGGTTATCCCGGCCATGTTTTGTCAATAAAAAGCAGGGTGCTCACTTGCCTGTTCATTTTCCACACTGTAAACACCAACTCAGCACTTGGCGTAGGATATTTTTCCATGTTCATACTGACCTGGCCTCTGTTCTCTGTTCTCTGTTTGAGATTCTGGTTGTTTCTGGATTTTCTTGCAGAATATCTTAATTTCAGTTGACTAATAAAAAATATAGCTAATATTTTATTGGAGTCTTCAGTGATTCTGTTGTACTATGAACAATGTACAGAACAGCCAGAGTTAAAAGGATGATGGGAACAATATCCTGTGAATTTATGAAACAGTGTATTGGTTTATATTTCAGTTGTCATTGAATTTGCTTATAAATTACTTTGCAACATTACTATATCTCAAAAGTTATTATACATTTTTTTTGGAATAATTTAACTCAAATTACAGAGGACTTTTCTATAAGGATCAAATACAAATGCTTTAAAATTCATTACAAAAATCCAATTCTTGCATGCATTAAGTAATCTGTATTTAATTTCCCCTGTAGGCAAAATTAAGCAAGGACTTTATTGTGTTTGAAATTGAAATGAATCAAAATTAGATTTGCAGCTATACTTCAGAGCTACTCACAATCCCATTTGTCTGTGAGTCATTTAAAATAGCTTCTGGATGAAGCTGAAGTCGGCATTTGGGTGCATTGCAACTGCTGTTTTGTGGACAGGTAGGCGGAGTGGCCTGGTCTGTGAGGGATGCGGATGGGCAGGCGGAGTGTCCCAGTCAGTGAGGGATGCGGACAGGTAGGCGGAGTGGCCTGGTCTGTGAGGGATGCGGACAGGTAGGCGGAGTGGCCTGGTCTGTGAGGGATGCGGATGGGCCGGCGGAGTGTCCCAGTCAGTGAGGGATGAGGACAGGTGGGCGGAGTGGCCCGGTCAGTGAGGGCAGGCAGAGATGTTGGGGCCGCCAGGGCAGTCAGTCAAGTGGCAGAAGCTTCTGAGGCTGTCCAGATGGGTAGCGGCAGGTTAGGACTCTGCTTGTAGTTCTCAAGGGCGTGCTTTCAGCCCCCTGCAATATGCTGCTCAGGCACTTGGGGGGGGGGGGGAGGAGTAAAAAACAGCAATAGTTGCTGACGAGGTCACGCAGCGTGACATCTGGTGGTGTGTGTGGATGTTCTCTGATTGTGTGCTTGCGACGGGCCGGAGCCCCGCCTTCCAGCGCGCCTGTGGGACACCCTGTCGATTCCCCCATGCAGCCTGAATGGGCCACATGCTGGCTGCTTGTCTGCAGTGCCGGTGCTGTGCTGCAGTGTGGCTGAGCCACGGCTGCCGGGGAATCCGGTCGCAGCGGCTAGTAGGATGGCAGAGATCCCTGGAAGGTGTGAGGTTGGGCCAGGGGAGGGTTGATAACCTGCTTGCACCCTCCTCCTGTGCAGGGTCTTTTATTAATGATCTGCCAGGCACTCCAGGACATTGAGAGAGAAACAAGCAAGCTGCTATTTTCTTTAGCGACGAGGCCTAGCAGGGGTGCCGATGCAGGTAAGGGGCCCTCTGTGGTCTTTCCCTCACGAACAAAAATCAGGACGTGCTTTATAATTTATCATTAATTGGTCCTTCATCAGTCTTCCAGCTGCAGTATCCTGGCATGTTTAAACAGTCTGTATTCTGCTGTGTTGCTATTGAAGAATCATTAATCTTGATTAAACTATATCTTTTTCTGCGTCAGCCAGTAGGGGTCAGTAATGTACTTGGTACTGAATGATACAGAAATCTCACCAGTTGTACAGCAGATGGCGAATTGCAGGCTTTTTACTTACGAACATATGCATGCTTTAGCAGTTGCTTGGATGCTGAACTGTATGTGTGGCTCTAAGTGGGGCTGGTAGACGCTGTATCTGTGTGTCTGTCTGTCTATCTGCCTGCCTGTCTGTCTGACACTAGTTCTCATACTAGTCTATTTTCACCAAAACGATTTGCTCTTGCTATTTTTCTTGCCATAGCTGCAGCTTAACGGATGACAGCAAAGCGAGCATCTCATCAAAGGTCTTTGTATGATATAGGTTTTTAATTGTTGTACTCCACATGTAATAGGGGCGACAGCTTTTAATGCAGACTGCAAAAATCCAGCTGTCTATGATTTGAAGGCAGCAATGAATGTGATCCTTCAATTTACAAATGTCATCTGTTTACCTCAATCCACCGCATGGTTGTAATTATATTAGATATATTACTTTACAGCTGAAGAGGTTAAAGATGCAATTTTCTGCGTTATAAAACTGAGTTCGGCTGTGCATTTGTTTATAAATGTCACACCATCCACAGGAAGAGGTCACCAATGTGTGGGTAATGGAGAGGTCTTAGCTGGTTGGTTTGCAGACCGCCTTAATAGATCGCGGCGGGCAGCTTGGGCTTCGGTCGGCCATGGGTGCAAATCCGCAGGCTTATGAGGTCCTTCGTATTGTTTCATGAAGGTTAATGTTATGAGGAAAAATGAGATCATAAATGAATATGGAAGATGGGTGTCACTTTGTAATAAACATAAAACATAAGGTAATAAATAATAGCATAGGTCATTTGATGTGTGTGTGCTCAAAAAACTCAAGGAAATACTGCAAGGAAAGTGGGCGTCCTGCAGGGAAAGTGGCTGATGTGTTATTTCGATGTCTGGTCAGACTCCAGAGAGGTGTCCAAGCATCTCAGAGCAGGGTGTCTTCCCATCACTCCCACGCAGCAGAGGGCTAGTAATGTGATGTGCTTACACACCCAGACGATTCTGTCACATGCCTGTTGAGGCAGGGTTGGGGAGGGGTGGGGAGGGGCGTGGTGCTGAACTGACCCATGTGACATGGGGATGGGAGCACGGAGGGTGGGCTTTGACTGGCCTTTTGAGATGGGTTTTGGGTCTGCTGAGATGTGCCCAGTCACACATCAAGGTCAAGGCATATAGTTTCAGCTCCAGAGACAAAACCGAGGTCTATTAAAGGCAGATGGGCATCCCCCCCACCTTGGTTATGTTCTTGGTAGCTTCCCTGGAGAATATTAGCACCTCCTGGTGGTGGGCTGCGGTTCTGTCAGCATGCCCTCTTTGTGAACGTAGTCCTCTGTGGAGCGATTGGGTCAAAACAGCAGCCTCTCATCCCCTCAACTTGCCATCTCCTGCCCTTGTTTTGGTTTTCCTGAGCCCAGGCCCTTAACATCGCTCCCTTTGGCAGGTTTGAGCAAGACATTATGTTGGAAAGGCCATAACCGCAATGGTGATACCGCCTTCTATTGCACGCTATAAATATGCAATGCTAATTAAATCCTTATCCTAAATGCACAGGGCCTCTGTGGGATACAGTAATAAGGCAGCAGGCCCCCTGTGCCGAAACGTTACAGAGTGAGTATGGAGCGTGGGAAAGAACTTGGAGGGGTCAGCGGAGTCCGATCTGCCTTTGGGGGGGGTCTCACCTGTGCTGCCATTGTATATGGGGGGGGGCAGGCAAGATCTGTGGCAGTAATGCGTTTGCAGCAGACAGCCTTTCTCCCTCTCTGTCTTCCTTTTCTCAGTCTTTCTCTTGCTCTCCTCTCTCTCTCTCTCTCTCTCTCTCTCTCTCTCTTTCTCTCTCTCTCTCTCTCTCCCCCCCCCTCCTTGCTGAGCCACTTTAAAGATGGGGCAGAGCTGAAACTGGGAGCCTCAGTAGAAACGATGGCTAGGGAGCAGGAAGGAGCACGGAGGAGCAGGGAGGTGCAGGGACAAGCAGGGAGGAGTAGAGAGGCGCTGGAGCCATGGATACAGCACACCTAGGATGGCCACCCTGGAGAGGAGGAGGTCAGCTCCCCCGCATGCCTCCTTTATGCTCCCCAGTGTGTCCGTTTGTGTCTGCAACCCCCTTGAAGGGAGTCCTCTCTCCCTTGTGTGGGCTGGTGATTAGCGGCAGGACATGCGTGTTTTTTCGGGTGGGCGGGCTGCTGCTGATGTAGTGCCCCCCCGCCCCCCACCAGTGCTTTCATGGGAGGAGTGAGGAGGTATTTTTTAAATGAAACTCCAGCCCTGCTTCTGAGCGGATCAAAACCTTCCAGGACAGCATGTGGAGCCAGGAGTGTTCCGGACACAGCCATGCCCTTGGACACCCTTTCTACCTCGCACCAGACAGGTCTGTACCCCGCAGGACGGGTCTGTACCAAGACAGGTCTGTACCCCGCAGGACGGTTCTGTACCAAGACAGGTCTGTACCCCAGAGGTCTAGTCTGTACCCAGACAGGTCTGTACCCCAGAGGTCTAGTCTGTACCCAGGCAGGTCTGTACCCCGGAGGATGGGTCTGTACCCAGACAGGTCTGTACCCCGGAGGTCTAGTCTGTACCCAGGCATGTCTGTACCCCGGAGGACCGGTCTGTACCCAGGCAGGTCTTCACTCCGGATCCTGCACTGTACTTTTGATTGTGTTCCTGCTTTGCACTCCGGTTCCTGCTCTGCACTCCAGCTCCCGCTTTTCCCTCTGCCATCTGTCCTGCCTAATACTCTGGCTGCTACTGCTGCAGGTGTCGAGGTGTCTGTCAAGGGGGTGCCGTAGGTTGTTGGGCCGCTTATAGATGCCAACTCTGTGTGAGTGCGTGCGTGTGCGTGTGTGTGGGGAGGATAGGGACTGCTCCGTCCTCCCTGGATCAGACAGGCTTTTCCATCCACGACTCTGCACCGAGGTCTCTGTCCTGCCTCATGCTTCCCATAACTTTCAGAGGGTTTCAAACTGTCGGGTCTTGTGTATAAGTAAAGCTCATTTGTATCATGTGTAGCTGTACTACAGTCATGTTTTTCTCTTTATGTATAATCAAATTGTATAGTATTTTGCTATTAATCTTAACTAGGAATTTAAGCAATATATGCATTTTTAACATAATATATCATCACTGTTAGATGTGAACAGAAACTTCTGTCTTAGCTAATGCATGGTAAGGTTAGCATTTGCTAACATTCTCGGCCAGTAATGCTGACATGTATTCCTTTTTGCAGCACTATGAAGTGCTCAGCTCGCACTAGAGAGAGAGCAGAAATGGGTTTTCTGTGATCCATGCATAACTGGCTGGAAAGTATAAATTGTCAGGGAGGTCTGCATGTTATAATGCGAAATCATAAAATAGTAACAAAGATATAATTACATACCCTAGATATAATAATATGATCTTAAAATAATTCACTGTTTGGAATTGGTCATTGCATGGATATTTTAATCAGTCTTTCATTGTAAAATAATTTAAAGAAAATACAGTTTTTATATGAATCCACTAAATTGTGCTGTTTGCAGGTAAACTACAAAAAAACAACAGAGTATCGTTTATGATATGAGTCTGTGTGGGAAATCAGGGTCTCACTTTTTATGTGTGTGTGTGTGTGAACTTGGGTTATATTACATAGTGGGGACCAGATTTCACCCACAATATGATGAAATCCTGTTATTTTGATGTTGTGGGGACCATTTTTCAGGTCCCCACAAAAATCTGTGAATGCAATCAAAACACTAAAAATGTAGAAAGTCTCACATTTTATTTGGGTACTTATGGTCATGTTAGGGCTCGGTTGAGGTTAAGGTCGTTATGTTGATATTAGAGTTTTCCCCTTAGAAATGAATGGAGAGTCCTCACAATGTTATAATTACAAACCTGTGTGTATGTGCGCGCGTGTCTGCGTGTGGTGTCACACTTGCCTTTTTTGAGATTAACGTCAGCAAAAAAAATGCTTTACCACAGCAGCTGTGACCTGATTTTTATTTAAATACCTAAATCATATCTTATATCCCCACTGATGAAGGAGGGGAAGCTCTTCCTTACATCTAAGCACCGTGGTATCCCATCTGTGTGCTCTTCTTCTCTTCATCCCTCTCCTCTTGGACTCGTAATACGATATTATCATTATTTTATGTAACCTGTATTACAATATGCAGCACTCTGCACTGGAAAAGTCGTCTAGAGTAAAGTTTCATGACATAGCAGCAGCCTGCCTCCCGATTCTGCAATTTGATTGGCCGCTTCAGGTGGGGTATGGTGTCAGGAGTCTGTTCCAGGAAGTGTGTGCCTGCTGACCCATACAGTAATTCAGGTTTAGGATTAGACTTACATTTAGCAGAATTTAATATTTATGGACTGCATGAGGAGGCCAGGGTATGAGGGAGAGCCTGCGGTGGAAAAGGGATGCAAGCTTTACACTCTCAGAGATGGTGTAAGATTCAAAGCCAGCAAGCATTCCCATGACTTATGTTGACAGTACACTATCTGGTAAAACTCTTTTCACTGCTTAATCATGTGTGCCAGGTTCTTTTCACAAGTGAGGCTTCTGGCTACAGCTTGACCTTGTAAGGGAAGATGGATGGAAGGTGGAGGAAGGATTGTTTCCATTAACATTCAATATAACAGCTTAAACATCCTCAATAGCTAAATATGATAAACATGAAATGTGATGTTTGCAAGTTTACCCAGTTTGTAGTCTATTCTTGTACTAGACATTAGTCTTGCTGGCTTATTTTATGAGGCTTGTCAGGTTATTTTGGGGTTATGGGATTCTGCCTTGGTCAAATGTGGAACAGTAGGGAAAGCATAGAGATTTTTGAAAAAGAAACTAGGGTCTTAGTGCACGTATGTGAGCTTGCTTGGTACATCACAGGAGGGGCAGAATGTGAGCGTGCTCGATACATCACAGGAGGAGCAGAATGTGAGCGTGTTCGATGCGTCACAGGAGGGGCAAAATGTGAGCGTGCTCGATGCATCACAGGAGCGGCAGAATGTGAGCGTGCTCGATGCGTCACAGGAGGGGCAGAATGTGAGCGTGCTCGATACGTCACAGGAGGAGCAGAATGTGAGCGTGCTCGATGCGTCACAGGAGCGGCAGAATGTGAGCGTGCTCGATGCATCACAGGAGGGGCAGAATGTGAGCGTGTCCGATGCATCACAGGTGGGGCAGAATGTGAGCGTGCTGGATACATCACAGGAGGGGCAGAATGTGAGCGTGTTCGATGCATCACAGGAGGGGCAGAATGTGAGCGTGCTCGATGCATCACAGGAGGGGCAGAATGTGAGCGTGCTCGATGCATCACAGGAGGGGCAGAATGTGAGCGTGCTCAATGCATCACAGGAGGGGCAGAATGTGAGCGTGCTCAGTACGTCACAGGAGGGGCAGTATGTGAGCGTGCTTGTTACTGTGAAGGGAGAAGATCTGCGTGTGTTATCTACAGTATGTGAACCATGAGAAACCCTCTCAGTAGTATTTCTTGGCCCTGCGATGTTTTATTCTTTCCAGATGTTATTTTCAGGGTTAGAGGAGGTTCACCAGAGACTTTGAAACCAATCCCCTTGTGTTGCATGTGTTTCTGTAGCTGGAAGCTGTGAATGTAATAGTTGAGGGATGACGGGGCGGCGTTTTTGTGCAGTCTGCTGAGGCTTGTTTACTGCTCTGTACTGAATCTTTATTTTCCTCTGGAGCTCCTTGCTTTTCTCTCCTGTCCCATGTAGTTTGGCCTTTCATGTCCAGACAAAACCTCCCTTTTCCTATGACCAGGAAAAGGATCTTTCTGGACCAGCATATGGAGCCTTTAGCCTGCTAGCTCTTTCTCCCTCAGTGGGTATTGTGTATATGTGGGTTGTTGGGGGGGGGGGGGCCCTTCAAGGGTAAACCCATGGGAATTCTGGCTATTTCATAATGTTCCTTGTGTTTGCTGTACACCAATTAAAGCTCCTTTTCATACAACCCAGAAATATGAGTTCTTGTTTAGGGTATATGAGCATTCGAAAAGTTCTCGGCATTGAAATCGCACATATATATGCATAATATCACTGCCCAGACTTATTTCTCTACTCAGGTGGCATGTGTTCAATGTGCCTATGGCAAGTTTGTGATGCATGCAGAATTTGGGAAGAATGCCGTATTAGTAAATGCAATGCACATATTACTGACTGCAGGTCAGCTCTGTGCGGAGCGTGTTTCTGCACCTGGGGTGTCTTCTTGGTTGTGGGTTAATATTGACGTGAGTTTGCACTGGCTGCTGAAGATGAGCATTCATGAAGGTTCATCTCCTGCTCTCTGCCGGTGATCTTATCAGTGTCTTCATATGATTGGAAATAAGAAGCCCATTCATTTCAGAAGCCCAGCTTTACATGCACAGGCTCGTGCCCTCGGTCCTGGGCTATTTCCCTACCCCCCTCACTGACCTGTGCTTCTGCTTTTTGGTGACTGCCTGTTAATTATTGATGGTCGCAGGGCTCTTGTGTATGCATAACGTCTGGCAGGATTACTCAAAGGGCTCTGGCATTTGGCCGGACACCGTGAAATGTCGCTAATGCTGCTGTTCAAATGAAAGTTGCTTCTGCAGTCAGGAGGATAGCATTGCGAGTTACACAAAGTACAACATTTACAGGATCCTTCCGCTGAGGATCTCATGGACAAACAGCAGCTACCAACAACTTGGTGTATATGTTCTCAGCCCTGCTGTGTTTGTTTAATGCGAGGCACAGTAGTACTAGCTTAAGTGTTTGGTTAAGAGTTGCCCGCTTAATGCAAAAGTTCAAACACTTTATGTCTTGTTTTGAGAACCTTGACACATGATTTGGTTAGTGACTAGAAGGGTTTTTGGGGGAAGGCAAGGTGCTATTATATGTGCATTTTAAAGTATAACTCATTACACGGAAACCTAACAGCCTTTATATTGCCTTTACATCTTTGCTTGTTATGGCCAGTGAAGGAGTAAGTGTAGCACCTAAGATGAAGAAAGTGCTTATTAGTAGCCACTTAAAGTGGGAGAATGTGGGTCGAGCCCCAGTGTGCTCTCACTTTACACGGCCGGGAACAGAACCAGCATTTCAGGTTGGTTCACACGGTGGTTTGGTGGTGCAGGCCAGTGAACTAAGTCTTTAGAGTTATTAGTCACATCTCGATTTGGCTTGGCAGTTTTTGGGGTGTTTGTGTAGTTACACTGTTATTAAGTGGGAACTGTGAGACCTGTAAAGGCTTAAAGGATTCCCCCTCAACTCTGTTTCTCACCTGCTGTATCATCTACTGAAACTTTCCCAGCATGCAAGTGACCTGGGCCCTTAGTTTTGAATTGCTCTTCTATTCACACCAAGGAAACCCTGCTCCAGTAAAATTTCACGTGGTTGCAATGAAAGTGTAATCCTTGTTAGTGATTTATGTCTTGTAAATATTGTTATGGTGATGAATGTTTTGGTAGGCCTTATGAACTTTACCCCTTTATTTGATTCATTCAGGGTTTATGAAATATCTTATAGAAAAGGAATAGGACTGATAGTTTTTATTTATACAGATTTAGATTTTTGTTGTTCTGTCAGATTGCTGACACACACTGAAATGTGAGCAGACTTAAATGGCTGTATGTGTGTGTGTGTGTGTGTGTATGTTTGCATGTTTGTTCTGTTGCTCCTCAATCCCTCTATGAGCAGTTCTTCATCAGAGATGGATTTTCTGTTTCTATAGTACTTTTGTAAGCTTGGTCATTTTTCTACAGCGAACTTGTCCTTCAGCCCATCCAGTGTGTGGTAACCCGCCTTGTGCCTGGTGCTGCCCTAAGTTGGTTCTTTCCCCCCACGACCTTGACAGGGATTCCTGGGTAGAGTACAGTGGGTAGATGGATGGATGGATGGATGGATGGATGGATGGATGGTAGTTTGTCCTTGAAGATACAGAGATTTTAACCGATCTGAGAAATTTTATTTGCTCCACTTTGACACTAACATCCATCCATCCATTTTTCAAACCGCTTATCCTTACTGGGTCGCGGGGGGTCCGGAGCCTATCCCAGAAGCAATGG
>JAODJX010000007.1:23893737-23908945 GCA_026776945.1 Isichthys henryi | reverse complement strand
CGGGCAATTTAGTAACTCCAATTAGCCTCAGCCTGTCTTTGGACTGTGGGGGGAAACCGGAGTACCCGGAGGAAACCTGACACTAACATAAAAATGGTAATTTGTAATTTCAATAGTGCCAAGTGTGAGAAATTCAGAAATATAGTTTGTGTCTCACCAACAATGACAATTTTCCATCAGCATATAATGTGTGTTGGGCATCAGAGAGATTAATAGTAAGAGGATGGTTTTACGAAGATTGCATACAATACAGTCACCTAGAGTCCAGTCAGCTCATCCAGGCTGGAGAGTGATGGCCGATCTCATCGCTGCCATGTCTTCAGACGATCTGCTGAATGAGATCACTTTGCACATTAGGCCTGGGATCAATGCTGACATTCTGAAAGCTCTGACAGCACAAAGTGGCAGACTAGTCACAGCATTTGCTTTTTCTTTTAAGATGGGAACGCTGAGTAAGGAAGGTAAAACTGTTTCATTGCTATAGTGTCAGAAAAGGATTTTTTCTAGATAGTGTAAGCCAATGCTATATGTCACATCTAGATTGAAGACATTTTCGAGCTTGTTGGCCTGACAGATTTGAGGGCTTTTGGAAAGACCTCTGCATGAGCCCTTTGCATGTATTCCTCTATCCGTGTCCCAAAAGCAAACCTGGAGCACATCAGAGAAATCACTGGCCACATCAGCTCACATGGGACGCCAGGCTGTGAGCAGGAACGCTCTGAGTGCAATTTGGAAATGCTAAAATGACACATTTTTGGGATAAAACATACACAATCATGGGAAGAACATACAAACCCACAAGCACCCATAGACCCATGTCTTAGCCATTCATTTGTAAATAAATACTTTATCTTTTCCATTCTGCTGTGATTCTCAAAAATCAAAAAGACATCATTGTCATATAGGAAAGTTACGGATGTGTGATACGCATGTGTCACATGGATGTGTCATACAGATGTGCATGATGTGGGATCGTGTGGGCTGTTGGGTGCTCATATAAGCACTGCGCGGAGCACAGAGTAAAATTACGGAGGGGGGCAGGGGATGAAGTAGGGGGGCATCCATCTGTTTGTCTGTCCAAGGGCAGTTTGTCAGGTAACCATGAAGGGCTGCTTTTCTGTGTGCCCCCCCGATCCCATCCTGTCTGACTGTCTGTCATTCCTGTAGATTCTTCCTGCCATCTCTGTGTCCCCTGACATTTTCCTCTATCATGCCTTGGGCTGCTCTCTACAGGCCCATGTGTGGATCTGGCTGCTTCGCAGTGCTTATTCCTGCAGATGTGAGAATATTTTAACCAACTTGAGGATTGTTGGACTAGTTTTCCAGTTTTTCAAGTTTTAAGGTAAACCTGACCAATGTAATTAAACAAATGTGTGACATTCCCCTTAATCTATGCAGTTAATTATTTTAATAGCTTTTGTGGCCTAAAAGTTTGAGTGATAAGGCAGTGTAATTGGAGATCAAAATGCATGAAAAATGCGCTCCATCAGTTTTAAAAATGTCAGAGAATCACTTCAGTGTCTGATTGCACCAATTTTTCCTTGCAATGTTTCTGTTGGTTCATATAAATACAGAAAGTAAATGGCTCATTGCCTTTGTTGAACATTACTTTCAGCGTTATGGTAGCCCTGTCTGACCAAACTATCCCTGTACTATTTAAGGTCCTGCCAGTTGAAACTATTCGGATGAATCTGCAACGAACAACAGGCAATTAAGGCTGAAGCAGTGTGAGCTCTCTCTGAAGTGACCTGCGTCTGGTCGATCTCCCTCTCACTCGTGATCTTTAGCTCACTAGCCTGACCATGGGCCTGACAGTGGCTTCTGCAGACCCGCCAAGGGCCTCCTTTAATAACCTTGAGCCAAAATTTACCTCACCAATAAAACATCTCTAAGTAGGTAAAATATTATAGTTGTCATAGGACAAAATTTTTTTATTATTCGTAAATAAGAGTTTAAATATAAGTGCTAAGGATTTCATATTGTTTCTGTGCTGCTAACATCGATGTTATGTCTTGTGATTATAAACACTCCTTCTGGGAAGAAAGCAACTTCAGAGTCTTTTGTGTGATTTCTGTAACTGGAATCTGTTGACGAATATGGTGATCGTTTTGACAATACTTCATTCTTCCATCCATCCACCCATCCATTTTCCAACCACTTATTTCCTGGGTCACAGGGGGTCCGGAGCCAACCTAGGACGGGGGGCCAGCCCATCACAGAATTTCATTCTTAATTCTTGCAATTAAAACGATACGTGCGGAATGTCTTACCTTATGAAGCCTGTGCTTCCCACATCCTCTATAGCAGTCTTACAATCTTCATTCAGTTTCATGGCTATTCAGTCGCTATAATTGTCAGGCTAAATTAGGCTTCCATGGCTAGACAAACATTTCTTACTATATATCATTATACTGAATTATCAGGGACTGTAATGCTGGTGGCTGACTTTGTTAGCTTTGGGTTCTGGAGCTGCTGCCATTGACTCTGATGCTCCATGAATCATGACATCTATGCATGTGTGGTTTCTACAGGCAGCAGACTAGTGTCTCAGAATTTATTGTAAGCCAAAGTAGCAGACCTTGAAACCTGAAAAAAGACATACAAAAATACTAATGCCGCCATGGGAGTTATTTTGTACAACATGTGCTTTCCGTGGATTGGTTGTCAGAGAAACCGCATGTAAAGTGCATCTTCACATGTGCGTTGCTATGGGACAGGAAAAAATGGTGTTGGTGTCCTGAAGGACGGTTTGATTTTGAAATAGCGCTGCACCAAGGACAGGCTGACTGGCGAGCAAGCAGCGTTTCAAACACGCCCTTCTTCTCAAAAGACACTGTGCTAATTAAATTACGGGGAGGCAGACACCTACACAAAGTGGAGAAATCCGCAGATGACGCTTGGCTTTGTTTCTTAAGTATCCATCTTTTCATTCATTCAGGCAAACATTCGCTGTTTTTTATGTTCCTGTTATTTTCCCCCATTAAACTATGCCTTTATCTTTTTCCCTGTTTCCTTCACATACAAAATTATAAAATGATCTTGGTTGAATTTCAAAAGATAATTTATTACTTGTAACTCTTTTCAGTTTGAATAGAGCTACCGTGCATGTTTATGATAATACAGACGCTCCTCTACTTACGAACTTTCAACTAACGAACTTTCAGACATACGAACGAAGAGGACTGTAAGTCCAAATTGTGTTCATTGGGCTCCCGTTTCCTATCTGCAATATCAAATTTTTTTTTTTGTCCGCCAATTCTGCCTAGTACGACTTCTGTGTAGCGTGATTACTCCCAGTATATCTTAGTTATCTTTACTTGCGTATACCCATAAAATGATGTTGAATAACGACTTACGAACATTTCAATTTATGAACGGTCGTTCGGAATGTACCTTATTTCTAAGTAGAGGAGCGTCTGTGCTAGTCTATTTATCAACTCCCATGTTAATTATGTTAAATATTTATGAGCATGACAGGAAAAAAAAACACTAACTGTAATAATTCTCCAAATTTCTTTTACGATGGCTGAGGTGATATTACTTTATCCAGCTGTGAATATAATAGATCGCAGGCATGATGGAGTATGTTGTATCTTCCTTCGATTTGCCATTAGGGGGCGACAGCTGCTGTGCTCCTTAGACTCTGAGATGTTAACTGCCCTCCTCATTGTGTCATGGAGTGGAACAAGGTGTCATGTTTTCAGGGAGGGCCCTGAATCTCACATTAAAATGGCCCCCAATGTCTGTTGGTGACCCAGAAACCTGATTATACACTATATGGACAAAAGTATCGGGACACACCTCTTCATCATTGAATTCAGGTATTTTATTCAGACCCATTACCACAGTATAAAATCAAACACCTAGCCATGCAGTCAAGTGTACCAACATTTGTGAAAGGATGGGTCATTCTAAAGAGCTCCATGAATTTAAGTGTGGTGCTGTCATAGGATGCCTCCTATGCAATAAGTCAGTTTGTGAAATTTCTTCGCTGATAGATACCACTTAGACTACATCCGTGGAGTATTATTGCGAAGTGGAAGCATCTAGAAACAAGAAAAACTCAGGCACAAAGTGGCAGACCACATAAAGTAACACAGTGGGGTCACCTAGTGCTGAGGCACGTAGTGCGTAAAAGTCTTCATTCCTCTCTTGACTCAATAACTGCAAAGTTCCAAACTTCCTCTGCCATTAACCCCAGCACAAAAACCGTGCACCGGGAGCTACATGTAATTGGCTTCCATGGCCAAGCCACTGCATGCAAGCTTCACATCACCAAGCGCAATGCCAGGCATTGGATGGAGTGGTATAAAGCAGACTCTGGAGCAGTAGAAATGTATTCTGTGGAGTGATGAATCACGCTTCTCTGTCTGGCAGTCTGATGGATGAGTCTGGGTTTGGCAGATGCTAGGATAACATTACCTGTCTGACTGCATTGTGCCAACTGTAAAGTTTGGTGGAGGAGGGATGATGGAACGGGTTGTTTTTCAAGGATTGGGCTAGACCCATTAGGTCCAGTGAAGGAAACTTGTTTTGCTTCAGCATTTTGGACAATTTTATGCTTCCAACTGACTGTGTGGAAATAGTTTGGGAGGTTCTTTTCTGTTCCAGCATGACTGTGACTCAGTGCACAAAGCAAGGTCCATAAAGACATGGTTGGGTGAGTTTGGTGTGGAAGGACTTCACTGGTCCACACAGAGCCCTGACCTCAACCCCATCAGACACCTTTGGGATGAACTAGAATGGAGACTGCAAGCCAGGCCTTCATCTCTAACATCAGTGCTTCACCTCACAAATGCTCTTCTGGATGAATGGACAAAAATTCCCATAGACATACTCCAACATTTGTGGAAAGCCTTCTCAGAAGAGTGGAAGCTGTTATAGCTGTTAAGGGGGGACCAGCTCCATATTACTAAAGATACCTGTGGATTTAGAATGGGATGTCATAAAAGTTCCTGTTGGTGTAATGAGCAGGTCTCCCAATACTTTTGTCCATCTAGTGTATGTAAGCGGGCAGATTTTGGTGTTGCTTTGCTGATATCTTCGGCTTACAGAATTGATTCTTCGTGGTTCCTGATAATTTCTGCTACCAGCTGAAATATACTGTTCTCTCTCCTCCCCCACAGTCCTCAGGAGGAATCTAAGAGGCTCCATGATAAGCTGCATTGAAATACCCCTAATAAATATTTATAATTTTGTAAATTATGGGCAAAGTGCTGATGTGCTGATGTGTCCGGACCTGAGCAGTAGTAGAGTGCTTGAGGAAAGGCTTACTCTGATTGCACCATAAGAAAGACGGATGCTTTACTTATTGGTAATGATTTGAAAGTATTGAAATGAATGCCATCCATCCATCCATCCATCCATCCATCCATCCATGTACCTATGTAATAATGAACAAAGTCTGTTTTTTTCAGCTCAAATGTTCAAAATATTACTTTTTTTTACCTTCTGACCCAGACTTAACTATTCCCAAGTCTTCTGCTGTTCAGTAACTAAAAGTTACTTATTATGGCAAAGTTCATAAAATTATGCATATAAAGACTTGGTAAAACTGCATGTTGATCCAGTACTAAACAAGGATCATTAACTGGGTTTCTGCAGCAATTCAATTCAGATTTGTTCTTTCTACACAATGTTCTGCAGTGGAGTAAAATGTACTGTACAGTGAGTCTGTCATCCAAAGCTGCAGTGATGTGCACTTTTTCTTGTTGGTTTTATCTGTATTACCTTGCAAATTCTTGTATATTAATTCAACAGTAGCAGATTCTTGCCAGTAGCAATGGGTGTAATACAGCTCCGCTTCTGTACAGTGGTACATAACACACTTGTGTCCAAACATGAAAAATAGTAGCCAGTTTTCCATCTGCTATGTGTTTTGTGGAAGACATGCAGTAAACAAAGTGTGTATTGAGGTAATAACTTGAAACACCCCCCCCCCCTGCAAACACCCTGTTGCAGGAAACACCCTGAACAGTCAGTCACATGACACGCTCACATACACATGCTCTCAGCCACACTGCAAACCGCCTGACTCATGTTTGCTGAGGTACTGATTAGTCCCCAGCATGAATAGCTAATGAAACCCAGCCCAGCACATGAAAAGCTTATGGAAGATATGCTGGACTTTTAGGTAACATCCAATAATCTGTAGAATTTGCATCTAATCCCCCCTCACTCAGGGCCTAGTGTTGTCTCTGTAGCACCTGGCTTTTGAAGTCCACCAGCCATGCGCAGAATGTGGTCCCCCGCCCCACTGTGTGTATCATAACAGGAACCCAATGCTCAGCACCACTGACCTGCCTTCCTGGCCTGGCCGCTATCAACATCCGGAGTCTAGAACAATGCAGGCTGAGAGCAGGGAAACAATAGCAGTTGGGGTACAGCTGTGCAGCTCGTTCCCAAGCAGAGCTGAGACCATAGGCTCACCACATTGTCTGGGGTCTGCCTCGCCGATTCACAGTACGGTCCAGGCTGCCAGGGGTGGTTCCTCTACTAACTTGGGGTAGTTCTAACCTCATAATAAACATAAAAAATCACAAAATTAAGTTAGCTAGGATGCTTGGATTTAATGATTTAAAATATTAAATGTCAACCTATTTGTAATGGTACCATATAGCGTATTACACTTAAAATTTATTTTCATAATACTAATGTCTCCAGCTAGTTTGCTTAAAACTTTTCCATGTGGTGAAGTGGGAGCAATTCTGACCGTGCTTCAGCGTGCCATCCTGCCCCTCCCTTTTCCATGTGGCCACGCCCCTTCTGCTGCATGCCACCGTGAGAGGCGTCAAGCCGCGCTGTCACTTTTGGTGATCTATTCTGGCGAGCCGGCTGGTTTCACGCTTCACTGGCCGTGTGAGGAAATGCCGGCCCCGTGGCCCGAGGCCTCCGCCATGGATCGCTCACTCGCACGGTGAGTACGCTCCCTGTGCGGCCAGTTGGCCCGGGGCGCTCTGGAGGTCTCGCCGAGCATGTCTGCCGCTGGGCAGTCTTTGAAGTCCTGCATAGGCTGTCCATTGATATTCCCACGTAACAGGTCGGTATCAGCAGCAGAAATGCCCTTTCATCTCTCTGTTTTGAACGCTGCCTGTGTTACTAGCAGTGTTGTCTCATGTTGTGTTTGTACTGAAGTAACAAAGGGGGAGTCTCCTGCTCTTTTGTGGTTGTCTGCTAAAAACAAGAAAAATTCCTTTTGAAACACTCCAAATTATTTCTAGCTAAACAGCTACCTGAGAGGTATAAATGGGGATACACAAATGCGAATGCCAAATGCTTGATTCCTTAACAGGCTCTGCTACCATAGTTGGGGTTATACGCCCTGTGAAAGTCAACAGACCAAGAGGATTGTATGCTGTGGGGTCTTAAGTTTTTCAGTGATCCCATCTTTTGCTTTAAAGCCCCACATGTAGCTTGTAGTTTCATAGCATGGAAATGGATTTACTGTCATTAATTTCCTCATTTTATAGCGTAAATCAGGACACCTTCCCCATGGATTTTTAAGAGGTATTCTAATTTAAATTTGTAGGACATCAGTTCATGGCTCTGTTAATAATGAAAGCATCTCGTAAGACATATTCACTAAGTGCTCTTTTAGCCTTATTCGCATCTGGATCCTGTATTCATTTGTGAGGTCCCACAGACGGAAATTGCCGAAAGCTAACAACCTACTGGTGAGTCATTGACCGCTGATGCTTACCGGAATGATTTATCTTTGTATTCTCCATGACCTCGTTATAAATATCCCATGAAACCTTGTTCCTCAGCTAATATGCATGAGCGAAGCTGCAGTAGACGTTTTGCACTCGGGTCGTCTCTCTCGTGTAATTGTGCTGGAATGTGGAGCTGCGCAAAGCTCTCTGAAGGTCCCTGGAACAGCATCCCCCCACCTGCGGCTCACATTTAGCGCTCTACAATCGATGCCATTTAATGAAACGCCAATGAAATATAATGACTACAAGTTTTATATGGTTGTATATGGTTGGCACTATATAAAATGTTTTTTTTTTTTTTTTACTCAAACAGAGACATTATGTATTGTTTCAAAATATATCGCTCTCTGTCATGGGTTTTTAACAGAACTATACTGTTAATCTAAGTCTTGTCTCAGAGAAACTATGATTGTAGTAATGTTACATAAGTATTTCTGGGAATCTGTATTCAGCTTTCTGCTTTAAGATTTCAGATAACCTAAGCTTTGGCAAACATGTAGTGCTTATACACAGAATAGGCACATGCATCGGCATGTATAAAAGATATTAAAGGCTTTTGACGTTAGAGTAATGGAACAAATAGTGTGTGATCATAGTTTTTGGTGGGGCTTCTCCTTTAAGCAAACTTGTCCCATATCAGATACAATATTTACTTTGGCCATGAGCAAATACCACCCACTTTCCTGAAGAGGAAACAGTTTTTTTCCCCCTGATGAGATCAGGGTGTTGTTATAGTGGTGCAACTGCAGAAGAGCTCATTAAAGCACACAATATGGGTATTTCTGCTAACTTGTCCTCAAAGTCCTCTTGGTTCTGGATGCAGAGGCTTTCCACGCATTCCACTGCTGCCTGTCATAGTCTGCGATGCTAGAGTAGAGGTGCTGCTTCTCATTGGCTCGGAGCGAGGCCAAACCAGGGGCTTCATCCAATAAGCAACCGAGAGCCCTGCCGTCCATGAAAGGAGTCAAAGGAGTGTCACAGCACCCCACACTCCTAGGATCAGCAGCTGCAGTGCAGAGGAGTGATGAATTCTACCCTTAGCAGCACCAGATACAATTGATATTAATGCTTACAATCTTTTCTTGTAAGCAATAAATTATGTTGACTGGAATTGAATTTCAGTTTTGTGCTATCCTTAATGTAAGTGTGGCCTCTGGCTACTTTGACAGGAGTTAATTGGGCAGAAGAATCTTTCGGACATTGGAACAGGTACTAAACCTGGAATTTATTTGACTGAAAGATGACCGGACAACTGCAATCAGCTTTATAACTCTTGGCACTTCCAGAGCTGTTGCTGGTAAGAGTGTTGTTGTTAGAAAGAATTAAGCAAGAAGGTTGGAAGAGAAGCAGAGGACTAATAAGCTCCATGCAGTTCTCTGGAATTCCGGTGATACGGACGGGAACAAGAAATTGGCATCATCGCTGGGATTTTTAAAAGCTTACCAGGGTGAGACATTAAGATATTGCGTGTTCCAATCCCTGGACTCGTGACTGGATGTGGCTACTGAATCAGGGCTGTTCTGAAGCCAGGAAGGTCACAGGCACCAAGAGGAGGAGGACAGCTAGGAAGAGGGTAATCAGGCATGAAGGAACAGGTCAGTATGTGCGGTCACTTCCCAGAGGCTGAGATGGGGAGGCCGGATATCGGACTGAGTTACCATGGGCAACCTGCTGCAGAGAGATGGCATTTACAGGTGTCTCAGAGTAAAAGCCCCGAACCTTGCAGTAGTGTAAACACAGAATGGCCGAGGCTACAGAAAACACTACTTATGTCATGGAGACCTGTGTTTTTCTGGGAAGTCTATACGTGATGCACGTGGGCGGACCTTGGACTCTCAGAGTTCAGGGGTTGTCCTTTGCCGGGAATAACCATGGAGAAGGACTGAGATTCTGTTCTGCATGTTTTGTTTGAGGAATTTGCTCAGCTGTGGTGGTAATGTTATGTGAGCTGACCCCGGAGGAAAGCAGCAACCCAAAAAAACTACAGGGTACTGTGTGCTGAGCTTTGCGCCTCTTTCCCCGCTTTCATTGATGACCTGCCATCACTGAGCCCTCCCTGCTGATGTTAAGGGACACGTCTGTGTTCTGAATAATGAATGGGTGTGAGGGCAGAGATCTTGCTAGGCGATAAGTCTCTAGTACATGCTCATGACAGTCTATGGGGCGTGCCAAGATCAGCAGCTTTTGCTCATATCACAAGTATCCCGTGATACTTACTACCAGGGCTGCTTTTAAAAAAACTTCAACACAATACTCCAGGCTTATTTACTTTTCAAAGACATTGAATATGGAAAGCTTCAAACAGATGTGGCCTTCGGCTGGATCCACCCACTTACTGAAAGGCCGTTTTGAATCCATCTCTGCTGTCAGGAGTCCCAAGCCAGTTCATATGACGGTCTGTACACTAAGTTAGTGGAAGTGGTGCTGTTTAAGACACTGTTAAAAATACATATGGATAGGTAAAGACCATTATTCTTCCTGTATGCATATCAGCATCTACATCAGTTTTTTAGCTTTCTCATTTACTTGATATGATGTTTTTACTGGGGCAACTGTATCTCTTTCTGCCAGCTTTCATTAGCCTGTTGTCTGTCCCATGTGAATACCTAAGGACTGCCACACAAACAGTCTCAAAATAGAAGGGCAATTCAAACAGATTCGTTAAATCAGGAGCGCGCTGGTCCATCTGTCTATGCATGTGCTGATGTCCACAGTCCGAAAGTGTGCTGAGCTTGAGCCGGGGGAATATCTGATGTGATGGATAAATGCTGTTAAACGTCATCAGTGATTTAGCTGTGTGTGTCCACAATATGGGAACAAAGTCAGTCCTCTGGTCAGTCAGGTACTGGACATGCAGTATGTTGACGGATGTTGGTCCCTCTTTAACACCATAGAGCCTAAATCAAAGGACACCAAAGTCCTGCTAGTCCTGGGGTTTTACATGCAGCATGTGTGTGGAATCATTCCATGCTCTTTGTCCATTGTTTCATCAAGGCACTTGATTGACCTTCTCCACACAGAGCGATCAGGAGTGTAGTTTCTACAGTACTGGTTGTTCAGTTGTTTTCTTTTCAGGTCTTTGAGTTGTGTTTATTTGTGGACCTGGATTGAAACCAGCATGTGAAAAGCTGAACCTGGATCTCATTTCATGGTCTTGTTGGTCCAGTGTGAATTTACGAATCCAAATAAATAAATGTCAGTAAAATGAATATATAATTGCTAAGCAGGGTTGCTAACATTCCTGTTGTGTTATTGAGATGTGTAAGGGGGCTGTGAAAACACTGGTCAATTTAGGCACATTCTACAAATGTCTTAATGAATTGAAATTTGAAATTTCCCAGATTGCGCAACTAAATGAAGAGAGTGTACTATAGAGGTGTCTATGGAGGGTTAGGATTATGCTAAGGGGATGTTAGAACACATCCTGTTTTCACGGTATTTTTGTGTGCAAGTCTGCCACATACATGTTAGTTTTTGGCCACCTGTTGCTTCTGAAATGCTTAATGTTAGACTGCTCAGCGAGTGCCTGAGCTTTCCCTGTACTTCCCGTAGGAGATTTATGTTACTTATTTACTTCGTTGCTGCTTTTGTCCAAAGTGATGTGTAAGTGAGGATCAGACTCAGCCGGTCCCTGCAGCAAACGGGATTAAGTGCTTCATCCAGGAGTCTGGTACGATGACATCGCCCTCTAGCTTTTTAGCATTTTATGTTGTATAACATTAACTTCAGTTATATATAAGATGCTAAATATATTTTTTTAGTAATTGCAGCTGGTGGCAAAATGGAATGTCTGCACATATGTAGCATTTTTTAACAAGATTTGGACTTACACCATCATTTATCTGTCAGCCCACATGAGGAACAGCATCGAGGAAGCTGGATGAGTGATATGTTTGTGTCTGCAGAGCAACTTCAGATTCTAAAGGTTCACTGTGTTAATGGTGCTTTTGCAGGCCATTCAGCTGCTTCTCCTGCTGCTGCATATACTGTCTGTCCAAACTGACAGTGGAAGGTTGGTGAAAGTCTGCGGGTTATTTCCAGCAGTGCTAAGCTGTGATTTCAATGCAAATGTTCTCTCTGAAGCTTCTCTGAAAATTCTTCTGAAACCTTCCCTTTGCTTTCAACTGGTGTCCCATTCAACTAGCAAGCAACATTTTGTGTGTTGGAACTGACTGTTGGGCTAAGCTTTCTAGATTTTGACGAAGACATGTTCCTGTGTTTCGAGCTGTCAGCTGTGCACTACGCTTGTAAACTGTCATTGTAAGAGTTAAGTAACATGTCTGCTGTCTCTTGTCACCTTCCCATTGCAGAGTTGTATCTGCTAACTGTCAGCTTTAGTTATTGTCCTGTGGAGGCCGCGTTTCCATAGATGTGAAAAGCATCATTAGAACCTTAGAATGCTGCACCAAAGTCACCATGGTGATAATATCACACTCCATCTTATATCTCTTCCATTTAACAGTCCTCACGTTTGTTTTTACGACTCCATTGCTACTGAAATTATTTTTATTGGAAAAACTGACAAAAATTAGAGGTGGTTATTAGGTCAGTGGGCGAATGGCCGGATGAGCTATTCTTATCTGTTTCCTGTTTTATGGGATGGCCGTCATAAAGTGGAAAATTCACAGTTTGCAGCAGATACCTGCGGCACTGTTATTGTGGATAAAGACCATTTTTAATGCTCATTATCTGAGGCAGACACCTTTACAGCCGTTGTACGAGTAAACATTTTATAAAAAGCGGTTTCTGTATGCATCAAGAATCCAGCCTGGGTCTGGTCGGTGCTGTTACATCAACCCAACGCAAACATTAAAAAGGTTTTGTGATGGTACTGAGTCAGTGACAAGAAGGTACAAGATAAGGAACTGATTTAGTTACTCTGAGACTGAGGGGATTTCATACAGACCATCATGAATTGATCAAACAAAGCATCAGGAACTCTGAACAATGTGTCTTGTTTTTCAAGATCTTTACAGGCAGGAAAAAAAAAACATTTATTAGGGCTAAAAATAAGCGTATTAGGGTAGCTTAGGTGAAGATACAATGAAATTAAAATTAGGCAAGGTCTAACGATATCTCCACACTTTTGGAAACAAAGATAATTACTAGTCATTAATGCTATAGCACACTCACCCAGCAACACAATGGATATTTCAATGTTAAAGAGCATTTCTGTGTTAAAGAGACATTACATTCCACCCAGCTAAGTTTCATCCCCACGTTTTACACTAATACCCAGTCAGATGATCCTTGTGTCCATGTATCTTTTTTAATGACTGAATAAGCATGAAATTTCTTGTTCTGTGCTGAATGTGACGAGTGGGTGTGAGAGACCCGTCTGGCTGGGTGGTGCCTCATCATACTCAGGGCTATCAGCCCGACATGGGGCACTGTGGCCTTCCTGTCGAGGTTTATGCTGTGCTGATGCTCCTTCATGGTCCCCCCTCGGTAGGGTGCGTCCGATGGAAGGTAAAAACAACTGGCTTTTCGAACCGAGGCTCAGCACAGCTGGTATGAATCTGCACGGAAACTCGCTGGGTTGGATTCCTCTGCTGTGACGAGGTGTCTTTTTTCACCAAAGGCCGGTGACCTGCGACGAGCTCAGGGAAGCAGAAGAAACCCCGAAATAAAAGAGGCAGCAAGTCAGTGTATGTAGAACAGAACAGGAAATGCGAGGCAGCGGATAACAGTAATAAATGGCTTAATGAAGGGACTGAAAGTTTCATCATGATCCCTCTGTTCTGCTCTGAGAAAGATGTTTAAAGTGTGTTTCAGCAAACTAGCTGCAAGTATGGATAAAACAAGCTGTTGGAGCCTGTTGCTGGAGGGTTAGTGCAATAGGCAATTAATAAAGGCTGTCGGATAATAAAAGGTTAGGCATGAATGAAGTGTAATGGCAGCAGTCTGTGCCGTTACTCCTATTGAGAGGCCCCTCCTATGGCAATAGGTCAGTGTGCATTATGCACCTGTGGGTGGGTGTGGGCTGTGTACAAAGACTGTACACAGCAGAGTGAGTATGGATGGATGGATGGATGGATGGATGGATGGATGGATGGATGGATGGATGGACAATCGGATGCATGGACAGACGGATGGAAACAATCAGGACTGAGTTTATGTTTGATGATGATATACACTACGCACTACATTTTCTAGTGTGAGTTTATTTGTCTTCAGGGACAAATAAAGTTATTTGAATTGAATTGAATTACAAAGAGCTGATAAGGAAAGTGCAGCATATCCCATGTGTGACATTGACTGTCAGTGAGGTTCAGCCTCTGCTCAGTCTGCTCAGATTTAGGGAGCAGCTTTTAGCGCCGCAGCCGGTGAGTGAGCTGCTATTATTGGAATCCATAAACTTCCAGCATTTTCTGGAATCTGTGCCGAGGCCCCGGTTTTACTGCGTGAAATAGTAGGAGCTGGCTTAGCCAGGACGCACACTGCTGGGAATGTCGTAGCCCGTCTGGAACCTTGGTGTATTCCTGCAGAATTCCCAGCTTGCGGCCGAACGCGGAACGTAGATTAAAGTGACAAGCTGGTGCGGGGTGATCCGGAGAGAATGTGTGACGGGAAGCTAACCCTGCCTTTGCGATATTCCTGCTCCTCCGCCCCCCATCCCTCTCCCTTTACTCATTCAGCCATAACCAGCGGACGACTACGTTTCAGCACCCAGTGACAGGAGAAATTTCCGGTGAAAACATTGACTTCATGCTGCAAGAGAAGTGAGTATTTTCTTTACTATACGTTTATTGTAGTGTGACCTTGTATCTGATGGCTGTCTGCTGCTCCCATTGTCAGTAATTACTTTGAAAGTTATTACATTAATGTATTCCACACTTCAGCAGCTATAAGTCATGTCTCTCTCCAGTTATTTGCCAGTATTTGGCCAAAAATCAACTGTAAATTTCAAAAGATGACCACGGCTGTTTAGTAGGCACCCCATTTGAAAGCGTGATGTTTCGGCAGAGAGGCCGTGTTTAACTTTTGGGCTGTTTGACCATAGGAGAAGGAGATTAAGAGAGCAGGGGGGCGCGGGATGCTATGGTAGGTCACTGCTAAGTCCCCCAAGAGCAGGTGATTGGTCAGGTGGAATGGCCGTCTACAGACTGGCACTCTTAGGTCTTAAAGGTGCAGTATCTTCCAACATTCAGACCTTTCCTACAAAAACAAGGAGGCTGTGTAGAGGACAGAGTTTTGTGCCTCAGAGAACCCGGGGACATAGCTGATTTCTGGCAGTCCATTAGCCATCCCGGTGCAGCCCTGCAGATAATCCTCCCCCGGTGCTCCCCATTCCGCATCCTTTAGTATCACCACATATCACATTACCAGGGTGAAATCAAAACAGAATTTTGGTGTAGAAATGTGGGACCTGACTGTCCTTGGAACTAGTATGACCACCAGTTTGTCTAGTCTGCCCCATATAAGAACATAAGAACATAAGAACTATACAAACGAGAGGAGGCCATTCGGCCCATCAAGCTCGCTTGGGGAGAACT
>JAODJX010000007.1:23874417-23893507 GCA_026776945.1 Isichthys henryi | reverse complement strand
GATTTCTGAAATAGTAAGGTTAACGGTCGGCAAATAATATCCCTCATCTCTTTTAACACTATAGGTAAGATGCCATCAGGGCCCTGTGATTTATTTAATTTGAGCTTAGCTAGGCTTTGCAAAACATCAGCTTCAGTTATATATATATTAGTTATAGACGATATTAGTTATAGAGTTATAAAGCCGCTTGATCAGCTGACTGTGGTCATTCATTTGCTATAGGAGTTCTAATAAAAATGCAAATGATTGGCTAGTACATCAGGAGTGAGAAATGTGTTACAGATAACTTTTGTTGTTGTTATTGTTATTATTATTATTATATATTCCATTCCGTCGCAGTGGTTGTAATGCAGTGGGTGTAATGCAGCTGTTTCTCACTGCATACACTGGAAGGTGACCAGCTTTAGAATAACACCCACACACTGCTTCTGTAGATGCGCTTATATTGTTTGACTTGTAAGCAAGTGACTTGTTGAGTTTTCCCTCAAAGGCCCACTGAGCTAAATCATGGTGCCCTGCCTTCCCAGGGAGGTGAGGTCGGGTTATAAGCCACGTAGATGAAAAATGGGAGGCCAGTGTCACACAGCCCCATAAAGCCAGCCCCAACCCAGGCGGAGACAGGCAGCCTTTTTAATTAACAGCTGGGTGTCTGTGCCTGTCTGTATGCTTTTGTGTGGGTGTGTGTCTGTGTCTGCAGAGCTTGCTGAGGAGGGCCAACTAAAGGGCCTCATTTGTATAGCTGACTTCATTACTTACTGAATCCTAATGACTTTAAAGCACCCATGAGTCCCCAGAAAGTTCCAGTGATTTGTCTGTTTACTCTGTTACCCTGAGGCCTTTCACTGTTAAAATATCACCATCAAAATACCGGAACATTCTCCAGTGTTTTATTTCCATTGACCACACTGCTGCCCAGGGCAATTTATAGGGCTGCTGCAGTCAAGTGCAGCGGATGCAAACGATGATGGAGAAGACTGCCACTGTAGCATAGCAGTGCTGTTCTGTCACACTCCGCATAAGTGTGTATGATGAGGCACCAGCAGCAGGGATGCTGAGGACAGCTGATGCTTTGGGATGTATCTACGGATTCCCCCAAAAAACAGAAACACCCAACTGTATCATTTACCCCCTGGGAGTACAACTGGCTGACATCATTCCTCAGTATAATACAAGAAATTTGGGTGTCTTTGAGAATGATCTTTATCAGGTTACAAGAAAAGAACCTCCCCCTCTATTGCTTAGTTAAACTTTATTCAAAAAGTGATTTTTACATAACTAATTGCAGTAGTGATTACTCCAAAGCTCCATCTGTCCACGGTAAAAACTGTTACCCTTGAATGTGTGTAGCGCTGGCAGGTTAAATGTTTGAGGTGCCCGTAATAGCAGGTCAGAGTATAATGGATTATGTGAGCCTGGTTAATATCGGCGGTTGTAAAGAGCTTTGTGATAAATTTATTTGTGTGTAGCCTATTGTTTACATCTCAACTCTGTACTGGAAAAATGGTTATGTAAGATGGATGGATATTACATTGTTATTGCTTACTAGAAAAAACACCTGTTAGCAGTCTCAAATACATTTGACGCCTCTGATTCTGTTTGTTTTATAGAGGATACAGACATTGGCTCCTTTGGTCCTACACTCCCACATTCATTGACGACATTCCAAATTTCAGCTCGGCCTCTGCTAAGGCGTCAATGTAGCAGAGCCCCGGTGCATGCTGGGAGGAAGTGATGGTCATTGTTGGGTGGTGTCCGAGTTGGCCTGGTTCCTGGACCTGTTAGTTACCTGTTATTTCTCTCTCTTTCCTGACAGAATATCCATAGCACATTTTCTAGTTCTTGTAAACACAATAAAAATAAATAAGGGAAACGATCACAGGGGATGTGCAGAGCGTCACCCAAAGGCACAAGCTTCTCGGGGGGCTGTAATTCAGAGTGAAACAGCAACATCTGCTGCTTTTCTCATTGATTACAATGGAAGCACATGTCTGTGTTTCCACTGTGTCCTCACCTTAAGCACAGCTGTAAAAGACAGCCGTCATTGATTTGGGATCAATTGAAACCTCAGTTCACTTATTGAACTTGTACTTGGGCTTGTGAAACTCATGAGATTTTGTGGTAATTGGTGTCAGAAAGTGCATGGTTAACTAACCATTAATGTTGAACATCTGAGGTTAATTGAAAGATTGATTTCCCAACAGATCAATATATTAGTTAGATGGCTGCACATGACAGGTGTACAACAATGACTCAATGATGAGCTGAAGCAGCAGGTCTTTTGTCTGCACAAAAAATAAATAAATAAACAGATAAACGATCCCAATGCAGCCTGTTCTTCTGCTATTAACCCAGATAGGCTCAGTATTAAGCTTTGGCCAATTGACCAATAGAATCAACCGATATGAACGTTCCATGAAAGAACTGCCATTGGCAGAAACTCTGCAGGTGAAACACCAATGGTGCCTCTTTAAACACTGACAATGAGAAAAGGAGCTCTCTCATTGGGGGAAATGCTGGGAACTGTCCTTCTTGTGTTGTATCTTGCAGCTCTTAGCCACAGGTCATTAAGTTTGGCCGAAGAGTTGTTAGTGATTAACCGTAAAGGGAAAAAGTATATTTACCATACAAAACTTATGGAATGCAAGTACTTTTTTGTACATATGATAATAATTTGTGATGTTTTTGTTATTCTGCTAAGTAGCATCAACGATGTACTAAATCTGATCTTGTGATGCATTCAGAGAGTTCATGTTATTTACATGTTCTAAGGTTAAGTTACAAGGTTATAACATGGCTTGTTATATATATATATTTTTCTATGTATTGACCTTTGTGAGTCTCTGCAGTTTTACAAATTGACTCAGTTATGTCAGTCGTAAACACCTGTTTAAATAAAGCTATTGGTGTCTGTTTATTTTTGATCATATAAAAAAATATTAGTTATCAGAATCTTTAGCTCAATATAGTTGGTACTGAAGACAGAGTTTTCCTATCTGATGTGTTTCTCTCAGTTTATGGGTGACCGGCAGGCTGATGGGTATGAAATCTAGAACCTCCCAACTCAACAACTCCTTCTTCCCCACTGCCATCAGACTCCTTAACATCCAACAGGAGTATGATTAATGGACATCATCAGCTACCTCATACTGCAATTTTGCACATTAAGCTCTTTGCACATTATACTTCAAAGTATTTAATTAGTATTTTTTTCTATTATATTGTTCCCCTCATTTTGTGTGGACAGCAAAGCAAGAATTTCATTGCACAAAGAAATGCACTTTTCTGCTGTACATATGACAATAAACGCTTTGAGTCTTGAATCTTGAATACATGTTCGTTTGAGAGGTTCATCTGCGTGGAGTTTCGCCAGGAGTTCTGTCGGTCTGACTTAATATGTGCTTGTGGGCATCTGCGTCCTGGGGTGGACTGATTTGCTGTTCGGGGCTGTGCTTCCTGGGATTGGCTCCAGGACCTGTGCAGCACTGTATTGGAGAAGTGGCTGAAGAAAATGATGGATATACCATATTTTTCGGACCATAAGACACACTTTTTCTCCCCCAAAACTGGGAGAAACCCTCTGGTGTCGAGTACATTGTCGGTGATGCAGCGTACTTTTCGTGTCTATTTCAGTTGAAATATCTCGCTGAAATCTTCATGTAAAATCGTGAAAAATACACTGACTAAATCCATAATCTGTTTTCTTTTCAAAACGTCCATTGTCGGAAGTATTAAGGTTTTTAAAATTAGGCTAAATCGGCAAAAAATTCAACCATGTCACCTTACTTTGTTTTACCTGCATGGGGGGGCGTGTAGTACTGCCCTCACCTGAAGATCGCTATTCACATTCTTAACAGCCGCATTTCCGCGTATTCAAACCGCATTCGCATGGTAATTAGATGAACAACGCAGTGGTGAAACACGATCCAGATACATCCTCATCAGAGCCATAAAAGGGGGGAGGGATGTGACCAGGTGTCAAAGGCTCATTCATGCACAAGAAAATCTATCCTATTCTGTTACTGAAGTGTCTTTTTTGTACTTTTATACTTTTATTGGTTTTTACTGACTTTATTTGTTCCTGACAGTGATAATGGTTCTTAATGCTACTGTTGACTACTGTTCACTTTACATGGTTGGCATAAAATATTTTAGGACACTCTTTGGTTCAGAATCTTTTTTTTCTTCATTTCCCTCCTTTAAAACTAGATGCGTCTTACGGTCTGAAAAATACGGTGCATGTTTATCATTCCTACGAGTCCCTGATTTGGTAGCATTAGTATATATGTTCTTCATGTTGATGTTTGTTTTTCAGCAGCAAACAGTTCTTTCCTGATGTTTGATCTTAAATCACCGTTGACAGTTTGTTCCCTGTGTGTCACTCCTCATGAAGCACTCAACAATATTCAGGGTTGAAAGACAATAGTCCTTGAGCTGAGGATGACCACAACTGCCCTCGACCATTTCCTGTTTCCCTTGTCTCCCCGTAGTCCGGATTCCTGCATGTCCAATCCGAAGTCCAAACAGAGGACCCCCAGCATGGTGAGCGAGTCGTCCACAACCGTGACTTCATCCACTGGGGACCCTCCTTCTGTACCAAAGGTAAGGAAGTGGTTCACTGCTTATGGTGTGCTGGGGAAATTGCAGACATTCCATAAGCTGGCTATTCCCATTGTGTTTATCAGCTCTTAGGAATTTCTGTTTACTGTCTTTGGATCCTTAACGAGAATCCAAATGGAACATGTCATTTACGTCGTTATTGTTCTTGTAATTGAAGAAAGAAATATATTTATTTATGCATTTCACTGCGGTTTCCTGTTTCTCTGGTTTAATGGTACAAAGGAGTTCAGTTGAGTCAGCTGGTCTGAGGAATGGCTGGGGCCTCTTTTGGATGACTTGACCCATGGGCGTGTTATTTGCCTTGAGAACCTCAGCCATGTTGACACAAGTGACACAAGTACGTAGCCAGCAGGATGAAATGCCATGCGCCAGATGGCTATTAAAGAGAAATCCAGTGCCTGGTATGCCGATGTCATCGTCAGAAAGAATTGTGTCTGGAAATCTCATGTTTGATAAGCCAGTGCTTGGAGCCATGCCCACTCTGCTACATCACATTGGTAAATCATGGGTGAATTTAGCATACGGCCTGAAATGTTTTCAGCAGCAGAACATTTCTCAAGTGTAGCCTGGCCTCTAATTTTTTTCTTTCTGTTTTTTTTTTGGCACTGTTCTTTAAACTAGGGAGGTTTTTCAAAGGCCTAATTTGCCATTGTAAAATCCGGGAATTCATAATATGTCGTCTGCTTATTTTGCAATTGGAGCTCTGTTGAAGGTCACTGCAATTAGCCAACCCAAAAAAACTTTCTCCCACAGCCCTCACAGATTGCATCTAGAAAAACGGCAAGTAATTTGGCAGGATTTGGAATAAAAATTTGACTATTGATGAAAAGGGAGTATACTGTTTGTCTAAAGCCAGATTATGTTAAATATGGGTTAAACTTATTTCAGTGAATGAAAGCGATGGAGAGGACTGCCTTTAATGCAGGCACAGGGTAAGGAACACCATGTCTGCACTGCAAAAGCAGCATAATGGGGTGATGCTGGCAGTTCTTGCCACGCTACGTAAATGCGCACTGTAGCACAGCGATGCATAGAAAAGAGGGCAGCTCATTTTCTGTGAAATGATTTGCCTGCATTGCTGGTTTTGTAAACCGCATGTGTGGTTGATCTTAAACTGTATTCGCTAAGGCAGAACCTACATGTGGAATAAGGTATCCCTTACGTATTACAGACAAAAATAATGCAGTATTATTAAAGCAAATTGACTTCTGCACTTTAAAGAACCTAAGACAGTACTTATTCTTTTCATTCATCAGTCTGAATCTAATGGTACTTAATTGCACTTTAATAAGCATTTTGAAAAGTTCCCCATTGGCGAATCATGCTTCTTAGCTTCGAGAAAGTGGGTGTGATTTACTGAGCATGTTAGCAGGCTGTTCCGCATAAATCAGGAGCTGCATTGATGTTTCCAATGCCTTCCCGCAGCATCCCTGGCACACCCTGCAAGTTAATTTGCCTGCAGTGGATAAATAATCTGTTTTTATTATCAGCAGGCCCTTTGTGTGTCGTAGGCCTCCAAGTCCAGTGGGAAGGTGCACAGCTTTGGGAAGAGAGACCACGCCATCAAGAGGAACCCCAATGTGCCTGTGGTGGTGAGGGGATGGCTCTACAAACAGGTGAGTTTACCGACTGCCACTCAGGTACTTGTCAATACTCATTGGTTGTTGCAGTTGTTCTTCAGCATCTGATTGGTCAAAAGCCTAAGTCTTTTACAAAGCCTAATTGGCCATAATCTGGATGTATACACCTGTAAGTGTGTCATTTTCTGTTTGTAGAAAGGTATATTCAATACAGAGCTCACTGTGAGTGAGAAAAAGATTATATATACTGTGCACTTATTTTCATTTGACATGTAGTATATTTTACACACAACCCTTTAGAATAAAGCACATTGATCTTATCACTCATCATTCAATGTTTTTTAGGATGGATTAGGTCTTCACGGTACAACAGAAAGTTAAAACAATCAAAAATAAGTTTGTGTTACACTTTAAATGCCAATGCACAGTTAGCAGTCGCAGAGTCAGTCTCCTTTTGTCTGCTTTATCCGGCAAACTTTCTCATTCAATGCTTGCAATAAGAAATCAATGACACGAAATAGACTTCAAAAGGTTATTTGTTTCCCCATTTCCAGGACAGCTCTGGGATGAGACTGTGGAAACGAAAGTGGTTCGTGTTGTCTGACCACTGCTTGTTTTATTACAAAGGTGGGTCACACTATATGCTACACTACAATGCTGATATGGGGAATTGTGCTGATTAAAACACCAGTGCAATGAAAGAACCCACAGTTTTATTGAAAATGTGCTGGACTGAATATCATAACATGAGGAGGGGAAGGACGAATATTACGACAGCGATGTCACTGCTTGGCAGTGACCAAAGGTGTCTATAGTATTAGCCTATCATACATTCAGCAGTCATCTTATTAGCGTTGGATCACAACCAAGGTTAAGCGCAGCCCTCAGAGGGAGGCAGCCACCAGAGTTAGCATTGCCCGGCAGTGTAACCTTTTGAAAGGGTGTCATTATTATTTTCTGCTATGTTGCGTTAAATCCTATTACATGGTCTGCTGAAGAAAAAGTAATGTTCTAAATGCAAATGAAGGGTCTTTCATAGACACTCATCCCACTTTGTAACTCAGGCCAAATGCACTTTCATATCATATCAGTCCATGTGCTTCTGCCTCCAAACATGCCAGCATAAAGCAAACGAAAATAAAATACTGCGTGAGAAAGTAAATCCAAATGTGTGCTGTGCTGGGGGGGTGGGGGGTGGCAGCGTCTTTCAACCCTGAAAAAACCCTTGTCCTCAGGTGCATTAGGGCTGAAATTCTTCCAATCGAACCTTGGCAAACCACGTAAAATACTCTGAGGTTGTCATTCAAAGACAAAACCTCAAACTTCTCAGTATATTGCTGATCTTTTGTTTCATAGTCAGGAATACTTTCACGTGGCTCATGCAGGCCGCATGTAGACACAGACATGCCACTCTGCAGGTATAACAATTGAGTTTCACTGAAGCACTTTCATTTTGAATGACACATAAAAACTTAATTTGCAAGTCATAGGATCCTTGAGGTGAAATGAAGCCATCTTAGCATTTTTATGCTTTATTTATGATCCATATCTGGCACCATAGTATTATAAAGTATTGCATAGCAGCTTTCTGATGAAGCTGTGAGTACAATACAGAAAGTGTCTTGCTTTATACATTAAATATCTCCATGCAGGTATGCAGCCATGGGCCCTTATAAACTCCCTCTAACACAGTGTCATGGTGAAGGCAAGCTGTGGTTGTAACTGGATGCAGTTCTTCCAGTATGTTGCGGAGAACATTACAAGTATTTTGAGTATTTTTAGTAATTCTTACCGAGCTTCCCCAAGATTTTTCCATCGTCCTGTTCAAACACATGGCAACCTCCCTCCATAAGCTTCTCATTCCTTACAAGTGTGTAAATGCACTTGAACACTGTTTCCCAACCTGGTCTTTGGGGACCCCCAGACAATCCATGTTTTTGCTCCCTCCCAGCTCCCTGCCACTCAGCCCACATTTGTACCGGGAGCTGGGAGGGAGCAAAAACGTAGATTGTCTGGGGGTCCCCAAAGACCAGGTTGGGAAACAATGCACTAGAATATTAGGGAGCAGTGGGGTAGTGCTGAGTGTCACTGTGCCCCCGCAGACAGCCGTGAGGAGGCCGTCCTGGGGAGCATCCCCCTGCCCAGCTACATCATCACTCCAGTGGAACCTGCCGACCACATCAGCCGCAAGTACGCATTCAAGGTAAGGCCCCAGACACACATCTGGCATTGGGGTCCTGGCCCCTTACCCTCATGGGGCAATTAAAGCAGGGAGAAGCAAAACTGATCTGCCCCCGAGCTGCTGACAATGCAGAGAAACTTAATCTGAGTGTCTGTGTGTGAGTCTGTATGTGTGAGTGAGTGAGTAATTGTCTTTGTATGTGTGTGTGGGTGGGTGTGTGTGTGTTTGTGTGTGTGTGTGTGTCCTCATTGATCCGATATCCCTCTGCACTGTAAGACCAGCATGTCACTGCTATCGCAGTGATAAGGAGCCTGGCTGGCTGCAGAGTTTATCACTTCTGAGTCATGGTGTCTTTGGGCCCTGCTGTTCGGACATTTCACAGGCCGGCCCCTGTCGGTGTCACTTCCGGCTCCTGAGGCAGCAGGTTTGCCTGATCTCTCCGCCGTGAATCTTAGCTGCTTACTCAGTGTGCTGCCTGCTCGACAGACAGAGAACTTACTGCTCTCATAGTGAGATATTCTACTAAATTGAACTTCTGCAGAAAAAGAGGACTTCTCCTGTGCTATGGACTATTAATACATTGTGACAGACACACACAGGTTAGGTATCTACAGTATATCTTTAAGGGGATTCTTTATTAATTTCTATAACCCTAATCCCTAACTATGATGCCTTCAGGCAGAGATCAGCACATAAGACAATACAGACTTTGCTCTTCTAATCAGCAAAAGCCTGCTACCCCAGAAAAGGTATAGGTGCAAGGTATAGGTAAAAGGTACCTCCATCGACCTGTTAAACACGTGGCAACCTCCCTCCATAAGGGGGCGGTCTTCTAATTACATAGTGTGTCACAGTGTAAAAATGTTAAATGTTAAATCCTATTACATGGTCTGCTGAAGAAAAAGTAATGTTCTAAATACAAATGAAGGGTCTTTCGTAGACACTCATCCCACTTTCTAACTCGTGTGTATTTACACATGTGCATATTTACACACATTTACAAGTGTATAAATGCACTTGAGCAGTGTTTCCCAACCCGGTCTTTGGGGACCCCCAGCCATCTCTTTGCTCACACCTCAATGGGTGAATAATGCAAAACAGGGACCTCAAAATGCGCAGCCCTAACCTTAATCATAAGTAACCAAACAAAATACAAGCATTTTGGCATTTTTAGTTTTTTGATTGCAATCACAGATGGCAAAAAATGGTCCCCACAACATCAAAATGACAGATTTTTGTCACATTGTGGGGACATTTGGTTCTTCCTTTCCTATATACCAGGTTTTGTTGCATGTTTGTGTCTGCGTGTGTGTGTGTGTGTGTGTGTGGGGGGGGGGGGGTGCATAGATCACATTTGGGGACCGAAGAGAGGAATATCCCTGCTCTTATAAAGTAAGTGTGCTGCTCTTTTTCTCTCTCGCCTTTCCTGGGCAGCTTTTCTCGTGTCGGTGTGCCTGTCTGTACTGTCCCCACCCCGCCTCTCTCAGCTTTCCATCCACCGAGTCTCTTTGCCAGCATTGCAGGGAGGCACATTAATTATGCATTAGGCCCCACAGTCCAAGTAACACCTAGGTGCAAAGTTCTAGGGTTCTGTACTACATGTTAATTATTTAGACCTATTAAGCACTTACTGTCTCCGGTGGCCAGCAATGATTGTATTTTACTGAGTCTGGTATTGTCAAGTGGGAAGTGCATTCTGTCACTTTCTCTGCTGATGTTTTATCCATTTTCATCCATCCATCCATCCATCCATCCAGCTTTTGGCTATTTTGAGGTCCCTGTTTCACATTATTCATCCGTTGAGGTGTTTGCAAAGGTTTACCTATACCTTTTACCTATACCTTTTGCTTGTACCTTTTCTAGGACAGCAGACTGTTTCGAAGACCTTGTCGTACTGAAAACAAATATGTTGTCATTATGTGCCTTATTTATGGAAACTGCCTGATTTTTGCTTACCATACATTCACACCGCAGGTGGCGAGAGTGTCAGCGATCGTTCTGGCTGCTTTACCCGCAATACTAGCGTACACTGGGGATGCTCTCTGACAAAGTAGGCAGAATGGGCGGGAACAAGGCCGTTCTGGATGCTGCGTCCTTTAACTTTTTAAGGGGGTTGCAAAGCAAACAAACGTGTAGCTTATCTTTGTGCCAACTGCTAATATGGTATCGTTTGTGTAAGCACACATCATTATGTCAAGACAAACACTAATGCTATATATAAGTAACGTTATCGATACACAATTCACATTGTATTGCATGTTTTGGCGCTAAAATTAGTATGCGGTTTTCTTCCTTTTTTTCCCAAAGATATATTATGCACTTCACCAGCTCATCTGGAACACATATAATTTCAGACACCTTAGTCTATGCAAACAGGGAGACGTCATAAATAACTGGGATCCCCGCTATGGCAACAATCAGTTTTATGCGATGTCATCAGGGTATAAACCGTGAGACATAATGCTTCTGGACAGGTCATTTTTTACTCTCTAGACACTAAATTTTCCTCCTCTCTCCCTACAACATCAGTTTGAATCCTAAGAGTTACACTCACCTGATGCAAGTTATATTTCGGGTTAGTGTTAAAACCACTGCGAAGTTGTTTTAATATCGCACTGTCGCAGATCTTTTGTATGGAACCGTTGTCAAAGTGCGCATCATAATTGGGGAAGAATTAATTTTGTGTACTAGCTTAAGTATATCTTAGTACTGAAAGACCTGTTTAAAACGTACATTATTAACGTGTCAAAATGGTATAAAAGTCAGGTTTTTCAAATCCGTATTTTTATGCTGCCAAATTTTTATGGTATCTGGAGGGAAAAATGCCCTGTCAAGACATTCTGTCTGACGGTTTATACCCTGATGGCATTCCATACTATGTCTTCTCCATCGTACTTGGGGACTGTTTGGTCGGAATGAACGTTTTCATGCTTATATTCTGTGGAACTTTCTTTAGCGGAGAATCTCTGCATTCCGATTGGTAGTTTACAAAATAAACTCTGCTCTTTGAGCCACTTATTTTCTGCTTTTGACTCTCCGCTGGCTTCCCTCTCCTACAGTGCTGTATATTACTGCAGGCCTTTGATCTTTGAAAAGAGACCGGACAGTATCAGATATACACACAAAACAATACTTTTGCTGACTACAAGTGCCTAGAAACAGACCCAGGGAAGCCAGGCCGTAGCCAAAGGCTGTACAATAAACATGCTCTTGCTAAGTTGAAGCAGGCTTTCTAAGAAGCAAAGGGAGTGTCTCATATCGATCAGAGTGCAGACGCTTACAGTGTATGGAAAGGTATACTGTCTCTGTTTAGTTATTTGGGTGGTGGGTGGTGGGGGCGTCTTTTGCAGCCTGCTTGTCCTGCTCAGCACTTTCTCTCCGGCTCGGGCTGCACTATACCTGCAGAGCCGGGCTGAATAGACTCTGTCCCAACAGGCCTTTTTTCTGGCATCTCCACACTAAAAGCAGGGGCTGGATTGTCACCCAGCGCCAGCACAGAAACAGTGCAAATACTGCAGAGGGCCTCGCTCTCCATCTCATTTATCATTCCAACCTATATTGCATGCACACCCGCATTTAGACTGAATGCATTAGACCCACTGCCCTGCAGGGCCACCCCTAGCCTTTGCACTATGCGGCCAGGGACTGACTCCAGCTCACACCCTGACCTTGTGTCAGAGAGGCACTGATGGATGGATGGATACTACAGTGTTATGGTTGTTATTTTGATCACATGACCCTTAGAGTGGCTCTGGATATGCAGTTTAAGCAGACATGGTGTTATAGATGAGTGTCATACTTTGTGTTCACTCCACCCCCTCCGCACCCCCGTCCCCTTTTGTAAAAAGTTTAGGGGAAATTGTGTCCAGCTATAAATGCATATTTCTGGGTCACAGGCAGAGCAGAGCATCTAACAGATGGGAGGGGGAGCCTGGGCAAGGCTTTGTGGTGTATAGGACATGGAGCCTCGCAAACAGGAGGCAGCAGGGGGCACCAGCCTCCCAAAGTCTCATCTGGCCTCATTCATCTAGAGGAAACCTGTAATGATTTCAGCTAGAGGCCAATGACGGAATAACTGGTACAGTCTCCTTGCTTAGGAATAGTGATGCCTTCATCAGTCATGACAGCGTACTTATTACACCGCAGTTTCTTTCTGGACAGTTTGTGTGGAAGTGAGCCGCTGTCTCCCACGGCGACTGAGCATGTGACACTGATGCCCCACCCCTTCCCCACAGGCCAGCCACACGGGCATGCGAGCCTACATTAATAACAAGGAGGCCATGGCAGGCTCCCGGACTGAGCATGGCGGCATGCGCACTTACTTCTTCAGCGCCGACACCCAAGAGGACATGAACAGCTGGATCCGGGCCATGAATCAGGCGGCTCTTCTGCAGGCCCCCAGTACCCAGAGGTCAGAGGTCAACAGTGCTTTGTCAGTACTCCTTTCTAAAACAAGCTATTTTAAGTCATAATGGTTCATCCATCATGTCATGGGGTACAACATAAGGTTAGGCTAATTCTAGCCCTCTTAAGTGCACATGGCCAAAATTTTTTCCATGCCTCTGTTTTTATTTTGCTGTTGTTTTTCTGTGTGGGATAACTGTGATGGGATGGTACCAGAACCCCCCTTTGAACCCCAGCCCACCCCTGACACTGATGTTCAAGCTTTGCATCAGTTTCACTCTCATTTTCCGCTCGGATGAGCTCTAGAAGAGGAGAGAGATGTGTTCAGTGCTTTGGTTGCCTGAGAGAGGAGCATGAGAAGCTAACAGTTGCTGGATGACGTCTGCATTGAGAGGACTTGCGGCTTTGTGCCCACAGTCTCTCGCCGTCGCCGTGACTGAATGACTGTTTTGATGTGTGGTTATATGGGGATTCTGTTCTGCTCAATACAAGCGTATTACTCTGTCACACTTTTATAAATATTTAGTCTGTTACAAACACGAATTAAATTGTGAGGCAGTTCAACATAGTTCATTTGCACCTATCCAGAGGAAACCTGCCTGGATTGCATACTCTGAGTTTTTATAGTTGGTTTGTTGGTTGTCTGGTTCGTTGATTGTTTGGTGGTCTGGTTAGTTGGTTGGTTGGCTTGTTTTAGTTAGTTGATTGATTGTTTAGTTGTTTGGTTGATTTGTTGTCTGGTTGGTTAATTGGTAATTTGTGTGGTTGTCTGATTGGTTGATTGGTTGTCTGGTTGGTTTATTGATTGTTTGTTTGTCTGGTTGGTTTATTGATTGTTTGTTTGTCTGGTTGATTTAGTGATTGTTTGATCCTGAAATGCTATTCACCGCCACCTGTGCTCCCCACCCGCTAGCCTTCAGGGGAAATTTTAAGGGGAACTGCTACCCCCTGGTGTCCCACTGGGAAAGCATGTGGCTCCTCTGTGGCAGTGTTGTGACCCACATTGCTTTCCCAGCAGTGCAGGAACAATGCGACATTTCTCACCCTGCTGCTGCCGTTCCCGTGGCAGCCTCCCCCCACCCCCAAGCTGTCACACTAGCTCACTGAATAGCTCTCTCCTCTGCACTCTGGTGTTCCTGCAAACACAGCGACTCCAACATGAGTCTGCTTTTTATACATTTTTTTCTTTAATTTGTGGCGCACACATTGCTTGGATTCCTGGAAGTCCAAGCTCTGACAAAATAGTGGCAGTCCTCCTCAGGTAGGGGGAGCTGTCACTAGCTAGGGTCAGAAACAGAACATTCAGGACCAAGTCCCATGCACTAGTGTTGATCCAGGCATGCTAAACGGAAGTACTTCTTGGTGAAACCATTCCTGTAAAGGGCTCACGCAAGAGAACTGCATAAGGTAACACCGTATTAACCACAAACTAAAACTGCGCTCTTTCAAATTACATTTTGTCCCCTTTGGTGTTATCTCTGGTACTTCTGTGTGCCATCACTCCCTCTGTGCCCAGCTTTTTGGTTTATTGTCTTTTGCTTTGCCTGGTACAGCAGTGATCATTGTTCGCCGGAATTGCTATGATGATGTCAGAGCGAGTCGCCACCCTCAATGTCGATGTCCTTAGTCAAAGGGAAAGGCCAGTAGCTATCAGACAGCACAAGATCACATGTGCATGGAATGATAACCTCTGGATCTGAATCACTGACTGTCAGTACAATGATATCAGTATCTGTGTGCTGATTTGTGTCTTGGAAAGTCTATAGTTTATTGGCCACAAGTGACAGAGGATGCCTCTGGTGCCTCTAGTGAAATTTTTCCCTTTTAATGTTACTTTTCAATCTGACAAACAGTTGAAGATTGATAGCTTTTTTTTCTCTCTCTTAACGGGTTGCCTGACTCTTTAAGGCTCATTGGCTGATTAGAAAATTAGAAAATGGGAAAATTCGTAAAAGGCTCATTTAACAGAAATTGATGTTGCTATTTTCCTATCTCTTAAGCTGAGAAACAGCAGTTTCTAAAATACCCAAAGATGTTCGCTCATCTGTCACATACTTTCCTGTCACGGAGAGCTGCGATCCAAAGAAAACAGGATCCTTTCCTTCTGTGTTATCAGTGTGTCAGACTGGATTGCAGCAGTTTTCATGAATGTCCCCAAGGGGTCTCATCTTCAGAAATAATTTATTAATTATCTCATCCACACAACTAATTGTGCAATTAGGGACTAATTAGTAGGCACTTAAGCAGAACAATGAGCGTAGACATTAAATTTTCAAGGGATCAGTGTCATTCAGTGGAAGAGCAAAGGCAGGATTACATTTAGCCATAAAATTTCCTTTTTTATTACAGAAAATAAATAAAATTTAAATAATATAATTTAAATTTACCAGGTAGCAGCCAATAATGTAATAACTGGCAATGGCATAATCATTTATTCATTCTTAATGTAATAAACATCGATAATGTACATTATACCAGTAATGTAAGATTTTCTGAATAAAGGATCTAATAACTTTTCATTCTGAATATAATATGACAGTTGGGGGGGAGGGGGGACCATGAAATGACTTAAAAACATGATGGCTGCGAAAGTGAAGCGGGAGGGGGGTAGCTGTCCAGTTGCTGTAGTGAAGTGTTCCCAGGGCTCCAAATGTGAAGACCCTTGCTGCTGAGTTTTTGGTGGCTTTCCTCGATCCCCCGTACCCTCCTTTTCCTGCATTATCTCTCCTCAATGTATTTCTTGAAATCACAGAACATCCCGTATTCTAAATCGTCGCCGGAGTCAAAGGCAAACTTTCATTTGATATGCCCATAGTTTAACACTTAAGCATCTGACACTTCCATAAGTCATAATGGAAGCACGGAACATGCAATCAGTATTTTCCATCCCAAAACTGACTGACCACAGCAAGCAAATATTTGTATCATGATGGAGGACTGTAAGTATGAACCCTTAGCAGTTAATATCTTTGTTTTGTGCTTTGATAATTAATTTGTTCATCCATCTGAGAAAAACAATTCACTTAGATAATTTGAAACCATGTTTGTAATTCCCAGTGCAGGTCATTGAAGCTGGCATGGTGAGATATTTGACTGTTTCGGAAGGTCCTCTTAATGACACGTGTCCATGTTCTGGTAATATATGGCAGAGCAAGAAGTGATTCTGCTTCACCTAGATAACATGTGTATATTCATTTCAGTCTCCTGCAATGACTAGTTTCATAACGTGGCAATTTAAATGTCAATTTTTTGCTTTAGAAATATTGCGTTTTTATGTCTAGTTGACCAGTACTTTTCTGCTTGATCCTCAGACTTTAATACTTTATATTTGTTACCTCGTTGGTGACGTATTACTTTCTTGACGTTCTTTTAACAAAATTTTGAGACACCAGGGTGTCCTGTGCTTCCTGGGGCAGACTTGTGACTCTCTACTCCATCATCAGACGTATTAGTGAATTTTCACACTTATGTATTATGAGATGGATGAGTCAATATGAGTTTTTTAAATGTGTAATAAGTATGAGAGATTCTTCCTTGTTTTCTATGCTATACCGTGTACCGACTGTCACTGCATTTACAGGGAGTCTGAGAAACCGAAGCAGGCGGGACCTTTTGACCGACAGGCAGCCCCACAAACCAATCACGTCAATAATCACAGCAGGACCACATCTCAGCCGGTAGGCTTGCACCAATCTGAGAGCACGGAGCCGCCTGACGGCAACTCCTTCAGCATGGAGACGACTGAAGAGGCCCTCAAGGAGCGGGACCCCACTTTCCTGAAGGACACACCAGAGGGCCAGAGTCAGGTGCAGCCCCCTGCAGTCTCCATAGAAACGGGAGGTCGGCCCCTGGATACAGCAGTCCCCCAGGCACCACCCGCGCACAGCAGCCGCCTGTCCCCAAGCGTCCTGTGGCTCGAGCCCAACCCCAGCGGGACATATATGAAGGGTGGGGCTACCTGCTCCGATGCGGAGAAGCAAGTGCAGAGGAAGAGCACACTGGCCCAGGTGGAGCACTGGGTGAAGGTGCAGAAGGGAGACCCCAAGAGGTCAGGGGCCCGAGGCAGACACCATACGAGGCAGACACACACACACACCCACAAACATACACACACACACATGCCCATACACAGGCACAAACACACACATGCCCATACACAAACATACACACACACACATGCACACACACACACGCCCATACACAAACATGCACACACACACCCACAAAACACACATACACTCACACACAAACACGCACGCACACACAGAATATGGCCAGATGTATTTATGCACTGGGAAGAAATCATCAGGGCACAGCCCCCCCTTTTTCACTGCAAATCACTAATTAGTTTGTAACAAGCCGCACTATGCCTCACTTCCCCACAAGCCTATTGATATTTTTGAAGAAGAAATGATTTGATGTAAGGACAACATCACCCTCTGCTGGGTTTAGTGTGCAATAACACTAACACTGATGGAGGATGTTACATGTCGATCAATGAAAGGTATTTAAAAAGACGTGGTTGAGTTGGCTGGAAGCATAGGGTTTATATGAATAAGTTTAGGTGTTGACAGTATTGGCACTGTACTCCCCTTCATAGTGCGGTCATTCTGATTTTCAGCCTCCATGCCTCTGAGCACACGCTCCCACGGCGGACCCCCCCGGCACAAGCCAAGGCTCACGCGTTCCAGGCATACCAGTCCTTACCGAAAAGCTCTCAGCCTTCCCCGGCCGGTGGATCCTCCCCAGTGCAGCATCACCTGCCCAGCGACTACAAGTATGCCCAGGACCGACTGAGCCACCTGCGCATGTCGACGGGGGAGCGGGCCGCCAACAGGGAGGGCACGGTATGGCAGCTCTACGAGTGGCAGCAGCGGCAGCACTTCCGGCATGGCAGCCCCACAGCGCCCAATTACAGTGTCTCCCCCGACTACGGCGAGCCCGCCCCCTACAGGGCGGCCCTGGACGTGCCCCGCTCCATCTCGGTGCCCCCATCCCCCTGCGACATCCCCCCAAAAGCCTTGTCACCCCGGAGACCGCACACGCCAGCCGAGCGGGTCACCGTCAGGCCAATGGACGAAAGGTCGGTGGTGAGGGTCCCGCCCTCCAGCTCCCCGCAGGAGATGCAGCGCTCCAAGAACAGCAGGGTAAGCGGTGAGAAGGAGCAGCACCCTGCCCCTGATTAACCTCCTTGACGCCCTACGATGGTGCCCTCTGCCGTACACGAGCACTTATCCAGTGCTGCATCCTGATGCGTTTTCCCAGGAAGCTGAGGGTGCGCGACATGCTGGGTGGAGGGGCAGCTTGTCATGAAACACATAACAAAATAATTATGACCAGGAACATGCTAGCAATACAGCACTAACAGACAAATGCAATAAGATAGATATTCAGTCAAGGAAAAGTACAGGCATGGAAACCAGTGAAAGATGACAGGTGGGGAAAAGGCAGGTCTGGGCTGATACTAAAACTCATCAAGGAACTGAAGGATCATTTTAAAAATGTTCTGATCTCTGGCTTGGGTGGCTCAGCCTGCTTCTATTACTAGTAGTAAATAAATACAAAACAGGTCTATACGTGATTCTTTACTTTTGGTGTTTGTACACTTTTACTCCATTTAATTCTGTATGAAATGCCATAGACTCAAATATACAAGGCATGTAAGGTAGAATTTTCTCTAATATTGGTCTGTCAGCCGTTTTTGCTAATCTGGTCATCCATCTCTGGTTGACTTAATCTGCAACTCATCCCAGGAAAGAAAGGGACTAAGGCAGGATACAGCCACAAAGGACGGCCTCCCATCGCGAAACCGACATCCCATATTTGAAGAAGAGATGCTGATCTCGCTCTCTGCTGTCACACTGCATGACTCCCACAGTCCAGTTCATTTAACTAGTGTGATCGCTCCGCACTGACACCACTTTAAGTATCAGTACTACAAGGATGCCAATGCTGAAAAAACATTATTTTTGTTCATGGTAAATTGTGTACTTATGTCACTGATTTTCAGGAGATATTTATGTCAAACGCATTTAAATTGTTACTCTTATTATTATTCCTTACCATATAAGGCCAATTTTCCCATGGTACTGAAGTATGAATACCTGTGTAACAAAACTTCAGTAGAATTGAGTCACCTCCTAATGCCTCACTTTACCTGTAATCGTCATTTCCCTCAGAGCTGCCGTGCGATTCACCTGTAATCGTCATTTCCCTCAGAGCTGCCGTGTGATTCACCTGTAATCGTCATTTCCCTCAGAGCTGCCGTGTGATTCACCTGTAATCGTCATTTCCCTCAGAGCTGCCG
>JAODJX010000007.1:23838314-23854869 GCA_026776945.1 Isichthys henryi | reverse complement strand
CCCATTGCTTCCGGGATAGGCTCCGGACACCCCGCGACCCAGTAAGGATAAGCGGTTTGGAAAATGGATGGATGGATGGAATCAAACTGACAGAAAACTGCTGGTCACGATCGGGGCTGCACACATGGTTAATAAGGGGGCGTGGTGCACAAGAGGATCGTACAGGCAGGTCATGACAGTTACACTCGTATTACACAAAATAAGAGAAAATAAGACATGTTAGACGTTACAAATATCATATTATTATTGTACATTTAATTACGAAGCGCAAAGATGCTTTCAATGCGTAGCGATGTATCATTTTCACTGTCTCGATCAATTTTTTAATGAATATACAGAAAAATTGCTATACAGTGAAGCTGCGAAAGGCGAAGCGCGAAATGGCGAGGGACGACTGTATGTGCAAGTACTAAGAACTAGGATGCTGGGAGTACGCACACTACGCTGCTGCGCGTTGGGAGTAGCGGCCAGAAGTCGTTCTAGGCGCAACTGGCGTGCAGAAAAAAAATTGATGTTGCGGACAGGAAACGGGAGCACGATGAACACAATTTGGACTTACAGTCCTCTTCATTCGTATGTCTGAAAGTTCGTAAGTTGAAAGTTCTTAAGTAGTCTGTATTTGAAACCTTTGCAAGCATGTTTACAAGAGCTGACTCAGTTACCATGCAGAAATTGAGTGAAATAATTTAATTAATGCGGCCTTATCTATTAATTTGTTGTGACTGAATTTCTACTGTATAGGGGTGAAAACACCTGCAGGTAATTGTGGTAAATAGTTGCTTAAATAAAGCAACATTCTTCATAGTCATTCGTCAGAAGGTCGGTGAAATTCAGTGAAGGCTTTGCTTCCTTTTGGTAATTCCAGGTAATCTGTGTCTTCACTGGGATCCACAAAAAATTCTCTGAACCACATCGTAGGCTTATCCATAAATCTATTTTCCAAATCGCTTATCCTACTGGGTCACGGGGGGTCCGGAGCCTATCCCGGAAGCAATGGACATGAGGCAGGGAACAACCCAGGATGGGGGGCCAGCCCATCGCAGGGCACACTCACACACCATTCACACCTACGGGCAATTTAGCAACTCCAATTAGCCTCAGCATGTTTTTGGACTGTGGGGGGAAACCAGAGGAATCCCCAGGACGACATGGAGAGAACATGCAAACTCCACACACATGTGACCCTGGCAGAGACTCAAACCTGGGTCTCGGAGGTGTGAGGTAACAGTGCTAACCACTGCACCACCATGCCACCCCATCGTAGGCTTATTTCATCATCAATACACAGTTGTTTATAAGGCATATGTGGGTGTTTAATTATTGAAGAGGGCTGTTTAAATCTCTGAAGGTTCTCCAACAGTCCAACACACATTAAACACAGAAAGAATTGGCAGTGCTAACTTTCCCTGGTTACAAAGACGAAAACAGTCTATTAAGGAATATCTTACATGTATTACCAGTGTACTAAACCCATTAACACACTGTTATTGTTGTTGTATGTATGTTTTTCCACTATTGTGCTGGTTTGTATTAATGAAAGAGCAACAGAAATCTGGCTACATGTACTACTTTGCAGATAAATAAAGTGATATTAAAAATCAGCACTCATAATTCTTATTTTGCATAAGTTCAGGGTGTGATTAAGGATTTTTGACAGAAAAGCTTTATATAGGATAATAATGGCTACTCAGTTTTAAAAACTTACCTTGAAACTGGGTTTTCATGGGTGAACTAAATGTCAATAGGTTTATGGTTGAAACTAATCTGAGGTATGATATTAAACTGCATCCGGTCCTGCAAGCGGTCCTCCAACTTGCAGGGAATTTTGTGGGGGTTGATTGGCACTCCAGACACCGTAAAACTATTTACAACAGCTGGATTAAAACAAGCACAATACTATTCTGCTCTCCAGCAAGATGCCTATCTTCATATGCTGTCGGGGGAGCTTCGTAAATTCCATGTTTCGGTGGCAGCACTCTGAGGTACCCAGACCGGGGAGTGGTCAGATTTCTGTAGGTGGGTATACCTACTTTTGGTTGAGTCGGTTTTGACGGCTGTCATACTTAGGGAGTAGCTGTTGCTGTAGTGGATTGGCTCCATCCGATGGTGTCTGATGTCACTTCTTTCAATGAGCGTATCATGAGACTTGGGCTAAGGCACTCCTTGGGTGTCTTGTCTGTTGTCTCAGTGTATGCTCTGATCGCAGTGAGTGATTTCTTGTTGAGAGAGACATTTTACTCACAATTTCGCTCTGTGGTTGAAGGGTGGCCACGAGGTGGCACTCCTCTGGTCATGGGTGACTTCAGTGCGACCACTGGCAGTGACAGGGCTGGGTATGAGGATTGTGTCGGCTCCTATGTGTCTAGAGACTGGCATGAAAATGGCACCATGTTCCATGACTTTGCGAAAGATCAGGGGCTGCAGGTTGCTGGATCTTGGTTCCAATGCTCTGAGTCGCATCGTTGGACTTGATCCTCCAATACTGGTGGTGTGGCGAAGGAGGTCGATCACATCTTAATGGGCAGACACTAGAGGGTCCTGCAGAACTGCAGAGTCTACAGAAGTGCCCAGTTTGTGCATTCAGACCACAGACTTGTTGTTGCTACTCGGAAGATTCAGCTTAGATCCAGTAGGCTACCACCTACTAGGAGAACGAGGCTGGACTTAGCCAGACTCCCAGATCAAGCTGTTTCTGATGAGTTTGACTCTAATATAAGGGGCAGCGTGTGGCTCAGCGGGATAAACCTGTGTCCTTGTAATCAGAAGGTCACAGGTTCGAACCCAGCCTCAGCACGTCTGCAGGTCCTTGAGCAAGACCCTTAACCCCCAGCTCCCTGGGCGCCGCTACAGGTGGCAGCCCTTCGCAGTCAACTTACTCCACAAAGAGCAAGTTGAGGGAGGCATAAAGATAATTTCCCTACGGGGATCAATAAAGTATCAATTATTATTATTATTATTAATGTGAGTTTGAGTTTGACTCTAATGTGATGTGAGAGACCTTCCATAATACGACCCTGAAGGTTGTCGAGGGCTGTGTTGGTGTTGCCAGTGTTCCCAGAAGGAGGTGTTTCATTTTGTGAGACACCCTGGATATTATCGAGAGGAGGATGACTGTAACGGCTCTGAGGGCAGATAAGGAGACGATTGTTAGATGGATTTGTGAGCAGGTGACATACCATCTGTGGTCTAGTGACCCGCGTCCTGCTTACAGAAGAATCAAAGCATTGGCACATCTGAATATGTTCCTCGGATGAGGAACCTCGGAGATTTGTAGAGTCGGGGGGTGGGGGGGTGGGACAGTCCTTACTGCAGACTTAGTAAGGACTTACTGCATAGTCCACACTGCAGTTGTGACCCACTGGGCCGGCTGATTTGAGCAGTTATTTATAGCTGACTCTCCAGATAGGATGCTGAACATCTTAGGGTCTACAGTTCTCGAAGCTGATCCTCCAATCAGCTGTGAACCACCAGTCTCACTGAGATTGCATGGATGATGAATCAGCTGAGGGTAGGGAAGGCCACAGGGATCTGAGGTATCTGGGGTGAACTTCTCCAGGTTGGTGGTAAGTCTGGTCTCCTGGCATTGCAGGCAAGCTTTACTACATTTGGGAGATAGGCGTTATCCCAACCTACTGGAATATGGAACTTGTAGTCCCTATCTGGAAAGGGAAGGGTGATCGCCTGGAACTACAGGGGGATAACGCTGCTTTCAGTGTTTCAGTAAAGTCCTTGCTAAGGTCATCCTCAACAGGATCTGAGACCATTTGCTTGTGTGTCAGCGACCAGAGCAGTCTGGTTTTACGCCTAAGAAGTCTACCATCGACCATATCCTTGCACTAAGTTGTTGAACGTCATGGCCGGCCTATACACTGGTACTCTAAGTGCTGTGCATAGTGGAGGGAGAACTCTGTGTTCTTCCCAGTTGATTCTGGTGTTTGTCAGGTGTGTGTTCTTGCTCCTACTCTGTTCAATGATTATATGGACTGGATGTTGGGCAGAGTCGTGGGGTCCAGTGGCTATGGGGCGTCCATTGGTGAAGAAAGATTTACTGATCTTGACTTTGCCGATGATGCCATGATCTTGGTGGAGTCAATTGAGGCTGTGAGTGGGGCTCTTGAGAGACTGAGCGAGGAGTCTGAATATGCAGGATTGTGGGTGTCCTGGATAAAGACCAAGATTTAGGCATTTAATGACTTCTTAGGCACAGCCATCAGTAGTGTATCTGTCTGCGGGGAGAATGTCTACCATGTCGAGAGATTTACCTACATCAGCAGCGGCATTCATGTCTCTGGTGACTCTTCCAATGAAGTCAGCAAATGGACTGCAAGAGCATGGAGAGTCCTGAGGTTGATGGAAAGGGGTGAGTGGCTCCCGATATCTTTGCAAGAGGATGAAGGTCCAAGTCTTTAGAGTCCTGGTGCTCCCTGTCTTGCTGTATGGCTGTATGGCTGTGTCCAGTGAGCTGAGACGTAGACTGGTCTCCATCGTTACTGTGTCTCTTTGGAGAATCCTTGGATACTGCTGGCTTTACTTTGTGTCGAATGAGTGGTTGCTAGAGGAGTCCCGAATGAGGCACATTACCTGCATTGTAAGGGAGCATCAGTTACTGCATTATGGCCATGTGGAGTGTTCCTCTGAGGATGATCCGGCTTGCAGGATCCTCATTGCTGAGGACCCATGTGGCTGGACCATGCCGAGGGGGCGCCCATGTTACTCCTGGCTGCGGCAGATGGATGGCCATTTCTGGAGGGTGCGACTTGATCGTGTATCTGCCTGGGGAAACACTGGACGGGATCCTGAGGAGTTTCGCTGTGTGGTGGGTGCGGCATCAGCGCCTGCTCTCCAACCTGACCTGATTATGAGCTAGAACTGTGTGTACTTGCAGTACTGTAGGAGAAGCTAGTGGGGTGTCTGTGCCTCATCCAGTTTCTTGGTGGTGTTGGCATGATAAAACACAAGGTTGGGTGAAATTGACCCTGGTCTGCAGAGGAATATGATCGTATTTAAAGCCAGGGGTACAAGGGAGTGAACCATGAACGTGGGAGACAAAATCATAAACACATTGTAAAGCAATGCGTCACTCAGCCATCTGGATGAATTTAACTTTTATGTACAGTATTTACAAATTACAGATCTTGGATCTGTTTGATCACATAGCCAATAATGTTAAGGAACAGTATCTGAGAAGAGTGGGTCAGCCCTTAATAATTTCACGTTAAAAACAGTAGTTCTTAATGTCCCTAATAAGTGCAGAATCCTCTTGAGATGGCCAATGCAGAGGTTATATGGGGTTTGATGAGAACACATTTTATAAGCATTGTGTTTGACAATGTCACCACTAATTCCACATTTCAACTGAAATTTATATCCTGGAAAGAAAGTCATTTCAGACTTATTCCTATTTAATTTGCCTTGCATTGACATTTTTTAAAACATTACTTCCAAAAGTTATTCTTAATTTATGTGAATAGATCTGGAGTACACCATCAATAAAATATAGTATGTTTGAAATAATGATTTCAATGAACCACATACGTGAATAATTTAACACTCATTGAATACTGGTCCTTTAACTACATAAATTCACATCTGTGGAAAAAAAAATGTTTCGGTTATCATACATACAAACAGAAAAATCATTATATAAAATCATCTTAAGTTTATCTACAGTGATCAAATTTCTTTCACCATACAGCCATAAAATATATTCTTTCCTACATTGAAGCTTACGCCTTCTTCAAGACTACAATGTATTAACATATACATGCTATTGACCCGTAAAATACCAGTAACGTATCATTGATACTATGCCTTTCGTTGACTCTCAGTACCTATGCCTTCATATACATTCAATTACTGAATGCACTTCATTCTCATTAGACCTTCTGTAGAACTTCAAGTGCAGTAACATTTCGTCATTCTAAAGGAAACACAATGGTTACGCATTTCTCTTAGTGTGCATGTAAAAGCATAAAGCCACATTTCGGGATGGACTGATCCGCGAGCGTCCGTTTAAATCTCTAAATCGGTATAATGAGAAACAGGAGCTTTTACGGCTGGGCTGAGACACTCGAAAACAGGCAATTGTTTTTCCGATCATAATTCTATTTTAAAGATTAACAGTGCCGCACAGATGTCCCTGCTCTTGAAGCAATTATCTCTAATTAAATGTTTAAAAGCCCCGAACGTGACAGAAAATGCCATAAGGAACTGGTTCCCCTACCACTGCTGGTTAAAATGATCTCCCCATCCTTTTCGTACCACATAATGACTTGCAGTTTGTCAAGTTCTCTGTTTACACGTTTTTGTTTCAATGTTTAAAGGCACTTGAGAGGAAACCTTGAGAATCGAGCATTTGCAAAATACACTATTAAAAATAAGTCAATCTACAATAAAATATTATTCGACAAAATTAAGTTTCGCCGAAGAGTAATTCGATTTATTGCATAAGTTTTGAACTGTTACCACATTATTAGAATGTTTTAATATTTAGATCTGAAGAGGAAAAAAGTAAGACGCATATAATGAAAATAGGAGAAAGTTAAAAATGGCGAAAAAGTGGAGGTGGAAAAGTTAAGCTTTACCTCGTAGGAACCAAGTTTAGATTAGCACTGTTAGACACCGTTAAAAGAATTCATATTAGACAAAATCCCGTGACTATGAAGTTCGGCTTCTGGTGGGTCCACGTAATGTTATTGGGTCCAACAAAATGTTTGAGGGATTTAAATTAGTAGCCATCTTCGTGAGTTCAAGGCTAAGGTTGCAGTAAAAACTCAACAGAGCGTATAAATTATACACTAAGTAAGACAGTTTCGACGAATATTTTGCGCGAATTGAAAATAAATACGACGTTCTTTGGTTTTAAAAAGTGTGACGTCATTGTTAAAACTCACCAGAACATTTAAAGTCCAACTCTACGGATGGGCTTATTTGTCGTAAAAGTAATTAAGCTAGATTAACCAAAATGATGCTCTAGATATTCAACTGGTCAGACTATTCGAACATAAGAATATTGCTCCTATACGAATAATGCGCAAATAATTAAGTACTATAGTAATAATGATGACTAAATAAAAACAGCTAGTACTAAATAATATGATATAAAACATATTTACTTCACCACAATTGGATCACAGATATCCAGTATTTTAGATTCTACGTCAACTAAAAGAACTCGAGTTTTAAAATGCTGCCTTATAAGCCACAATTACACTGATAATAAATGCCGCAGTGAGGGAAGATGCTGACTGCTGCCGCGGCGTAATCTCTGCTATTATTTACAGAACGCGTTGTTTGTATGAACAACCATCCAGCTAAACTATGGCCAATTCATACTTAGGTCTTGTGATGTACATTGGTCATTAAAATTTAATTTTGGGATTGCAGATTTGTTTTGTGCTTTATTGCTATTGCACAAAATAGCACATTCGACGTGGCCTACAGTTTATGTAACACATTTACATGGAGAAAGGATGAATAACATAGGTCTATGTCAGCTGTTTTTTGTGAATTAAATTAGTTTTAATACATAGTTTCCAAATGCAGCTCACTTGGATACTGTACAATTTGGCCTGATGCGTACAGTGACACAATCATTGTTACAGTAACATCTCAGGTGTAGGTCTACATATTCACTGTACTTACAAATATTGAATGTGGAAATTATTATGAAATTCATTTTTAATTAAATTAAATTACTCATTTGCAGAATCTGTAACCTTCACGCGTTACTCGTAAAGCCACTTTTCATTAAACATAAGATATTTTATACTGTAAAACCCAACGTGAAACCAAATGATTTTGTACGATTCACGAAAGTCAGGAATACATTTTAAATTCCATCTAAATACGTTGGGTGGACAGAACCATGTGTTTTAGTATAATCAAAGGAGTATTTGAGAAAATAGGTAAACGCTGTTTAAAAGAAAGACATTTGAAACATCCCGTCGAAGCGTCGTATTGGAGATTTCAAAAACGCTATTGACGTCTTTCCTTGCATATTTTGGGCTCTACATACGAGCATATTATTCCAAATGAAGAAAAAAACTTTTGCAATAAAGTGTTATTTAAGTAAAATATTATCTACTTAATAACTGTGCTATCAAAGTAGTCAAACAAACTGACCGCCTATATTTTTCTACAGAAGGAAGGATATGTATGAAAAGAAATTCTTTTATCTAGAGGCCAACTTACTTCTACGGCAAATACTTTAATTTAAATATAATCATTTTTCCCCTATGTATACGTTTTAAAACAGTGGCTTCGTCTGGACACGATTATCCTCGTTGCATGAAGATTGTACTCCGATTTCTCTGCACATCGTGTCTTACGATAACATTTCGATTCTCGAACATAAGTCTGAAATATAATTAAACTGTCGAGTTTGTAATATTTTGGAAGGCAGATTACTGAATTACACGGACGAGTTTAAACGGCAATTCACATAAACATCGAAGGGTGGCGTGTGAGGCACGTAGTTTACAGATTAAGTTCCCGTTAACCATACGATACCTGTCCGTATTGGGGGATCTAATGGATTCGTCTGAAAACGCTCCCCGTTTATGTCAGTCATCTCTATTCAGTTTTTAAGTTAGTGTTTACAATATAAGCCTGCTTGTTTGACTGTCGTATACAGTGTATTCTATGTATATACTCTCTGACAGATAAAGTTAACTTTTCAGAGTCCACAAAAATGCTTTACCGTTTTAAACGTTCTTGTAGGAGGGAAAACTGCATGCTCGTTTGCATTATATGTATAAATCGGTTATAATCAATGTTCAGAACATACAAGAATAGTCTGGAAATGTTTGCTCCTTAAAATAGAGCAAAACAGCATACGTAGCCTATGTAGGATATGTATGTAACTTACCGTACAAAGAGCACTTTTCCCCGGGTACGTTTTTTATGTTTTCACATTAGATTGAATCTCTGCCTTACATTTCAGCACTCGTGCGTTAGCCTAACGCATCTATTTGAAAAAAATATCACAGAGTGGCTTGAGTCCGTTTTTCCGGTGTTATGAAGGAAAAACAGTTTAACAAAGATAATGGCAAACCCAAGTCAACATTTAAGATGTGTTTAACCAGCCTTTAAATAACACGTTATGCTGATCATACTTCCGTACGCTAAATAAATATTTTAATTTCAGAACTGTGTCTTTGCCTAGAAATGCAACTCTGATTAGAACTCGCAGCTGTCATTACATGACAGAATAGTTCTGTTCCACTGCGTTCCACTTATAATCGCCCTAATATACTCAGCCAAAGAGAAAAAAATAAACTTTAAGTTCCTTTAGTTTATTGCCTTTGTTTAAATTATTTAGGTTTTCTTTGGTGCAGGCAGAATTTGGGAATGAAGATGTGGACATGATTTCCACAGAAACAAAGGGAATGTTAAAATGAAAGACGAGAGCCGGGAAGATGTGCCGAGATGTCGTGAAGGCGCTGTCTATTCTCTCTCTCTCTCTCTCTCTCTCTCTCTCTTGCCCTAGTCCTGTGTAACTCTTCAGTTAAACAGCGTTTCCTGCGGCAGCTTTCCTGTCATTGTAAGTACAATATTCCATTTTAGCCAGGGTTTCAGTGAATCGATCGTTTTCATTTGTTACCTGTGAGGTTTTCTTTTCTTTTTTTTTTTTTAGAAAAAAAAAAACAGATTACATTATACAAAATTCATTATAAACAACATTATTTTTCGTAAAAAAAAAGTTTTATTTCAGCATTTCACATAGTCAGTGGTGTTTACCCCTGTATATTACTCTGTGATTCAAGAAATTACTTTAATTGTTATTGTGTTCCATTTACATATTTCCCTCCATTGTATTTTTGGGATTTGCAAAGACGTTTTATATTAAATAAAGAAGATGTCATACTTCATCAGTTGCATGCATTGGAATCTGCTGCAACCTGTGACCGTCTGTGTGACCGACAGGCTGTCACTTTGTGTGTAAGGACGAAATGCATATAAATAGGTCTATCGGTTCAACTCTAGATAAAAATATTTTCCATGAACATTGAGAAATATAAATTGAGAAAGCATGGGGCATTTTACGACGTTGAATTGATGGATGGGGTCAAATGCGAAGTCACGTTTTGGATTCTTCCATGTTTTCCGACATCAACAATCTGTCAAGTATCGGTCAAGGGAAGAAAACATTTCTGAAAGTTTTATTTTTTAAAGAATGCAAAATAACGTAAATCGTGTAAATAAAAGCCTGTTGCACACTGACCTGTAAAAAAAACCACGGAAAATATATATTAATGGCGGGATTAAGTTTTTAATTAAATGATTGTATATAATTTTTCCCCATTTTACTAGCTACGAAGACAAATAAGTGAATTTCACATACCTTTGAATTTTAAAGTTACATGCTTTGCACTCACCGCTTTAAAATTCATAATGAGGAAACACACATACTGTAAATATATGCAATATTACATTTATAAGCTGAATACTATCTGTAAAATTCACCGCAGCTAATAATTATTTGAGTTATCTATACAGCAATTTTTAAAAAGAGGCAAAATTGTACTTTCTGTGCCTAAATATATTAGTCATTGAAGCAAGATTTCAGTTTCCACTTGAGGGCGGCAGCCGAATGATTCCTTATTGATAAATCACTTATTCGTAGCAACCATAGGCCTATATTACGTAGAATTTCATTTTAAAATGCCCTTATTTTTAACGTCACGTAACGTAGCAATTTTATACATTTATAATCCAAATTAAATGCAACAAACGTTACATTATTACAGCCCAGCTCAGAATACTGGCAGTATTGTATAAACAATAAAATGTATTTTTGGTAGTTAAATCTACGACAATCAAATATTCATTTCTTTTTGCTTCGCACACACGCTTACACAGGCATTCCCAGGCAACTTTATTTTGCCTATCTTTGGCAGTTGCGGTTTACTTTACTGCTGGGTATAATTCGAACTATACTGCTACTTCTACTAAGTAATATAGGAGAATTGAGCAATTCAAAATCACTTTTCATAAACCAGTTAAAAGGAGCGTTTATTCAGCTATTTAATATAACAGCAAAATGTAACATTTTATCATTTTTAATTTGTAGGCTACATTCTGCTGTTACCAATTATCTGTCATTGATCTATTTTTCAATTTAAGACTAGTAACTAATTATCTGTTCAGATATTTAGTACTATTCCGTTAACAAACAAGAATTATTGTTGCTGTTGGTAGAAAAATTTAAGCTGGTTGTCGCTTTTATATTTATTTCGCTATTCGTTTGTATGCTTATTGCCGGTTTTGTTACATTGATTTTAAATAAAAGTTTAACATTGTAATATAGGCATTTAAACTATTAGCCGAAGTATGGTTCCTAATCCTCAAACTGCCATTCCTTCTTTTGCGCAAAATAGCCTCGACGCTCTCTGACTTTATCTCTCTCTCTCTCTCTTTCTCTCTCTCTCTCTCTCTCTCTCTCTCTCACACACACACTCTTTCGCTCACTCTCTCTTTCTTGCATCTCTTGTGTCTGGGAGGGGGAGCCCTGCCTCTTTGCCTTCCCCAGATCAATGCCCTGGCCACTCACTTTCTGATGTTGCACGACGGGAAATGCTTTGAATACTTGCGACATGGCCGCTCACATTGATTGCCAAGATTGACAGCACTAGCCTTCGCCTTCACTTGAGCAAGAGAAGGAAATAAATAAGTCAGATATAAAAAAAAGCTCATCGCAGCTTTGACAGCTAAACTTGTGTAAAAGAACGGAATTCCGTCTTTATGGCCCATGGAACCATTAACAACCTTTAGCCTTTATCTCAATATAAAGCAGTGATAATCCTTTTAGATTAAACACATCAAAGCGGAATTGCCAGCGGACCTGAGGTTTTTTCCAGACTTCTGCATCAAGGTAACGGTGTATGTTTTCATTCTTTTCGTTCGTTTGTTTTTTGTTTGTTTGTTCCGTAATGTTCCTGGCAGTACTCGCGGTCAGTGTGTCACTTTTAATGTCATTCGCTTATTGCAATGTTACGGTACTGCTTGGTAATTTAATTAGTTTTACTAATCAGAGATACAGTCGGCTTCGTTTATTATTTTTTCCAGGACCGGATTTGTGAGCCTTTGTTTTAAATGCTGGGCACAGTTTGGCTGACATGCGAATTTATAATCGCTAACTTCTGACTCTGCATTTCGTTCCCTGGTAGTGTTATGTAAGAAGTGTATTCTGAAGTTTAGTCCATGTGCTCGCTTCGTGTCTTTAAAGTAAATAGAAGCATGTGTTTCGAGATATTTCCTATCGTCATTTTTTAAGTAAACCTACGCCTGTTATGTTAAGCAGCGGTTACACTGATAATCTGTGTTATGTTCTCATCGTTCATTATACTTCATCCAGGTCGGATTTCTGTGTAATTTTTAAACTACTTTCTAACGCCGTTTTCGGGGAGTCCCGGGGTAAAGCGTGACGTCCCTTTCTGTACGGAGCAATTTCACTTCTGTCCACAAAGCGGTACTATTCGTTGATAATGTCTTGGGTAACGCTGGATATCCGACTCTAAGTGTAACTCTACGTACGTTATGAAAGTTAATTTAGAGTTCTGGATCTGTTGTTGTTTATTCACTACTGTTTTATTTGTAAGCTACGACTTTATTGATTCCTTAAATTAACCTATTATCCTCATAATAAAGTTTGGATGTTACTTAACTTTCACTGGGGGTCAGGTAAATTGACCTTGCAGGAAAGCATAAGCAATTAATGAAAACAAACGCCGCATCGCAAGTGTAATTCGCTAAAAGACAATGCGGAACGTGGAGAAATCGGGCTTCCTTCGGGAGATCGGCCGCTAGGAGATACGGGCTGGACACAGTAAGTCTGCTGAAATGTCTCAAAACGTGCATAGCTCGCGGTGTTTTCAAAATATCAATATTTATAAATGTTACTGAGAGATAATCAAGACACGATGCAAGCAAAACATAAAGTTTTTTTTTGTGTGATTTAAATTATAAAAATACAAATAGGTCTTGTGTAGTTTTTCGAAACTAGATTAAGATTAGAATAATGCCGGTAGCGCCAGGATCAATAAATCAAATTAATATTAGACTTTAAAAGCTGCCTCTTTGAGGACTTTATAAATGACCAATATCCCAAATGTTACAGCAAAAACTAATCGCGAGATGCTTTCAGTTTACAAGTGTATTTGAATTTGTTGCGGTGTAATCGTGGATTATCAAGAGGAGACGCTGAAGCGGTGGAAAAACTCAAAATGGCATTTAAGGCTAAAAAGAACACAAAAAGCACGAGAAACATAAGTCTGCGGAGCCTGGCTAAAGTAGATAGCACATCATTTAAGGGCGTTACCCGAAATTAGGCACTTTCGCTATTTCAGATAAACTTTATGCAAGACTGCTGTACATGTAGTGATAACATTTAACAAGGGATATTTTGTGAACTACAAAATAAGAAATAAAGAAGTGGAAATTCGCTGCACATTGCAAGCACACGAGGCTTACAAAATTGCTACGTTAGTCTCTTGTATGTATTTATTACTGTATATTATTAGATTGCATGTATGGATACTATTTATATGATTATGGTTACGTAGTCGTTGAAACAAACCCCCTGTGCACAGGTGGATTTTGACGCTTTAACTGTATGTATCTCAACAGTTGTACCATTCGCCTGAGTTATATTCGGCTTAATAATAGACCGACGTCTTATAAAGCGCGAGGAGGTGTTTGAAAACTCATCTGCAAGAGTGAGCTGGATTCTCTAATGGCATTTTCAACAGTTGCTGTTAGCTGTGAGAGAAAGTTCCCCCATAAGGTAAGATGGCACTGGAACCCAAAGTAAATCCGAATTACATATTTATAATTAGACTGCCCATTCAGCATATTCTCCCGGCGACTGTACGGAGATAGGGTGCTCTGTCTGGGGTTTCTGTCTTATTCACAGCTTGAACACGAGTGCAGTGAATGTAAAACAATTCGTTTTATAGTATTGTGCTTAACTTTTTAAATTAATACAAAAAAATATTATTAAATAATATTATCATTTGTTTTTTGAGATGAAATTGTATCTCCAGGTGGGAAATGATTTCGCCGCAGTTAAGCACACAACTCAATACACGCGCAGTACTAAGAATAAGCAGGTCGGAATAATATTTTAATATATTTATTGTATGTTTTTTTTTCCAGAAAATATATCATCGGTCGTTACTTTGCTTAATTTTCGCTTGTTCTTTAATTTTATTTTCATTTAAAGTATTTTAAGTGCACGTTCCATACATGTAAAATTTTATCGGTATACTGTTACGGTATGTGTATACTTTGCTTATATTCTAAATATCCAGACTGATAAATCAGTGTCCGCATTATCTATACACGTAAATCAGCGAGAAGACGTGTGGTTTTGCGCGACTAGCACATTTCCTAACCTGTCCGCGGTATAAAAGATACCGCCTTGCCCTGACTCGCCTGTTGCCAGTAGACTTAAGTTAAAAGATATGGGGCTATTCTGCGGAATATTGAAACCGTGTGGTTTCAAAGTTGCAGTTATGTTCCTAAACTAATTTGTTAAAATGTAATCGGTGCCTTAACCCTATCACCAGCAACTCGTATATTTTAATACTGCGAAACAGTCTGAAAGCATGAAGATAAGATCTCAGAGCAACGAAGTGAAAGAAAAGTTATTATGGAAGCAACTACTGTGAACCCGCACTTGTGTTAAGCATAGGCCTAGGTCAATGTCATTAAGTTTATGATTAGGTTACACTGAATCTATTTAATCAACATTGATTGTCAAATTCTGATGAAGATTTAAGTCCGTTCAACTCATTTTCTATCTTTACATTTTTCTGACGGATGAGGCACAGGATGAAATTCAAAGTTAATACTTTTATTATTATTATTAGTAGTAGTATTCTTATTGCTATTATTATTATTATTATTATTATTATTATTATTATTATTATTGATGTTGCTATAATTGTTTTTAAGCAAACTGCTTATTGTTTTATTTCAGTGTACTGGCGTTTTTTTCCAAGTCGTTAAAAGACATTTTCCTAGTAGTATGAACTAAGATTTTTATTGAGTTTAACAGCTGTATACTACTCATTCGACCGCGCATATTTCGTAAGTAAAAATATTCGAGATGCATGACTTGGCTTAACTTGTAAAAAACCTAAACGATTCTGCTGAATGCTAAACGTGTGATATTAGGAATGCATTTATTGCTGACACTGAGACGAGCACCACACACGCTCTCCGCAGTAACTGGCCCAGGGTGTAATCTTAGAACGGATGCATATGTGAATGTACAACAGGTAAACTTCTTTGATTAAACTGTTACTTTTTTGGAGGTACAGAAGCAATCTCTGCATTCAGATTCTGTTGTGATTTAAATCGTGTCATAATTTATTGTCATCTTCAAGTAATGAACAGAATTACCGCTTTATTCCATCTGGGTTTAGACTTTTAGCTTATACTACAGCAGATGTGGAAAATAAACGTGGTCGGATGAAGAAAGGGCTGCGGCAGAGGTGTAATTCCCAAACAGGCAGGCCGCTAATGATAAACAAGATGAGAGGAGATAAACAACAGCGGCTCTGGTAGAAGAGAGATGAAGCAGCAGAAGCGAGGGAGGACAGGTGGGTGAATAAACGTGGGAGCACATGTCGGGACATCTGTCCTGATTGCTGTAGGCTAATTTGCAGCGGAATGTTTCAGCCGCGATCAAAACTGATGGCAGCGTGTTCATTAAGCAGTACTTCCTGCGTGGGGAACCGAAAAGGTTTTTTTTAAAAAAAATATATGCCTAATAAATTTTAGATTTCGGAGACCTGTCACAGTACTTCTTTACGGCACAGCGATTTCATAACAGGCAATAGGCTCCGTTTATGTTAATTGCCTGGTGCCGTGATGGTGTTACTGGTCATCCCGTGTCCCATCTGGAAAACGTGTCGGACTGATGCTGTGCTTTTCAGCTTCCGATCTGCCCTCTGACCCTTACGTCCACAAACAAATGTAGGAGCAATTGATTATAACTTAGTTGTATAACAGTGTTTTCACGGTGCCCACCTTGCATAATGAGTAAGATCATACAGCTTTGTGGAAACGAAAATTAGGCAGAGCCATCCGAAGTCAGTCAGATGTTTGATTTCATTGACCTGCAGTGTATGAACGTCACTGATGATTAGATGAAATCTCTTTATTTTCTTACACAACGGACGAGAAACCATACTCCTCTAATGGCTTGTGGCTTTTAACCTTAGTGAAATGGTGACTGATTGTAACTTTCAAATGGTATTTGCTGTGGCATCTCTATAACCTTGGAGCCAGATTTCCTCATTTTTGGTCACGATGCAGAGAGCCTCAGATCTAAATGCGATCATTATATGTAAAAGTATTCAGAAGGCATAATAATGTTTAGACATCAGATTTACACATTGAAGGGCGGCATGGTTGTGCAGTGGTTAGCACTGTTGCCTCACACTTCTGGGACTCGGCTTCGAGTCTCCGCTTGGGTCACATGTGTGCGGAGTTTGCATGTTCTCCCCATGTCGTCGTGGGGTTTCCTCCGGGTACTCCGGTTTCC
>JAODJX010000007.1:23808259-23825778 GCA_026776945.1 Isichthys henryi | reverse complement strand
CCCCCCCCCCCCCCCCCCCCCCCCCCCCCCCCCCCCCCCCCCCCCCCCCCCGCTTCCTTTTTCTCTTGGCGAGCAGCTAGAGAACTTGTCTGATTCGCATTCTGAGTCGAGAAGCAGGCAGTTCCCCGGATATGTGTTCGGGAGCCGAGTCGCTGCAGACGAGTCTCCGCGGTCTGGAACGGGGGGGGTGTATTGTTCAAGAATGTGATATCTTTTCCATCCTTCTGGCCCCCAAAAGACGGAGCATGAAGGACTCTGTGGTCAATGCACACATCAGCAGGCCTGTCTCTCCGCCGGGATCCATACGATTCCATTTGTCTGGCCATGAATGACATATTTTACCACAGTGAAACATGCTCGATATCACTGTGGCCAGCGCACACAAGCGTGCTGAAATACTGAGGGCGTCAAACCCCGTGAAACACACTGATGTGGGTTTTTATCTGTGTGAACTCAAGCTGCTTGGTCCTAGTAAAACACACAGATGCTAAAGTTGTATTTTTTTATATCTATACTATAGGATGATACGGTGGCCACTTTTTTATCAACAATTTTTCATGCGGTTGAGATGTTAGCTATCTGAAAAACACATCATTTGTACAGAAGTCTGACGGATCTGTTTTATGTTGAGAAAAACAGCTCAAACATATATCCAGGTTAAGATTAATTTTTCTTAACTTCATAGATATCGGAAAGAGTATATATTACATACTTATTGTGTTTCACATTTTCCTAAGATAATAAAAATGTTTGTTCATAACTTTAACTTAGTTAGACAGTAAGAAATGGTAGGAAATAAAAGTCAATAGCCTATTAAAAATGTTAAAAATCACTTTATATGATTAGGTAATGAAGAATCAAGTTGTTCACTTGTAAGCAGAATTCACTGGTACCTCGACAGCTGTGCTGATTACGCAGTAGCTTATTCTGTTGTCATTTAAGGGGACAATTGATCCTCTTCATAGTTGCATATATAGAATTCTAGGGAGTTTACATTGTGAAATCATTTTTCACGTGGAATGATGGGGAAGTCGTGTGCAGCTCTCTGGAATCTCACCAGCCTGTTCACACGTGCACACTCCCCCTGTCTCTCCTTTCCCTGAAACCAGGTATCTCCCATTCCACTGATACTCGCTAACGGCTCTTCATTGCTGTTGTATCAGATCAGTCTAGCAGTGAATCATTTATCTGACTTGCTGCACTTGATTTGGGGTGACGTGTGGTACACGTTGATGATGTCAGGTCTGACAGCAGTAGCATGTAATACATGCGTCTGAGTACGCCGACCCCCATCCCCCACCCCCCACCCCCAGGACATGCTGGGCCTTTTGCATTCCTCCCCTCTGATATGCACAGCCCTGCTCCCTCTCCTGCCGTTCCATTCCCAGGTTGGTAAAGACAAGCTGCTGATGAATAGGATTAGCTTCTTAGTTAAGATAACAAAATCCTGCCTTTGACATGTTTGGACTGGAGAGAATGTCTACAAGAAAGAGAGCTTCACAAGTCAGTTGTTGGACTAAAAAGTGATGCAATGGCAGTAGATGAAGGACTGAGAGGGGGTATGACGGTCCGTGCAGGATGGCCAGTGGATTTTCATCATATAGTAGAAAAAACAAAATTGGGAAAAACGACCCACTTTTTGTTTTCGATAAGATCGGAAAACGGAAAAAAAGACCAGTTATCTGATTTTCATTAATATGATCATAAACGAAAATTGGGAAATAAAATATCTGTATAGACGTGGGGTATGTTGACAGTTTTGTTGTAACCTGGAAATTCTTACTGCATACCTGTAGTACTAGTTCAGTCTAATGGGGAGCTGGACAATGTGTCTTTGCATGAGCATGGAGTTTTTATTGTTGAAGAACACAGAAACGGAGGATCTTGTGCTGATATTGCATTGGCTTTATGCACTCGTTTTGGGACAAGATGTGGCTTTTCAGAGAGGAATGTGCAGGGGTCGTGGGCTGAGCAGAGGTTTGGAAGGATCATCAAAACAAGGAAATTATAAATGGGTTGTTTCCACCGTACAACAAAAATCCATTGACTACCATATACAGACCTATGACAGCGTGAGATTTCCTGTCCCCCGATGTGTTCAGACATTCTCTAGTGGTCTCTGTTTTTGCATTAGTTAGAGGTGACCAGACTTCACGTCAGCGTCTCTGCCCATGTTCCTCCTGTCCGCTTCGAGGATTAGCTGTAGCTGCGTGGTGGTTGGGGGCTGAGATTACACTGCAGCCCGGCAGCCGATCCAAAGCCAAAGTCATCTGACAAAGACGCAAAGTTCTGCATTTGCGCAGAAGTAATCGAATCAAGCTGTGAATCCCCCCCAACACACTGCAGATGCACATATGCTTAGAATTTGAAGGTTCATTTGATTTCAGAGCTCATTTCCCATGCTTCTCCTTGGGCACTCTGCTGTTTGAATAAGACGGGAACATAATTTGCTGTACTAGTTTTGTTTCGATATGTAACACATGGCCACATAACCCTAAGTATGACAGTCTACAGTTTATGAGGTCAGTGGTGTGTGTATTAACATCTATCTTTTATAGAGTCATGGTCTGCTGTTTACCTCTGGGAGAGGGGGGGGGCGCACAGACAGTCAGACTCAAACACACACTCCAGCACTTGTAGTGCACACTTGTGCTTTAAGTGTGTGGTTAATATGGCCAATACAGTTAAGCCCAGTGCTTAAAGTAGGAATCCTGCATTATCATATATAATCAGTGCTTAATTAGTGCCAGGACCTCTGGCTTGGAACAGTCTGCGCTCTGCCACACTACACCCAATATAACTATGCTTAGAATGGAGTTAACTTTGGAATAAATACAAGTTGAAGTAAAACAATATATATATTTGTTGTATGGTATCTTTTTACATACATCTACTGAAATTAGTGTGTTTCGCTTATCTGACATTTGATTTGAAATGGAAAAACCACCCCAAGTTTTCTTCTTGGCCACTGAAATATGAGGTTTCTGGGCCATTAACCTCATCTAATAGTCCGTCTTTCAGTTTGAAATAGCTAACTGGTGTTCATAGAAAATATTGCATTATTACGTGTTTAAATAATTAACAGCACATTACTGTTGTGTGTGTGACATCACTCTGTCAGTATGCTCCGCCTCCTCATTAAATGATGGTAGCAGTTAGTCTCTGTGCTCTTTATGAGCTCCAGCATTACTGGGTAAACCTACGTGGCCACTACTCTTTAGCCGTGTTTCTGAAGTACCTGCTTCTGTGTGTGTGTGTGCGTGTGTGTGTATTTGTGAACGCGAACGCTTCCCCAGAGGCACAGCTTGTCATTTCTCACCACACCCATCCTCTGTGCCAGCTGAATATAGTCCGTCAGTAAAAACACATCTCTGCTGTTAATGGTGAGCACAGTTGTTGTGGTGGAGAAGCTGTAGGGAATCTAATAAAATGAGGCTGAAATTGAGTGGAATTCTCTTTAATGAGAGGATGATTGCCTAATTAGGGACAGGGAAGGCGTATCTAAAGGTAGTCCTTCTACTGTGCCTCTCTCAGCTAGCCTGCTTGCTCTCCTATAGAAATTAGCTACTGCTCAGAAGAAAAGTCATTGTAATATACTACCTTTTTGTATTTTATGATGGCTGTAATGGATAATTAGTTTTATCATTAAAAATGTAATGTGGCATCTTTTGTTATTTGTTGCCTGTGTAATAGTATTTAGCCACACAAATACTAATCTGAAAGAAAAATTTATATAATTTATATATATAATTTTACATTGTCATTATTCTCAATTAGCATCCAGTCAGTGGTTCAGAAAGGTTGTTAATTTCTGTCCCCTGCAATTAAAACAGCCCTCAATAATTAATCCACAGTAATGATTAGTTACATTTTCTAGAATGCGATTAAGGGAAGACCATTTACAGGTTTGGCTCTAATGATGTGTATGTAGACACCAAGCTGTGTGCGTGTGTGTGTGTGTGTGTGCGAGTGGGTATACCTTACCTTATGGGGACACAATGTCTCCACAACTTGATGAATACCCGTTTTTTTTCCTGGTTCCCATGAGGAAAAACTCAATTTAATAAAAATCTTTGACTACAATGAAAAAAAACTAAAAATGCAAAAACTCTTGCATTTTGCTTGGTTACTTATGGTCATGGTTAGGGCTGGGTGGGGGTTAAGGTTGTCATAGAGAGATATCTTTACCCAACATGTGAGATGACTGCGCATTACCTATTACCCATTACCCAGTGCTGCAGTGTATACCACCTTATTCTCGCCCAGTCTACCAAAGTGTCAGTGCAGGAAACTGCTTGTCTTCCGCCTTTGGTCCTCCACACCATGACAGGAAAGACCAAGGTGAAGCGAATTGCTGGTGCATCAATTAATGACCTTAAAAACCTCTGTCCCTGTTTCATTGCTGGTGCTGAAGCAAGTCAATCATTTTAATCAGCACTTAGTGACATCCCAGCTCATTGGCTAAAATACTCTAAATAAACAAACAAATAAGAACAGTGATAACAGAAAATCACTGAGCAGAAAAGATGTTGGTATATGATCTTGGGTTGTGACCTTCCTGCTGTGAACTCTCTCTTTTATTAACCTTTATGCAACATATTTACATAAGTTTCAGCTTAATTAGTTATAAAGCAATGGCACCAGATTTGAGAATGATTAGGCTGTAAGTATTTGCATGGCTGAGGACACTAGCAGACTGTTTCAGGAAAACTTGATGAATCAGAAGAATTTACGAGTCTCACAGAATAGAAAAAACTTTTATTTTAAACAAAACTCATCTACAGGAAGCTACAGCCAAACAATAAATTAATGGGATCTGGGAAAAGTTGATTTTAAACATCGATTGGGCTGTATTTCACAGAATAATATGGTAATAACTCAGAGTCTGCATGGCTTTGTCATTCTTCATCTGTTTCTTTTCACATAATGTTTCTACCAACATCAGTGTAACACATACGTTAATGTTAGGGAGCTAAAAAAAATGTATATCTTAAATGAACATAAACACAATTGAAGGAATAACTGAATCAATATTTAATGCTGCACTTTTTCACAAATGACCTTGACACAACTTAATGGAGACACTCTTGGTGTCACACAGTTTCACCCAGTTTGTCAAGGTAACTGCACTTTCCTGAGATGCTCACATCACAGTGTTTCTTTGTCTGTCCCTTTTCGTTACAGATCACTTTCATGAATTCAAAACCTGCTCACCAGTGACCACAGGGTGTTGGGGCTGAAATTTTTCTGCTTCTGTAAGTACTGTCTTCCCCTTCGTACTCAGATTATGTCTGGTAAGCTTCACAAGCTGAAGGTCTCCTCTCCGAACCGCTGTATGAGATGCGTCTGTTTCGTTTGGGCAGTTGTGCTTAATTCAGTTCAGTTCAGTTCAGTTCAGTTCAGTTCAGTTCAATTCAATTCAATTCAATTGAAATCAATTGAAATCAATTCAATTCAATTCAATTAACTTTATTTGTCCCAGAGGGCCAGTTGAACAAGGACAGGACACAATAACGTAAAGCGCAACAGTATTTGAAAGATGCTTTTGCAAAATTGCAGTCAATCAGGTAGATCAGAACTGATAAATATGTAAAGGGAGGAATAGTTAGTGGGCATGGGGGGGGGGGGGGGCTCAAGTGCAGAATGACTGACGGGTTCCAGTGCAGGGAGTTGAGGGGGAGGGGGGGGAGAGAAGTCTGTGAATTGAGGAGTTGAACGGCCCTGGGAACAAAGGTCGCTCTCCTCCTCTGTGTCGGGCAGCCCGGACAGTGGAGCCGTCGTCCTGAGGGGAGCCACTCAAACTCTGAGAACAGAGCATGGGAGGGGATGCAGAATCCTACACGCTGTTCTCAGAGTTTGCTGCTCACTCAGGGATGAAAGTGCTCTGACCGGGAGTCCGATGATCTCGGAGCAAATTTTCACTGTGTTGTGCAGGCGGGTCCTGTGCTGTAGGCTGGTGGGATGATACAGAGGACACTCCCAATGAAGGAGTAGTAGAAGGATCTGAGTATGACCTTGTTGACCCCAAAGCTGTTGAGGTCAACAAGGTCATACTCAGAACCTTCTACTACTCCTACAACTACTCCTAAGATACAAGGTTCAGTTTCGTACCGAAATGGGGGAGGGGAAACGTGAGCAACATGATGCATTAATAAATGAAATGAGAAATGAGACTGAACATGAAATCGATTCTTACACTAAAACTTCTGAGTTTAGTTACGGACTATAATGCGTCCTGCAAGAGCAGATACCTTGCAAGCAATTGTACGGGTAATTATAAGTAGATTACTTTGCTAATAATGCATCTGATATGATTTAAATGCTCTTTGAAAACTTGAAGTCAGATGTGTTTAGATGAAATGCAGTTTCTTGGAGAATTATATTTTCAAGACGAGGGGATTTTTCTACTTTTACATTTTGAAGTGTAATCAGTGGCTTTTAAATTTAACTGTCGCTCGCCAAAGTAGTGACCTTGATTCTCACTTTCACCAAATTGTAATGTTTCAAAAGAACAGACAGAGAATCAAAGTTCCATCCATTGTTTCGATTCATGAAAGGAGCCCCCCCAGTGTACTGTCATTGGAGCGCATAGAGCACTTTTGATTAGCCGTCAATTGCTAATACACTCTTGCGTCCCAAACTGTTTGAGGTGAGGCGCCGCATTAGCGGCGGCGTTCAGAATCCCAAAGAAAGAGCCCTTTGAGTGCAACACAGGCAGCGCTTCAGACGGCCTCCAGTATGGGGCCACGATATGTCCTTAATAGTGTCCTCTCCTGTTAATGAAGATCCTATCTGGACAAATGTTGGCTTTTTAGGAACCGTGTGCAAATATTATTATTTTTAGAGAAGGTTACATATTGTTAGTCATGAAAAACAGGATAGTGGAGACCTGGGAAGAAAAAATAAATGACCCAGCGACAACTTTTGAGAATTTCTTGCCGGCTGATTGTAATTATGTGACACACTTTCACATCGATAATTATGACTAAGTATTAATTTAATTATGACAATTAGTTGTCCTTGCATTTAAGTTCTACCTCCCTGCTTACTGTCTGATGTATTCCATAGCCTCTGAGCCACAAGGGAAAGCAAATCATCTGGTTTTACTCAACTGGCAAATTAGTTAGAATAACAAAGCTGGTTGTTGACATTGTCCACCAGCGCATGTCTGCACATAGGATTGGTGAGGATGAAAATAGGAGTGATACTGTTTGGCTGTTCAGGCCTGATCGGTAATAAATCATTGTGCTCTAACACAATGTCAAAACTTTTACTGAAAAGGTTAAAGTTAAAATAGATTTTATAGTTTTTGGAAACATAGTCTTCTGTGCCATGAGAAATCTGTAGGCAACAGGTGCATTTTTCTGCTTTTTTGTTGTCAGGAAACATTTTTACTGCAGTTTTATTGTAGGAAAACAAAAAGAAAATCTCATCAATTACATTTCGTCCCCGATTTCCAGAGAGTTGCATGAGCTGACCGATGACCATCCATACTCTAGTCATTTCAAACAGAGGCCTTTCATTGCTGTTAACTTGGTCAAAAGGGATCATTCACCAGCTGCAGGTTAAATTATTTTTGAAACAAGGCAGTCATTATTTGACTTTAAAAAGTGAAATTACTGCATGTGCCACTAATGTCAACAGCACCATGCATCCTCATGGTAGGTGAAAGCCTTGGTGTTCTCTGTGAAGGTTTCCAGGAGTGCTGCCCGTGTTAAGTGTGTACACATTAAAAGGACACTGAAAAGACATTCGAATTCCTTACACAAAGACGTGAACTTGTGATTTATGTAGAAATCATGTTTTCCACTGGAAGTAGACTTATATATTTTTCACATAAGCACAATTAATATTCGAGTTACACATTGACTGTCTACTATTATATGTGTAATGAATTTTACCCATAAGAAAAATGACTAACGCAAAAACGAGACTTTGAAGGTGCCAGCTTGCCCATGCCTTTCTGTGATGATCTTGGAGAGTTATTGTATCTTGCCTCTCAAATCTCTTCACCTATCCAGGCTCTCACATTGCTGTTCTCTTTGTAGTGTTTGCAGCTGTAAGCAAGTGCTGGCAGGTGATACTCCACAATTAAGATCTCTCTCATTACAATAACAATAGGGTCAGTAATTATTTAAAGCAGCTGTTGCTGATTGATATCAGGTATGGTGGGGTGGGTGTGAGTTTTGTCATAATTTATGGCAGAGGCAGATTTCTGCCGTATACTGGGACTGTGCCAGTGACTGTGCCATGGTGGGGTATCCACGCATTGGGTACTATACGAAGGCTGTCAGAGCCGGTTAAAAAAGAGAACTCCGGCTCTCCTAAGGGCCCCGCGGCTGGGATTCAAAATGCATCCTTGTCTTATTCGTTTTACAACATGTGTTTATCAAGTTCTGAACAGCCTTCAATTCCCCGGGTGCGTATATCAGTGAAACTTCCTCATTAATCTCAATTCTTTTGCAACTGTAATCTGCGTGGTAAATTAATTAGAGAACGAGGGAGCAAATAATTTCTGTGGTGTTTGGCTTGTTATCAGGTGCATTTAATCATTCCTGTGTGATCTCATTTGGGAAGTACCTGAAGACGCGGGCGACTAATAAAACATTTTGCGAGTTTAAGTTGCGTTAAGTACAATTTGTTCTGATTTGCATCTGAATTAAATATCATTGCAATTGGTATTTTCCCCCAATATATTATTAACTGAGTGCAGGCAGCATTATTTATTGATACTACATTATGAAATCCTTCCATCATGATTAGAGAAAATGATTTGAAAATGAGATTCTTAAAAAGTTTACTTTTTGCAAATTTCTGCCCCCTTTTTTTAAATTCTTATATTTAATTTGGGACCGTCGCTAAATCTGTCTAGTATTTAATTGTACAAAACATGAAATACCATATTTGTATTTCTGTCACAGTGGATGTGGAGCTTCTGAGTTTGTTGCCTGACTGAATGAGATGTAAAAATATCAAGTCTCTGAGGATTTATTCATCTGAATAAATAACGATTAGAATACGGGTATTTGCATCTGTCAGTCAATTAGGTAATGTTATGCAGTGTAAATTGAGATTTCATTGCTGTATCATTAATTTGTGACAAACTAAAGGAGAATGACCAGAAGCCAGAAAACAGTGCCTATTATGTTTTGGCACGCTCGGCTGTTTTCCGGATTCTCGCAGAGTTGGTCTGGTATTATTGGGCCAGCTGGTACTGTAGTGTTCCAAATACTGGACTTGCAATGAAAAGCAGGTCCTTGTAGGAGGGTTATTATGGCTTCATTCTCGCTTTAGTTTGAGTGGAGCACAATGTTTTATCCAGACATTTAGCGGAACTGGGTGTATAACAGCTTTTACTACAGAAAGGAGATTCTCAAGCAAGCTGTATTTACATATATTTCATTTTGCAGACACTTTGGTCCAAAGGATTTAACAGTGATGAGTAGAGAGCAGAGCCAGTGTCCCAACGGTGATAGTACACCAGCAGGCATGGGGTTTGAACTGGCAACCTTCTGATTACAAGCACAGAGAGAGATCACCTTATTTAATACAGCTCTCATCATATTAATATTAATCATGTCAAACATATAACTGTTGGTTCACTAGAAGCTTTGGGAGAAAGTGAAGGCCAGGAGAAAAATGGTCTGAAAGGTCAGTGCTCTGAATTCCTACAGTATGATTGGTAAAACTACAAACTAATTATAACTAGTAGTAATGGTTTCTGGATGCATTTTAAGGTCTAAAAATGTTTTTTTTTCCCTCAGTACTCATGAGGCGATCTGCTCCGCCTGTGACAGGTATCATTGGGTGAAGTATCATAGTTGCATGTCATTAAAATATTACAACACCCATGTTGTATTGATCTGTTTGCTAATTCCAAAATGGCAACTTTGTGTGTGTCTGTAATGGTTTGGTCACCGCATGATGAATCTGATGTGTCCAGTGCCCACAGGCTCTGCATTGCTTTGGTGAATTCATGGCGTTTCTGGTTTTCAGATTTCAGGGAAACCGTTTGGCTTCTGTTGTTTCGAGGCGGGGTGGCGGCAGGGGCTGCGGAGGACAGGGCCGGGTGGTACCTCATTAATCCCCTGAGCACCCCCCCTCCTTCCAGGCATGTAACATGGAACTAAAAGTCCTGTAAAACTAATGAGGGCTCCACAGCTGAGAAAGCTGTCCTGCTGACGATGCTCCAGCTGGGGGGTAAATCCCAGGTACGCTGGGAGTCACCAGTTAATTGATTTAACAATTAAGAGAGGTTTGTGGAACCTTGGGCCTCAATGGCAGCCATTTCTTTCCTTCTAGCCAGCCTCAGATTGTAATAAGCTAACAAGCTTAATCAAATGCCGGTAGCAGGGGGGATGTCAGCCCCCTCCTGAGGTCAGACTCCTTTGCTGAGACTGACAGAGGAGAGGGAATCTGTGAGCGCAGTAAAGCAGTACATATGAAGGCTCCACTGGAATATAGGTTGGTATTGTTCTGCTCTGGATGCAGCAGATACTTGGATGGTGTTTCCAAGTACATAAAACGGACAAAGCACTGTCAGCTGTAATTGTTTAAGTAATCAGACAAATGGTCTGCCCTTCTAAATTAAGCAGGAAAGAACCTCTTATTGTAGCCAGGCTCGTCAATAACAATCGGAGATAAATGTAATGATTTTGCCATTCTGTTTTATTCTCTTCACCAAAATTTCGTTTTTTGAGGCATCATTGATTGAATGGTTGCAATTAATGTAGTTTTACTTAGTGGGTGGAAATGAGTGTAAAACTTCAAGTCAGGTCGTTGGCTCAGATGAACAAAATGATTAACCCTCATTATGCCACAAACTATCATTAACAGTTATAACTCTTCTGGGCTTAATTTATTGGCCTGTTCTCGCTGGTGATGGCCCTCCGGTATGCTTAAGATCATCCTGTCCCTCTCGCGTTAATAATAACAATTGGTAGGAATATGTCTGGAAAGCAATTTGTTCTCAGTAATTGTGAGGAGTGAATGGGTCTGAAAGGGATGTATGGAATGAAATGCCATTATGCTGTAATGGGTGGGGTGAAAAGTGGCGAGACTCTTTCCTTAATTAATAACATCCTCCAGCGTGTCCCGAGGAGGGGGTGTCTCTTCCCCCTCCATCCAGAAACACAGCAATGGCGTCATCAGCGCCACCTACCCATGTCACAAGTCAGTTGTAAGAAGAGTGCAAAAAGCACAGCAATTATGTAACAGAGCAGTGTTTTTGTTGGGGTGGGAGGCATTAAGTAGTGTTGAGTGTATTTGTGAAATCAATACATTGAGCAAGTGGAGACTCGGGCTGGATCCCACGGAGAGCTAACGAGAGGAACATCTCACTGCCAATGTTGCCGTGGAAAATTCTCTGGGCTTCTAAATTGGAGCTGGAAAGTTCGTGGGCTGTATTTTTTTATTTTTAAAGCGATCTGTTGATCTTGGTGCCGGTTAAAGGTAAGATGAGAAGAGCAGAGCTTTGGTCCCCCCCCCCCCGGGAAGAGCATATGCAGCTGCTCTCCCGACTGCATGTTCGACAGAAAGAAAATATTAACCGGCGGCCTTGGAAGCAAGTTCTACGGGCCAAACGCGCCCGCACTTCTTTTACCCTTCCAAAGGCGTATTTTGTAGGTAGTTTTGGTCTTTCAAAGGCACATTGTGGTCTGTCTGCATTAAACAGAGGCTCTGCACATTGCTGGAATGCGTTTGCGGTGGTGCTGCCTGAGCGCTTTCGCAGCAGCAGACCATTAAGCAAGATAACGCCAATTGGAATTGCCAGAACAAAACTAAAAAAGTCTATTCCGCAGTGAGTCATTTCTAAAGTTGTTTTTCCTTAGTTTTGAATTTACCTTTCCGCTTTGTATATTTTTGGGAGAAAATGGCCAGACAGCCTTTTAGAAGAAGAATAATTATGCTTTTGTCCAGGCTTCTTTCAAAACATTAAGAAATTAAATTGTAATATTATTTTTGTGGTGTGGCTTTAGTAATATGTCAGCATTTTTGGTTGTATTATGAGTGTTCTGGAAAAATACAACACTTTGTGTTAAAACATTTTGTGCTGGATGAAACACACGATTAATCTTCAGTGTTTGGCTACAGAATAATTAAAAAAAGTCTTTATTACTGAGCCATTTTGAATCATTTTATACTTTGTGTTTTGTTGCCAGAGGTTAATGCTCACATTAGTCACACGCAACCAAATGGCCACCCGTCTCACAACTGTTTAAAAATAATGTCCAAGGTACCTCAATTGTATGTCGCGTTGCTAAATGAATAAATATTCATGTAAAAATAGGCCTTTGGGTTTTGAGCTGGTTAGGTTACGGCCTAATTGAGGCACTACCTGGATTACCAAGCGGCCGTCTACCTGCTTCACAAACCCGTGTTCCTTGTGCTTGGTCCATTAGCCCATTGCTAAGTGTAGGCTCACCTGAAGAGGGGGCAGCTCCTCCCCACTAATAGGGAAGAGCCCTTAATCTTCATTCCATTAGCAAGTCCTGTCATTCAGACACACGGTGTCGGCCTGATTTAAATAAAATGAAATGAAGGCAGTTGTTTCTGGTCCCCTGGCTTCACTCTTCGCCGTAAACATATGCTCCGTGCTGCACCTCCTTCCATCTTATTTATGGGTTTAATTTGTTGTGTGGGCTGCACTGGAAATTAAATTTAATGCAATCCTCCCAGGGACCCTGTCATATAATAACATGGTAATTCCTGTGTACCCTTTTGAAAAATGAGGAAATTAATTCCTTCTGACGTGTTCTAATTATTCCAGTGTGAACGGCAACTCGCCCCCCCCCCCCCAGCCCCCCCCGGCCAGCCATTTGGGGGGGGGGGGGGGAGAGAGGTGCTAATGCTGACCAGCACCGCGTTTAATTTGAAACACGAGCAGACACCTTTTAACACACCGTCCTCACGTCAGTGCACTTCGCACAAATTAATTCTGTGCCTGACTACCGGCTCTGCATGGGTCGGCGTGGGTGGGTCGGCGTTGGGGGGGGGGGTTCAAGTGATTGCTAGGTAGAGAGAGAGGCGTTAACCTTTTGGGGGCACCGTTATGTTCTGCTAGCCCCCTCTGTGTAGCCGGTGACCCCCCATGGATGTGAATGTGAACAGAGTCCCTCCTACTGTCTGACAGTCAGTTATTTCATCTTCTCTGATCACTCCATTCCTGCATCTCGATTATTTTTGTTAACCTCAGAATTAGGTGTCGTATTTTTACTGTTCTGGACCATAATTAGGAGACAGTATATAGCAGGCTGAGGCATGCCGAAGGCTTGATGTTTGCTCCCTTCCCCCCATAAGTCCCACTTTGTCCTTTGGAGGTCTGGCTGGGAGATGCTTTCTTGGTGAATATACTGCCATCTCCTCCCGCTACAGTTTCATATTGCTTTATTGCCCTTAGAAGGCAAGAGAAGATGCTGTTTCCCAATGGAAGACTGTGTCTCAGGATCAGACTGAGATTCAGGTACCGGTCTACAAGCAGGAGTGCTCAGCTCCAATGGGCACCGTGTTCCTACCAAAAGGGTCACTAGCATTCCGAGGGGAATCATGTAAATGTTCAGTAAAGAGAAGAGGCAAAATGACTAAGAATTATACTGTTTTATGTTTACTGCTGTGGAGAGCTTGTGAGCTTACTGTCACATTGCAGCAATCAGGTTTAATGTGCTGATGTTAAACTTTTTAAAGACATAAAACCTGGCTTTTTAAAATGTTTTCAGTAACACTTTTCTATGAATATTACATCTACAAAAATCTATGAACGCATTTACAGTATAACACATTGTAATGCATTAATAAAGCATTATGAAAATACCTATGAATATTTGTAATAAAGCATACCACATTATAGCCATGTTTATTATGCATTATGGATGCTCTATCTCATCTATAACACACTACATAATATACTAGAAACTTCATGATACAGTACAATCTATCCTTAATTCTTATACTGACCATTATAATGCATTATGAAGGTATCTATAGTGCATTATAGATGAGAGCTTCATTGGAGCTTAGGAAGTATTATAATCATGACATGAGGATGTTTCATGTTTTTTCCCACCTACATGTCAGCTGGCATTCATTAATTGGTTTGCAAAGAGTTGTAATGACAAAGGTTAAATAGTTTGTATTCAAGAAGCTGTTTGCAAAATAATGAATTTATTAAGTGAATACCTTTGGTTATAGTGCAAATATGCTTAATCTGTCATTTTTCTCATGCCTAACTGTCTGCATTACATGCTTTATAATGAAATTAATTCAATCTCTGTGGAATTGCACAGAAAATGATTTCATCTGTATTATATAATATATAATTGTACAATAGTTATTTGTCAAATGTTTTGTGTTTAAAAAATCATGCTAGAACATACTATATTAATAACCAATATTTGAAATGAAGTTAATAGAGAGGGGCTGTTATCTTACTTAATCTTGCCTTTATCGCAGACTTTCTGCTGAATGTACCAGGACCTGCTCTCCACTCCGTATCCCATTATGTTCTGCTCCAGAGGAGCCAGCCTGTGTATTGCGGGCGTGTGCGTATATGGAAGAGGCCCTAGGCGGGATGCTGTCCCCCCCACAGCTCCTGCTGATCACATGGTAGCGTCCATCACAAACACGGCCTTCGGCCTGCATGGACCCTGCTGCATGGTAGCCATGTGGGGGGCAGCAGCGGCGGGGGGAAGAGGGGTGCGACTTTAAGCCGTGCCAAGGCGTAAATGGCTGTAGTGTGAAATTTATTCAACAGTCAGTTTGACCGGCGAGTTTGGAGGTCTGCACTATGTTAGGGCTGTTTGCGGAAGCTGTGTTAGCAGTGAGCCCCTTTCCATATGCTATCCATTTAACAGAGCACATTTGCTGCAGATGGTGGAGAGAGGCTGGCGCGCACGGGCTGCTTCTGGCAGGCAGCGGACCTACGAAGGCCCGTCGAATGGACCGCACTGCTGTCCGTGCCAAAGCCCCCCCCCCCCATTTTTTTTACACCACTCCTGCTACCCTTGAAGTCTTTCAGCTCCCTCAGTCATACTTTGGTGAGGGTGATGTTGATCTGGTGGGGGTGGGATTAACGTGGTGGGGGCAGGGCTGACACGATGGGATGTGGTTGATGTGGTGGTGGGTGTTGGACTTGGCGAGGGCAGTGTCAATGAGGTGGAGGCGGGATCAACGTATGAGGGTGGGGTCAGTATGGGGGGCGGAGTCGATGTGTCTGAGTCACCCTTTGCTTGCTCTCTCTGCCTCTGAAACACACCTGGGTCTCGTCTGGCCGCAGCAGTAAAAATGGGTCAGTCACACTGGCGCATGAGGGTGTGCTGCCAAACCCACAGAACCCCGTCCCAAGTATCCATCCATGGATGTTAGTGGGGCTGCCTTACATGTTGGATTGCACCCCCCCCCCACAGTGTCCCGGTCCGCTCGCCTGGCCCCACGCCGGCCTAGGAGATCTCTCCAGGCGTCCCTGTCCGCTTGCCTCCTGCCCGTGGGTGATTATTTCTGCGATCTGGTGTTTATTTTTTATTTTATTTTGTTTTGGGTTTTTTTTGCACCAGCAGATTGTTTCCTCTGTTGGAGAGCCGGCTTCTCAAGCTCTGCCCATATGGAGTTTTGTTCAGCATTTGGCTGGCTAGGTACTCTGACAGGCTCTGTGATCTGTGTGTCTGTGTGTGTGTCTGTGTGTTTTTTTTATAATTATTACATTGTGGGGGGCAGATTTTCCCACAGTGTTATTAAAACCTGTAACTTTTTTCAGTCTTCACAAGAATAACGTCAGGTTTATAAAAATCTGTAACTGCGATCAAAAAACTAAAAATCCCAAAATCTTGCTTTTTGTTTGGTTACTTATGGTTAAGGTTAGGGCTGGATAGGGGTTAAGGTTTTCATAGTTGGAATTAGGGTTTTTCACATAGAAATGAATGAGAGTGCCCACAAAGATATGAATATGTGGTCTGTCTGTGTGTTTGTGTATGTGTGTGTGTGCACATGTGCACATGGATTACGTTTAAATTACATTGTGGGGGACAATGTGATAAAATCCTGTTATTTGACATTGTGGGGACCATTTCTCAGGTCCCCACAAAGATCTGTGAATGCAATCAAAAAATCGAAATGCCAAAAGTCGTGTATTTATGGTTAAAGTTATGGCTGGATAGGGGTTAAAGTTGTCTTGTTGGGATTAGAGTTTTGTCCATAGAAATGAAGAGAGAGAGTCCCCACAATGATGTAATTACAAACCTGCATGTGTGTGTGTGTGTGTGGTCTGAATTTAAGTGTGTGCGCGTGTGTGTGCCCACATATGTGTGTGTTCTGTTTATGTCTGTGCGTACATACATGTGTGCATGTGTGTAAGAATTTGTATGTATGTATGTGTGTGTGTGCGTGAGTTTGTGTGTGTGTGTGTGTGTGTGTGTGTGAGTGTGTGTGTTTGTGAGAGAGCAGAGGTCACCTGGCTTTTTCTCGCTTTCCCCCAGAGCGCTGCGGAGTCACACTTGACGGAGCCTGCTCTGTTTCGCTGCTGTTTTCCCACGTCGTCGCCGTGACGATGCCTCTCCTCCCACATATGTAGAGAACTCCTGCTGCTCCTCCCCCTCCCCCTCCCCCTCCCCCACTCGCAGTGTGAAAAGGGTCGTCTCCGGGGCAGCCGCTAAGTGCTGGCCAGCCGGGGAGGTGCTGGGACCTCAGGCCTGACTCGCGTTAACCACCTAAAACAGAGAGTCAGTCTGGGGACGCGTTACACGGCTGAAACAGCTTAGAGCTAAATTTCACCATCTTTTAACACAGTTCATTAAGGCACTCTGCTTTATTTACAGTGAAATCCTCTTTCAGTCTATTTTTGGACACCTTGCAGCAATTTCATCCCCTAGGCAGTAATATTTACAATGACACATAAAAAATGAATTTCTGTGCATCTCTGTCCTTAACAACAGGGCAAAGACTATTAATATGTCTATGAAATAATGAGGTACTGTTTCATTTCTCAGGAGCTTAGTCTTAACTGGCATGTCAATTGTGATTTACTTTATTGTGAATAAAAGCGATTTGAAGTCTAATTCTGTTGTCCACGGAGCACGTTTGGACATTATTTAATGTTATTATGCATTGATGAGACAATGGAGAAGATAATGATGAAAATGAAACACAGTTGACAGCTTGCCCTATTGTCATTTTTCCCTTTGCTAATTAATTATGATACACATCCCTTAATAACTTCTCCTCAGTAACTGACAGGTGGTGTTCTGCAGTGCTTATTGCAGTCTGTACACAGGCCTCTGGACAGCCTACCCCTCAGGTCTTGGGAGGCCCTTCTCCAGGATCCAGCGTAGTCAGGACTCTCCTTAGCACCTGTGCCCTTCATGGGGAACCTGACCTGCCCAGTGTGCTGCCACACGATTCAGCAGCTGGTGCTTCCGCCTGTCCTGCCTCTCGTCTGCCTCCAGGATCTGGGAGTAGCCACCTGAAGTTGACAAGCCAATCCATGCATGTACATTTAGAGCAGTGTGCCGTTTTGTGGTTGTACGTGATCT
>JAODJX010000007.1:23795090-23808225 GCA_026776945.1 Isichthys henryi | reverse complement strand
GGCCTCCCAGCAAGTAGAAAAGCCCATCATGGTTTTCATCCTAAACATCTTCGCACCAGGCTGAATCTGGATAGCTGGTGTTTAACCCACCCACATTTCATTCAGCTTAATGGATCATCTTTTACGACGCCGTGTTTAAGTGGGATGTGTGTCATTCTCCATTAGCGGCTTCTGTCAGAACCGATTGGAGAAAGTGGGAATTATTATGCTCCGTGCGTGGCTTTGCTTCACATTTCAGCTGGCCGTGCCTTTGTCTCACTGTAAAGTGTCTCTTAACAGTGGTTGACATTTCACAGTGTGAACTAACTGGAAGGGTCAGTTCAAGCCAGCAGCCGTTTGTAAACTTCTCGTCTTAAATACTTAGCAGCTACATTCTACGATGTACCTGTGGATGTGTAACTGTGAAGACATTACTATTTACAAATAAATCCTGTTAGACTAAGTGGTTATAAAACGGCTTAAAAGTACACCTGTTTAGTAGTTTTAAAACTTAACAAACCTAAGCTATAAGTTACCCTGAAGATAAGCCAGGTCAGTGCTGCCACAGTTTGTGGGGAAACATGGCCAAATCACTTCGGTAAATAAGTTGTGTTCCTTAGTAAATGTATCTGTTTAGCTGACAGGCTTCTCCATAGCAAATCAGACTTTTATTGCATCTGTTTATTTCCTTTACAGGCACTGTTTTTAAGCAGTTTGACCAAGCTGTTTAACTACTTACACAGATTGGAATTTCATTAGAACAACAGCAATTAAGAATCTTGCTCAGGGTTACAGCAGCATGGATTCTGTCCCTGACTTGTACCTGTAAATGATGCATCACCATCCACACTACCTACCCACTAACTACTTGCCGCTCTCACCTAAATACTTATAGGTGACGGTGAATTAAATCTGAGCTGTGGGTGTGTAGTTTTCAGCAAAAAGTTCTCTGTACACAAGGTGCAGAACCCCTTAAGTAATTAAATGGCAGATTAGGTGTAAAAGTAAATTTAAGGTTACAGATAAACCTGTCAGCTTGACAGCCAGAATGGGCTGGTTCCATGACATCTTCAATGAGTATCTTGTCAGACTGAAACACCTTTAAGTTTTCCACTGTACATTCCATTATAATATACTCCTGTTGAGTTCTGCATAATAAATGTCATTTAATAGTTACAATATGCAGAAATATCTTATGTTGACTTAAAAAGCAGCTGGAACCTACACAGTTACATAATATACAAATAATATCAGTCCTTGTTTTTAGTGGTGATGTGAGGCATTTTTCAAATGAATAGTAACACTTTGGGTTTCCTTGTGTTTATCTTGCATGCAGCCATGCAGCATTATCTAAAGACACAGCTTGCAGTTTCGCCGAAAGATCAGAATGAGTAATTTTATGCTGGAGCAAGAAAACTTGTAGTGTAAGTTACTGAAATCTGCTCTTTTCATAGACTGAGTCTGAATGGAGGAATGGAAAGGTGATGCACCTATCAGGTGTAGCGATTTGACGAGAAGCCCATCTGATTAGTGATGTAATTGACATGACTGCGAAACTGTGCCTGACTTGTATGTAGAGAGCAGTCAGATACAGTGTCTGATGTGGCACTCACTCCCTTCCCTGTCTTATGTGAACAAGACAAAGCAGTTATGTTTACAGTAGTAGCATAAAAAGCTGCAGGTTATGATAAACAGAACATGCCCAGACAGCAGATATAAACATGAAATACGAAGCAGTTTGCGGTTCATCTTTATGAATGCGGAGTGCCATATCTGTTTTTCTTATCTATAAAGCTTAGCCCATTGAAGCTGTCAGCTGCGGGTCCTGGCACGAGCTCGGCATTCTCCAGGCGGGGCGGGGAAACGTCCCGTCCTTCACGCTGCCCGATGACACGGTAGAGGAGCTTCCAGCTTAGAGCTCCTTCAACCTCCACTTCAAACGCCTCATAGGGCCGTATGAACAGAGTCTGGCGGACTTCAGAAGAACTAAAGGTGCTTCGGGGCGAACACGTGTATTCCAGTAGCAGGGCTGTAACATTGAGACTGCAGCATTTGATGTATTATTGCGAATTCTCAACGGAAACTGGAATGTTTTGATTTTGGATTTATTCTGTTACTGAAACTCAGAAGAATAAGACCAAGATCAGAGCTGGAGGCAGATCTTCGTGACCATGAATCGGCTGGTTGAGACACTGAACCAGCCTCTGTTGTCTTGGCGGGGGGTAAAAACAAAAATCATTTGAGGTCCAAACAAACTGCTACATGAAAGACTGGTCCTTCACTTTTTTCCTCTCCCGCATCTGAGAAGGAGCACAATCATGTCTGTTCAAAACTTTCGTGATGTTCGTGTTTCTATGATCTTCTCTAATTACATCCCCTCTGACTTCAAGGACATGCAAAATGCAAAACAAAATACACTGAGACTTTAAATATGAAAATGTCAAACAAATTCGAGGAGAAAAAAAAATCTATGTGATATTAGATTTAAGTCATTATTTTTAAGATGCTTTAAATGAAGTTTTACCCTGGGCTGGAGGGTGAGTTTACGAAGCCCCACTGTATTATTCTCAGTGCGTTGTTTCTGCCGTGTGCTTTCTCTGACTGAGCATTTCCTTTGACTGTATCCACCTGTGGGGAGAGGACAGGCCCGGCACCGCTGGCTCCGTCTGTTTGGAGATAACTGACTCAGGAGAAGGTGTTGGGGGAGAGACGAGTGAAGGCGAAATGTCGTAAATCCACTGAAAGACTCTCACTGTCCCACATCTTAAAAACACACTTGGGCAAACATTGTAAAAATACACTGACCTTTAACTGCTATAGAAGGCTGTTTCATAACAATTTCTCTTTGTTCTTGGCTGGAGTCATTACTCAATGAGAAGACTGCTATTAATCTAACTAAATGCATCATTACAGTACTAATCCACATGCCTCTGTCAATGACTTTTTTAATTAAATGGGAAGCGAGGGCAGGGGGAGCACCGACGGGCCCCGGGGATTGGAGGAAGGAGGAAGACCCAAGCAGCCTGTCACCTGGGTGCTGGCCTCTCTGCTTGGCCAAAGCTGGACTTGGGAGTAACGAAGAAATGAGAGGCAATGAATGTGCTGAGGACATCGTGACTTGTGTGAATATCCGTTCAGCACATCATCATCTTACTTTACCATCAAACTGGTTTCATTAACAAAGCCTCAGTTTTTGAGAGCCCCATGCGTCCAACTTGCACTGTGCAAAGGGATTTACCCATCAAAGCACCATCACCCCCCCCAAGAAGCAGTAAAGATTTCTGTTTTGTTTTGGTCCTGTTCCTCACTCCATGGTCTGGATCTGGACGAGCACAAGCCTCTGCCTGCTGATTCGGCCCATTTAGCACTTTCACTTTTTGTGTGATGATACCCAGTTTGTGGAGGATAACAGAAACCAAACCATGTTCAAAGAAAAGGAAATAAAAACACTTAAAAATACTTCAATATGCCGCCATTGTACCATAAATAATATACGTGGACTTCCACGATAGGGTGTCCTGCTTTTTTGTTTACTTTTGACTGAAATTGCACAACTTGGTGCTGTGCTGGTGTGGGTGAATATATTGGGGGGGGGGGGAGCTTATCACAGGCATGTCAGGGCCTCCCCTCCTGCCGTACACTCACTGGAGGACCTGCCCCCCCCCATGTCCCGCGCTGTTTTTTGATGTTGAGAAGGTGTATAAACCGAAGGATGTTAATTATCGTTGCCCTGTGAGATGAAGAGAAATGGAGCGTGTAGTGAGTTGATGGAGTGCGGAGCCGCATCACCTGCCCCTGCGCCCCGTTTGGTGAATCCGGCTCAGCCTCACTCACGCTGAGTGACACGCTTCTGTCGGCTGTTAAAACGCGAGCCACGGAAGCCTGTAACCAGGATGCCTGTCACCGGCTCACAGCTGATGGATGTGTTTAAAAGCCAAATATATATTTGGTAATTTAAGGCTTTCTTTGTTTTACCACGGGGAATGATTTCATACCTGCTGAGTTATACGGCATCTGCTGTTTGCTGTCCATTCGTCTTTCTCATTGACATTTCATTGAAGTTTTGCCATGTGGATTTATGTGCTTGGATACTTTTTTGTTTACTATCAGATGTTTCAAGAGCTTTTGTTTGATCTGTACTGATTGCCGAGCGTTGATTTAAAAGGCCATTTTTAACCTGATCCATACGGGCCTGGCGGTTGGGGCCTCTCACAGTCCGAACGACGTTCTTCTATAGCACAAACTTCTCACCATCTGAATGGCTTCTGCCTAATTCGGCTTGGTGGTTATTTGAGCGGTGAGAGGCGGATGAAAAAAAGGAGAAGAAAGGGCATTTTTTTTTAAAGAACCAGACAGTTGTCTTCATCTGCACCCCTTTCAACAAATCAGCAGTCTATCAAGGACTTTCCCTGCAGACAATCCACCATGGGCCTGTGTGACAGCACAGACCAATCATTATGGTGCCTGCCCTTGCCTTCTTTATTTTTCAAGTCGGCGACAATAGGTTGTTGATTGTGTGGTCAACACCAGAACAATCGCTCCCTCTGTTTTGGTGGTAGGGCAGAATTTTAATGTCCGCTCCCTGATAATGCTTTTCTTTAGGGTTATTCTTGGAATGGGCCTTTGGAATAGAAATAGCTGCCGTCACTACACCATTATTTTATACATTTTTTATTAGCTCATCGTGTTGGCTGTATGGAAAAAAAAATCATAGCTAATTAATCTGAGGGTGCTCCACTGCCAGCCTTCTTACTTATGAGTTAAAAGGTGGCACTTGATAGGCTAATAATATAAAGAAAGGTGGTAAAAAGAAGGATTAAAGCTGTTGCCGTAGTAACTCCAACTTCCATCAGCAAGGGAACAATGGACTTGTGTTCTTCCACCACCTTGGCTTAAAAAATAGAAAGAGAGAGAGGGGAGTGAATTTTCTGAAAGTACAGGACCCTTTTTTAACAACAAAGTGGAATGCTGGCCTAATAGGCTGTGGTGTGAGCTGTTAGGCCTGGCCGCTGGAGGATAGCCGAGATGAAATGTCGGCCCATAATCCAAGGACGGGGAAGGTTGTCGTGCACGTCTACAATAGCAGCTTGTTTTGCGCTTCCAGTTGTTCCCCACAGTCAAGCTGGTGGCCGGGCTGAATACCTGCAGCTCAGCTGTCTGAAGCACGCAGAGCTGGCTGGGGGGGGCAGCGTGGGGGCGGAAAGACAAGCAGGAAACAAGCTGCTAAACGGAGGTAAACGGCCCCAAACTCAGTTTGTCTTAGAAAGAGAAAAAAAGTTTATTTATTGCAGGGATTTGGAGAAAATAACAGTTCTGCCAAAAAAAGAGGTCAGTTCAGTGTTAGGTGCAGTGATTTTGCACAGGCTGCTCATGCAACACAGGCAGTTGAGCACAGGTAGCTGCTGTGTTTGTGTGTTTCTGCTGACCCCGAGCACAGAGGGCAGGACAGGCGAGACAGGAAAGCATCACCATCCGCGTCCAGGGACGCGCTTGGCATCCGCTGTTTTTCTCCAGCCTCTGTTGCTGGGAGATTTTTTTGTATATGTAATTGGTTAAAATAATTAATTTTAAAAATAGAAGACGATTTTAGTTAATTAAAGAATTAAGTTTCTGCGAGGGCTGTAACATACACAGATTGTTATGACCTACGGTCTACAGCCCCATACATTTCCCTCCTTACGTTCTTTGTCCCTTTATTGGAACTGGAATATGTCCACAACATTACGATCATTTATGGTGGGGGCCGCAAGGGGGGAGCAGCACAGGTTAATGAATTGGCAGTTCTAATTAACTGCTATTGAGAGGCACATATTAATCGGGTGCTTGACAGAACGGGTGGAGGCCAGAGGAGGCAGGGAGGGTGAAGGACGGTATTAATGCTGTGAAAGGCAGTATTAATGCTGTGCAGGGCAGTATTAATGCTGTGAAAGGCAGTATTAATGCTGTGAAAGGCAGTATTAATGCTGTACAGGGCAGTATTAATGCTCTGAAGGGCAGTATTAATGCTGCCCAGTCCCTTTGCTATATACCGTCTTGCTAGAGCCACATTCTTGTATTTGGGGGGAGGGAAATATTTTGGAACAACTTTTTAGTATATGAAATTACTGATCGTTGTGTACAGTATCTCAGTTCTTTGGATTCTCACTTAAAGATTTAAGTTAATATGATTACATTTCAACGGAAAGGGTCACATGGCGAGTGACCCTTGGGCTAGGATTAAGGAAATGAAAACATGCTCTGTTTTCCAGTAGTAAAGTACAGGCATTACTTAATGAGAGATCTGTGTTTCTTATAGATGGAACCATAAATATTAAATTGTCAATATGTATTGGCAAAGCGCTTTTCCCCATGTTCCTTAATTGTTCTCGGGTGAACCTGTGGGAGGGGTGCCGAAGTGTATTATTCACCTGTGTCACCCGTGTGACTCACAGACACACTTTTCGAGGATGTGGAGACCAAGGGGCCACGTGGGAAGGCCGAAAAGGTCAAAGGCAACAGTCACAGTCTTTTGGCACTGGTCTGGAGACTTAAATGCAGTTCAGGATGAATGTCGAGGTCACGGCTCAGTGTGAAGGGGTTTAAATGGCCCAGGTGACTAGCCGGGCTGTAACACGCACAGATTCTCAGCACTCCAGTGTGCAGAGTGTGATGTGTTTTGAGCAGCACTCGGCACATCTCACATGCTTGCCCCCGCCGATCACAAGCAGTGCCCTGGTTGCCCAATCTCACAAAGAACCCAGTCAGGGAATCCTCTCTCCGTCTCCTACCCTGTGTTCACCTCCATTCTGACATTTTGCTCTCCATGCCATTTCACTTAGACCTCACTTAGAGCCAGCCATAATATTAGCTTTGCCAATAAGGCTTCAGCCCCCAGTAATCGGGTCGGCTCTGATTCCCGCGATCCGAGCGGAATCTGATCAGTGGTGCCCATGATGGACGTTTGCCGAATATTCAAGCCAGCAGGCATGCGGGGTCGTGTGACAGGTCTGCAGGGTACAGCAGTGGGATAAGCCTGCAAATTTGGTAGTGAAAGGCTGGCTTGTACCGCTGGCTGTAGATAATAGGAGCTGCTTACCGTGAGCTAAATTAATAATTACGCAGACTCGTCACAACCTGCCACGAGCTTTTGCATAAATTGCTGGGCTGCGTTGGCATGGAGGCTGTCAGGAGTACCTTGCCACAGAGTGGTGCTTAGCACTTGCAGAAAGCGACTATGCGTGTGATGGGCTGGTCCCCACAATGTAATGTATACCTGGACCACACACACACACACATGCACACACACAGACAGGTTCTTTCATTCTCACATAAACACAGGCCATTTAGAGCCACTGATTTACCACACTTTACTGTTGGACAGCTTGGGGGAAGTAGAATACCTAGAGGAAGTCCCACACCAAACAGGGAGACCATGGAGCAGTGGTGGGATTTGACCCCCATCCCAGAAGATGATAATGTCTCAATTCACTATTTAAAGTCACTAGCCCTGTTTTACTTTTGAGTTACATATTTGACATGAATTGTTTTCATAAACATCCAAAAGTTATGAGGGTGAGAAATTCTTTGAATAAAAGCATCTATTGAAGTAAAAGAAAATACACTATAAAACTTTAATTGTAAAAATAATGTTGTATCAGTGGAAGCCATAAAAAAATAGAATAGACGTTCATACTCTTGCAGTGCTGGGCCAAAGTGTAATGCAATGTGAGGATTTTCCTTGCCTACATTGTGTGAACCTTAAGGGCCTTAAGCAAAATATTTACATTATATCTGTCTCTCTTTTATGATGTTGAAACAATGAATGAATTAATGGAGGGAACTTCAGGAGTCACTGTGATTCCATATTATTGCAGCTCAATGTGTCCTTTGTTTTCATTTGAACATTTACCTTTATATTCAATAATACATTTGTTGATAAAAGCCGCAAGGATGTCAGGTCAAGTCATATTTATATGCTTGTTTTGCTGGAGAGGGTACAGATCAAGTCGATGTTACATCACCCAGTGAGAACCGCAGAAGAAAAACAGGCTGGCTTTAATCTAAGGCAGTGAAGGAGTGGGGAGTGGACCTTGCACAGAGGATCAGGGTTTGGAGGTATTTTCTGCTGTTTTCTGATCATCTAACATAACCTCTGTAAAGGAATCAGGATGACGTTCATCTCGGAACACTCCTTAAACAAACATCTGTCACCTTGTCAGAGTTTCTTCTTCGCAGAGGAAAGCCATCCCACAGCAGTATCTGCTGTGAAGTGTCCAAAGCAATCACTCTGTGTGATCTGTGTTAATAATCGGGTGGGATCAATGTTACTCTGATTCAGTGTTAGCAGGTATTCAAATGAGAAAGCTCTGGTTCTGGCCCTCTGCCTTAAAACATCTAATGAAACAGAAGATAGTCTTTGTTTTTATTTGAAACTGATTTTGTGTCACTGTGGCCCCGTACTGCATGAGTGGTATAGATGGATGCCTTCTTTTATTTAGATAGAAAGTAGAATCAGTGACTTGCACGCACCATTGTGTGACATTTTGGCAGGCATTGCGTATGGTTATGTGGAATGATTGAGTTTCACACCAGCTTCCAGGGCAGTGCTCTTGCATTAGGCAGACGGCTTATTAGTACCCTATCGCTCCATGAACATCGCTATAAAAACATCACACTGCCTGTTGGGTTAAGGGAGCAAGGGCCCTTGTGCTTGTGTAACACATGAACTCGGCCCTGTGGGTGGCACAGTAGAAATTATAAACTGCCCCCCATGTAAGTTACTCTGCTCTGTGAAGACATTGAGTATCACTACTAATGCCACTGCTATTACTACTACTAGTACTGATAATAATAAGAACAATAATGCTATTCATAATATTATAATCCATCTGCCCTCTGTCAATCCTTGATCATCTTGCAACTACTTATACTAATCTAGCTTGTAGGACCTGTATCTATTATCCTATGGGGCCTGTATCCTATACCCTACAGGGCGTATACCTGATGAGGCCTTTATCCTACGGGGCTTATGTTCTATATCTTATGGGGCCTATTAGTCCTACGGACCCTGTATCTGATACGTTATACCCTATATCTTATACTCTGTGGGGCCTAAATCCTATACCAAAGGTCTCCAGCTTCGGTCCTGGAGAGCCCCAGTTCTGCACAGATCCACCACACCTGGTTCAGGTGAAGAAAATAGTGGTAATTAGGTGTGTTAAGTGAGAGGAAACCCAAAAGTGTGCAGGACTGGGGTTGGGTTTGGAGATCCCTGGCCTAATATTCTATGGGGCTTGAATCCTATGGGGTCTATGGGGCACAGGTCATACTCTAAATGGAATGCTAGTCTATTGCAGGAGGAGATATTATAAATATTATTGCTATTGTTATTTTTATTAATACTACTACTACTACTACTACTACTACTAATAATAATAATAATAATAATAATAATAATAATAATAATAATGCAGGAGAGTGGCTCATACCACGTCCCCTGGGAGACCCTGGGCTGGTCTGGGCTGGGGTTTTCACTGACCTCTCGGTCATCCCCTCCGCAGCCTCGATAACTGGCACATTGCACAACAGATGACCTTTGTCAGGCCTCAGCCATTCTGTGCAGATTAGCTGCAGAGTCTGTGGGCTGTGAGTGATCCATCTGCTATCTGTGGCTCAGAGGGATAGTGGTGTGCCAGTGTCTGCGTGTCTGCTTGTGTGTTTGTGTGTATCTGCAAATGCGTGTCTGTGTGCGTCCATGCGTGTCTGTGCCTGGGTGTGCGTGTGTATGGGCATGTGTGTCTGTCTGTGTATCTATGTGTGTGCATATGTCTGAGTGTCTGTTTGTGTGTGTGGGGGGGAGGATGGGGAGGGGCCAGTTGGTGAATTGCAGCCACACACACAAACCAGCATTAGTCCCTTCGCAAATATTAGTGTGTCTTTTGCGAGTTGTTTGTTTCGGTTGCCTAAGATGATTTCGGTCAGAGAGGCTGAGGATTGCTACAGATCAGGCCCAGGCTCAGTCCGTCTCTCCGCTCTGCCTGCCGCTTTTCACCTCTGCCTTCATGGCTTCATAAACTGTATCTGCACCTCTTTTATGTTTAAATACTGCTTAGCATTCATAACAAGCATTTTTTTAAATGTATTTTGTGCATGTTGTAAATTGCTTTTCAGTTAACTAAATAATATTACATTAGTATTTCATAGTGATTTTACTAAATTTCATAATATTATTGATATATATATATATATATATATATATATATTCATATCAATAACTCATTTAATGCAAAAATCTTTAGAAATGGAACTGAATCACTAATTTATTTGTTTAACATGCTGTTGTTCATTTGAAAATTGAAAACACAGAAAATAAATAATGATGTGGTTTCAAAATCAGAAGCGTGAGAAAAGGAAACAGGCAGAAAAGTCTGTGACTGAGGTCGATGACAAAACCTTAAGTGATGGGACATTTTAGAAAGATTTTTAAAAAAGCTAAAAATAGACCCAGGCTGTAAACCACTCAGTTTGTTTGTGATGTCTGAGGAAGTCATTTACATTTACCAGACGCTTTTATTCAAAACGAAATACAGTTCATTAAGCAGGGTCTGTCATTCACTGGAGCTAATAGGGTTAAAGGCCCGGTTCAGGGGCCTGATGGTGAAGTCACTTTGCTGTCTCTGGGCTATGAACCAGCAACCTCATGGTAACAGAATCAGATCTAGTTCATAAATTGCTACATTTAGTTTAGAATAAAACTGTATAGTATTGGTAGAAAAAAAATGTTCACCGTTGAGTGAGCATGTTAGTGAGCATGACAGCACACTTAAGGGTCTGGCTGAAATGGTTTTCCTCGTAAAGACTGCTTTTCACATTTCTGCACCTGAGGACGCCTCCATCGCTCATCTTGCATTACGCTCGCACTGCTCTCTCCATGCCATCCTGTTCTTTTGTGAAATATTCACCATGGCCAGTGAGCCTTTTCATTCTGGTGACGAACGGGGGCGTGTTAGATTACTAGCACAGATTTTGTTTGGATGTAGCTGTTTCTTCCTCCCTCATTTGAATTATCAGCTGTCGATCTCTGCGGTGACTCGTAACCCCCCCAGCTCGGAGCGCAGGTAATAATAAGGCTGTTTTTTTGCCCAGCATCCTTGGTCTCAGTGGTTCAAACTGGCAATCAGTGTCAGTTTCCTGCGATAATGAGCTTTGATTATAAATCCCTGACACGGGGCTTGGCCAACCTTCTGTCATATCTTTATGGGGACCGAGCATTCATTTCTATGGGAAAAATGCGCACACACACACACACACACACGCACATCTCCCCCATCTCACATGTCGGGTAAACATATCTTTACGGGGACCGCTCATTTATTTCTATGGGACAAATGCTAATGTTAACTATGGCAAACTTAATCCCCACCCAGCCCTAACCATAACCATAAGTAACCATAAGTTTTTGCATTTTTAGTTTTTTCATTGCAGTCACAGGTTTTTATAAAATAGTTTTCCCACATTTCCTGGTCCCCATAAGGAAAAAAAAGGGTATTCATCACGTTGTGGGGACATTTGGTCCCCACAAGGCAAGGCATACATGGACCACACACACACACACCCTTCCTTATATGCCGCATGTAATTTGGACATAGTCATAGTTAATTAAGACATAGTCATTTCCCTCCAGGCTTCAGTTCTCCCACCCCTGTTCAGGAAAACCAAAGACTGAAAGTGCAGAGAGGAGGAACACTGACACCTTTCTAATACTCTTGCTTTCAGCTAGTGGAGTCTGGCCACAGTGCATGTGAGGCTTTGGGGGTGGGTCCACGTGCAGCTAATGAGCTGCTGCCCAATCAAGCCCTAGAAAATAGCTGCTCAATCAAAGTATCATAGAAGGTAATTTCCTTCATGCTAGCCAGCCCCCCCCCCCCCTTGAGAAATGAATTTATGAGATGAGAGTGAAAGGGAACAATGGTGCTTTTCTGCTTATTATGCCCTGCGAGTTTTCCAATTGGGGTAACCGCCGCTGGCCAAGCTTCCTATTTTCGGAGGAGAAAGGAAGCGGGGTACATTCGGAGAAAGCAGGCCACTGTGTGCCGACATTCCAGATGTCCTAACGGCAGTGGTACCAGCCCAAGTTTTCTGGCCACTGGCTGCCAATGATGAGCTCAGAAGGTCCGGGCTGAGCACTGAGGAGCTCAGTTCCCCGGCGGCTGTGGAGAATAGCCCCTCCTTTCATGCCACACTAAGTGTCTTCAGTGTCCCTCTCCTTTCCTATGCCAGGCAAAATTGCTCCCCCATAATTAGACATTGTTCCTACTTTTTTGGCGAGTCCTTTGCAGTTTTTTTCTGGGCTCCCTTTTCTTCCTGTCCTTTTCTTCTCTTTTTCTCTCCCTCCCCCCGTCTCCTATCACTCATTGTATCTCCCTCGGAAACACAGAGACTCGTGATCCCCATCCTCCCCCCCCCCCCGTCCTCTTCTGCATCTCACCGCAGTGTGGACTGTGAGAGATTTTTACACTTGATTTGTTGGATCTGTACCCTTTTGCTGTAAAGTCCCCATATTGCCTGGAAGAAACCATCTTTATAAATGGCAGAAAGGGCCGAGGCTGAATGGAGCTTTGTTTACTGTTTTCCTAAAAGGGGCCCCCCGCTATATTTCATCTGTCAGGTTTGCTTTTCTTTCCCTCAACAATACTTGATTGTTTCCGTGAAAAAAATTCAGGTTCCACAGACAGGAGAATTCTGTATTATATTTTCCAGCCAAATTCCGATCTCTGTTTTCCTTCCCCTTGTGCTCACAAAGGGCTCATAACTTACTGTCAGCTGGGAGGCCAAAGCTCTACTGTTGCTCAGCAAATCAGCAGTGCTGGTTGATGGCTGTTAAGTTTGCTAAAGTGTAGTGGCAGAGACAGGAGGCACACTAGGAACGGCACCACCCCCCCCCCCCCCAAGAAGGCAGAGTCAGCCGTGTGCTTAAAATGGGAGAAGAAAAATATGACAGGCACACACAGAGACAGGGGCGAGCAGACGTTACCGAGCGAGCGACCTGCCGCTTTCCCTTCATCCGACAGCCTGATCTGCCCCTCTCCCGCTTCTCAGGGGGGCAGTGGCTGGGAGCGCCGACCCTTCACTGAGCGACGTCCGACACCCCCTTTGTACCCTGGGGCGGGGGGTTGGG
>JAODJX010000007.1:23784487-23795022 GCA_026776945.1 Isichthys henryi | reverse complement strand
CGAGGAGGGATCTCCGCGGAGGGGCGAACCGGGCTCTGCGCGTGAGTGCCAATTACTTCAGCGCTGCCAGGCAGGACGCCCCCGCTCTCCTTATGGGCTCCTGTCAGGGACAGTTGGGGGGGGGGGGGTGCAGATGAAGGAAGCCAGCAGTGTGACAGTTTATTAACCTAATCGTGCTGCGGTGGGATAGACCAGGAGAACTGCAACTACTACTGCAACAGTTACTCCGGTTACTACGACTATCATTATTATTAACTGTTATTGAGTTCCCGGGGTATGTTTGAGCGGGATTCTGTAATGTCATCATGTAATTGTTTTCTAAATGCCACCGGAGGTGGGATCGATGCGCAGCACCTGCAGGTACAGTGAGATGGCCATGAGGACGCCGCACTGAGTAACGGACAGTGTGAGGTAATCACTAACGACGTGTTCCTCTCCGTCCCGCCTTGCATGTCGCGTCCTCGGCTGCACTGTGCTCTCTTGCTGGTCTCGGTCACACCGCCATGCCCTGCATATGCGGGGCTCTCCCACACGGGAGCACGTCCCCCCGGTGACACACGGAGCTCAGATGCATATGGCCTCCAAGTTGTGCGGCTGTGGGAGTCATTATGGAGGCGACAGTTTCAGCGCTTTGAAAGGGCAGCTTCCAGCGAGCTTTTCAGAGTATAGCTATCTCATGTCGCTTTTGGTGTTTCGAAATGTTCAGAATTAGTGTGGTATTTTTGTACTGCTGTCTAGTAGTGCAGTCTGATGCAGTGTGCTAAATTTTTACATTAGCAATATGATCACTTGTTTGTTTGGATGACACTGAAACTGTAACAGCTATAGAGATATGAAAAGTATTTTAACAAATTTTAAATGTACCGCTTGCAAAAGCCTTATTTTTAATTCAGTTTGCAGCTGCTGAGGTTACTGTATCACTTTTTTTTATCCGTTAAACTTTTAAGTAACTGAAAAGCTGCCCTTTCATTGGCCTGTACTGATGTTTGAGGCGAGAAACTGTTTAAGATTGAAAACCTGGAGGATCTTGTGTCTTCTGTGGTCTTCTGTGTCACTGTTCCTCAAAGCTTTGCTGTGACCATATCACAGAGGCAGAATGCAGTGGCTTGACTTTGACTTAATAAGCTAACAGGCCTGGTGCAACACAGTCCCCTTTGGCTGTGTGTCTGTCAATCTGCTGTCGGGTAGAGGGACTTCATTAGAGTTGCTAGAGAACCCCTCTAGTCCTTAAAATTTAAAAATAAATCTTAAATAATTTAAAGATAAGATATATGTTATTGATCCTAATAGGATATTCTTAACTGGGTTTCTGTATCCAAACATCGTCAAACATTGTTTTTTACAATGTATTTTAGTTTGCATATTATCAAAATGTATACTTTTATACATGTTTGGTGACATCTGAATTATTTAAATAATATTAAAAACTTCTAAACAAAAATCTATAAAGTCCATGCCACTATATAGTAAGCGGTTGTTCTCATTTTAAATGTATTTTGGATACAGACTGTTAAAATCACAAGTTGCAGTGTTGAAAACACTGTGTTTTAAACTTTAGTTTGAGTGTTTTCCAACTGGGTTGACAATTGGTTTTATTTGCTTGGCCAGGAGCAGCTGGGAGCCACTCAGTTGTGTGAAATGTGAATAGTGGCGATTCTCTCCCTGCTCTCCCAGTCGACTTTCCTGGGCAGCGGTCACAGCACCCAGCCACTCCGTTTGAGAAGCACCCTGTGCGAATGCGTACAGGGCCTGCATTTCGGCACAAGCCAAATAACTCCTCCTCTGACAAGTAGCTGTGTGTTTGATAAATACTCGTAAATCTGTGGTGCACTTAAGGGATGACTGCGGAATATTTGTTGCATGTCAAATCCTTAAACCTCAGATTTGTATGAAATCGCGCTATTTCACTGCCTTTAAGTGAAGGTGAACTTTTTAAGTAAAAATACAATTAAAACAGATGGACAAGATACTGTAATTTATTTTCCTATACTACTGGAAAGTGTAGCATTACACAACACTGAGATAAATTTACTTTTACAGCCTTTTCTGCTTTCTGCATTGATGTTGTGTCCTGGAGTGTTTTAAAATCATTTATTAAAGGTTCTCTCATCCCTGTGACATTTTCCGCAGCGAGAGAGACATCCTTGCATCTGTGATTCCTTATTTTGCTTGATTTTTCTGCTTTATTGTGCCTGCGTGTCTTTCTTCCGTAGCCTTTTTTGTGTGTCTGTCCTTTATTCTGAAAACACAAAGTTCTGTGTCCTGAAGTAACCTTCAGCTTTCTCTGTTTCTCAGATTATTCTGTCTCCCTTTGTGTTTTTTTCATCACTCCTTTCTTTTTTGCTAGTGTTGAGGGCTGAGGGAGCAGATATTTTTCTCCTGAAATGACCTGCAATTTAGATGGTGTTGTGGGGCAGGGGGGGCAGTGGTCAGAACATGGGCTGTGTGTGTGTGTGTGTGTGGGGGGGGGTAGTTGGTGTGGGGTTACTCATCACCATTGTCTATAAAAGGTCAGCAGCGTGAGACAGCGGACTGAAAGTCAGACCTTGTTACGGGTCTGGTGGCTGGGGGGGTTGGGGGAGAAACAGGATAGCCCCGCACACATGGCCCCAGTCATGAGACCTTCAGCGGGACCAGCACTGGGCCCTCTAATGCTCTCCAATTAAACAGAAGTTGTTGCATGATGAAACTTTATCAGCAGCAAATCACGGGTCAAAGCATTCCAGGCCATATGACTGCACCCTTAGAGATCTTCAGACCCAAGCCCTAAAAATACAGAAGCGACCACACGGTCAGCCCACTGTCTTCTCTGCCTCCTGGTGTGACTGCGGCCTTCTTTCTACGAATGTTATCGATCGGCTGGGTCCGTCACCCGCACGTCATCATCATATAACAAACCATGATCCTTAGCAGCTCATCTAGGATTCAGGTGAGGCTTTGCAGGCTCCTACCCCAGCATCTGCCTAACAAACACACATTTTCCTTGTAGACTCCAGTCCCAGAAAAACAGACCTAATTATTAATAAGGCTTCCCCTCAGCCTCCCAGTCTGACTAAAAGTTTAACATGTATGAAATGCTGTGAAAAACAATGGCACCTAGTGTATCTGATGCGACAGCCGCATTTCTCACGTCACTGACTGTTCGACACGGCGGGTCAGTAGGTGTGAGTTATTGCCCGCACCTGCAGTTGGTATCAGTTGGTTAGCTTGACATGTGTCGCTTGAATCAATGCACTAAAGCAGGTAATCTTGTGACTTGGGGGGCCTCTTATTCAAACATAGGACTTCATCTTTATGGTGTGTGTGTGTGTGTGGGGGGGGGGGGGGGCGACATCTCTTGCCTCAGCATTTTGGTAAATTACTGACTAACAAATATCTGTTGAATCTCCCTGCATTGCTGCTGTTTTTGGGGTCCGCTGCCCCTCCCTGTCATTCCCCTTAGGACCCCCGCCTCTGCTAAATACACAGCATCTCACACCGATGATGGAGGATTTTTCATGCTAAAATAGTGCCTCTTCATTTAACCTCCTCCTGTCGATGCTCTGTCGTGGTCACGCTTGGCCTGAGGAGGCCCCAGTTTCACCCTGAATTTTGATTTTTCAATTAGCACTCGATTTCCAGATCATTTTCTGTTTAATGTAATTACGGGAAGCGATTTATTGGCTGATTAAAATTGAGGGCTCTTTCTCGCTTAACAAAACAGCCACGCATGCAGGAATGGCCGTGTGGCTCCGGCTTCTGAGTACTGACAGGCTGGAGCTGTTTGCACAGCTATACTTGCCTCTGACATTAACATATGTTGCCATTGTCCATTTGTTCGCTCCATGGCAAAAATCCCAGTGCGTAATGGCACAGGGCTGCGTAATGGCACAGGGCTTTGTAATGGCACAGGGCTGCGTAATGGCACAGGGCCCTGTAATGGAACAGGGCTCTGTAACGGCACAGGGCTGCGTAACGGCACAGGGCTCTGTAATGGCACAGGGCTGCGTAATGGCACAGGGCTTTGTAATGGCACAGGGCTGCGTAACGGCACAGGGCTGCGTAATGGCACAGGGCTCTGTAATGGTACAGGGCTCTGTAACGGCACAGGGCTCTGTAACGGCACAGGGCTGCGTAACGGCACAGGGCTGCGTAATGGCACAGGGCTACGTAACGGCACAGGGCTGCGTAACGGCACAGGGCTGTGGCTGTGTTTAGTAGGTCACACTGCTGTATGCCCTATGTTAGAGGAAAGCTGGCTGCACAGGTACGTGCCGGGACTTCAGATGGCTTGGCTCATCCTAGGGGTTCGGGGGGCTTGTCTTGCCGTCATTTCCTCCAGGCTGAGGGGCGTAGGTTGCCCCACGCACATGCGGACAGATTAGCTCATGGTTTGGTGTTACAATAATCTCTCTTGGTGTCAAATTTGTCTTCACCCTCTGGTGAACCTCACAACGCAAACCTGGCAGGACGTCAGGCTTGGAAAAGTTTGGAGTGTCTTGGGTCTGTTCCATTACCCATTACCCAGCTCCCCCCTCCAAGATGGCTGGGCAGAGGCGACATCGTGCCACAGGGTACGACCAGCCTCGTCTGATCTGCCCCCCAGAAAATGCCCCGCTGACTCGCAAAGTCTCTGAGGGTTCCTTTCGGTGTGGACCTTCCGAGACGGAAGATCTGACGGAAACTTGATCCATAGCAATGGAAGATCTGCTTGGCTGGGGTCCAGGGTCACGTGTAACATTTTTATTGTGAAATGACACAGATTAAAGAAAATTGCAGAAACAAGACACAAAAAGGACATTAGGCAGAGTTTTTGCAAAGCAGCGTAATATGCTTATTATCCTGAGTACCTAATTAGATTAGTTGACTTTATATTAATTCCGTTCACTGCAGGACATGACCCAGGAACATCCTTATTAAGTCCAAGAAGAAGGGGAATTAGGAGAATTAGCTATAAATCCTGTGCAAACATAAAAGCACCATTTCAAGTGAAATTTAGGAAGTATAAGTTGAAACTTGATGCCATTCCACCTGACACAGCAAGTACGATCCTCTGTGCGCCTCAATGAGACAAAAGATTGATCCCAAAATGCTGCTTGCGGATTCTAGAGCTCTTTGTGTCGTATCACTCATTATCAGTTGCAGAATGTGGCATTTTGAGTGACTCTGCTATAATTTACGGTGCTACACTATGTGGGAGTTGATAGATTTTCACCATATTTTGGTTTAAGAAATCACTGCGTGAGATAAGAACAAAATATCTATGATTAACTTCCAGGGAATGGTTTCGAAATTCATACCATCTTCGTAATAATATACTTAATAATCCTATGGAATTTTTCATTATCAGCTGAAATGGGGTATTGCAACGTCTAAATCTCATATTAAACTGACTTTCAGTTATCTGTGGGCTGTGTATTTAAAGGAGACGGTTCCTCACATTACCTCATGAGTGAATATGGGCTGTGAATCTTTTGGGCATTTGCAGACCCAGTCACAGGATAGCTTTGCAGCAAGAAGGACACCATGGCGTCAACCTTATTCCCATTAGCCTGAACCCCAGTAGGCTTTTCTGAAGACACTTACCCAGATTTAAACTGTATTAAACTTTTAGTAAAATATATGGTTGGACACTGAATTGAAGGAACTCAGTGTTTATTTTTTTACAAAATAAATTGAAGAGCAGCCTCTAGGATTGTGAGCTGTGCCATTTAGGTTGGGCGCCGATTCAAGGTTTAATACGCTTCCTTGACCATGAACACATGCATGGTGCAGTCACTGAATGCGGTGTCCTCCCTTGCAGCAAAGTAATGTCTTCCAAGCAAGCCACCTCTCCGTTTGTCGACGGAGAGGACGCCAGGAGCCAGGAGCGCCTGCTCTGGGACAGAGAGGAGAGCGCGGAGCCCCACAGCACTCCCCGGATGCCGCTGCACAGCCTACATGGCAAGGCCCACCCGGAGGAACAGCCAGCCATCAGCAGCGTACCTCCCGAGTGCGACTGGAACAGCATGATGGCAGCCCAGCAGCGCATGGTGAGGGGGCGAGGGGGCCTGCATGTGCAGCATAGACACATCTCTCTCTCTCTCTCTCTCTCTCTCTCTCTCTTTCTCACACACACACACACACAGGGGACTCTCTATTCATTTCTATGGGGAAAAATCTAATCCCAACATGACGACCTTAACCCTAACCCACCCTTAACCATAACCATAATTTTGGCATTTTACATTTTTTTATTGCATTCACATTGCATTTTCACATTGTATTTTTGAGGAACTGAAAAATGGTCCCCACAATGTCAAAGTAACAGGTTTTTATCACATTGTGGGGGACATTTGGTCTCCACAATGTAATATAAACATACCCCCGCCCACACACACACACATGTTGGTGCACCTATATAAATAGAGACCTTACATTCATTTCTTGGGGAAAAACTGTAATCCCAATCGCAACACCGTTAACCCAGACCCATCCCTAACCTGTACGATAAGTAACCAAACAAAATATCTGGTATTTTTATTTTTTTGATTGCATTCACAGATTTTTTATATAACTGGGATTATCCAAATGGGGACCTAAAAATATGTCACGAAATGTAAGGAAGCTTCAAGTTTTACCAAAATTTGGGGACGCTTTCCCTCAGTCACCCCCAACCCATCCAGGAGGTTTCTATAGGCCAGAGGGCAGTAAGCTTAGGCTTAACCATAGCAGGTCAGTGTTGAGCACAGATTCAGGGAATATTCCAGAAAGCCTCTTGTCCGGTGACCCTCTCTGTGCAGCCAGACTGTGGTGGAGCGTCACGCTGCTGGGCTCCTTCTATAAACAGCTGAGAGCGAACACCCTGACTCCTCTGCCACCCCTCCCCCCCCTTCCCACCATTGGGAGCATGGGAATGGCATCATGGTACAGCCCGGTGTGATCGGGAGCTAGCCCTGGGCATGTGTAAAGTTCTCGGCGCGCCTTGGGAACGCCAGGGATTGGCTGAGCTAGATGAGACAGAGCCAGGAGGCCTGTGTTATGTGTCGCATATAGTCTGAAGCCCAGCATGCATATCAGTGTCCAGGCTGGTCACGTGGATGCATGTAAAGGCCCACAGTGTTGATACCAGTGAACAAAGTACCAATGAGAGAGAGCCACCTAGGTAGAGGAAGCCAATGCCCCGCCCTCTTTGCCTAGCTGGAGTTTAAAGACATCTTAAAATCTGAATGTACAAGAATCAGTATTGGTACAGCTGCTGAATTTAGTGGAATGTCATTATCTGAACGGCTTATTTTTCTGCACTGTGATTCGATTTCTCCATTTACCCATTCTTGTTAAACTCAGCTGTGTGCTTTTTCCATGTAGCCTTTGCAGGATCTCCCTGTGATGTGCAGCTTTCATCCTGCAGTCCAAAAACATGCGGCTGGGCTCACTGGTATCTCCAATAGTGCACGAGTGTCTGTGCATATACTGTATGTGCTCTATAGTGAGCTGGCCTCCCTGCCACGATGAGCCCCAGCCTTGTACCCTGTGCTGCCATGCATGGGCTCAAGCCCCCCATGACTCAGACTGGAATAAGTGTTTTGAAGATGGAAGATATGTTCTCTTCCTTGTCCTTCTGCTGGTACACACAGTATGAGCAGTCTGATACCTTAGTTGCATCTCGTACGTTAAACTTTTATATGGGTGACTCTAAGTTGATGGAGACTTCACCCGATGGAGAGCTGCTGGAATGTTGTTTTATTCATTCAAAATGTAATTGACTGATGTTTACGGCTTGCCTGCACTTTCCAACAAAGGATAAAGTGAAAATGAGAAACAAAGTACCACGCAGCTAATCGGTAGAGAGACAGGGTTTGTCAAGGGGCTACGGATCGAGTGTCGGCCTGGGGAAGGTTTGACTGCTGGAGTCACCAGAAGACAGAATAGATGTCTAAGCAGTGTCATCTGAGAAGGTGTCCAGGCAGGGTCAGCTGGTACAGAGGCTCTTTGATGGACGTATGTTCAGATGGTGCATCAGAAATAGGCCGCGGCCCCGTAGCCGCATTGACTGTTTTTGTGGTGCGTGTGCCAGAGTCCAACAGCCACTCCCAGCACGACAACATCGGCACACAGGCTGAGCCAGAGCAGGACATCCCTGACCACCTTTCTGACCCTCATACCATCATGGGGATTAGCAGGTCATGGATCAGCTCATTGGTGATGCATGTATCTCCTTCATAACTTATGGGATGTACAGCCAATGCTAGTTGAAGAACATTTGGTGGTCTAGGCGAGTTTTGCCCCCACCTCCCTGCGACACTAAGTGAATTCGGCTGCTTGCCAAGTGGCTGCCTATCAGAAGGTGGTGCTTTAGGGGGCGACTGTATCTCCTCATGTGTTGATGCCAATTAGCCCATGAACTTGTGGGATAGATCCAGTAAAAAATCAGCATCAACTGCAGCGCTTTGAGTTCAGTCGACTTGCATGAAGTCGTGCATCTTGGTTCACTTCTCCAGCCAATCAGGCGGACCCTTGTTTCCATAGTGAAAATGTACCCTCTCTGCTTCTTGCTAAATGACTGGCTTGTTTCAGGCCTGGGACTGATTTCTGGTTGTGGATCAGGGTTGGCTGCCAGTTGTGGAACAGGGTCCAAGGCGAGGGCACCATCCAAAGTAAACAATGACCCGCACAAACATGGGACAGAGTCAGGGAAACTGGGATTGCATGGACAGGATGGGTTAGACCATTATGCTGCGCTCAGTGTTAGATGGGAACCAGACGTTACAGGAATCACCGTTCTGCAGACTAGCCATTGTTTCCGTGTATATGCTTCATTTTGTGTCATGCTTCATACTTGCAGCATTAAGTTGGTGCACAAAAAACACCCCCCCCCCCCCCCCGATCACAATCATGTTGTTTCAGCCCCTCCTGCTTTCATACCATACCTAATTTGCCAGGACATTTGGTTTGGCATTGAAATGAAATCGCATGGTTGCCAGGATGCGATGGTTTAATCTCAGTCTCTCTGTGCCAAAGAATACTGATTGAATTGCACCGTGGCAACTGGACCATTAATTCAGGTCCAGTGACCTGCAATGAGGGGGCGACGTAGCTGAATATGGAATAAGAGTGACAAACGGTAAATCCGTCTCCCCCCCCTCCTGGCTTGCCTTCTCTTGCAGGAATCTGACAGCAATAAAGTCTGTTCCCTCTACTCGGTCCGGAATAACTCTACCTCGCCGCACAAGCCTGAGGAGGGGGTCCGGGAACGCGGCGAGCTCCTAGGCGGCTCCGCCTTCGGCACGCCTGAGCGTCGCAAGGGAAGCCTGGCCGACGTGGTGGATACGCTGAAGCAGAAGAAACTGGAGGAGATGACGAAGAGCGAGCAGGATGGTACGTCATCTGTCGCTGCTCCCACGTTACTCGTGGCCACAGTAGAGGATATAGCTCTGGATCCGAAACGCTGCCCCCTGCTGGTGTGTGGCTGAGACTAACACATAGAAGGAGCTCCTGGCAGTAGCTTGGATGTGACTGGTACGCTGCAAAGCTATTTTACTCACCGTTCCCTAGTGTGCTGCAGCAGTGACACTCCCTAGTGACACTCCCTAGTGATACTCCCTAGTGACACTCCTAACATGTGGAATGATTTCACCTGGAGGTTTTTCTTAGATAGGTAAAGGTTTCTAAGGCTGACAGATTTCACGGTTAAGGTTCTTTCTCTGAGCCTGACGTTTCTCACTGTTGGATAATTTCGGAATGACGGGTTCCATTCTTTTAAAGTAAAGGCTCCTCACTCTTGGAGATGTTTTGTGGCCAGTCAGAGACGCTTTAGCTTTCAGACACCGCAGACTTCCGTCTCGCAGAAAGCACTTGCGTCTCAGCTTGGCCTAGACAGACCACTTTTTAGTTTGGTCTGAACACGATTCTTTGCGATAGAGAGTGGGCGGCTAGGGCTTCAGCTTAAGTGCGCTGGCTGAGTGTACCCAAAGCAAAATATCAAGCTATAACCCCCCCCCCATTCAGCCGATATCATTCATGTAATCTAACTGGTGAACAATAAATAGAGTAAAATGCTGCCTTAGAGAAGTAAGTTAAACTCAGTTGTTTATGACTGTAGGGTAAAAGTCTTTCCAGTACTAGATAAAATACTACAGAAACATATATGCAAAAAATAACATCCATGCAAAATAGGACGTTTTCTTTTTTAAAAAAAATTGCTTTTTTTCATAGAACTCCAGAATCATTTCTGATTATTTTTTCAAAGGCTCCTAATGTATTTTGAACAATTAAATTATGGAATTCCCTTTGTTAAATATGTGTCTTCTGTGATGGGTTGGCGCCCCATCCTGGGTTAAGAACATAAGAACATAAGAACTATACAAATGAGAGGAGGCCATTCGGCCCATCAAGCTTGCTTGTGGAGAACTTCACTAATAGCTCAGAGTTGTTAAAATCTTATCTAACTCTGATTTAAAGAAACCCAAGGATTCAGCTTGCACTACGTTGTCAGGAAGCCCATTCCATACTGTGACTACGCGCTGAGTAAAGAAGTGCTTCCTTAAATCCAGTTTGAAATGTTCTCCCGCTAATTT
>JAODJX010000007.1:23713136-23734785 GCA_026776945.1 Isichthys henryi | reverse complement strand
TAAAAAATTATTGGGGTGATTTGGGGGGCTTTCCCACTTTTTTTTTTTTTTGCCCCCCCCCCCCCCCCTCACTGCAGCTAGCTTATGTATGAAATGGCGCCTCCTGGTGACACGTGCTGAAGAGCGGCCAGGCATCTGCTCCTGCGCCATCAGGTCACGCACCCCCCGTAGTGCTGAGACGGGGCTGTTCGCCCCTGCCCATGCTGTGCCCAATGGCCTGCCTGCTGCAGTGCAAACAAACACATGCCCGGAGATGACGGCTCGATGGGGCTGCCATTCTCCCAACGGCTATAAAACGACCTTTTGCCCACCCCCATCGCCATGCCCCCCCGATGACCAGACTGTCATAGACCTCCTACTAGGCTAAAAGCTACACTGCAGCATTTTCATACTTAGCCATGATTGTAGCATCTCTGTTGGGGAACTTTACAACGTCAACTGGGTTTGGAGTTGGATCATCTGATAAAAAATACAACAAAATCGATAAATGATAAATAAGTTGAAAAACTGATTAAATAATTATGGCTGATTTAGCACAAAATGCTTCTTTGTCTGCAGTGATTTTTTGAGCAGCAGTTTCCCGCCCTGAGTTAGGGATGCTGTGGTGTCCTGGACAGAAGAAGAGGCAGCTTGTCAGTGACTGAGAGCTCCTCACCCTGTTCACAGAGACACCTGCCCTGGTTAGGGGACATTTGTTTTCTGCCCTTAACAGGAGGGTAGCCCTTGTGATTTTATTTTCTGTGCCTCTTTTCTGTGCTTTTATGAAGGTGCAGGAGAAACTGCATTTGATGATTTTTAAAGCCGCACTCTTTCTTGTTGAGCTTAGTCTGTAACTAAGAAAAGTATTCATGTTTTGACATGGAAAACTTGAAATTATAAGGCAGGGAGTCGCAAAGCGGATGTCATGCCTTTATTCTCCAGTTTCATTCAGCTCAGATATACCACAAGATCTCTGTAAACACTGGCCAACCTCCCGGATCACCAGGTCTTGGGATTCAGTCATTCCACCTCATGGAGCAGTGACATTACAGATGTTTTGTCACTGCAGTGCAGCCTTCCAGTTGGTTGAGGTTGCCGTTATTAAACTGGCAGAGGAAGCAGCTTTTCAAGCACTCAACCTCAGATATCCACCTGTATTCTTAGTGGCAGACAGGGATGCACCACTCTCCTATATAAATGCCACTTAACACAGAGAGAACATGGCACTCAGTATCACGGGATATACATCATCCATCTTGTCAAGTGTGGAGCTTGGGCCCCCCTCCCTCCCTCTTCATAACAAGCTCTCATTCTATAGTCCATCAACACTGGTAAATTGGTCAGGAGGTGTTTAACGTTAGTAAGCACCTCCTCCTTGGTCTGTGTATATAATAGTAATAATAATAATAATAATAATAATACATTTTATTTATATAGCACTTTTCAGAATCTTAAAGGTGCTTGCAAGGAAGAAAGTAAACAGATATCAAAACATCAGAGCATGTTATGGATAAGGAATGTCATAGGATTGAGTAAACAAAAAGGTTTTTAACTTGCGTTTGAAATCTAAGACAGAGGCCGACAGATGAATATCACAGGGGAGGAAGTTCCAAAGTGGGAAAATGCGCGGTCGCCATAGCTATGGAGATTGGATGGGGGGATGAGGGGAGAGCCAGAAGGGCAGGATCTAAGACTGCGGGGAGGCTGGTAGGGGAGAAGCAGCTCAGAAAGATAAGATGGGGGTCGGTGGTTGAGAGCATTGAATGCCAGATTCTCGGGAACAGAGCAGTGAAGGAGATCCAGGGTGCATCTCTCCACAAGCGCAAAAGTGCAGGCTGCAAGCTGAGCTGGGTAGGCCTTTTGGGGGGAAGACTGGCATGCCATGTTTGCACTCGCCTGGATGCCTGTTGGGCTGCTCATTGTCTCAACCTGTGCATTGTTCTCGCACCCCCCCTTCCCACCCCCACAGGTGAGAACTACCCTGTGCAGTTCATCCCGTCATCGATGGCAGCCGCTGCATCTGGACTGAACCCGCTTCAGCTGCAGGTATGACCGGGACCGAGGACACCGCTAACTTCTAGGTGATAACTGCACGCCAAGCTAACTTCACCTTTAAAACCTTTTCTAATAGCCATAATGCCCGTAAAACACGGTATGCCTCTAGAATTCAACTAAATTGTCCTGCAACACAGTAATTCAAAATAATGACAACTGTAGCAACTTATAATAAACTTAACCCCTCTAAACACTGCTGTTTATTTAGTTATAGGGATTAAATCACCTGTCAGCTTCCTTATCTATGGTGTTTTGTTAGGTTTAAGCTTAGGGAAGTTATCTGGACCTGAGATCATTTTTTCACTCATTGGAATATTCAAATGGTGATAGGCAGGATATGAAGGGAGCATGAAGGCAGATTTCAAATGTGTATGAGCGCTTACTCAGAGACCAAACTTTGCCAGCCAGAAAGCAATACTGGGTGCATCATGAACTTCAAGTGGAAATATCTAATAAAACTGATTATCTACATTTCTTCCCCCACTCATCTTGTTATCATCATAATTATGGCTGTTATTAAGCTCTCTGCAAGCATTTGCCGGTCTTTGTTCAGAAATAGGCGATAAGCATTCCCCGGTTACTGTCATCAAGTTGTATTTACATAACAAATATGCAAAACGGGAACGGGAGGCTAAAGCCTCTGTGCAATTATACTAATGTTATTACTCCCGCCCGCCCGCCTGCCTGGGAAATTATCAATGCGGCCTGCGGGTCCTGCATAACCAGAAGATGGGTAGTGTCTTTTGAAACTGCCCAATCATAAATATTTAAGCTTCTTGGAAACTACTTGAAGAAGAATTCCAAATGTGAGCCATCGGACCCTTGACTCTCCCTCCTTTTGAAACAAAAGAGGGTAGAAGATGAGTGAGGGGGAAAATATCTGGGCGGGCCCTCTTTCAATGGAGGGGCCTGTTTTGTCAACAGCAGTGATGAGTCGTCGATAGCGAACTCTCTGATAGCTGCTATTGTTGCTAAACAAAGCTGAGTGTTGGCAGTGGAATGCTAGACTTCTGCGTTCACCAATACATTTGCACAATTTGTCCTGCAGAGCTTATCGCCATCGGCATTAATGAGTCTTGGCAAGTCCAAGCAGTGCCCATGGCTGATGCCAGGAGGGTCTCCATTACTGTGCGGCCATGTGGAGGCATGGGAGGGATGTGACGTGTCCCTGCGTGTCCGTGGAGGAATGGAAATCTTGCCGCCGGAGTCACGAATTAGGAAGGCTCCCGAAAAACTTGACGTAGGTTAAGGGGTTTGGTTTTCGTCCCTGTAGAGAATAGGTGGGAGGAGGGTGCTTAAAAGCCCACTCAGTATTTGCTCCGCTGCCCTCAGAAGTAGGATGAGTCCTTGTTTGATTTGGCTCCAGGTGCAGTGCAACCCTGAGCTGGGTTATGGAGATGGGTGATGGATATGTTCACCTTGTTGGGAACATCGATAATAAAATAATAATCTCTGCCATTGTTTCCTGACGTGTGTTAGAAAAGTCAGACAAAAAATATGGGAAAAAGGTGAAAAAGTGCTTAAATGAGAGTGAAGAGTGGTGACTGATGACTACGTGTGAAAATTCTGATGTTTGCTGACACGCGTCACCCTTTTGTGAGCTCCGTTTCAGGGTTTATATCACATCTGCCTGTGCCTTCATTTCATCTCTTGCCAGAAAGAAAAACATCTTTTCCACTCTGAAGCCACATATATATGTGTATATATATTATATATGAATTCTTTTCCATCATGCAGTTCCCTACAAATGTTTCAAAGGAAATTTGGCCTCTCCTGTCATATTTTTGCAAGATTCTATAGTTTGGTCCAGCAGGAAACTGTGTCAGTCAAATATACTGCCCTTTGATAGTAGCCCTTCATAGGATAATAGCTACACTTGTTTTGTGTATGAGTGTCTCACTGTTGCTTCACATTGTCTAGATTGGGGTTTTGAAAACCACTTGTGCACCCTGTTTGTGAATCTAGTATGTTATCCCTGTGTCACATGGGTTATCTCCAACAGTCTGAAGGCATGGTCTCTCTGCCTGTGTTGTATGATGGTGTGCTTAGGATAAGTGGTTGGAAGATGGATTGATTACCCACAATGCCTTGCTTGTTTCCATGATAATCTGGAATAGATGCACAATATTCTCACTTGTACCTTGGAAAAAAAAAGTGATAAAAGATTCTGAACTGACTGCTTGAAGTGACGCTGGACAGGCAGTGTGCTGGAGCTGAGCGTAATTTGCCCGTCATTGTGGGTCCTTGGTGGTTCTTGCTGGCTGTTGCTGGCAGTTCTGCGCTGAGAGTAATTCCACTCAGCGTCTCCCTGACAAATTGTTCCCAGCCCACGAGTCATGAGCAAAAAAAAAAAAAAAAAGACCAGAATGCCTCTCTTCATTAGCTCTCACGCCAGGCTGGGAAAAGCCAACCCGGGCGGGAGACGATATCGTCATCTGAAACCACTCCATCTCCATTGGACTGCGCAGCCATGGCCAAACTGTCGGGAAAATTGGCCTGGCTGCTGTACCCAGTGACACCAAACATTATGTCCCAGATTGGGAATGACACATTGTGAATCATTTAATCTAATAAGAGTAAGGCAACGGTGCAGTCCATTTACAGTAATTAAATAAAAGTATTTTACGAGGCAGTGTATGTACTTCGATCATGTGACCCATCTTCTTTCGGCATCACTGTGGTCCTCGTGGAAGGCTGGCCCGTTAAGCACACGAGCGCTATACGAAACGTAAACAAAACTTTGAGAAATGTCTGCTTTTAATAATCAGATGGACGTTTTTTTAAGTAAGAGTCATTGGATAAACCAGAACATCTGTGCCCCCTGCCGCCCCAGCAGTAACATGCCAAGCAGAAGCACATTGAGACCCGCCGGCTGCTTACTCTCGGCGAAATTGCTTGACCGAATTGCCAAGTCGCAATTACTGCCCATCATTCTACCGATGGCAACTCTCAGAGGTCACGATTAAGCTCGTCCAGCTTCAGCGTGATAAACAGGTGATGTGGGCACTGGCAGACCCTCTGGAGGGACTCTCCGAAAAATGCTTCTGTATGATTGAGGAGGAAGAGGAGGAGGAGGGATAGAGGAGCTTCAATGAGAGGAAGTTCTCTGCCTCAGACAGGGACCCAAGGTAACCTTACGCTGTCATTGTCTGCCATTTCTGTTTTATTTTCTTTCTTTAAACCCCGGATATGTGGGCGTTTGGGGTTTCCACTTTTACTGGCAAATGCAGTACCATGACTTCTGAGCTATAAAGAGATGAAAAACGGCAGAGCAGATGTTTGCATTGCTGGGCAGCGCGAGAGGAAGCGGCAGGTTTCAGCTTCTCTGTAACCAGGCGGCAGTATGCGCCGCCCCCAGCTCCGCCGGCAGATCATTTACAGGAAATAATGAAGCGGACAGATGGGTATTTAGGCAGGCAGCTGTACGGATGGTCTGTGCGTGGGGCGAGCTGAGGGACAGATGGACGGAGGCCTAGGTACACGGGAAGGGGAGGCCTCACGCCACACGCGTGCTGTCTGGCACGGCAGTGAAGTATGGCTCGGCCACCGGGTCGAGCCAGGACGACTGGCCCGGGTGGAGTGCTCAGCCCAGATGTCTTTCAGGGGGTGCGGTACCTATCCCCCCTCTGATGACCCAGAATCCATCTGTCCTGAGCAGTGAGCGGCTGGCAGGAGAGCACGCTGTCCGGGGGAAAAGGGTTTTGGGGCACGGGAGGACGCCAGCAGATGAAACAGACGAGACTGAGCTGGGCAGTACCAGGATAATGAGCTTGATGTATAAGCATGCCTCTCCTGGCATCTGGGCCTGTGGCAAGAGCAGGATGGCTCTACAGAAACAAGCCAAACAAAAGAAAAGTTAATGTCAGCATCTTCGAGGTAGTGGTGACCTTGGGGGGCCTCTGACCTCTTCCTTCACCAGGTTAGACCTTGTCTTGTTTGCGTCTGGTGCTAGCCGCACCCACCAGGCCAATCAATAAGGTTGAGACTCTAGTTTCCATTGCGGAGGGAGGGGGAAGGGGGGGGAGGGGGGGTGCTATGTCTGGAAGCAGAAAGACTGTCCATATGCTCTACCAAATCTGTTGTTGTATTTTGCAACATCTGTCCTCTCGCCCTTCGATGAACAAATAAGATGCTGGAATCACCCCTTTTTCTTGTAGAATTTGATGTTTGGTTTTCCTGCCAGCCTGACACAGAGAGCAGAGCCATCTCCACAGTGATGTGACGAATGGTTAGGGGCTTGCGGAGACAGCCCGCTTTCAACGCACATGGAGTTCCCTCTGAGTTGCCAGCGAAACATCTGTGAGACCACATAACAGTGAGGCGTCCTTTGAACAAAATGCGATGAAAAAAAACACTCCCCAAGATGCCGTCCTCCCGAGGGCCTCTGCATTTATTTTACAGCACTGACTGTATGGTGTTTACCCGAGCAACAATATGTCTGAAAAATTGCACATGGAAATTTGCTGTTTTCAGCGTATAGTGTGCTGCCTGTCTCATTGAGCGAAGTGTCCCGTGGGCATGTTGTGACTGGAGGGTGTAATTCCGGAAGAACGTCATCAGAGACAGAATACTGAACTTTCTGGTTTTACCTTTGCTGCCTCCAGAGGGGTTGATTTTAATTAGCAGAGGCTAACGGGCTGACCTGAGACCAAGCCCTGCTGTCATGAAGCCTGCGGTGATCACATAGCTAGGAGCAGGATGGAGGGTTAGGGTTCACCGTGATAGATAATGGTCTTGTGTGTGTGTGTGTGTGTGTGTGCGTGTGTGTGTGGATTATGTTTATATTATGTTGTGGGGACCAAATGTCCCCCACAATGTAATAAAAAAAAATCCTATTTTGATGTTGTGGGGACCATTTTCCAGGTCCCCACAAAGATCTGTGAATGCAATCAAAAAACAAAAAAATGCCAAAAGTTTCATATTTTGTTTGGTTACTGATTGTTAAGGTTAGGGCTAGGTAGAGGTTAAGGTTTTCATGTTGGGATTAGAGTTTTCCCCATAGAAATTAATGGAGAGACATAAATACAAATTTGTGTGTGTGTGTGTGTGTGTTGAGGGTGGGGGGCTGCAGATATGACAGAGAACACCCCTGTTTTCTTGAGTTTTTCTGTCTAGCTGAGCATTGTCACAGCAAGTCATTTAGTGCTCAAGTAGACAGTGGTGTTAGCACTGCACCTGATTTTTGTGCCTAAACCAGAAAGGGATTAGAGACGTGACCCATTCTTCTGGGGAGGGTCTATAGGGCCCCAGCACCACATGCATACGAGTAGTGAGGGAGGAGGCTTAGTTGTAGAGTAGCTGCGTGTGCTTTGTGTGATTTGTGTGGCTGTCTGCGTCTAGGTGTTTGTATGTGTGTCTGCGCCCGTGTGCGTGGAGTGAAGTTTAGCTTTATCTATGTCGGAATCACTGTGTCTTGGTCCTGTGATAGCTTTTGGTTGGCGACCCTGTGATCCGGCTGAAAGAGCACAGTCCCCAGGGATCCGCCATTTCGCGATTTCATTGAGTCAAGTGAAGCAGGTCAAAAGGGAAGGTGACTTTTTGCTTTCTCAGATGATTTATTTCAGAAAAATGGCTAGTTAAATCATAGCCTGTAGTTAAAAGGGTGCAATTCTGATGTTTATGTGGTTCTTCAGACTAGAAAACAGACACATATACACTCACTGGGAAAGCCTCTCCTTTCAGGTTTCAGGTCTCATTTTAGTTCTGTTTTTCTTTGAAGTCCTTTGAGCTTCGTGCAGCACCCCTGTAACGTGTCCTTCTTCAAATTGGTTGAATTTCAGCCTGTCAGACACGGAAGAGAGGGAAAGGCCTTTTGGGCAGGAGAACATCCTTGTTCTCATTTAGCTAGCTCACCATCAGCATTACCGCGATTACCTTTGTTACCTCTGTTTGCAGAGGCCTTAAACCATGGTGGAGCACAGAGTGGGGTTCCTTCGGAGGTGGGTTGATGGTCTGTGGGGGGGCAGGGTACAGCTGCTGTGAAGCTGGTAGACATCATCCAGTAAGGATCTACAGGTATTCCAAGGCTCAGAGACTTAAACTTATTCATTATGACCATTAGTATATAGTTCCTCTGTGGTCACTTCCCCCAGCTGAGCTCTGGTGGCACAACTGAATTGTAGCTGCGGTGCCATAGCAACAGCCTTTGCATTGCTGCATCTCAGCTTGGGAACGTAATGAACATTGGATGGCGCTAGAGTAAGGAACATTGCATGGCTGGACAGTAAGGAACACCATATGATGGGACAATAAGGAACACCGTATAATGGGAGTGTAAGGAACACTGTGTGGCAGAATAGTAAGGAACTCTGTGTGGCTAACTTCTTGTGCATAATAACACTCTTTCCTTTTTTGCGGCCTGCTGTAATGAGCCAGTGAGGCTAAGTGATTCTTCCTAAGCTGTGACCCATTAACTATTCTTCACAACAGACTGGCTCACAGTCTCTAATTTGGACCGAAGCTCATTTATTCAGTTTTTCCGGAACAATAAAGTTCTCCCCACACAAGGTCAGCCTTCTCACCCATCCATAGTGACTTCAACAAACATCTGTCCAACAGACTAGCCCTCACAAGTAGCTTGGAGGAACGTAAGGATGTTTTTGCATGCTCACACGTAACCCTCAAATATTTCCCTTTTCCACATTCACAAAAGATTTCTGTACCTTCCAGATTTCTACAAGTAATTCCACCTTATTTTTTGCCTGCTCGTCCCATAACAAATGGGCATCTGTATGATCTCAGAGGCCCTCAGTTATCGCTGTGGGAACCTAATCGGCCTGTTGTTTACACTGCTGATGGGCCTTAGGTCGCTCCAGGTCTCTCGCAAGAATGGTGCTTTTGTGCAGTGCTAATGGGAGGGAGATAAAGTTTCAGAGTGCAGAAATGCATGTTTACATCATGGGACTGCTGTTCACAAAACACCATCCTGGGGACAGCAAAGTGTGATCTGCTGATTCTTCCCTCCCTACATCTGCTGCGATAAGGATGACATCTTGTATTGTTGCATTAAAAACTTGCCGAATTGAGTTATAAAATTCAAAAGTAGAAAGAACAGGTCGGGATAATTATGGATCTTACACAATTGCAGCCCGCATTACCCTGACAGAAAAGAGAATAAAAACCTCACTGAAAAAACTCGAATTCGTTTACAGGATTTGCCTGGCTGTCCACATTATGTGAGATTCTTACTAAAAATAACTGCTCTGTCCAACTGACTAACCTACTACAAGTAGTTAAGTAGAGAGAACACTCACTGAGCAGACAACGGGCATATTCTGCAGACATCACTTTTTATAAAAGCAGCATTCGAAGCCTGCTCACAGAAAATGACATGAATGGCAGCCCGCAGATTCTAATGCCTGCTGCTTCTCAAGTAGGAGGAATATCCTTCTTAACCAGTTTTTAACTTGCCAATAAATAACCACCAAAAGCTTAAAGAGGTACAGCCAGTCTAGGGGACGCTTCTCCCTCCCAGAGGTAGTAGAATAAAGCAAAACATCATCGTACTTTTTTGTAATCCACCTTGAAAATACACCACCCCGGGTAACATTGTGCGGGGCAATCAAAACAGCTAGTACTGATAAGTAAGTTATGGGGGGGTAACAGTACTGTAGGCTTTTTATCTCCTGTACATACAGCTTATCCTACTGGGTGGTGGGGGGTCTGGAGCCTATCCCAGAATCAATGGGCATGAGGCAGGGAACAACCCAGGATGGGGGTCCAGCCCATCGCAGGGCACACTCACACACCATTCACTCACACATTCAAACGTACAGGCAATTTAGTAACTCCAATTAGCCTCAGTATGTTTTTGGACTGTGGGGGAAACCGGAGTACCCGGAGGAAACCCCACGACAACATGGGGAGAACATGCAAGCTCCACACACATGTGACCCAGGCGGAGACTCGAACCTGGGATCCAGAGGTGTGAGGCAACAGTGCTAACCACTGCACCACCATGCCACCCCCCTTGCCAGTTCCTGAATTCATAAATTAAAAGCTTGAGATGAGAAGCAGAACATTCAGCTTTCACACGTTTATGTTCCAGGTCTTTATGTGTTGCCTTCACTGCAGCTTGGTTACTGCTGTCTAGACTCTTTTCACAGCAGTACTGTCTTGTAACTAAAGTAATAATTCTAAGGATACATTACTTAATATACACTTTCAGCTTTTTTTTTCAGCTTTTATGTACAGTAAATGTTAAATACTATGTCTTCAGTTGTCCATATTGAAGACATATTTGTGTTTTTTAGTGACATAGCAAACTAGCAAGGCCTTGATGCTAAATCTTCATTGTTTTCCTTATTTATAGCAGTTGTACGCTGCCCAGTTGGCCAACATGCAGGTTTCCCCAGGAGCCAAGATGCCATCGCTCCCACAGCCTCCCAACTCATCAGGGCCTGTCTCGCCCACTGGCCTGAAAAGTGAGAAAAGGTCCTCGACTCCTATAACACAAGTCAAGGTACGTTAATAACACCACAGCAGGAAAGGTCACTCCATTCCACATGCAGTTATGCTCTAACTATTCTTGCTCTGCTTACATCCATCTCAGTCATCTTTTTGTGAAAACACAAATAATTGTATACACAAGTGATGATTCATAAAATTATTATTAAGACAAAAGCCTTTAAAACCATTCAAGACCTTTACCATGGTATAGAACTAGTCTCCCTAACAATACTGATTGTTTCATTAGGTCTTGATACTCTGAGATGCGTTTATAGATAGTCGTGAGAACGGGGTTAAATAAAAAGGGTCAATAACCAGTAGCGGGAAGTTATTCTTATTGCTGGTATGTCCCAGATTGGGGACATACCACCTGTGATGGGGCCACACTGTCGATAATGTACAGTAATCCCTTCATTCTGCATGATACTGGCCACATTTTAAACATGCCCAGCAGCAGCCCTGAAATGTTGGGTGGGCCACATAATTCGCTAAGGGGGCTGGGGGTGAATCTGGCACTCTTTAGTATTGTTTGTAATGCTGCTGTGTACAGGGGGCAATAAATTTCATTTAACCACCTACTGAATATGACTAAAAATAATTTTAAGTGTAGTTCACGTATGGGCCAAACAATACTGCTTAATGATTGGTTGTTGGCCCACGGTCTCACGCTTACACAGCTCTTTTGTGTTTTCCACACGCACGGTGGGCTGAATGGTTTTCATATGACCTTTTGATAGCGAATCAAACATAGAAAATGTTTTTTAAAAATAGCTGACAAAACCTGACCGGTGATTTTATATTTGGTCTAAACACAATTATAAAATTATATATATTAAATTAAATAGTTGAAAACAATTGAGGTTTCCAGCCCTAATCTGAGGAGCATTTTACATTTTACATGTACACTATTGGGTACCATTAGCTGCCATTTCATTACCCACAAGAGCATAAAGTAAGTGAGGGCTTACGGCATTGATCAGCCATACCAATGTAACTGTTAGTCAAGAATTCGCGATATTCAAGCAACTACTTCTGTGAAAACAGATTGAAATAGAAAAGCACAACTTACGATTATGCTTATGTACCCATATGTGTGTTTTTAATTTCCACCCCAAGCTCTATTTAAAAGACAATTACAGGTATTATGTACTATACGGTTAGAATAACCTTAAGTTTAAAGGCACTGTAATGAAGGCCGATTAAGAATGAAAGAGTGGTTCAGAAGCTTATTATGACAATAAACTTGTGTTTTTAAACGAAATATAACATCAATACTTACTTGATGCTGGTAAAATACAGCAAGAGACATAATGTGTGTATTAATTATTGCACGTGAATTTTACTGAAACTTGACAATTGCCCGGTAAGGTAGGTACAGTAATGTGGATGAATCACACATTTTCTGAAGAGAAAGACCACGAAATACATGAAGATGTCAATAAACCACTTATGCTTAATATGTTTTTTTGAGTACATTACGTTGTATAAATTTCTTCTTTATGGCTTTATTCAATTATGTACTCTTGTCGCCCCTGATATCTTGTGTTTTTGTTGTTGATTTTTTATCCGCTGCACTCATGGTCACTCCAGACCAGAGGCACTCGATTGGAAGAAGTTCTTGTTAAGCCGACTCCAGCATCCCGTCAGCAGTGTAATTCATTGCAATTCATAAGTTGCCTCCTTTTTAGTTCCTCTAGACAGAGAATCCCGCCCTCTTCCCCATCCTCACAGTTCCCAGTGTGGGGCCTTGAGGGACACACACTTCATATACCATCAGGATTAATAACGCCTTGCTGCACTGCACTTGCCCAATTCTGATGAGAAGCCACGAACCGGTCAAGTGGAAACACACCTCATACACACACTGCTGAATGACCAAAAGGTCTCTCCTCATGCCAGACGTGTCATTCCAACTGAAATCACTTAATAACATCTATGGTGAAACAGAATTCTTGCGTTTTTCTTTTGTTTTCATTTCTTTTCTGCCGAATATCCACCATCCTGCAATATACATATATTTTAAACCTTTAAAATGCTACAAAACTAACTATATTAACTGACCAGAAAGTAATTTAAGTGATAGGTTAATATATTTAATTAGCGATGAACAAGTAATTAGATGGGTTTGTTTATATTGTATTATATTGACTTGTTAAAAACACGTTGTCACATAATCGGGGAAATAAATGAAGTGGCATCTGTTTTAAACAAAGAAGCGATTGTATTTTTGGGCTGTGCGCAGCATGCCGGTGTAGGTAAGCGCGCAGCCGCGCTGTGAGAGTGTAATTAGCCTGCTGGGTGCTGTCTGCAGGCCACATTGTGTGGCCTGGAAGGCGTGGGACCACTGCAACGGGAGGCAGGCTGTCATGTTAATTGCCTTCATTCATGTCTGCCCTCCAATCCCTGCAGGACGAGGGAACGCAGCCCCTAAACCTCTCCTCCAGGCCCAAGACAGCCGAGTCAATCAAGTCACCGATGTCCCCAACGCACCACCTGTTTGCAGGCAGCAAAGGCAGCCCCACCAGCCTCTCGGCTAAGAGCGGCATCCCGAGCCCCATTGGGGGCACTCTGAGCCGGGGTTCCTCCCTGGGTAAGGGCCTGCCTCACACATAGAAACACACAGACTCATTGATGCACACATCTCAGGGTGTATTAATCAGATACGCTCTTAATGCCACACAAAATGCTTACACCTATGCACACACACACAGACACCTCCATGTGTATATGACTAAAGCGCATTGTCAGTTATTGGGAGCTGTAGCCCTTTTCACTAACTAATTCAGGATACTCAGCACTCTCTGATCCCTCATCCGCAATGGGCTGAAAACCTTTAAGCTCTACTGGGACTTAGCGGCGTTTCTTCCAGTTAGTCATTCTCTCACGCAGCGTCCTAATGACAGATTTGCGATGTGGAGTCTGCATGTCCCCTCCTATTATATCATTAAACCTTTTGTGTTGATTTCATCATCTGTGATTTATGTGTACGCTTTATTCATATAATGCCAGTTAAAGACACCCTGTGTTTTACTGCTGCGTTTAGGCATTTTATGCAGCCCCTAGGGTCTGTTTATGGGACAATATCTTAGCCTAGAAAAAGAGTGAGTGAGTTAATCTACATTCCTGCATTTCTTCATGCCTTTCAGAAAGAGAAACATGTTGGACTTCATTTTATCTCCCTGTTTTAATCTGTCACCTGGCTGCACCTTTGTCTGATCTGATAATACGTGTCAGACGTGTTTCTTCATGTTATCATTTTTTTAAACAATTAAAAAATTGCACCATATAGCTAAGCCAAAAAAAACATATTGCAAAAGAAAAACTCCCCCAAGAAGGGTAAACGGATAGAGTGGCTGAATCAAAATACACGAGTCCGTCTCCTCACCCGCAGATATCCTGTCCAGCCTGAATTCCACGGCACTGTTTGCGGACCAGGATGCTGTGATGAAGGCCATCCAAGAGGCCCGCAAGATCCGGGAGCAGATCCAGAGAGAGCAATTGCAGCATCCCCAGGTCATGGAGGGCAAGCTTTCGGGCCTTGGCGTGGGACTCAATAATGGCAGGGGGGATAAGGTGCGTTGCCTGTGCCATACTCTCAGTTATTCCTCCAGGGACACAGTGGAAGTGCTGATTTATTCATGCTGCATTTAAAAGAAGGTATCTTCCTCCTTTGGGTGTTCAGCCTCTTGCATTGTATATATATATATCACCACACGTGGAAACAAAAACAGCCCCACATGTTTTCTCACAGGGTACAGACTCCACTGCACTGTCACCTCTACATTGCACTGTCACCTCACTCACACTGTTGTCACAGCCCTGTTTTCTCGCAGAGACCGTGTTTGGTGAGGGGCTCTTATTAAACACCCCCCCAGCTCCACTGTGGTTTCTTCCAGCACTCGGTATCGGAAGGGTGTTTTAAGTGTCCGTGAAGTGACTCTCATTGATACCTGGGGGGGCAGAAGAGGACATGGCCAGGAATCATGGCGTTGAGCAAGTCGATTCATGACATCCCTGCCTAATTAAACAACTTTTTTCAGGGGGGGTCCCTGTGCGGGATGTGTCCGCTTTGTACCCACAGCTCTTAAGCTCAGGGGGGTTTATTTAAAAATATCTTCAATCGATCAGTCAATCGTGGAATAAATAAATATATTTCATCACCCTTCCGAATGGCGCCATTCGGCCAGTTGGCTGTGAGGAGCAGGCATGAGCCGAGAGAACAGAGCATTAATATTTCAGCACCTGATGCTTTTAACTAGCTTACTCAAGTGGGTCATATACTCTGTGTGTGTGTGCGTATGTCTGTGTGTGGATTATGTTTATATTGTGGGGACCAAATTTTGCCCACAATATGATAAAAACCTGTTATTTTGACTATAGTGGGTAGTATTTTTCAGGTCCCCACAAAGATCTGTGAATGCAATCAAAAAACTAAAAATGCCAAAAGTCTCATATTTTGTTTGGTTACTTGTGGTTAAGGTTATGGCTGGTAGTGTTTAAGGCAGTCATGTTCGGATTTGAGTTTTCCCCATAGAAGTGTGTGTGTGTGTGTGTGTGTGTGTGTGTGCAGAAACGTAAATCAACCTGACACACTAGTTATTAAATGAGGCATTACGCCTGCTTGTGCCTCCGACGAACACAGCGGGCGCTGCGTGGACGCCGCCAGCGCACGCACGGGACGCACACGTCGTGAGCGTCATCACAGCGCAGCGCTGGCAGCGTCGACCCCGGAAACGGCGGAGCGGCGGGTGAGTACAGGCGACCGGCCGCGTGTCTTCGGGCATGCGCGCGGCGGAAATCCCGAGCCCGGTGCTATGTGGCTGCGGTCTGTCTCTCGTGTTCTCGGTTGTTTGCGCATCGTGGCGTCGGTCTCGTCCATTTAACTGTCTTAACAGTGCCGTCCTTTACCTGTCGCTCTCTAAGGCGAGAGGTTACCGTGAATGTTTTGTTTGTTGCTGTTCTTCTGCTTTTTTTTTTTTTTTACACATGTCTGCACCTTTTAAACGGTCCCGCGTACCGAATTTATTTTAAGCGACTTCATCTCCTCCTCCAGTAATGTTTGCATTAATCACCGGGTACGGACCAGTGCGTAAGGCGTCGACCTCATTCAGAAGTGCTAAGTAATACCCACAATCCGACCAAAAGGCTCAAAAATGAAAAATAAATAAACTTCTGATGATTAAATGGTCTGACGTTTGTACGGAAATATTTCTAGCTAATATTAGAGCCAAGGTAGTGTACCGGTACTGATGTTTGATCACTTATTCTGGGCACGGTGTGGGCGGACTGCTAACTAAACTAAGTTTTATTGTATGATTTAATTAAATATCCACATGATTCTTCTGGAATTAAGAAAGTTTCTCGGTAAACTTCCCCGCGTTGTTTTCTGCCGAGTCTCCTTACTGTGTTATATGATTGACTGGAGAAGGTGAAAATAAAGGACCTTTGAACGAAACAGCCGAGCGTCTGCGGCTCGCACGGAAACAGCGCCGCCCCTGGCTGTTTAGCGGAAAGCTGCAAAGGGTGAAAACTGATGGGGATAAATGTGCCCTTTAGAGGTAAAGTGGACTATCCCACATTTTTGACCCCTACCCCCTTTTTATTGAATACTTTCAATTGGATAAGTTATCTAAGTCATACCTCTGTGCTACCTATGATATATATCAATTGTAGGGTATAGGCACACTGATTTTTTTGCAAAAAATTTCAACTTTGGAGATCATTTTCTCAAAACTTTATTTTTGTGGGATAGCCCAATTTACCTCTCAAGGGCACATGTTGGCAACATGAATAAAGCGATTTTCCATAGCAACTGAAATGACCTGAGAGAGAATTTTTTCCTGTGTCTGCATTTATTTATATATATATATTCACTCACACGCATATATTTTCCAGTCAGGGAAAAGCAGACTGTCCTGCCGTAGGTCTCTGTTTGGGGTGTGGATGCTCTCACACACCCACCCTGTTCGCTTCCCCACCCTGCATCTGCTCTAGGTGCATTTGTCCCGGTCGGTTCCACGGTTAAAATCACGTCCAGCTGAATGTGCACCCCCAGGCTGGGCACAGAACGTAGCCCCCCTGACCGTGAGTCCGTTGGCAGGGGGGAGGAATGTGGGCATTCGTCATCTCCGTCTTCCTGTCTGTTATGTGTCGTATTGCCGGGCAGCTCTTACTCTTCCAAATTGATCTCCCTCCTCCTCCTCACAAAGTTTTGCTTTGTGACTTTGTAAGAAGTTGTCTCTGTGTCAGGTCGGGGGAGTAACTATTTTGCCCATTTTCTTCTTAAAATCTGTTGTGGCTTGTGCTGGTTTTTCCAAAAGTAAGAGCCGATGTCCCAGAACTCTAACTGACAGCCTCTTTGGGTATAAATCCTCCTCCTTACACAGTGAACATCCTGACTGCCATCAACATTAAGCAGCCCTTATCGATCCAGGACATTTCTGCCGTATTCTGAGTGTTTCTGCCTTCCTTTCAGGCTTTGTTGTCAGCTTAGAGATGGTGGAGAGAGAGAGACACGGACGGGATGACTGGCTGGGATGGATTTAGTCGATTTTCCCGAGAACCGGCCTGAATGTTAGTGCTGAGAGAGCTGGACTTGTTCAGAGCTGTTTCCCAGCACTCAGCAGGGGGGTGTCTGTCTCCTGATTGGCGGGTTTCAGTGCAAACCAGCACTGTGAGAACCTGCCCTGATGCTTCAGCTGGAGGTCTGCTCTCTCGCTGCTTCATGGGAGCCCGTTTCCTGGAGACGACCGCATGACCAGCCTTAGTTTTGGCAGGTGAAGTGCATGTATGTGGGATGAGACCCCACACGAGTATATATGCTTTCTTTGGCTCTGTGGATTTGCCTGACATGATGTGGCTGCCTTTGGAAGTGGGCTTCATGCATTACGGCCTCCCTGTGGCGTGTTCCTGCCGTGTTACAGCCCTACGCACTGTGCCAGCTCGACGTGTCACGGCCTCCCTGTGGCGTGTTCCTGCCGTGTTACAGCCCTGGGCACTGTGCCAGCTCGACGTGTCACGGCCTCCCTGTGGCGTGTTCCTGCCGTGTTACAGCCCTGCGCACTGTGCCAGCTCGACGTGTAACGGCCTCTCTGTGGCGTGTTCCTGCCGTGTTATAGCCCTGCGCACTGTGCCAGCTCCACGTGTTACGGCCTTCCTGTGGCATGTTCCTACCGTGTTACAGCCCTGTGCACTGTGCCAGCTCGACGTGTCACGGCCTCCCTGTGGCATGTTCCTGCCGTGTTACAGCCCTGCGCACTGTGCCAGCTCGACGTGTCATGGCCTCCCTGTGGCATATCATTGACATCCTGTCCCCCCCCTGCTTTGTTCCCATGATGCATGACAGTAGGGTAAATGGATAATGGCACTGTCTGTAACGACCTGAAATCTGCAGTCTTTGTATAACCTCCAGACCCCTGTGAAGCTGGTCTGCTATCAAGGTCTTTCAGCTTGGCGCCTAGAATGTGTATTTTGGTGTGAATTTGGGTTTATATGCATGCAGTTTTTATGGAAGTGCCCATGTACTGATCCTTGGGAAGCTGTCTGCAGGTTATTTTGGGACACTAGTTCTGGAATTGAGCTCTCCAGACAGGACGCGGCAGCGTGCACACAGTGGTGTAGACGGTGTGATGGGGGTCAGGGCTACTTTCTGCCCTGGAAAGCGCGTGTTCTATGCTGCCGTAAATGCAGAAAGAGGTGGACCTGGTGTGTTATGTAATCTTTCTGCATCCAGTGCAGCAGCTTGCATTTGCTGGTGGGTGTAGCTGTACTCTGCATCCATTGATGGATGGCCGGCAGTTATATATCTCTGCGGGATGCAATCAGGGGGTGTACTGAATGCATGCAATTATTTAAGTTTGTTTCTGATTTTTTCTCTCCAGAAGTTACCTGGAAAGCATGGAGGACACCTTCACTCCTCTGGACTGCTTGCTGCCAGCAGGTAACTTCTCTGATTTATTTTGAGCCCGGAAATTAATTCCCTATATTTTGTCAGAGTAAATTTTTCCTGTGGTTGACTTTGGGTTTTTGGAGACGTGTCACATTCAACAGAAAAGGTTGTCAGTTTTTTTTTTGTCCTTCTGAAATATAAAATGTCTGGTTGTACTTGGTCTGAATATGACCTTTGAAGTCTCACTTAGTAATGTAGATGATAACTAGGGGCCAGGATCCCGAGGAGTGTCACCGTGTGGTGGGTGCGGCAACACGCTGCATCAGCACATGCTCCCCAACCTGAGCGGACCGGGGCTATAGATGATGGACGGGACATTGGCCCGGATGCCAGCTTTTCGATACTATATGGGTGTTTACTTGCGCCCACAATTTGGTAAGCGGATTAGTAGTACAGTACGCCTAAAATATCAATGAGAGGTGCGTCGTGATGCCCAAAAGTTAGTAATCTGTATAAAATCGGCGTATCTTTCTGTATAGTAAACCACCAACATCTTTTTACCTTGGTCATCCACAGTATCTCCTCTTTTAAATGACGTTATTGCTAGGCTCTCCCTGTCTTCACCGCCACTTCAGTGCTTATCGCTTCCATCGTAAACCAAAACAGTAGCATGTGGCGCTCCGCTAATCACATTTAATAAACATAAGGGTACAACGAAATTTCATTAATATTTTATGCGCACTACTACTCTGCGTACTAAATTGTGAGCGTAAGTAAAAGTCCGTATAGTACCGAAAAGCCGGCATCCAGGCAAATGTCATCTAAAGTCCTGGTGACTATTTTGCTTGTGCCATACAGTCGTAATTATATCACGATGTGATATCTTGCAGCCCTAATGCTATTTGCCTTATTTGTATGTCGCTTTGGACAAAGGTGTCTGTCAAATGTGAAAAAATGTAAATTTTCAGTTGTCTTTATATAAGGCCTTTGCAGTATAATGATCTCCCCCACAAACAGAGATCAAACACCCTCCATGGTGTGTTATGCTTTAATGTTTTCCCCCTCATTACGTGAGCACTGGAAGCTCTGTTAGAAGATACCTGTGAATGTCAAGGTCAGGGCTCAGGTGCAGCAGTGCATGCTTTGTGCGCAGTAATGAACACGCTGTGAGGCTGGGGAACTCCATCAGGTAGCCACGCACTTAGAATTTTATCAAGGCTGTACTGGGATTAAATTTCGCCCTGGATTTTGGGGTCTCCCACAGCTCCCGCTATGATAAATCTTGTTGGCCCACATACCCATTGGCCCTGGATAATGCCTAGGGTGCTGGATGGCCAGTCCAGCCCAGAATATTATTATAATATTTCCCCCCCATCTGAAATCACCTTAAATGATTAAGACGCAAACCCCAGGTACATCTGCCTTTTAGACAGCCTGATTCCATAAGTCTGCGTGCCGGGGACTGGAAACTCCATCGCTGCATTGGGGGTGTTCACCTTCTTGCCCCTCCGGCAATCCCAGGAGGGCTGCAACCTCATCACGTTCTGGAACTTGTGGAGTCTGCTGTCTGCCATGTGCTAACAAAATAAGCGTGTTCGTTCGCAGGCCGCTCTGAGCCTGCCCGGGCGTTTGGGCCACCCGACATACTATCTGCAATCGGTGTATTTTTATCAAAGCGTTTTAATGAACTGCTGCTGCTACGTTAAACGAGATGAGGTTAAATTGCTTCAGGTGGAGAGTCCACCTCCTGACCCTGAGCATAAGGAGGACCGTAAAAAGCTTTCACCCTTCATGTATCGTAGTTTAACAGAAAGGTGGTTAGATATAGAATTCTGTTTGCATTCAGTAGTGTAGGAACATAAAGCACAGAGACAAATACAAGACACATTTCTAAGACATAACATGGTGAATGAATAGACACGATAATATAACTGCAGAGGGGTGTGCATGTGATGTGCAGAGCTGTAACTAGACATGTAACTTGCCGTGGTCTTCTAGGTACTGCCTGGGGGGGTGTCCTGGGGGGGTGTCCCATGAAGCAGAACTTCTTGCTTAGCTGGATAACTGGTTGGATTCAATGTAATCTAACCTAAATGGACTCTTGTTTGTCTTTGTTCATTTATATTTAGCTCAGGCTACATTAAACCTGACAAATAATCCGGCTAAGCAACAAATCCTGCTTCGGGAAGTGTTTTATGGGTGGGAAGGGGAGGTGGGAAAGATCCCCAGTAGTGCTCCTTAGCACATTGTGGTGGGATGAGTCACTGGGTATTTGTGCTGAGAGGTGGATTATTAGGGACATGGCAGCCATGTCAAGCTTAACGCTATACGGATGCAGGTATCAGGCTTTATTTAAACAGCAAGTATCGGGTTGTATTTAAACAGCAGGTGTCTGGCTTTATTTAAACAGCAGGTATCGGGCTTTATTTAAGTGGCAGGTATCAGGTTTTATTTAAATGGAAGGTATTGGGCTTTATTTAAACGGCAGGTATTGGGCTTTATTTAAACGGCAGGTATCGGGCTTTATTTAAATGGCAGGTATTGGACTTTATTTAAACAGGAAGTATCGTGTTGTATTTAAATAGCAAGTGTCTGGCTTTATTTAAATGGCAGGTATCGGGTTTTATTTAAGTGGAAGGTATTGGGCTTTATTTAAACAGCAGGTATCGGGCTTTATTGAAATGGCAGGTATCGGGCTTTATTTAAACTGCAAGTATTGGGTTTTATTTAAATGGCAGGTATCTGGCTTTATTTAAACGGCAGATATTGGTCCCCTAATATTTCTTAAAGGTGTTTGTATAATATTGCTTTAGATATGGATATCAACTGTGTATCACAGCAGCTTTGGGGAGTATGATGCTTTATTCAGTGCTCCGGACTTAATTTTAGCTGCATGAAAGAGTTTCTTTGAACCTGATTCGCATAATGTTGGCATTGTCACGGATGAAACATGCCTGTTTTACAGCCTTCTGCTTTAACTTCAGCCCTCTGTTTTGAAAGCAGACACTTAATGGGACAGTTTATACAAGCTTGTCCTTGGGGTCTGAACGAGTGGCCGGGGTGCTGGGTTCTCCACCATTTTCAGCAATACTTGTTTTACATTAATCGTGCGCTTTAATTGGCATCAGAGGGTGATATTTGAATGTGATTTTCACACGTTTGTTTAAAGAAGAAATGTTTCCCTAGCAGTTTCTGGTACATCGATGGAGTGGAGGGAAGTTTCACTTGTCAGAGAGAGGGAAGGAGGGATGGGGGAAGGTGGGAGGGATGAGATCGGAA
>JAODJX010000007.1:23691091-23706246 GCA_026776945.1 Isichthys henryi | reverse complement strand
ATACAGTGTATAGTAGGATTCCACCATTTAGATACAGTGTATAGTAGGATTCCACCATTTAGATACAGTGTATAGTAGGATTCCACATATCATAAACAAACCAATAAATTGGCTGTATATAATGTGACCAAATTAAGTTTCAATCACACATGATCTACATAGAATTACAGTTTAAAATACATATAAAATAATGGTCAAGTAAATCAACATTGTTTCCTATGGTTCGTTACACGGTGAGCTAATATTTTATCATGTTTAGGCAAAACAGGCGACTAGAAAGACTGAAATTAATTGTGTTTCTATTGATCTCAGCTCACTGAAGGGATGATTCCAATGTGTGGTAGGGAAAGAGGAGAAGTGTGTTATGATGAAGCCAATTACCTCTCTCTCCTCCCAGTCTAACATGGTGGGTAATTATCGCAAGTTTGTAAATAGGGCTGATTTGGACACCAGGACAGGACAGACTGGACACCTCAGGGGGAACGGAGCATGGCTAATTTGTGAGCGATATCCCAGGTGGGGGGCTTCCCCGGTGCACTGGGTGGACAGGCTTTCCCATCAGACTCCACGCTCCCCACCCTGTTTGTCACCAGACGCTTCCTTCATTAACCACGCTCTGTCGCAGAAGACGGACACAGCGGCTCAAAATACCGCTTAGGGAGCACTGTGCTCCATGGTTGGGGGGGTGGGGGGGGAACCCCGTCACCTCCTCACCGCACTTAAACCAGAAGAAGGATCAGAAAAGCTGTCTTTAATGCCCTTGGACAGGTGGTGGGCATCCAGATCACCTGAATAAATTTTATTTGGAAGACGAGGGAAAAAAATATTCCTTTCTTTTTGTTAAAGAAAGAAGTGTCTTCTGAATTAAGTAAATGGAAGAAACCATATCTCAGTGGAATATTTAAACAGTCATTGTCTTGATTTTTTTTTTGGAAGTTTTTTTTTTTACTAGATACCAAGGTGCTTTTGGGGGCATATTTCTATAGAAATTCTTTTAAGAAAAAAGTTTCCTTTTGTTATTTTTTGCAGTCATTCTTCCCATCAGGTTTAAAGTCAGTGTTATGCAAAAAATGTTGAAAGCTTTTATTTTAAAAATAATTTGTCATCTTCATTAATGGAGCAATGAAGAATAATAACCTTCAACATGTAAGATCCAAAAGCAAACCTCCACAGCCGGAAGAACAACCTGTAGACCAGGCAATGGGCCAATGGACTCAGTGACCACGTTGGTGTGGACCGGAGGGTATGTGCTTGCCTGGGGGTGAGGTGCTAATAGTGTTTTGAAGAGGGCCCACCTGAGGGTTTTATTCACACTGTGAGATGGACCCACTTAAAGGTAAAGGTTGGGGGGGAGAGAAAAGGCCAGTGAACCTTTTGTCAGAGATTGGATACTCACCCCAGGACCCAGGCAAACACTTCCGCCCGGATTGCGGCAAATCATGTCTTCTGTCAGAGTCTCTCAGCCGACATCTGAAGGGGGGAGATTGTTTGCATTGGTAGGAGTTGGAGCCCCCTCCCCCCCGGGCCATTAGGAAAGAGATCAGCCCCTGTAGTCCGGGTGCGTTTGCATCCGACCTGGGTCATTTAACATCGGAGTGGACCGCAGTCAACACTCGTCTGCTACATAATGCATTAAATGTAATGTGCTACACGTACCACCCCCCCGCCCAACAAGCTGCCCTTTACATGTAGATGTTGCTCACATGCGACCTTCAGTGTTGGTGTTGAACCCCAGATGATGGGTTTCATTGTATTTTCTTTGCACCATTTGACCTGAGCACAAAGCATGGCATCAAAAGGGGTGGGGGGTCCACTGAGGGCTGCACACCCCGAATTAATGATGGCTTGGGGTGCCCAAAACAGACCGCGGCCCCAAGCATGGGCAAGAGGTAAACTCTGGGCTGATAGTGCCCGCCCTCTCAAGTGGTGAGGCCCGGAGAACATCTTTACAGAGCGATGGGGGTGGGTTTCTGCACGTCGGAGTGACTGGTTACCATCCTGTCTCCATCAGGAGAGAGCGCACTACGAGAACCTCGGGCACCACCTGGGCAAGCTGAGCGATGAGGCGAAGATGGGCCACCGGGTCATTGACCTAACCCGGCCGGAAGATCTGGACGGTAAGGTCTCGGATATGTGAAAATGCGTATTGCCTTTGACTGTGTTTTGTGGAAAAGTCGTACTGTTTTTCCAGTGTAAGCTGTAGCCTGAGCTGAGGCTTCAGAGATGATGCAATTCCTGTAGTTTCTTTGGCAGTTGTATTTTCTGTAGTTGTGTCTATAACTTCAGATACACATTAGACTATTTACCATTTGAAGGCTTCTGATGCCACTGATCTTGGGCTGCTAGAGTAGCAACACAAGACAAAGTTAGTTTGGTTATAGAGATAGATGCAACAGCGAGCTGCTTCCCGGGGTTCCGGATCAGATCAGGGCCGTATCAGTCGCTCTCACACAGCAGCATCTCATCTCTATGGGCCTGGCACATAGATAAAGTAAATAGGTGCTTCTGGAAGTCAGTTATTTACCTGAGTAAATGTTTCTGGCCCCATAAAACAACAGACCTGAAGAGAAACAAGACTCTCTTGTAAACCTTTTTTAATTAAAATTAAATTAATTAAATCAATAAAAGGAAAATAGAAACACACTGAAAACATTCTTCTTTAAAATAGAGTCGGCTACTGACATGTTTGCAGGTTATTAGAAAATACAATCATGTAAAAACGAAAATGTGCCCTCTTTCAAATCTAAAGTTTTACACATCAGGGCATAAAAAATTATCTGGTACCAGTTGCATAAAACAACTTTTGCTTAAAGTCCGAGTCAAAGTTTCCTTAAAATAAAGTCGGTTACACGAAACACCCTTAAGTCTTCTTCTTAAGATTTCCCTAAAATGTTCACTTAGGTATTGAAGTTTTTCCCCTTGCCTTTGTCTTACACTTAAGGAACCAATTAAAGTTCCATTAATGATGCTGGTGCTTGTCACCAACTATTCAGCAAAGTTTATCCACTCTGTCGTTCTTAGTCAAGCGAAAAGTACCTTCTCATAGTGAACACAGTAAAGCAGGGAGAACTATCCACATATTCAGTAGATAAGGGTGGAGTAGGGACAAAATACAGCTTTTAAAATATTATTTATATTTGTCAGACGAATATTATGTCTCATTTCGTCATTGTCATTCGATGCATATTTAAATCATATTTTTCATTTAATTATCATTCTGCAAAAAAACCTTCGTCAGGCTATATTCTCGTCAACGCAATTAACACTGGAGGCGATAGCAGGCATCACAAGCAGGCTTGAGGGAAGGCAAACAAATGGTCTCCATGGAAACTATACAATTTTACTGCTGTAAAATATCTTTCAAAGCATTAAATCCCTTAAGAACTAAGGAAACTTTTTAAGGGATTCTGTGCAGCACTCTTAAAAAAATCCTTCAGCTAAGGAGAAATTAAACCTTTAGTGTCATACTTAAGGGGGAAACTTAAGGGGTTTTGTGCAAGCGGCCCTTGGTTTTTAGCAGGTCTTAAATTTAGGTAAATGCAAGAAGAACAGATGCAGATGAAGAACAATACATTAAGCCAAAATGCAGAAGCAGTGTGTGGAAAAATGAATCGCACCATTACTGCTTTCATAGGAACTGAGAGCCAGGTGCTGCTAATCAAATCACTTCATTAATTGATCATCAAAAAGTGTGAGCACCTCTATAAAAGCAGATGTTTTGGAAGTTTGCTGGTTTGGAGCAGTCAGGTGTGTGACTGACAATGACATCAGCAATCATCAACAATGACATCAGCAATCATCAGCAATGACATCAGCAATCATCAGCAATGACATCAGCAATCATCTTAGAGAAGCAGTTATCTTAGAAAAGCATTTGTTGCTGCCCATCAGTCTCGTAATGAGTTATAAGGCCATTTCCAAACAATTTGAAGTCCATTATTCTACAGTGACAAAGATTATTCACAAGTGGGAAACATTCAAGATTTCCAAACTTCCCAGGAGTGGACGTCCCAGCAAATTCAGCCCAAGGTCGGACTGTAAGGTGCTCAGAAAAATTGCAAAAACCTAATAGTTACATCTCAGACTCTACAGGCCTCACTTACCATGTTAAAGTTCATTACAGTACAGTTAGAAAAAGACTGAACAAGTATGGCTTGTTTGGAAGTGTTGACAGGAGAAAGCCTCTTCTCTCTAAAAAAGACATGGCAGCACAGCTTAGGTTTGCAAAGTTGAACAAATCTGAACATCTGAACAAATCACAAGACTTGTGGAATAATGTCCTTTGGACTAATGCACAGTGCCATGTTTGGTGAAAACCAAACACAGCATATTAACACAAATACTAGCTGTCAAGCACAGTGGTGGAGGGGTGATGGTGGAGGGCTTGTTTTGCAGTCACAGAACCTATGCATCTTGCACTCATTGAGTTGACCATGAATTCTTTCAAAGTATTGTAGAGTTAAATGTGAGGCCATCTTTTCCACAGCCAGAGGTTGGCCAAAATTAGGTAACGCAACCGGACATCGATCCCACGTACACCAGCAAATTTACAATAGAATGGCTGAAAGAGAAAAGAATCAAGGTGTTACATGGCCCAGTCAAAGTCCAGACTGCAACCCGATTGAAATGCTCTGGCGTGACCATAAGTGAGCTGTGCATAAATGAATGCCCACAAACCTCTGTGAACCGAAGCAACGGCATAAAGATCAGTGGCCAAAATTCTGTCACAACCTTGTGAGAGACTGATAAAGTCATAAAAACGATTACTTCAAGTTATTGCTGCTGAAGGTGGCTCTTAAAGCTATTGAATCAGGGGTTGTACTTAGTTGTTCACGCATGACATCTCCATTTTGGCTTCATTTTTGTTAAATAATTAATGACACAGTGGATTCTTTTGTGTATAAACCTGAGGTTGGATTTAAACAATTTTAGAACCTGGTGATTTTTCTTTTATATCCTGATATGTAAAACCATAGAACTGAAGGATCTTACTGTAGATCTGTACATTATGGCAGGTTTGGAACTGGAATCTTGTCAACTAATCTGCTTAGTCCCACTAAAGGCTCTGTTTTCCCGTTAAACACTCTTCCTTGTAAAGGTTCTTCCTTCCTTCTAAAGAATCTGCTTTATAGCTGAGGTTTCACTAGAGGTTCTCGCATCCAACTAAAGGCTCTGGATATGCACGGCCCTGCTGCTCTTCCTTCAGTCCATCTGGACAGATGTGCTGCAGGTCACCTTTTCTGTGGGATGTTTTCCAGCGGATGGTGTGAAGACTTGACCAGGAACAGAGACAGCAACCCATCCCATTTTTTAAACAATGAAGACAACATTGAGCCAGACAGACCTCAGACAGGTCTCACAGCATGCTGTGGCTTAGCACTGGGCCTATGTGTAGGGGCGTAGAGGGGTGATGGAATAGAGTATGGCTGGGCGCCAAGGCGACAGGAACAGCTGATTAACACAGTCCCCATTTCATTACCCAAGCGTATGCCAGTTTCAACGATGGCATCAGTAAAATTAATTACGAGGGCTATAATCCCTGGGAATTCCACCAAAGGAAAAGTGATTCTGTAGCCAGATTGTTTCAGCTTCCAAAATAATACAGCACTGGAACACTATTTGAAGCATTATATAAGGATCAATTAAAATACAGTCCATTAAAATAAAAAGTATACATCATATCATGAAGCACACTACAAGTATAAGTTAAAATAACTACTCTGTAGTAATCACCAATAATTGTATTAAACATAAACCAAAAATCTACCAAATGAAAAACTGTCAATATGTCCATGTGCGTACATGTGATCTTGTCCAGGCTTAAATACTTAAAAAACATTACTTTAATCACAAGGTGAGCAGTAAGCGAGATTGAAGACTATAAATGGAAATTTGTGTAAAACACCTACGCAGGGCTCAGACTTTTAACTGTGTTTTGTCAGACGGCTAATGAATGAAAACTTTTCAGTGCAAATTCAGGGAGAGTTAAACAGAAATACAGAAATAAGGCATCGCGGAGACCGATAGCAAAACGTCACCCTGTCATCAGAGCCGTTTCAGTTTCTTAGACTAATATTTGCAAGGCTTGCAAGCAACCGAATTAACAAGCTGCCAATGCTGTGACGGAGGTGGGGGGCACTGGAAAATACAATCTGGGTATGGAAGCGGATAGAATTTCCTTCATTTTTTGAAGCCACGAACCACATGCATCACCCCACTGTAGAGTCATTACGTCTTTAGGCTCAGATAAAAAACATTAGTGGATACCACAAAAAGATTTAACATGGGTCCTTTGTTCATTCACATATGGCCGCCTCTAACTGGCCTGTCGCTTGGGACGCGCTCATTTAAAGCGTCGACATCCAACAGGGTCCTTCACACAGGGTGCCTCAGGCAACTCCGAGGACCCAAGCGAGGCCCTCAACAGTATCAGAGGAGTTTAAAGAACCAGTATACATCAGGCTGCATCATTCAAATGGACTGTATGTACGGGAAGGCAATGGAATAGATTGACTCATCACTGTCATTCATTCCTTCTGGCTGTTGCTAAATTAGGAGAATGTGTGAATGAGATTTTTTTTTATTATTATTTCTTTGTCCGTGTGAACGAATTGTTGTCTTTTCATATGCTGGATGAATATTTTTACTGTGAAAATATTCCATAATTCACCCAACATCCAATTGCGTATCCTGATCAGAGTCACAGGGGCCTGGAGCCCATCCCTGCAGCAAAGGCCACAAGGCTCTGTTACACCCTGGGTGGGATCCCAGCTGTTCGATAGTTTAAAAGGATATTTTTCAGACAAAACTAACTTTGAACTGCAATGTGTTGTTTATGTTTTAAGTTAGACAGACAAATTTTGCAGGAGAAAAGGGGTTTGTAATGTAATGTAAGCAGCTATTAAATATGATCTTTCTAATTAATGTTGTTAGCTGAAGTTTAGCTATAAGACTGACAAAAGGAGAATGAAACAAGAAACTTGACATGAAACAAAGAATGAAACAAGTCTGTCATAGTGTATTCAATCTTTATGCACAGAGGAATTCGAGATGCGTGGGGAATCGGAACGAATCGGAGGTTTCGGGGTCACAAATATTAGCCTGTGTGAGGACATGCCATGGCAACACCAGGAACTCGTGGGTGTCTCTCTAGACCACCCCCGGACCCCTTTTGCTTTCTTGCTGAAACACAGAGTTGTAGAAATTAGAGATTAACTTGCCAAATTGTTCTCCTGGTCTCATAAATCAGAATATACCATATCACATACGAGAGCCTCTGCCCCAAATTCTCCCCAAACGTAACCCAGAAGCATTTTTGTCCGAGTCTGGTCAATATCTGAACTGTATTTTTTATGTAATCGAATACCTAACAATAAAACGTCTAGGGACTTGTGATCAGAATGTCTTGCCCAGGAAAGCAGAGCTAAGGCAGACATTTATGCTGGCACATCAGGACAGTGTTGTGCTTGCCATCTGAATTCACAGCCCTTTGGATGGTTTCGAATAAGGCGGGCCCTTGCGGCACAGAGGGGCCCTCCCATTGGCCAGGACGCTAAGTGCTTGACCACCCACCCTTGGGAGTGGCCAATGGCCACATGTACTTGGCTCGTGCTCGTGTCCCCGTGGCGACGGCAGTTCTGCCCTGCTTTGTGGCTCATCCGAGTGTTTGACTGAACGCAGAGCCTGGATCCATTTAGTTGCCACAACAGAGAGGATGCATGAGTATGTAGACAGGGTACAATTATAAAAGCATTGATATATATTTCTGTTCTCCCCCCCCCCCTCCCAACTTTTGTCTCTGTAGAGGAGTAGAATACAAGATATATGTCTTACGATGAGCATGAAGCAGATAGCTGATAGAGTCCTGGAAGCTCAAGTGAGACATTAACTACCATGTTAGACTGAGGTGGGGGAACCTCCAGCTGGAAGATGCCAGTACATAAACACCCCAGTCAGTGATGCTGCTTGGCTGCGGCACCACAACTCAGAACCATACTCAGCAGCAGGCAGGGGCTGTTTATCGTGCCATGAAATGGATCGGCCCGTACTGCCGTTCCGACATGCGGTAAACATGGCTGTCACTTCCATACAGTCTCTGCAGCCTAAATGAAATGAAAGGGTATTGGGGTGCGTGGCTGGGTATTATCCCCACCCCTTTATTTGCAGGGACCTGACTGCCCGGGATCAATGAGTGAGAAGAGCCCCGATATCCTGCTGCCATATTTGGTTTGCATTGATGGATATAATATGTCTAGTAATGATGTATTCCGTGCCCTGGCAGATACCCAGTGGGTTAATGTAGGATAATCTCACTACCAGCTTAATAAGTATGGGGCAGGTGTACAGGCTGCGCTGGGCCATCCGTGGTCCCGTCCATCCGCCAGCAGGTGCAAAAGGAAGGGCATTCGCTTCGCCCGGATGCCTGTGAAGGCCCTGAAGCCCAGCCAGATGTGCTATTATGCCACGGCTAAACAGAGTGCGCCGCTCTCCTCCTTTACGGGTCATAAACATAGGCAGGGAGGTGGGAGAGGAAGTGAATGAAAGCTGGCTTATTGCTTCACCTCCTGCAAGCCACCCAGGGCCAATTCAGGGACCCAAGAAAGTGAGAGAGTCATACTTCCCAAGTACATTCTGTTTAAATCTGACAGTTCTGTTTTTATCATCTCCATCCATCCATCCATCCATCCATCCATCCATCTATCTTCCATTACAAGGTTGCAGTGGATCTGGATCCGAGCCCATCAGGTGCTGAGTAGGGGACACACTGAATAGGTGTCTATTGATCGCAAAGTAATCATGCTTTAATCCATCCATCATAAATAATGCTAATTTCATATAAAATCATATCAAAGCATTCATACACATTAATCAGTTCTATCGCTTTTGATGCTTTTAAAAATATAAACCACAATATAATTTGTGAAAACAAAGGCAAAGACTAAAACATATTAAACTGAATGTTTTGCTTGAAAAGCTATCTGAACATATAGTGACACATTTACGGATTTATATAATTAATATCCATATAAAGGAAATGTGCACATGAAATGAAGCAAATCTTTGAGCAAAAAATGAATCATTTTTCCCCATGCAGCTCATGATCCGACAAGCAGCACCAACATCTGGACCATGAATGGCTTGATTGACACAGGGCACAAATACTGGGCTACACAGCTCGCAGTTACTAACTCTGTTCAGTTTCTCCTTAAAAGGGAGAATGTTGTGTCAGGATTTTTGACCAGCTCTCATTCCCTCAGTTTTTTTCTCTAAAACGCATGAATGGCCTTAGCACAATTTCTCCCATTTTGGCCAAGAGTGTTGTGTGCCTTATGGTATAAAGTCAAGAATCTATATGAATGGCTGCTTATACATGCCGGTGATCCTACTCAAGGTGTTCTTTTAATTCAGGTTCTTGGCAGGCAACTCATTGAATCTCACTCAATACAACCTTGTTCTGTACTCAAATCTAAGAACGAGTCTGCAGGCTAAATGTTAAGCTCATAATTTTAACTACAGCACTCCTATGATTTATTTTCACCAAGAAGTTTTAAGTTTTAAAATCGAGTTATACAGGAGGTAAGTTAGGGGAGGATTTTAGTTTCATTGCCTTCTGTGGTCCTTTTTTTCCTGGTCCCTCTCTCTGGTTTCAGAGAATTAAAAGACTATGTGGATTAATATCAGTACTGTTGGTGACTGGCAGGAGGCAGCAGCACAGCTGAGGCTCGGGTCTACAGGGAGACCCGGGGGAGGAACAACAATGAGCCCCACATCAAGCGGCCCATGAACGCCTTCATGGTCTGGGCGAAGGACGAGAGGAGGAAGATCCTCCAGGCCTTTCCGGACATGCACAACTCCAACATCAGCAAAATCCTGGGTAAGATGGCCTTCTTTACTCCCATCAGCAGGATGATAACAGGGCCTCGGAATGACCTAAGAGCAGCCGTGTGGTCTGGGTATTATGCTAATGATGCCCTGTCTCTCTGTTACCTCTTAATTTCCTTTTATTGTGCGTAGGACAGACAGAAAAGCTAGTAGAGCCAAGATGGTGATGAAATGCTATGGTGACGGTGATGACACCCAGGTTTTCCAGTAGCTATGGAGAGCCGTGACAATCATGGCGCTCATTACAGAAACACTTTCAGCCATTCTGAAGTCTGAAAATATAGTAAATATGATCAATGTTTGGCAACAACCGCATTAAAAACGTACAACAAAAAGCTTTACCTTAGCAACTAGTAATATGTAGTAAATAAAAAAATATGTTTTTTGGAAAAGTTAAAGTAATTTAATAAAATCTATCATTTATATGTTTTGTAAACATTAGCTCATGTTATTATTTTTATGCATAACTTATACATTGACATTTAAATTATAAAGTGTAATATTTTACTCAAATAAAAAATGAAAATAATGGAACCTAAGTAAAAATAAAATCTTGTTTTAACCAGTGATGGAGACTAAAGTACAAGCAAGTAAAATAAAATCTAATTTATAATTTAAAATCTCACGAAAAATGTCATTAAATGCCAGTTTGCACATAAAAACTAAGAGAGAATGTGGTGCATTAATGCTCAAAATATTAATCATATCAATTGCATATCTGCATTCAAGCAAATGTATTGTTGTCTGAATTACTTTAAATAGTATTAATTTGGATTTTTGTGTATTCTGTGTGTATAAATGGGTGCTAAGACTTTGCTTGGAATACAGCGTATTACAGTGTATTACGTCAGGCAGACTCAGTCACACTCTGATGGATTTACTGTCCATTCTCTGAGTATTATTTATAATGCAGCATTACACAGATTACTCTCAGGATTACTATCCAGCTTTAGGCATAACAGTCAGCAGATTCCCTCTAAAAGTCAGCAGATTCTGTGAAGAACATGGTAGAGTTTCGTATTTCTAAATTAATATGCCCATATTTTGAGTTAATACAGCAGAAGGCTGACTATTGGAGTTTTAATAACAGCTATTTAAATAACACCATTTAACAGCATAACAGCATTTTTGGCCAGCTATAATTTAACTACAATAATACATCTGTCCATCTACCAGCCACTCTTTCTGGTTGGGGGTAAGTGCTTGGAAGATGGATTTGTCTATGTATGTATGTATGTATGTATGTGTCTATGTATGTATGTATGTATGTATGTATGATGTATGTATGTATGTGTGTATGAATGTGTGTATGTATGTGTGTATGAATGTGTGTATGTATGTGTGTATGTATGATGTATGTATGTATGTATGTATGATGTATGTATGTATGTGTGTATGTATGTGTGTATGTATGTATGTATGTATGTATGTATGTACAGTATTCTAGCCCAGGTTAAAATGAGACAGATTTAACAATGTTAAGCTTACCCCCCTCCAAGATATTCATTCCCATTTCACTTCAGCAATATAATGCATTTGTAGTAAATAAATAAACACACAAATAAATATTATAATTATCGCTGTATCTTTTTTTTACATGACTTCTGTGTCATTTTATTTATTTAACTTTTATTCCTTAACAAAAAGGGAGCAAGCACATTGATTGATTGAGACTGTTACCATGTCTGTGAAAAATCAGGGCAGTCACCTGCATGTCTACATGCTCTCCTTACAGGCTCACGCTGGAAGTCCATGACCAACCAGGAGAAGCAGCCGTACTACGAGGAGCAGGCGCGACTCAGCAAGATCCACCTGGAGAAGTATCCCAACTACAAGTACAAACCGCGGCCCAAGCGCACCTGCATCATCGACGGCAAGAAGCTGCGCATCGGCGAGTACAAGCAGCTGATGCGTTCGCGGAGGCAGGAGATGAGGCAGTTCTTCACTGTGGGGTATGTGGGGGGGGGGGCATGCGCAGTCATAGGAACCCAGGCACAACTAATGATGCTGAGGGGGCGAGGGACCATTAATTTGTGTTCTGTTTGTTGAAATTTAATTTATGGTTGTCGCTGTCGAGACAAAAATTTATGGTCTAGTTCAGTTTGAGTTTGATCAATGAAGCCTTTCTTTATGTGGAGGACAAGGGAATTATTTGCTTAACCTAAGAGGATGAAGAGGGTTTAACGCCATGAAACAATGGTTCCATCTGAATTATTAAACGACTTGTCTGAACTTTTCACTTTTTTTTGTTTTTTACCCTTTTCATTCATTTGCTTCTTTTTGCGTTATTTTATCATGCTGTCAAAGCAGTGTTTGATGTAGCTGAGAAACGTATGCTGCAGTATGGATTATACTTATGCTTATGCCTCAGTAGGCATCTCCTGTACTAGGGCATGACCTCGCCTTCGTTAATATTTCAGCTCATTAAGCCATGTCTGGTATGGTGCCTGCCCACTCGCCAGCCCATAATCGACAGTCTGCTACCTAATAACCGATCACCGTTTCTCATAAGCTGCTGCATTACGAGAGTACTGATAAAAACAGTTGTGATAGTTTAATTAAAAAAAGACTTCTGTGGCATTAAAATGAATTCTCCACCCAAATATAATTCAATTTTCATGGCCTTGTAATTTATTGAATCATGACAAAGGCAGCTTGGAAGCTGTGAAATTGAACACAGACATTATTATGGCATATAAAACACAAGTGTGGATACCGTAAATGGCTTAGAGGTAAACAACTGAATTTTTTAACCATAATGTATTTTTTATCAGTAAGGATTATCCAACCAGGACCGCAAGTGTGCGTGGGAGATGACTTTTGGTATAATAAAATGTTTACTACACAATGAAGAAGAATGTTACTTAGCCGGTCGAGGAATGTTTAAATACAGACTGTGGCACACAAACAACAGCAGTTGTCAGTGAAATAACTAATAATACGTGTTTCTTTTCTGTCGTCCTTTTACATATAAAAGCATATTAAAAAAAAAAAAAAAAACTTTAACATAAAAAGTTTAGCATACACGGGCTGATACTCTACTTGGCTTGTTTTTTTAACCATAAAATCCAAGATGGCTGAGGGGAAGCTAGTCCATGTTCATGCTGACGGAGTATTGAGGTGTGTATACTAGTCCTGTAATAGTGTGTGCCCATATAAGGAGTGTATGCTAATGAGGGGGCGGTGATGTTTGGCCATGGTATTAACTCTGCTACCCCTGTGTCATGTGGCTACCCAGGCAGGGGTCCCAGATCCCCATTAACACCAGTGGAGGCCTGGTCTACCCAGGGGCTATGGGCCTGGCAGCCACCACGCCCTCCCCGCAGATGACGTCGGACTGCTCCAGCGCATCAGCCAGCCCCGAACCTGCCATCCCAGTCATTCAGAGCACCTACGTCATGAAGGCGGAGCCTGGTGTCACACTTGGCGGGGAGACCATCAATGGCGAGGATGAGATGGACATGTACGAAGACTTTGAGGAGGAGCCCAAATCGGACTACAGCAGCGACAATGAGACACAGGAGGCAGTGAACGCAAACTGAGGGGCCTCATGGCCAAGCCGGCAGGAAACCCCATGCGTGAACCTGGGAGGAGATCCGGGAAAGCTTAGCAGGAGAAGTGGAGCTCACGTCCGGACACCTTCAGGAGCCGGCATGCATGTGTGGCTCCCGCTTACCGGACAGATTATCTGTCTTAAGTGTTTCTTTGTTTGTGTGAAGCAGAGGCTGTTTGTTTTGGTTTTTTTGTTTGTTTATTTTATTTTATTCATGGTTTCTAATTTTTTCTTTTATCCATGGATGTTTTTACAAAGTTAGGTTCTTGCGTATGAAATATTGGATGTCAGGACTTGAAAATTAACATTTAATATAAATCCATAGCTCACAGTGTTACTTCGTCATATGGAAATATCTTACGTTGTTATTTTGGGTTTTTCTTTTGGAATGCTGTTTAGTAGCTTGAGTTACTGTTTGTGATTGGGGTTATCTATCTCACTCAGGTATGCTGTGCCAGCCAACAGCTTGTGAATGTGTTTTTAAACTGAACTATTTAATGAGAAAGGAGGAAGGTGTGTAGATTTCATATAGAGACAAGTGCAGAACCAGCCCACGGGTGTGTCAACGAGCACAGAGGAGGAAACAGCAAGCTCTCTGATCATCGCTAGTGTAATCAGGCTGTTAGCACAGGTCATGTTGAGGTCCAAACCCAAGCGTGCCAAACCTTCCCCGAAATATTTTACTTATCACTTATATCTTCAAATTTCAAGGTCTTAAGGGAGACACTGCAAGTCTTAGACAATCCTTAGCTTTCCTCTTCATGAAGTGGTGTAAAACACCTTTACCTACTGGCGATTTTTATTTCTTTTTTAACCACCATAGTGATGTACTCAGGAACTTGGCGATAGAATGCTCTGTTATGTATGTGGTTTCCACTGCTGTCATGGCAGTGGGGGTGACAGTCGTACAGGAAGGCCAAACAGTGACCGACCCCTCCCTTCCCACCAAATCCATTACTTACACCTGAGGAGACCTGATGCTATCCAAGATGGCACCCTGGATGACCTCTCTTCTGTCTTTCTGTTCCGTCTTCATTTCCTGATCATCCTGATTTGGGGCCAACTGCCTTCCAATCAGACTCCGGTCTCCCCTACGTGTTAGTCTTAATGGACGCAAGTCTTAAGCTCTCCGGGAGTGGGGGGACATCAGCTCTGAATCTTAAAGGAAATACTGGCAGTTAGGTCCCTCCAGTGGACCTGGAGCGGCACAGTGTAGCACTATTTAGCTGGAAAAACAGTTCTCAAGGGCAGGCTGGAAGGTAACCTTTGTCACGTTTGTTTGTTTTTTTAGTTAATTTATCTTAAGAATTCTGTGTAAGTTGTAACTCATGTAGGATGTTGAAACGATAGGCCTGATCTGCAGAGTAATTAAAGGTGTATTAGCTGAGTAGCGATGGGCAGAAGGTTGCATGTACTTGACACTTTAAAGAAGCCACAGAAAAAGGTGCATGCAGACCACGCTGTGTCCCTCAAGGTCATGGGGTCACTTTTGCAGTTCGACGCCCCCCTAGTTTGTTGGGCTGAGTGAGGGCCAGCGGTCCGCATCTGGTCCAGTGGCTGCCTCCACCTGCTGCAGGGTAGGTGGACACCCCTCCTGCTCCCTGTGCCCATCCGCGCTTCCACTCCCATGTGGGGGGGGGGGGGGGCGCCCGAAAAGGGGGGGGCCAGCGGGGGCCGCGCGGGGGGGACCGGAAGGACGGGGAGGCCCAGGGGGAACACC
>JAODJX010000007.1:23678164-23691081 GCA_026776945.1 Isichthys henryi | reverse complement strand
CCCCCCCCCCCCCCCCCCCCCCCCCCCCCCCCCCCCCGCCCCCCCCCCGGGGGGGGGGGGGGGGGGCCCGCGCCCTAAAAGGGGGGTGCCATCTGGCTCCGCGAGGTAGGGAACGTCAGCAAGGGGAGGACAATGGGGAAATCCATCGTGCTGTTTATTGTGCGATTTATCAATGGGCTCTAGCGAGGGAGCTCCCGGCCGGGCCACAAGACGGCGGGCGAGCAGATGGAACCAGTACATCAAGCGGTGGGGGATTATTAAAATGACTGACGATTCAGTTTCACCTCAAACGTAGCATTATTAATGCGCAGGTCCTGCTCGTTTCCGTACGTCCTTGAATCGGTCGACTTCAATAGTAAGCAGTCGATTTCACGGAAACATTCCAGTCTCTGTACCTCTGACGGCTGCGATTCTTGCTCACTCTCCTTCTTTCGGGGCTCCTTCAGAGGGCCTGCGTGGTTTTTCCCGTTTCTCCACAACTCTACAGTCTTGAGTTGTTTATTTCGTCCCTTTTAAGGAAGATATACATTTAGGTTAAAGGTATTTAAAGTTGCTCAGTTTAACCCTCTCTTAGTGCTTTAATGTAGTAAAATGACATTTTTCTGTTCTCTCAGACAAAATTCAATTTTGTCCCACCCCCCCAACAGACATAGGTAGGGATTTTTAGGTAGTCTGTTCTGTTCGCTAGTTATGTTTTGTACCTGAACTCTGCATTTCTCACAGTCATTACTTAAATCCTGAAGGGTATCAATGAATAAAGGACTGTTCTTAGGGTGGAAACTTGATTACACTTACACAATATAGAGAAAAAAATTTGAAAGTCATGCAGAGATAATATTTCATAAGTGTTATAAGCACTGGATATAGATGATTTTTTAAATCCGTTCTGACTAATGTGAAACTGTTGTATAGAAAGAAAAACAAAAAAATAACAAAAACCAGTTCTGACTCGTGTGAGTGCGCCTCACAGTTGCTGGATTTGAGTAATTTTTTTCCACTTTATTTGATCCATTTATTTATGCAAATGTGTGTCATACAAATAAGGACTTTGTTTTGGCTCCAGAGTTTCCTAAATGGGAATGAGAATCTGGGAGAGATGATCATTATTCTGACGAGACCTACATTGGAAGCTGACCTACAATACACTGTCTACTACATAGACATTTCATTGGATGTATTGGCCTGTGTTGGCTGTCAATTTGCATGATATAACAAGACAATCAGAAGAAACTAAAATTTAATTCATAATTGAATTGGAGCTCAAAACAAAGTTTTTTTTTTTTTTAAATTTTCCAGCTCATCATAGATTTTTAAATTGTAAATATAGGAAAATAGAATTATATTTTTATTCATGAATAATTAGTGAAGTGTAAGTTATGTATTTGACTTCTTTTCATTTTTTTACACATCAGTCTATGTCAGTCGATGTCATTAAAAAGCTGACAAGCCACTGTACCTCATGTAGACGCTGAATTAAAAACCATCGTGAAAGATAGCAGTATTCAAGCTGAACATGGGTTTGTGAGGTACCTCACTTCTGTGCGTTTCAAGTAACCTGTTGGTTATATGTGTTGGTCTTCTGCTGAAGAAAAAATAAGTAAGGTTCTGGTACGTGAGAATTATATAAATGCTAAAATATTTCAAGGAACCGGTATCCGTCAGAGCAACTCAGTGCAATCCCACGTTAAGCAACGCAAATCCTGTTTCACATCTTTCATGAGGACAGTGTTCAGAATCCCTTAGCATTGGCTGGTACCCGCATTGAGCACTTAAGTTTACACATTTCAAACTGAGGGTTTCCCATTATGTACTTGTCGACTTCAAGCAGCAGTTAAAAAAAAAATTAATCCACCAGCGGTTGGATGATTGTGCCAAATTTTGTAAAGGGGGATGAATACAGAAAAAAAAATGTGACAGTTTTAAATGCAGATGCGCATGTGTGGTTTATTGTTCATTTTTATTCCTGGTGAGGTTAGATTAGAGGCGTGCAAATATTTATTTGTTTTTTTTTTTTGTCAGTGGTATTTAGCTTAACTTTTTTATATCTATAATTTCCCGTCCTTTAGCAATGTGGGTATGGCCCTTCTGTTGCTGGAGCCGTCTGGCTTTAAAGTCTTCTCTAGGATAAGCAAGTTCTCTATGTAATAAAAATTAAATTAAAAAAAATTAAAATCCCCTTCTCAGCAGGTACCCCGGCCAATGGCAGAGTTTGTTGGAGATACTAGAGATGAAATGGTCTCTGTTGCTGCTTTGAAAAAAAAATGTTTTAAGTCAAAAATGTAAATAGTTTATGGAAATATCTTGTACAGTCCAGTGTAAAGTTTTTAATTGAACTCATACAGGTTGCCGTCACATTTGCCTTCACGTTCTCCTTTATACCGCAAAAGACAGCAGTTTGTTAATTGTTTTAAACAGAAAAAGGTACTAAAATGTGTTTTGCTTGGCTTCAAGATGTAACGCAGCCAGTCATTCGTTTCCATGTGACGTGAGGTAAACTCAAGGTGAAATTACTCTACTTCGGTACCTACAGAGAGCTGTCTCCTCTATCTGCAGTATTAATACATCAGCAGATGCCAAGCCAGTTTACGACTGATTCTGGCCTAACTAGGCACCTTAGCTATGTGTACAGATTCTTAGGTCTTCTTCACTCCCACAGGGTGTGTTTTTTACATATTGTTATGTAACAGCGCCTTTATATACCTAATGTTTATGTGACATTGAGCGATGTGGAGTATCGCGCGTAGGAGGGCGTGTGACTGCCTGTTTAAACTCATTTACCTCAAGGGTTTCCTCCTTTCCTAAAAACAAACACACACAAACATACAACGAAAAAGTCTTACCATCATCATCACTCCATCTTTTGTACTGCTGTTGACACAAATTAAAGAGACATTTTGTTTTAAAATCTGGGAGTCTGTGGTCTTTTCTTATTAACTCTTCATTTATCTGTCCATGAAATGCTACCTACAGAAACCCATTTGATTAGCATTCAGTTCTGCCAATCAGTCATATAACCGCAACCTTATTCCAATATGAATAACTCCACCAGCATTTTTCCAGACAAGAAAACACACCAAACCGGTATAGTGGTTATCAGCTAACAGTATACTAAAAAGAATTTGAAACACAGATAAACTAAATGTGTTCAGCTACTGGATATAAAATAGCAAAATAAATTATGTAAATGTTCTATTTGTTATGGTGTAAAGGAATTTAATGCTGGGCAGACTGGTGGTAAAGGGGGCAGGTGAAAAATAGATATCCGCCTGTTTCTGGTCTTTTGGGTGCAGTTTGTTTAAGTTTGATGAGTGGCTTTTTAAAACATCGCTGAGGGCCTCAGAGAAAACGCGCCGTGACTTATTTCCCAGACTCCGAGAGCCCAGGCTCTGGCTGTGGCGTTTCCCCTGTGAAGAGAGCACAGCATTTAACAACACATTTAAATTAATTTAAATGAAGCGGGGCTGGGAAAATTACACCTGTCTCGCTGTAAATTCATAAAAAATAAAAATCGTTAATTGATGCTTATTGAGAAATAAAATAAAAGTAGAATGAACAGCTTCATTATTATTATTAGGAAATGCTCATTAGCATTATTTTATACTTCTATCACTTATGTGAAAAGTCCCCCGTATCTGATTAGTTAGCTGTATTTTAAACATTTTCCTTTGCCTTGCTTCGAACCACCTGGTACCCTCACCTGGAAAACACCACGTTTGTTCGGCGCCCCTGCCTTCTCTGCCTGCGCCTGTACCGGAACGGCTCGCAGCTCCAGTTAACCTACGGTTGGGTGTTTGTAAGCAGCGTTTCTAACATGCCTTTCATATCCCGTGTCTTTTACGGGTCACGTGATTCTTGGGTTAGGGCTGTTAGAGTTTTCTACAGCCGCTAAGTCCTCTAAACGCGCTAAATGCGGTTGAAGAGTCTTGGACATTTATTCCTGCAATACTTTATTCGTATATATGCTCAGTATTTGCCTACAGAGGTGTTAGTTGTTGTTTTGTATTTATTGGCAGTATGCAAGCATGCAAGAAAGAATAGTCACCATATATTTATCGTGTATATATATAATACATTTTGGAGGGCGTCAATATATCTTTTCAATGTAATAATAATAATAATGGGTAAAAAGAAAAGCGTTATATCTTAATTATGTGGGACAGAGCTCCTTTGAACAGCTTCCATTCTGTTGGACGGTACAGGATCCTAATTACTTTCTGGTTCTATAATCCTGGAAATAGCTGAACTGTCTGAAGTCAGTAAAATAGCCCTAAAAAAACAAGGCAGACTTTTCCTCTCGGCCCGCTTGTTTAGCACACGCGGGAGGGTCGCTCTTCTGGAAAGGGATTCCCGAACCATTCTGGAAAGCCATTTAAACGCGTCTTTTGCTATTTTCATTAATCATTTGTCGTCTTTTGCCAGGATTTTCTGTAAGCCCCTTTCCCCCCAGAGCGCGTAAAAAACCCACATTTTAACTGCGGTATATATAACAGGCGCCTATGTTAGCTCCATCCAGCTGCAAGATCCCTGTGGTGGATGGAAAATTAGACGTGTACCGCTGCACAATAAATCTTATTGTAATTCACAAAGCCCAGCATCATCAAGAGCAGGCGTGGATAAGTTTACCGAGTTTACTGCTTGTTTACACGGCCTGGGTAGCCGGACGAAGGTGTGCATGTGATCGAACACGTGTGTCGTCGCCGTGTGCATTCAGCAAAACTCAACTCTGTCGTTTAGATGTTTTTCTCATTTTAACTTGGTGATGTCGCGGTGTTTGAGCCGGAGCTCAGTTAAAATGCATAACGTGTTGTGCGATGTATTCTGTATAACCTACCCTGTGTAATATGACCTCCGACATGATTCCACTAAATAAGGACCGAGAGCCGACGGCTCCGCCAGGATCAAATAATGCTAGTTTTGCTGATTTGCTCATTGCACTTTAGGTTATTGTGCGATATTTATGGCAGGCAGAACCGTTTCCGAAGTATAGCAAAAATGAAACGCTTCTCAGTTACTCATATTTGTATTTTTCTGCTAGTGCTTAGACCTATAAATTAAATGACAGCAGCCGTGGTCAACAAATGCATAGCTGCACACACATAACCTGTTGATTAAACAATAAAATGTTAACTTTCAATGACCAAAAAAAAAAAAAATGTAATGCCCATTCATATTTCAACTGCTTATCCGAAACAGGACAATGAAATATTTCATAAAGGTGGAAGAATGCAAAATAAAAACAAACAAAAAAAATATGTTTCGGAGCATCAAATCAACGTCCTGAAATATATGATTACAGGCAGAAAATAACATTTCTTATCGCTTGTATTAGCACAATTTAAAGTTATTCAAGATACAAGGGAAATTTTTGTTTCTTTACTCAAAGGGAAGAGATGCATGTGCCAACGTTCAAAACATCAAAGGGTGTCATGTCAAAGTCGTGCTAATTTCTCCTGAAACCTGAGTCTCGCAATCGTGTACCGGTGGCAGCTTTGCATATTGAACATGTACTGCGTCCGCGATTAAAGCTGGCTTCGGCCCAGGGCAATATTTTAATCCGTGGAGGTGAAGGGTTTAAGGAATCGTGCTACTTTCACAGATGGTTTAAAACAGATTAGCGCAGAGTATCAGATCTCTTAGATGTGTGCCCCCCCCCCAGGCTCACCGTTCCTCTGCCAACTCTATTTGCCGGGATGAGGAAGTACCTTCAAAAAAGTCTCGCAAGGTTAAATTAAAACTTCATTGCAAGTGCTGGCCGCTTTTCTGTTGGGCTGAATTTTCTTTTCCAGCATACTTCACCTTGGCTACTAATGCTCCACATCTGATATTTTAATTTCAGGTCCCGTGTAAATGTGCCATTGCATGGAATTGCCTACAGCTTTTTAAAAGTACATTTATTCGTAATAAAAGTTCTCTAGTTTACCATGACTGAATGAATTCAGTGGCAGTTTATTGTTTGTGTTAATTTAATTTGGCTTCTCCCCTGAAATAAATTGGCATTTGAAAAAAAGAACCATTGCGATATTATTGCCACCCTCTAATTCTTGAAATTTTCAATAAATGATCAATGAGTTTAGAGAACCATGAAGACTTTTTTTGCCTTAAAACATCCATGCAGTGTAGTGCAGTGCATGCCAAGTTGGCTGATTTATACATAACCATTTCTCTGAAAGGTCTGGTAAGTGTTATTGGTTATTTTGCAGCTATTTAAAAAAATATTTTGGGGAGTGAACATATTGTTGTATAAACTGTTGTGCTTAAGTTTATAATAACAATTGTAAATACTTATAATAGTTTTCACTTTTTATTACTATATCTATATACAGATATTTAAATGAAATTCTTAGGTCATATTCAAAATATGAAATTTTTAAATTAGTATCGTATGCATAGGTCCAAACCTGGTCTCCAAAACATTGTGTTTGGCTGCTATTGGAGCCAGTTAATTAATTTATTTTCCAATTGTGAGAAATAATGTCTCAGTGTCAATATTAAACAGTTCTGCTAAATGTCTCTCTTCCATTTTCTTTTTCATTCAGTGGCTTGAACGATGAGGCACAACTTGATTAACACACATGAGGAAAAGAGCACATCTACTGCTTTGAAACTTGGGGTATTTTACTGAAAAGTTACATAATCAAGCTTTTACATTTTAATGTATGTGTGTCTCCCTGTTAGTTGTGCCAAACTTTCTCCTGATTTATGTACAGAATTCTGCGGTCTGAGAACTAGTGAGTAGTAGTGAGCTTGCAGGATTGCAAAATAAATATTTGACTAATGCACTTACGATATTATTTTTTAAAATGTAATTTTATATATTGTCTCACTTCATTGGATTTCTGTCATGTACTTATTTGTCACAGAATTTGGCTGCGTTCCACTTGGGATGAGCGAGTATGTAATGTATGTAATGGACATTTAAGGACACACTGACTCTTTGGACTTTTTGAAGAATCAAACTAACAAAATAAAAGGTGGCTGTTAGGCGTGTGTCATCCTCCCAAAACTGAAACCTCTCAAGCGTGTCCCAATTACTCAGCCACACCTCTATGAATATGTAAATGCTGCCAGAAAATCTCATTAATTAGTAATTCATGCATTTTTCACAAATATGAGACATATCCAGTGTGGTCAGAAGATCTGTAATCAAGCAAAAAAGGAATGGAGAAGTAATAATACTTAAAAAACTAAGAAAAATATTTAGCCAATAGAAGGAAGCGTGCATGTTTATCCTCACTATGTCCTTTTCAAACTCTTGGCATATTTAGGCCATGATTGCTGTGTCTTTGTTGATGATGCTGCCAATTCTGGAATCTGTGCTTGAGGCCTGGATGCGGATGGACTGGACCAGCGGGCTGCAGAGAACCTCACTGCTCATGTTTCTCTGAGATCAATGGCTTCTATGGCCGCACTGGTTAATGTTACTGTATTCGGCATCTGGCCTTCACATTTATACTCATGTCCCGGCAAACCATAGACTCAATTTTTTCCAAGCCTTATTCAGCTCCTGTGTGCTGTCATGATTTTTCAGGTCTTTTAGTTAAAGGAATCCAAAGATGGAGTTTTGGACTTCTGTCTTCTGAGCTGAGTGGTAGGAGATGTGTGTATTTTTTTGGTGTAAAATCTACCGTGGGTCTGTGAAACTCTTTATCTGGTCCTAATCAGGGGTGTGCAGGGAGGGGGAAGCGTATGGATTTTTAATTTTCCCCTTATTAAATCATAAGTGATTCAGGGCCAGTGGCACGGCAAGAGACGTCCACCGCAGAGGATAGGAGGTGTTGGCTGGGGCGCGTTCCAGGGCCATGAATTTAACATGAAAGCAGAGCTGCAGACATGCACGGAGGGAGGCCGCCGTGCGGGGGATTAGCACGCGCTGAGGCTACCTCCTGCACACCGCCACGCGTTTTTTGCTTTTTTCTTCCTTCGGAATATATTTAAATATATTTTATTGTAAATCGCTGCTTTGCTGTAAACAGAAATGTACTCCATGGAGAGTCTGTCGGGGTGAGGGCTAGGGAGCCACACATTTTCAAGGGATGGGGGTGAGTTAAAGGAAACAAAACAAAATAAAGGATGTAGAGAATCAGAGGTATTCTGAGGTTAGCAGGGTGGCCAGTCGCGCATGCTGCCTGCATGTCTGGGACGATGGTGAGGAGAGACACGCATTACAGCAGCTGTGCTGCACAAGAGCGAGCTGCACAGCACGCTGAAGAACTGGACTGTAGAAACGTGTCACACAGTTAGGGCCCTTCTTTGTTTTAATGCTACTCAGTAGACGTGGCCTGGAGTTGAAATTGTGCTCCCAGTTGGTGCTGAAACACACAGAGAAGATGGGTGACACTGTGGAGCCCCTGACATCGGGAGATCAGCAGACAGGCACCAACCCGCTGGGCCGCTGGGGAACTTAATGTTGCTAAACAAACGGCAGAGTGTTATCAGTGTGTCGCTGATATCATCCACAATGATTTGTAGAGGTCAAAGTTGGACTTGGGGAGTTAAAGCAAGATAATTTAACATTTTTCACCTAGTTATTTCACTGAATTGATCCTGACTTGTACGTATTTGCACTGGGGCTCCTGTGACCCTTGACGAAAGCTTGGTATAAGGAATCAAACATTGCCATCATCCATAGTTGCCTGCCCACCTGTTGACCTGCCCGCCAGCCGCCCGCCCGCCCGCTGCCCAGCCGCCTGTCCGATGCACACTACCCAGCCACCTACTGCCCCTTCATCCACCGCCCGCTGCCCAGCCGCCTGTCCGACCACCAGTCGCCCTTCCACTGCCCAGCTGCCCACCTTCTAGCTGCCCTCCTGCCGCCAGCCGCCTATCCATCACCCGCTGCCCAGACACTCGCCAGCCATCCACTGGCCGCCCAGCCACCCATCCACCGCCCACTGCCCAGCCACCTGCAAGCTGCCCATCCAGAGTCTGTTGCCTAGCTGCCTACTGCCTGCTTGCCCGCTGCCCAGCCACTTGCCCACCAGCCGGCCGCCCTCCCACTTCCAGCCCTCTAGCTGCCCTCCCATCGCCACCCACCCGCTGCCTAGCCACCTGCCCGCTGTCTGCTGCCTAGTCGCCCACTGCCTGCCCACCGCCCGGCCGCCTGTCTGCTGCCCACTACCTGACTGTCCACAAGCCGCCCACCCGCTTCCTAGCCACCTGCCCTCTGTCTGCTGCCTAGCCACCTACTGTCTGTCTGCCCACCATGCAGCCACCTGTCTGCCACCTGCTGCCCAGTCGTCTGCCTGCCCACCCGCTGCCCACCCATCCGTCCAACACCCGCTGTCCAGCCACTTACCTGCCAATAGCCCGTCTGCTGCCCAGCCGTCTACCGGCCGCCTACCTGCTGCCCAGCCGCCTACCAAGCACCAGTCCGTTGCCCAGGCGCCTACCAGCTGCCTGCCAGGCACCAGTCTGCTGCCCAGTTGCCTACCAGCCGCCTGCCCGCTGCCCAGCTGCCAGCCCGCAACCCAGCCACCTACCAGCCTCCCACCTGCTGCCCAGCCGCCTACCAAGCACCAGTCCGCTGCCCAGGTGCCTACCAGCTGCCTGCCAGGCACCAGTCCACTGCCCAGTTGCCTACCAGCCGCCTGCCTGCTGCCCAGCTGCCCGCCCACAACCCAGCCGCCTGCCAGCCGCCCACTCGCTGCCCAGCTGCCTACCAGCCGCCCACCTGCTGCCCAGCCGCCTACCAAGTACCAGTCCACTGCCCAGGCGCCTACCAGCTGCCTGCCAGGCACCAGTCCGCTGCCCAGTTGCCTACCAGCCGCCTGCACGCCGCCCAGCTGCCCGCCCGCAACCCAGCCGCCTACCAGCCGCCCACTCGCTGCCCAGTCACCTACCAGCCACTCGCCTGCTGCCCAGCCGTCTGCAAGCCGCCCGTCCGTTGCATAGATGCTTACCAGCCGCTCGTCCGCTGCCCAGTCGCCTACCAGGCACCAGTCCGCTGCCCAGTCGTCTACCAGCCGCCCACCCTCTGCCCAGCCCCCTGCCCGCTGCCCAGCTCCCTGCCCGCTGCTCAGTCGCCAACCAGCCACCCACTCGCTACCCAGTCGCCTACCAGCCGCCTGCCAGCCACCCGCCCGCTGTCCAGTCGCCTACCACGCGCCAGTCCGCTGCCCAGTCCCCTACTAGGCGCCAGTCCGCTGCCCAGTCGCCTACCAGCCGCCCGCCCACAGCCCAGCCGCCTGCCCGCTGCCCAGCTGCCCGCCCGCAACCCAGCCGCCTACCAGCCGCCCACCCGCTGCCCAGTCACCTACCAGCTGCTCGCCAGCTACCCAGCCGTCTGCAAGCCGCCCGTCCACTGCCCAGTTGCTTACCAGCCGCCTGCCTGCTGCCCAGCCACTACCCAAATGCCTGTCTGGCGCTAGTCTACTGCCCAGCCACCTACCAGCCACCTGCCAGCCGATCACCCGCTGCCCAGCCACCTACCAGCCGACCCCTCCGCTGCCCAGTCGCCTACCAGCTGCCTGCCTGGCGCTAGTCTACTGCCCAGCTGCCTACCAGCCGCCAGTCCGCTGCCCAGCCACCTACCAGCCAACCCCTCCGCTGCCCAGTCGCCTACCAGCTGCCTGCCTGGCGCTAGTCTACTGCCCAGCCGCCTACCAGCCACCTGCCAGCTGATCATCCGCTGCCCAGCCGCCCGCCAGCTGCCCAGCCACTACTAGCCGCCCCTCCGCTGCCCAGTCACCTACTAGCCACCTGCCAGCCGCCCACCCACTTCTCAGCTGCCTACCAGCCGCCAGTCCACTGCCCAGCCACTTACCAGCCGCCCACCCGCTGCCCAGTCGCTTACCAGCCTCCAGTCCACTGCCCAGCCACCTACCAGCCGCCCACCCGCTGCCCAGTCGCCTACCAGCTGCCAGTCCGCTGCCCAGCTGCCTACCAGCCGCCCGTGAGCCACCCGCCCACCGCCCACGTCAGAGGCGCTGTGTTTTCTCAAGCCTGTAGGTGGCCAACTGTGCGGTTTGAACATGCTTATCTGATTAGGATATTACTGGCAAAGCGGCTCCCCACACATGCTGAGAACGTTTTTCAGTGTCTCCTCTTCTGGGTTTCCAGCCAGGTTTGCCTCATGCTGCCATACTCACTGGAAATGAAACCATCTGATGACATGCAGCGTATATCACCTCCTGGCTCAGCCCCAGAAGTGATGGCTGCTTCTAGTTAAACAATAAAATATTCCGCCATGAATAAAAGACTCTTATAAAAATCCAAGTACTTTAATAATTTGGATTAAAAAAAAATCAAGGTGATGATAAACAGATTTGTGCATGCATACATTTAGTTTATCTGCTTGTCACTTTTTCTATTCATTTACTGTTTATCAGCATGATCTATTTGTGCTTGACAGGAATATGAAACGAGGAAATGGATATAAATAAGATCTTATGTAGTGCTTTTTATTATTAAACCAAAATGTTACATCTGCTTAAAGCTCGAGGTTTGCTCGGGGCGGTAGTGGAAGGCAGAATGAAAGCTTGGTACATTCATCTCCTCTTCCACTGTCCACCGTCTCTTTACCTGTGTCATTCAATCCATCTCTTTGTCATATTCTAGTCAAAAAGACTGATGTTAATTAGAGATACTTTGAAATCTCGCGCTCTGCACCCTGGTATGCCAACATGATGGAGCCATTCATCATGCTGGTGGGTGATTCACTTTTGAACCCAAACATGACCCCACCCTACACAAATTATTATTATTATTTTATCTCAAAAGAAAATACTTTTTATTTGCTATCAAAATATTCTTTAACTACAAAACTACAAATCATTATTGCGCAGGCTGGCGTCCCTCTGTATTGACGTGTTTCAGATGTCAAAGGCAACACCAATAAGTTATTGTTAACATACCTGTATAAACTACAATAATGTTGTTTAATGGTAAGAACAAAGTCCCTTTGTTACCTTCAGAGGGAGGTGCAATGTCAGAATATTATCAACAGAAATGTCAGGGACTCCCTGTGAAAGTGCCGCAGATATGAAGGAAAGCTGTAAACTTTGTCATCTTGAAGGTACACGAGAAGGCTGAAGGTACAGGATACACTGTTATAGCGGGAGGGGAAGTTTGATATTGATAGGAAATAGGCAGCAGTCCTGTTTTTTTCTGTGTAGAGATTTTCTAAGTTAAACTTAGATAAGTAAAAGTATTATAAAATGATCTCCCAAGATTTACTGTAGTGGCAGGTTACAAGTCCTTGTTATAAATGCTGCCTAAATTGCATTTTCAGTTTGTTAAAATCGCTATTAATGCATGTCTCTCATTACATCATGTTGATATGTTGTATCATGTTAATGGTCAACAACTTTCACCTTTAATGATAAAAATGTATATGAACAAAATTGCATTAATATTTCAGATACTACTTATATTTGGTTGATATATGACGGATATGATGAATGTCGTCTGTAATGAATGGGTGCTTGGGTTAGTTTAGTTTACAAAGCTGTGGCCTCATAAATTTGAATTCTGAACAGGATAAAAGGGCTCGTTATCAGAATCATAAAATAAGTCATTATATGTACATTGTAAAAAGAGCCTTTGTAATTATCATCACACTTAACACTTGTCCTAATTAATCTGTATCAGGTCAGATGTACCTTCCTACAGTGTGCCGCTATTTACCTTCAAGTGTATTTAACTTCAAAATTATAGGAAGCTGCTATTAATTTGACTCAAGTCTTTTAATATTACTGATGTTAAAAATTTAAATGAAATAAAAAAAAATGTTGGGCAAATATTTCTTACAGATATATCCCAGGAGAAAAAAAGTATTTTGATTTAGATTTTTTTCATATAAATAAAGTGTTGGGGTGGTAAGAAACAAACTGCAAACATTATTTTTTTTGTACCTAACTTTATTTAAATTTTACAACATGTGCACTTCAGTGCACAACAGGATTTCATTACTGTGAAAG
>JAODJX010000007.1:23647336-23657435 GCA_026776945.1 Isichthys henryi | reverse complement strand
CCCCTGCCTCCCCAACCACAACCCCCGGCCCCCCCAAACTGGTTTTCAGGACCGAATCCCCCAGCTTCTGTCCTTCACCCTCCAGGTTGGAGACATGCTGGCCCATTCATTTTGCACTTCCACCGTGGGGCACATTAACGTATCCGTCCAGGATGAGGGAGCTGATACTACATGACAGGTGAAGTAGCTGTTCCAGGTAATCGAAAAGGTTGTAGCTCAAATCCAAGGAAAAGGACTGTGGTTGCACCTTAGAGATGGGTTCTCTTGGCCTGAAGAAGAGCCTCAGTAAATATTCAGCAGCCTTAAGTCTAAAGCCGTAAAACTGTAACTGTGCTCTGAATCTAAGCATCCGTTAAGCGAATAAATTATCTGCAGTCCCAGGCGATGTCAGAAATCTTTTCCTCTCCACTCTGCTCCAAGTCCGAGTCACAGACGTTATCCTCAGCCGGGGAACATTTACACATTCCACCCGGCCCCTCGCATCCCCTGCAATTACCCCCCAAAGCACTGTCTTGCCCCTGCCTGCTCCTGTTCACAGGGTCTTCATTCTCCATTGTAAAAGCACGAGTACAGCTACGTAGGAATTCTTCACATATCCCATCATGGCCCCCTATGAGACACACTCATATATAAGTGAGAGAAGTGAGAGTGAGGCTTGGGGTGGGAGCACAGGGTCAGCCGTTCATCTAGCTCCCCTGGAGCAGTTTTCAGATTTGAGGGTCTTGGTCAAGGGCCTGAACGATTTCATGATCACTTTGCCGGCCACAGGATCCAAGTAGGTGACCTTATGATCATGGGGTTTGGGACCACCGCTGCAGCAAGGGTCGGCTGCAGACACCTTCAAGTCAAAGGTTAGGGCAACGAACCCACCTGCAAATTCATTGAAGTGGTTGCCGATGTCATATGCCTGATAGTTGAAGTCAGCATACTCAAAGTCAATGAATCGCACAACACCTGAAAAGAAAAGAGTTATGCTTAATGTTTCAGGGCTCCGTGTAGATTCATCAAAGTACAGCAATTTATGGATGTGCTAAAAGGTAATATACAGTGTCTGTAGGGTTTATTTCTTGGAATATATGTTAATCCTGCTGAGAAATGCTGAGAGAGAACTAGTTTAAGGACCCAGAGAGGGAGCTGGAAATATTCTCTGCATAGACAGAGGAGAAACTTCTTTGTTTATTTGAAATATCAATGTGAGAAGACTGAATGCTGATGTGACATGAGAGGCAGAAGCCCCATTCCAAAGTTTCTTTGTAAACCTCCTTGCCTTCAGCCTTGTTGTAGATGATGTTCTTGATCAGGAGGTCATTGTGGCACAGGACGGTGCATGAGTCCACAGTGGATAGGTGCTGCTTCAGAGCCTCGATCTCGCTCACCAGCACCTCAAAGCAGGGCACCTCTGAGCCAGGCCTGGAAGTGGACGACAGACGCGCAGATGGGTCACACAGCGACGTATGAGTGGCGAAACGGGCCCCTCTGTGTCACATGACCTGTTTTTATTAAATAACTGAGTCCTCAGCAGCCGAACCACAGAAAGCCAGGGGCCCCCGGTCGCTCTGGGTGGGAGGAGGGAGCGTATGTGAAAACCACATGTGCAGCAGCTTGCAGTAAACAGTAAATATGCGGTACGCTTGGCGAGCAGCGGCATTACTGGGGAGCGTGCAGCCAATTCGGTAAAACAAAGGAACACTGGTCTTTATTTTTCGCTGCACTAAGCACAGACACAAGGTCACGCTGCTTTTGGTTTAACCTTTAGCAGAAGCACTCAGACGATCCCTTCGGTGAGGGAGAATAAACTTGGCATTTTGTGTCATTTATTTTTGGGATATTTTTTCTTTTTTGTTTTATACTCTCAACTAATCTGTTGTGTGAGATAAGAAAGTACCATATTAACTTAATTTAAAATTATATAAAATTATATAAAATTATCTCAATGTTATCATTGTATGATTACATGCTATTTTACATTAGAAATCTGTACAGTGCTATACAGAGTATAAATGGCAAATATTCTCAGGAATAGCTTAGCCTCTTGCTATCTGATGCTGGTGGTGGTCAGTAACAGGGGCCCAGTGAGATCACCATGCCCACACCTCCTGTATTTGGGGCTGGAGGGCCACTCCCAGCTACGTATGAGGAATTCACATGTTTCCCTCTAGGTTCTTTTGGTTTTCTCTTGTTGTTCAAGACCATGCAGTTTGGTGAACTAGTGTCTTAAAATCAGTGATTCTCTATCTGGTCCTAGGGGACCCCTAGACAATTTTTGCTCCCAGCAGAGAAGCAAAAATGTGGCCTGTCTCGCAGGTAGGTGGGTGGAAGACGTGGAATGTCAGGGGGTCCCGAGGACCAGGTTGAGAAACACTGCTTTAAATCGCCCTTAGTGCCCTTCCCTGCACACCCTAGGATATCAGCATGGCCTTGTACTGAGTAAGCTCTCGTCTGCCATGGGCTCCAGTGCAGGCCTGCCTTGATAGGGGGGACCCCCGAGGGCTTTGGACTTAGTGGGCGGTAGCGGAGGGGTGGTGAAGGAGGCGGGGGAGGCTTTTATGGCGCTGCTTGCCATGGCTGCCTGTTACTGGGAAACCACATCCTGTACAAGCCTTCCTCAACTCGCAGAACTGTAAACGTGCTTCTGGACGTATGGGTGAGTTATACAGCTATACAGTTATATTGAAGAGTACGTTGAGATATATTGAGATGTATAACTCAATAAAAATATACAGACAAAATAGTCGTCATTTTTTATGGGAATTTTATGCAAAAAAGACAAACAAAAAGAAATTTAATTAATGGCAAGAAACCACAGGAAAAAACAGTGCTGGTTTTTCTCAAAATAGTTTTCATGGGGTGCCATTAAAGTTAACTGTCCTTCACAGCCGAGCACGAAATGGAGTAACCCCAATGCTAAATTCCTAAATTGACCATCGGCGCATTAAAAAAAAAACTTACATAAAAATAAAAAAATAAAATGAATGTCGTTTCCCTTTGGAGAAATCAGAGTGCTGGTATCTTTGATGTCTAACCCTTGATATATCTGGCCCATGGTGCCACATTCTCCTGTGATCTGTGGGATTAATTAGGTGGAATGTGCCGGCACCCGTTAAAATCATAATACTAATTTAGCCAATGCACTGTGGCGTCGCTGTGGGTGGTGGCGATGGTGCCCGTTTGTGGAAAACTTGCCCACCGACATATCAATTAATGCAGTCAACACAAAATAAATTGAAGGTCTGGGATGTCATGTGACAGCTCTGCTCTGAAATTTTTACGATGTTGCGAAACAGCCACGTTTCTCTGTAGCGAAGATGTTACTGTATCGATGCGCTTGCTCTGATTTCAGACGCATCTGTGTTAATTGACAGCGCAACAAGTTTTTGTGAAATTTCTTGTCATATTTAGTAATAAAAATATGTTTAAGCATCTCTGACTTTGTGCACATGTGCAAAAATATTTACCATGGTATTCATTCATCTGTTTTCAGAGCGAGTGCCTGGTAGGATGTTTCCCCTGACATTTGTGAAGAATGTCCTTTTTGTAACTCAATGGCGGCAAACACAGACTTAAGGTTTGTGCTTTACTTTAGGACAACATGTTTTTTCCAGAAGTTCTAGATGGAGCCTATGTGAACCATGCTTCAGTATTTCCTCCCTGTTAGACACAGCAAGTGCCGTCTGTTACGTGGCACGTGTCCTAAGCGGTTCAGCCGCTCCACTGTACCTGGTTTGTTTTCCTCATCGGAAAGATCCCTATAAATCAAGCGAGGGAGGGTCTCTGCGGAGACACTTTGAGCACAGCATTGTTCCTGCGTCTACACAGGGCTGTCCTGTAAACAGTGTTATACCTATTTATGCTCTGGGACAAACGGAACGTTTTTGCACACAGCTGTCCACATAATTGAGTAGTGTGTCGGCCAGAAAACTAAGGAGACAGGCTTTCCTGTTTACAGGAGCAACAGATGTGTTCCAACCAATCATCACACTTGTTTTCATGCAGCATTATTACATCACAGAACTCATTCTCCTTTCCTCTTTAAAATAACTTTAACACAGCTCTGCATCAATGAATGTTTTTCGTTTTTCCCAGTTATGTCTGGGTTCATACAAGTAAGCATTTACTGAGGTTTTAAGAAAAAGCGCCATGAATTAATTACTTGCCTCAGCTGTACACATAGCATAGTGTCACACTTACCCAGGAACCCTTCAGCTATAAAGGTCTATGTCTAGCTCTCATTCTGTCTCTCAATATCATGATTAATTTCCTCACACCCTCATAAATATGAAAACATTCTTTCCCATTTTGTATTTTTTGTTAAATTCAATTAGTGATACTCTGGCACTGTATAAAAACATATTATGATTAATGAAAGAGACTAATTAAAAAACAAAACCCTTAATGATCAATTTTGAATTAGTCTCCTGCTCTTCAAAGTTCATCGTCTGTGGGGCCCATGAACTGCAGTGAACAGGCACTGGGGGTGAAGGCTAGAGGAACCGGAATAATCTGGCAAATCTCCAGCCCAGGAGAGCCCTCCAGAGTGGGGGGGGGGGGATTCAGGAGCATCGGCAAGGATGAGACGTGAGTGATGAGGATGGATGTGATCAGATGTCTCACACTAAAGACAAAAACTGCAACTTCACTGGACTAACCTAAAGTTGTCATTCATATGAAGCTGTTTGGAACCACTTTGGGAGCTGGGACCCTGTAATCCAATATAACTTTTACTGTGAATGATAAAAGTAATTGCAGCCTCCTTCCGTAACTTTGTACGCCTACATCTACGGATGTACAGATAGCATTTGTCTCTGTATTATTTAAAGTTACCCAGACAAATCTGTACACAGTAAAAGAAAGTGTCATGCAAGGGCTGCTGTCAGAGAAAGAGGACTTTGCCAGCAGTATACTGTGATTATGACATTATGGAGAAAAGCGGTTGTCAATTACCTTGTTTCTTTTTAATCCAATCTGTTAGCAGCGGATCACCATCTATTGTCCTACTCTATAGAATAATGGCTTCATCTAAGGCAACAGACACACATCAGCTCATCATATTTGGACATGATGACTGACACGGTTTTGTAAACAGCATTATGAGTGACCCTGCAGCTTATTGGTTACGTTTATAACTTATATTTCCTTTCTTGTTTCTGGATTCTGATAGCTGTGAATGAAACATTTTTTTTCATCAACAAAAGTGTATGTAGATGTTTAAATTCAAACTAGATCAACTACGAATGTGTAGCTTAATATTATTGATCAAATTCACCCACAATGTTTTGGAGCAAAGAGGAAAACCAAGACCAACATTATTTTGTTGTGGATGATTTCATAATATAAACTGATGTCTTATAGATGTTCAGTGTTAGCATTTCCTGAATGGCATTGTTTCTGATTTTCAGAATTCCCAATCTCTTTGTCTCAGACTCATGTGCATCATTCAAGGTACTAGCGACCAGGCTGCATGTGTCACAGGCCAAACTCAAAAGCGATGGCAAAAGTGAATTTGGCCGTGCAGGCCATTTGCACGGAAAAGAAATGCTTGCGGTAACCCTGCTGTATTCCATTAACACGGCCATGGTAAAATGTACACAAACCATTGGCTACAATAATGCTACTTTATGCAGACACACAAAGACGCACACTCACAGAGGTGGAGGGGGTCAGGCAGACATGCTTCCCTCCCCGGATCCTCACGGCCACAGCTACCTGCGCTCCTTTGTGGCGACACCAAACACAGCATACATTGTGCATGCATGTGTTGTGTGCCGCAGGAGCCCCCCTCCCCGGGGAGTAAATGGGAGCCGGCTGCCCTCACGGGGCCGTGAATGCTATCTCAGAGCACCAGCATGCACGTGCTGTGTTCCCACACCCAGCCGGGCCGCCCCGGGGAAAGGGAGGAGCATTATTCCACATGCCCCCCCCCCCCCACCTTGTGTGTGCCTAAATGTTTCCATGCACATTATCAAACAGCGGGCACCCTCTGAATGCTGGCAAACAAAGGGTGCGGCCGCATTGTCACTGCCACGTGCGAATAGCAGTAATCTGCGTTTTCCATCGCGGCATGCAGGTAGCCAGCGGGCTGAGCGTCTGAAGGAGCGGCCCCGGGCAGCTGGGCAAAGCCCATGTGCGCTTCTTACGCCAAACAAGCAGACTAATCAAGCCTTCCAGCTTACATCCGTGTGTCCATCCTCCAACCACTTATCCATGACACGGTCCAGGGCACCGGAAAAATCCCCACACTGGTGTTCTGCAAACAGGCTCTAGTGCCTGTTTGTTCCTTTTGATCAAAGCTGTTTCTTGGTTTCTTACAGAAATAGCACAGCTCCATCCAGCCATCTTCCTACTGCCTAATATATATATATATATGTCCTTTTACAATGTCTCTTCCACTAATGTTAACATATTTCGATCAGCAGAAACTGAACTTTCTCAGTTTACCCTTTTAAGTAAGTGTAATTCTTAGTGGATGTGTAAGTCAAGTGGTAATTATGCAGTATTCCATGTGAACTACATATTATCTGATGTTATTGATGTTGTCTGATGACAGGGCGCTGCCATGATCTGGGCAACAGCGCCTGCCTCTGTCCCACCCATGCAGCTGTACTGTCGTCGTCCCCCCCAAACCCTGGCGTTGTGCTACCTCTCCTGAACTTCTGAAGTGGGTAGGGGACTGTGTCAGGTGCCTCGGATGCTCGGTGTGTGGCCTGCCTTTCACCCAAAGCATGCCTTTGTACATGTGTCACCTGTACAGACAGATACACTGAGCTGTCACCCATACACACTAATCTGTCATCCATACACACGATACACTGAACTGTCACCCATCCACACTAATCTGTCACCCATAGACAGTGATACACTGACATGTTACCATACACAATGACAGTGATCTGTCACCCACACACACTGATGCACTGATCTGTCACCAGTAGACTCCGATACACTGATCTGTCAGCCGTACACATTCATACACTAATCTCCCACCCATACACAGTGATACACTGCTATGTCACCCAAATACACTAATCTCTCACCCATACAATATGATACACTGATCTGTCACTCATAGACAGTGATACACTGATATGCCACCATACACACCAATACACTGATCTGTCACCCATACACACCAATACACTGATCTGTCACCCATACACACTGATACGCTGATCTGTCACCCATATACAGTGATACACTGATATGTCACCCAAATACACTAATTTGTCAGCCATACAATATGATACACTGATCTGTCACACATATACACCAGTCTGTCCTCCATAAACAGTGAAATACTGTTAAAAGGGAGTCAAAGTACATTTCATACTACCTACACACCTTTAAGATTGCAATGAACTTGTAAAGCACATTATATCCACATATTATGCCAAATAAATAGGTAATAATAGACAAATTGAAATTATAATGAAACATATTTTTTTTAATTTGTAATGTTTAGTCGTTATATATAATGTTTACTAAACTCAATGTGGTGGCACAGTAATATAAAAAAACAGACACTTTTCGGAAAGCCTCACAATCTACTGCCACCTATTGATAGTACTGACTAACTACAGCACTTCATATAATACACCGATATTCAAACAAGTGCCTTATATATTCTGGCTTGCCAAATCTCACCCATCTGCCATGACACTCCCGCTTTCAGACTCACGGAAGAAATCTCACGGCAAACATATTTTATTCCATTATAAACCTAAAACTAGCTACATCAAAACCGTTGGGGTAGTTTCTAAAATCTTGATACTATTTACAAGGTAATAAAACTGTTACATACATGTAAATACATGTGCAGACTTGTGTCGAATTGAAAATCTCACTCCAGCCAGCTGAGCAAACTTGGAAACCCTATATATTTGATAGCAATATGTTTTCTACGTGGATTTGATTTATTACGACTTAAGTAGGCTATTATGCGTAAATACATATTTTTTATTTCATATAATGCTGATGAGCTTGTTTTTCGGGCTTTAAACTTCCCTTAATCTGGTCTGTTCTGTTAATCTGATCATTGCAGTTTTCAATGTGCTAATTGCGCGCATTTCAAGCACATCATCATATATAGTGGGAAAAAGCCGCCATAGTTCTGGAGACGAACGAGGATGGGAGGAAAAGCGAAAAGTGCGTCCTGATTTTGTCGTAAGGAGCGACAGCGCATCCGATAAACTCAAAAACGACGAGCGGAGGAACCAAGGTTGCCAACTTTGGTCGGCTGGCTGGCGTGAGATTTCCAATTTGAGACAGGTCTGCACACGCATGTACATGTATGTAAGTTTTATTACCATGTAAATAGCCTGTAGGGTTTGCAAAGGGCACCAACGCTTTTGATGTAGCTAATTTTAGGTTTATATTGGAATAATATAGATTTGCCGTGAGATTTCTTGCGTGAGCGTGAGAATCTGAAAGCGCGAGTGTCACACCAGATGCGCGAGAGATGGCAACCCTGGGAACCAGCGGTGGTTGAATAGTAGTTTTGCGTAATTAATACATTTCATGATCTTCTTTCTGTTGTTTTTTGCTGGCTGCACACCCGCAAAGCTGTTTTCAAACGTCGAAGGTTTGTAGCCTTTTGAATAAAATGTAGAATCAAATACAATACAGTTTTTTTAACACCTGGAAAAAGTTTTTTTTTTTTTTTACTTTTTAGGCTACTTGGTATATAAAATAAATAAGCTTTTTCTGTAAAGAAACTTGTACATAATACAATCGGTGTTTGGTTCTAGATTTTAATCGCAAAGGTGTACTGAAACGACGCGCTTTTTTGTAATGTGTATGTTTCTTTTTAAATATGCACAAAATCAGTACGATATTCCATTCAGGCTACCCAGCTGATATGGTGTTATAAATGTCTGTCATTTTTGGGCTCAGAAAATTACAGTTGTGAGCATATTGCTGAAGCTCAGTGCTTTTTGCAGGTCCCAGTCCACCCAGTGCGCCTGATCCTCACACAGCGGCATCTTAATGGACAGGATAGGCTGTGTTCAGGGATGTAAAGGGGCTCACCTCCTGTCGAGGGGTCACCGGGGCCATGATCATTTAAACGAGAACCCATTATTGTGGCTCCTTTCTTTAATGTCTGCCCAGTTTCCTTGATGATCAGGGAGTCTCCTCCCAGGCCCTTTGTAAGTGTGACAGTAACGAAGAAGACCTCTCTTTAATGTTTTTACACCCTCTCCCTGTAAAACCCAAAAACACAACAAAGTAACTCAAACCAAATGGTGCAGAAGTCACCAAAAACTCTATATCAGCAGGGCAGCAGTTACAGCCTCGCTGTAAAAAACTACTGCAGTTGGAAGAGAGGATTCTTTTATTGTTTTACCAAGACTAGTTATATTCGACATCTGAAAATATTTTTAACTATGAATTGGTCCTTCATGTTAAAACTATGCCTTAATGATGGCTGGTGGTTTTTCAACCTATTTTTTTTTTTATAAATTATTGAAAAGACCACCAAAAAATGCTTCTCTCTTTGCTGTGGTCACTTGAAGGACAGCAGATGAGTGCCTTTAACAGAAATGCGCTTCAGGCTACCTGCTATTGTAAAATCCGGCAAATGTAATTACAAGATGAAAGTCAAGTTATATAAATAAATCATGCACGTATTTTACATGGAATCGATGTCATGATTCCCTTCTTAACAAGCAATAATCATTTTTAAGAGCAAAATAATTTATTCTAAAGGTTTTATTCTAAAAGTTATAGCAGAACGAAGAGGTTCCTTGGCTAAATGTTTACACTGGAATAGCCATTAGTTGAGGAGAAGCTTTAATAATACAAACGAATTCTAATAATGACTGTGAGCACAAGGGGCAATCTGGCAGCGGCACAGACTTAATATTTAACTGGCATGTTCACTACTGTACAAAAAAACACAAGGCAGTCATCACTCTAACTGCAGAGAAAAGGTAAGAATCTCTTTATTAATTTTCAGGGCTCTGCCTGTGATGGCTGGAAATCAGATTCTGAAGCTTGTTTTTCCAAGCGGCCGTTAGCATCCCTGTGTCAGGCCTGTAGTATTCACCTTTTCTTTACTAAAGACTCAGCTGGCAAGCTGTAATTGATTGTTTTAATTGATTGGGCT
>JAODJX010000007.1:23627821-23640324 GCA_026776945.1 Isichthys henryi | reverse complement strand
GGACGAAAGCTAAAAGATGTGGCGGCGAATGTTTCAGGGCAGCAATGAATAGGCAGGGAAAGGGCTCGGACGTTGATTTGTGTTTACTCGCTTCATAGCATTGTGTCATTTTAGATAGCCACCCCCACCCCAAAAAAAGATAACTGTCACTGATATCTGGCTACAATACACAGACATAAAGTCCCGTATCTGGGTCTGATTCAGTATCAGATTCCCTCCCCTGCTATGAAATAGTCAATGGCCCTTTGTCTTAATCAGACTAAACATGTAGAAACTCAGGTGTGTTACATTTCAAAATTTTTCTGATGTTTCCCAGACAAAAGGTTTTCTTGATTTTTTTTAAGAAAGCAGACTTTAAGTTGCAGAAGTGAGCTAGTTAACCTTTGCACCACCTAGTAGCGATGGAGCCCAGCGCATGGCGAGCTGCTCACAAAGCAAACATGCGCACTCCCTTCCTCGGGGTCAAAGCCCTTAATACAAGTAAAGGCCTTGAGGATGCCCCCAGTGTGGCACGTGTCTCCCGTGTTCTCACTCCAGGCCACGCTACACCAAATGGAGGATTTTAATATTGCAAAAGCACAAGTTCTTATTATTAATGTCTGCGTTTTCGTTGGTATCTGGACCTTTATTTGAAAAGTACTAACTGGGCATGTTGCTAAGCTTGGGCATCTCAGCCCCAACTGAATCTGATTGAGCCCCGAATGATTTGTTTAGCTCATAAGTTTTAACAACTGTCCTCTCAGTTTGAGAATTCCATACATAAAACAGCCCATTACCTTCATAGTGCTACCATTATTGTGTCATTGATTGGCACTAATGCATGCAAAATTTTGATGCCCAAATGGGAGAATAGTGTGAGCTTCCTGGCTGTAAACAAAGTGACAGTTCAGTTGTGATGCTGCACAGAATTCTGGTATTCATTGCTAAAATCAAAACACTCAGCTAACGGAGTCTCATGGGGCCAGCTAATATATGCATTTTTGTCTTTGTGTTTGGAATAAATACATTTCTGCGCTGAATATACAGACTCTAAAATCTTTTTTGGATGGTATTGCAATATGATTATATACGTGAATAATCAAGCAATTAACCCTCAAAATGTGTAATTGATCGCAATTTAAAAATCTAATTGACAGCCCTAATTCTCCATTCTCTAGAGGGAAGAATTAGTAGAGATGTCAGAAAGCTAGATTAAAAAGAAACTGAAAAAAACTAGATTTAGTGCATTCATGTCTTAATGTAGAATAATAAAAAAAAACATTAATCACAATCAAAAAAATGGCTAGTAGCTGGCCTATAGACATAGCTGGCTAGTAGTTAAAAAGAAACAGAAAAAACTAACTAAAGTTAAGGCTAGCTAGATTTAATGAAAACTAACTAAATTTAATGCATTACCTGCAGTTACATCAAAGAGCGGAAAAGGGTCCCATGCTGGCCAATATCAGAAATTCTTAACTTCCACCTTTGATTACAGCTCAAAAATTCTGTCTAGCTAGTCTGCTGACTTCCATGCTAACGTTAGGCGTAGTAGGTGTCTATACATTTAGTACATGGAATATCTAAACCCTGGATATCTTCAGGTCCTGCCGACGTCCCTGGTACTAAGTGAGATGATCCTATCGGGGGTCTCTATGCTGCCTGTACAGACTGCAAGCCTCAGTATTGACCAATGCTGCTACCGCTGCTTAACAGGCTCCCACACTTGCCTTCAGTTTAATCTCTTCTGGCTTCCACGCAGGCCTCAGCTCCTTCAGCAGCACCAGGACATTGCTCCTGGGGTCATTCTCATCCACAGCTATGCCAAGGTGAGGAAGGGGCTTCCGTGGGATCTCTGCTCCGCCTTCCATTACCGGTGTCCAGCCTGCACTCAGTCCCAGGTAGTCACAGTGCTATTGATCATACCCAGGGCTCATCTCTACTTTTTATCCAGTAACTGAGTTTGCCCACGGTGTTACCAAAGTGCAATGTTCCCCTGGGCACGCTTTACTTTATGTTGAGGGATTGAATATTAACTAGGCTCTCCAAAAAAGGAAGAATCTTCAGTGTAAAGTAGACTTAAAGTAGGCCTAATATTGGACCAGAGCTGCTGGAATTGCACAAACAGGACAGGTTTTAACTGAATGTTCTAAGTGTGATAATAATTATACACCCAACTCACTCAAGCAGTTACAATAAAAAAGAGGGAATTCTGTCACATGATAATAAACACACATATTCATTCTGTAGACCATAATCATGATTGGAAGGGCCTATATTGTAACACATACAGGGCAATAAAATATTATAGTACAATATATCCATGAGGCATTTCCAAGGTGTTAAGGCCATTAATGGGCCACACTTCTGAGGATATATAAATCCTTGTGTTTTGAATGATTTATTTTCACTCCCGCAAAGTATCTTCGGTCATAATAACGCTAATGGCCTATTATGGTACATCACAAATCAATGACTGTGTTATTTAGCTCATGTCTCCAGGAAGACGGCACTGGCATGCAGCCACCCCGCTGCGAAGGAGCAGAGTGGCGCAGGTGCGTTATGCGCTGACTGCTGTCTGAAGGGGAACAGTGGTGGCCAACTTCATCAGGGTATCTGTGCCCCAGCATTCATTTAGCCGCATTCACTTTGTTGGGCAGCTGGTTTCTTATGCCCACAGGACCACAGAGGCAAGGAGAGGCAATAAAATGCCTGTCTGTTTCCGGGCTGTCAGGTTAGCTTGGTGACTTTGGTGACACGTGGGGCCTTTCAGCAAGCCGACATTCCTGCACTCCCTCATTCCCGCTGTTTCCGGGATGTTGAGTTGGCTTGGTGACCTTCGTGACACACGGGGTCTTTAGGTGAGCCGACATTCCTGCACTCCCTCATTCCCTCTGTTTCCGGGATGTTGAGTCGGCTTGGTGACCTTTGTGACACGCGGGGCCTTTAGGTGAGCCAACATCCCTGCACTCCCTTATTCCCTTTGTTTCCGGGGTGTTGAGTCGGCTTGGTGACCTTCGTGACACACGGGGCCTTTCAGCAAGCCAGCATTCCTGCACTCCCTCATTCCCACTGTTTCCGGGATGTTGAGTCGGCTTGCTGACCATGGTGACATGCGGGGCCTTTCTGCAAGCCAACATTCCTGCACTCCCTCATTCCCACTGTTTGTGGGGTGTTGAGTTGGCCTGGTGACCTTCGTGACACGCGGGGCCTTTAGGTGAGCCGACATTCCTGCACTCCCTCATTCCCTCTGTTTCTGGGGTGCTGAGTCCGCTTGGTGACCTTCGTGACACGCGGGGCCTTTCACTAAGCCGACATTCCTGCACTCCCTCATTCCCTCTGTTTCCGGGGTGTTGAGTCGGATTGGTGACCTTTGTGAAACGCGGGGCCTTTTAGCGAGCCGACATTCCTATACTCCCTCATTCCCGCTGTTTATGGGGTGTTGAGTCGGCTTAGTGACCTTCGTGGCACGCGGGGCCTTTCAGCAAGCCGACATTCCTGCGCTCCCTCATTCCCGCTGTTTGTGGGGTGTTGAGTCGGCTTGGTGACCATGGTGACATGCGGGGTCTTTAGGTGAGCCGATATTCCTGCACTCCCTCATTCCCGCTGTTTCCGGGGTGTTAAGTCGGCTTGGTGACCATGGTGACACATGAGGCCTTGAGGTGAGCCGACATTCCTGTACTCCTTCATTCCAGCCTTTTCTGGGGTGTTGAGTCAGTTTGGTGACCATGGTGACACGCGGGGCCTTTCAGCAAGCCAGCATTCCTGCACTCCCTCAAGTCATAAATGCGTCTAACTGTCTGAAATCTGATCCAAACAAATGATGTACAACAAACAATGTTTCCCAATCTTCCACTGCATTTAATGACTATTTTTTTTAAAGAAAATGAATGTTTATAGTTGTTCTGCTTCATACATTTACATTTATAGATGCTACATGCAAACAAGGCAGATCAAGAAGCTAGTAAGTAAGTTAGCCGCAGAGCAAGAGCTACAAAATTCAATATAAACATAGCAAGAAAACAACAAAAGAACAATTCAATGAAATTATTCTGTTTTTACAATAATAAGTAGTAATAGCTCTAGTACCCTTTTGTATTTAACATTTAAAAATATTTGAGTGTTAGGTTATTCCTAGGCTGTGCTGTCAGGCACTTACTACATATATCAGCTCTTGCTTTCAACAGAGTATTTCTTTTAGAGAAGCTGTAGATTTATTTTGTTGATTTGTCATAAAAAGGTCCCTGTGGACCAAAATTTGTTGTCTTCTGAAGAAGAGCTGAACATCGTCATTAAAAATTCAGCACGTTGCGGAACGCCGCCTTGTGCATCGGCAGTGAACTTGCGCGCAGTCTTTCTGTCAGCAATCGGTAAATAAACGAGAGTGCAGACGAGTAGACACAGAGGAGGCTTTTAGTGATGCAGGAAGCGCCGGAGCCTGCCTTAAACCAGCACCGGGAAACGAGAAAAGCATAACGCCAAGGCTGTCGTAAATGTTAGGGCGCACGTTTGATTTAAATCTCATATTCGTTTTTTTTTCTTCCCCTTCACTTCGTTTTTATAAGTCTGCCTTCTGTACCTCATAAGGAATGAAAAAGAGAAGAGAAGCAGGTCTTGAGAGAGAAATGAGATTAATCATTGATTAAAAGTCCAACAATTTAAGACTTTTTGAAACTCTCGAAGGAAAACATGAAAGTAATGGTTTTGAGTGAGAGCTCTGCCGTCTCCTTCAGTTTAAAATGGTTTTGGCAACACTGCCACACACGCGGTACATATTTAATGAAATTTATAACAATTGTCCCTCGTTCGGATGAAGTGCTTGTTTAAAATGCTAATACGTTCTTTTCTGTGACATGCTGTAATTAAACATAACAATACTCTATTTCTTCTCCTCACACTATGTGGTTCTCATCAAGGGCTTTGAAAACAGAACAATGATTGACCACCTGGTCCCGTTACTGTAGTGAGATTTATTAAACTCCCCATCTGTATAGAAAATCAATGTGTGATTGCATGGGGCTTGTGGGGTCAGCCCTGTTTTACTGCTGAAGATATAATTAGCTCAGCCTACATGCTATGTATGTTGATGACTATTCTATATATTTTTTTATTATTGTGCACTTATTTGACAGATTCATGATTTCTTTGGATTGCTGATAAGTTTACTTAAAAATATCTCCAAAATACTGCTCGCTGTAGAGTGCAGAGTGAGGTCTGGCAGTGAAACTGGTTAAAATCATGGTGGAACATCGGCTCTTCGATGAACACTTACATTTCCACCATTTTCATATTGCCATTGCATAATACTTTCTTGGATTTAGAATAGCTGTTCGCTTGCGTGGAGCAAAACCCCAGAGTGATGTTTCTGCTAATGGGCAATTTACCACCCATTTGTAGTCTTGACACAAGAGAGAAGGTCTGATACACTCTGCCTCTTTTTAATTTGTTCCTGCCCTTTGCGTTTGATGTGGCATTCGGCTGTCCTTGTGAGTGCCCTTTCATAACAGTGAAGTGCATTGTAATTGTAAAATTGTTGCATTTTACTACAGAACCCAAAGACTTAAAGCGTCAGATTCCAAGCCTGTTTAGCAGCAAGCTGTGATTAACATGAGCTGGCTGTTTCTCAGAAGAACAGCACCCTAAGAAATTAATCTGTCCTTGTCTCTAGAGTCACTTTATAATTATTATTTTGCATCTCAGTTTAACTTAATCAGAACACTCTCGTAGATCTTGCAGTACTAACAGGCACAGGGCCTTTTGGAAGAGTGCGTGATGAATTTATCTTATTCTGCAGAACAGACAAATTAATTGGATTAAAGTTTTCATCATCAGTTTCTTTTCTTGTGCACATCCATGCATCTCCTCTTCCAGCTCATTGCTTCCCAGACATTAGCGGATTCGAAACGCTCTCCTACGTTCTCGTAGCTAAAGTCGACGCCGCCGTACGTAGCCGGCATCTAACATAATATTTAATATCCATCTGACAGCTATCGTTTGGCTGGCTTTTGCTCCCAGCTGATGAATGTGCAATTACCTGGCTTGACAGACCTTGTTCATTTTTGTTCCCTCCCCAGGCATGCGTATGTATATGTGATGTTGTGCACCATAAACAGGGTGTCAGGGGCGGGGGGGCTACACGGCTTGAGGGATTGTCCAGGGTTCCTTGTATCTTTGCCTTCCCTGCTGCCTTCAATGTGACAGTGCAGCCTCATTCTTCTATCATGCTAATGCTGGTAAGATGGGCAACAGACTGCTACTCTACACATACCAAGGTTACAGGCATAAAAAAAAATCAAGCATTATAATGACACACGCATCCATGCATCTTCAATGGATGGAAATGCACACAGTGAGCCTGGAGGCTACCCCTGGAAGCGCATGGCTCAAGACAGTGTGCATCCAGGATGCAATGCACAAGGCACGTACATCAATACGCTCCCACATGCCATGGCCAATTTAAACACGGACACACACATACACATATTTGTATACGTATCTTTTATGGCGAAAAAAATCTAACCAAATAGAGGCTGGAAAACAGGAAAGCAAAGGGTTCAAAATGGAAAGTATAGAACAAGGAAGGGCACAAGCAACAGGTAGACAGGCACATGCAAGCCACGCCATCTGGGCACAGAGGAGGAACAGGGGCGGGGACCAAGGGGAACAGACATGAAGGTGGACACGTGGGGCCAAGGACATTCCGGACAGGACAGGGCATGGCAGGACTGACAGGGTGCACAGGACAGACATTATACAAGACCAGAAAGGCAGCAGGACAGAGTAGTGGTACGGGGAGTAAGCTGCGATTGAAGGAAGCAGGGAACGTTCGGGGAGTCTTCCAAACCTGGGGAGTTGGCCAGCGTTCCTGGGACAGACCCTCCTGGGCCCAATCACCAGCAAGGCGCGGGACATCAGGACCCAAGGGCCTCAGAGGACGTTGGCTTGCCAGTGACTGGGGAGTCGGGTGTTGGCCTGGTGGTGACCTGCAGGGAATGAGGAGGCAACCAAGGTGACAACAGAAGATGATGCGATGCTGGACCAACAAGATGGGAGCCAACGGGACAGCAAGAGATGATGTGGGAGCAGACAAGACTGCAGGAGATGAGCCTGGGGCACCTGGAGTTGAGCAGGGCACACTCGGCACACCAGGAGGAGATCAGGTTGAAGCCAGAACACCTAATGTGACCACTTGAGTTCCCTGTGGTCCAACAGGCAAGACACAGCAGTCCGCACTGCCCAGAGTGGTGTCTCGGTCGGAGACTGAAATGTAATATACACATAACCCCCCCCCCCACACACACACACACACACACAGGTGGCAGCAGGCATGAAATGCATCACTGCGCAGGGGCTGCACAATGTTATCCAGCATGCAGTGCAGCAGAGTGTGCTAAAATAATAACTACAAGTTAGACAGGGACATGCACAGGCCAGTCAGTGCGTCTCGATGTTGGCCTCCATAAAGTTTACTCTTCTCTCTTCTGTAGATACTTTTTTTGTTCTTCATAAAGTTCAATAAAATTTGCTGGCCTGAAACAAGTGCTTTTCCCAAAGAAGACATCTTATTAGGAAGCGTATTTACCAGATGTGTGGTCCTAATTTAGCTCCTACTCCACCTAAATTTGTGGCCTGATTCATATTCTGCTTAAGTGGTCTGGAGAGGCAGAGCACCCATCATGACCTCATTATGACCGGCTGTCTAACAACAGTGAGGGTTACATCATGCTGAGCAAAGATGTCTCCCAAGAAAAGTGCGGTAAGCAGCTCATTTTCCTCAAACATAGCAATTTCTCCCACTCCAGACTGTACAGGAAACAGCATGAGCTGATAACAGAATAAACAATGATTAAAAGCTTGAAATGGACAAGCAAAGTTCATTCTCTTGCTCGGAGAAAAATCAAGTTTGTCTCCTTCAAATTTCTGCCCTGCTGGAACAATTTATGTCTTCCTATATTAGTGGCAATCCATCCATTCATTTTCTGTAACTGTTCTAGTCGGTGACATGGGACTGGAAACTACAAGCACAATGCAGGGAACAACATAGCATGGGGCACCAACCCATTACAGGGCACACATACACACACACATCCATGGGCAATTTGGTAACTCCAATTCACTTTAGCGTTGGTTGGACTATGGGGGGAAACCAGAGTACCAGGAGAAAACCCCACAACATTACAATCTCAGAAAATAGACTAAAAATATGTACCTTTGCTTGTCACTGGGCTGCAGTTGGGCTCTGAGGAACATCTCAAAGGTACAAACAGCTTAATGTACCATCAATGGTACAGAAAATGGTCCATAGAGACCATTTCTGTATCTTAAAAGTTACAATTACCTACAGCTAAGGGTACAATTGGCAGACCCTTGAGGGTACAGCCCCAGTGACAAGGAAGGTACAAATTTTTAGTCTTTTTTACTAAGAGTATAAAAAGGAATATACAATGTTTCTATGGGCTATAACCTCATTTTACAAAATTAAAGTAAGTGAAAGATCTGGCAGTTAAGAAGTAATTATTATTTTCAGCGTCACTGGTAGAATACAGCAGAGTCACAGATAATATTATAGGTTCAACAAAAACTCATTCAGGGGCACCCTCTACACAGCAAATGCAGGTGGAAGTAAAGTGGGGGGGGGGGGCTCTGACCAGCAGCAGGACGTGAAAGGAGGGAGTACAGAACTAAAGGCATAAACAGAGAGAGCTGAACAGCACAGGCAGGAGAGAGAAGGCAGGCAAGCTGACGGTAGGAGAGCAGAGAGACAGGACAGCATAGGTAGGCAAGTGGAAGGCAAGAGGGCAGAGAGGCAGGAAAGCAGAGAAGCAGGAGAGCACAGAAGCAAGAAAGCACAGGTAAGCAAGCTGAAGGCAGAAGAGTAGAGGCAGGCAATTTAAAGGCACAAGCAAGATAGTTAAAGGCAAAATAGAGGCAGAAAAGCTTGGAACATCAACAGGCAGGCTCCTTCCCAAAATGCAGCTACTGAGGTGGTGTAGCAAGCAGGTCTGTAGAGTGTGGAGGTCCAAATCCTATGCCATGTCATTAAGGCCTGCTAGGCATTGCTAGTTACATCCATGCTCACTTCCTTCTGGCCTTGGATAACATCCCACCACCTTATATCACATGTTACTGAGTTTTACTCCCATTTCTTACAAACTTTTGTTCTAGCTAGTTTTAATTATTAGAAAACACAGCTATCTCTGTTGCACAGTTCTGCTGATAACAATAACACAGCTCAATGTAATTAATGGCGTGAAATTATTCATTTTATTATTTTTGAAGATGCACAACAATAGTTCTTTGGTTCCTGTGTATCCTCTACACTCTTTGTTTAGGTCATTCTTTGATGTTTTAGACTCATGTTCTGCAGCATGTTGAATTTGTACATTGATTCTGTATCAGCCAGGCTCCAAATTTGAAATGTCCAAATGATTTTCTAAGGGGGTGGGGTGACCCCCCATCCCCCCCAGGAGCCAGGCCTGCTGACATGTAACCGACTGTACATATGCCAAATAAATTAAGTTAGCGAACAGAAAACGCTGCTATATCCTTTTGCTCATCGATATAAATTATGGATGCTGTTGAGAAATGCAGTTTTCTCTGAGTTTGAACCATTCTCATGCCCCTCATGTGTGCTGCTGTGAACGATTTCTGTATTTCTCCCAAATACAGACAAAATCTGGGCATATTCATGAAAGCAGAGCAGTGGTACCTCCAAGCTGAATATGTGTTTATTAAGGGGTTAAATTCTAAGTCAGCATCACTGGGAGACATGATGCACGGATTACTGGTCGTAATCAGCTTTTGGCCACCCGTGGTTACAGCAGCAGCTCATTCTCCCCTGATTTCATTAGCTGGCGCTCTCTGACCTGGCAGTACTGGAACCTTCCGGCACGGGACGGGTTAGAAGCATCCAAGCCACGGGACTGGCCCAAATGCAGCAGTGCCCACCTGCAGAGCCAGGCAGGCAACACTCCCTATAATGTCCTGCAGAAAACACTCCCCAAAATCCTACCCCCCCACCCCCGCAGACAAATTAGCTTTTTTGTTACTGTAACCCATTTGCTCTCAATGGCATCATTACTTTACCCCACAGACCCAAAGAAAGGTGTCCTTTATACTCACAACACACCTCAGCACAGATGGATAGTGCCCAGCTGGTGAAGCACAAGAAAAGCTGTGTGTCTTCGCTGTGCAAGGCCTGACACAGGCCATGGAAAGAAAACACTCAGCTTCATCCATTAATAACAATTCCAACTATAGCAATACCCTCGCATTAACCTTTTAAAATAGTCTTTCCATTTTAAATGCTAAATTTTAAATGTTAATCGCTTTAAAAATAACATGCAGTAGAACTGTTATGCACTGTTTTTATATGAAAGCAAGAATTCACTTCGATAAATCCCTCATAAAAAACACCCGTTTTCTGTGTAATGTCACGGAAGTTCTGGGAATAATGATTTTCGTTCCATCACACAGCGCTAAGAAACAGCGTTTTCCGCGTTTATCGTACAGCGTAGCGCCATCACTGCAAAATAAGGGCTTGCTGTCAGCTTGCTATTATCAAAGAATGACTGTTTTCTGCTTCTCGCATTTGTTCCACAAAACTATTACTTATAAATAGACCTTCACAGCGCTGTAATACGGACGTATTTCTAAACTGGGCTGGGAAGCTGCTATTTTATTTGAAGAGCGTAGAGCAATCACGAGATAAATATTTATTTTAACGCTGGCTTTTGTTGGTTCTACTCAAAGAGAAAGGTAAATGGGGTCCTCATTGTTACCGTGGCTGTGATCTGCCATAGATGTGAATACCCTAATCGGTGGCATAGAGCTTGCTAAACGCAGTCTTGAACATGAAACGATTGCAACCAAATTGCATTTTGGAGCTAGTAAAATGTGGCAGACCAAGCACACACAGTAGAAAAGGTACTAGTATTCAAGCTTGCCAAATTCATTGAGTCTGACCCTTTATTGAAAGGAGCACCGAGCTTACAAAAACATGGACCGGACCAGATGGTTTCCAATTTGAAACAACTACGTTCCTTAACATCTCACTTTCAGAGATTTAATTATATCTGGCTGCTTTTCAAAAGAATTTGTTTACAATACAAATAACCTAGCGTAACTGCACATCTATTTATACGCTGACGGCAAAAGTATCAGGATAAATATTTCATCAAGTATGCTAATGTGAGCAATTATACCGTACCATTCCGATGAGCAAATTATAAGACGGTGTAAAGAGTATCTGTCAATCAATACACAAAAGTCTGTGTGGGATTATGGTTATTTAAAAACCATAAAGAGCTCACAAAAACTGATTGACAGATAGTGTGAAGCGTGAATCAACAAATCAATCACGTTTTCTCATAGGCATTGCGGGGATACTGAGTGAGATCGCCAGACTCTAGCATTTGACCATAAAGGTACTTATTCTACTGCAAAATCCATATCTGGTTATACAGATAGTCAGACTGAACCCTAAGACATTGCACACCGAGTTGTTATTCTTCACAATCTCATATTGACTATATTAATTATGAAATTAAGGTGTGTAACTGTTTATTCCTGTTGAGTTGGGTGTTATGGAACGGCAGAAACCTAAAACAAATCCATTGAAGTCGCAGACAGGGAATTAGATAGGGTGCTTGATTGAGGAAATATTTCATCATCACATCATGTTTACTTTACTACAAAAAATACAGACTGGGCACCGCCTCCTCAAGTCCAAATCGCATTTTGCTGGAGCGCATCTCCGCCTCCTTCAGCGTTTTTCTTAATATTCCAAAATTTAGTAAAAGATTCAAAGTTAAGGGTGTAATAAAACGTCAGTTTTACCCTACTTATTAAATCAGCTTTAACGTTAATTTTCTTCAGTAGCTCTGACCAGACATTCTTTTCTCGAGTGGATGAGATATTCCTACAAGACGCCTTGATTTCTATCCCTTGTTTTTGTATCTTGATTTATTTCGCTTTCTTTACTGCTGCGAAAACAACACTTACTAGACTCTGGCGGAAGTAATAAGCAATCCGTGATTAACTTGGTATTGTGTCGCCGGGCTAAATAAATAAAACGCGCAGAATAAAACGAAGCGAAGCGGTTCCCACACGCGGTCATATATTATTTCAGCCTTGAACAGGATTATAAAGTTACACAATAACAATAACGTAGCGAATCGCGGAGAGGTTATAAGCAATATTAGAGAATGTCAGAATCACACATATAATACCAGGGAAGGGTAAACGCGACACTCGGGAGCACAACAAGTGTTTACACTAAACACGGACAGTTACTTTTAACGACACATACACACGGGCTATATAACAGGCCCGAGAGCATACCGGGAAATGCTAATCGCGCCGGCGATAAATTTTTTTTAATGATTTTTCACGGGGAGGGGCGGCATGGTGGTGCAGTGGTTAGCACTGTCGCCTCACACCTCTGGGACTCGGGTTCGAATCCCCACCTGGGTCACATGTGTGCGGAGTTTGCATGTTCTCCCCATGTCGTCGTGGGGTTTCCTCCG
>JAODJX010000007.1:23605473-23615807 GCA_026776945.1 Isichthys henryi | reverse complement strand
TGTTTTTGGACTGTGGGGGGAAACCGGAGTACCCGACGGAAACCCCACGACGACATGGGGAGAACATGCAAACTCCATACACATGTAACACAGGCGGAGACTCGAACCCAGGTCTCAGAGGTGTGAGGCAACAGTGCTAATCACTGCACCACCATGCCGCCCCTTACATTTACATTTATAACATAAATACACGTATTAATGTAGACTATTTATGAATTGAGTGGTACATCATATTGTCCCCACCTAAGGGATCAGCTGCCTCCAGCAACCCCCAAGTCAACCACAAAGTCCCTCAATTGCCACAGAAGCCGTATGTCCTGCCCCAATCGTCCGCTCCTTCAGTGTGCCACGCCCCCTCGTTAACCTCGTGTGGGATCCCCGTGTGATCAGCTGTTTCTGGTTGTTGTCATTAGTCCTCTGTATTTAGTCCGCGTTTCAGCTTGTTTCCCCAGTCCGGTCATTGTATTGTTAACCTGTGTCTGCTTGCCTTGCTGTCTATTAAACCCCGTGTTTTCCCCGACTCCTGGTGACTCCAGGTCTATTTGGGGTGCTATCCCACGGGTTCCCCAGTTCCGTAAATGAGCAGCGCCTGCTGCCAAGGCGCGATCCCCATTCCCTGTGGTTCTGGTGCCGGCTGTGCCTGCAGCGCCCCCAGTGGTCCCTGACTCAGCGGCTCCAGCACTGCCCCCAGTGGTCCCCAATCCAGCGGCTCCAGCTCTGCCCCCGGAGGTTCTTGTGCGGGCGATGGATGCTCTGTTCCCCAAGGTTCCTGCTTCACCCCCCGTGGTTCCTGTAGTTCCTGCTTCGTCCCCCGTGGTTCCTGCTCTGCCCCCCGTGGTTCCTGCAGTTCCTTATCTCTCCCCTGTGGTTCCTGCTCTGTCCCCCATGGCTCTAGACCCGGCGACTTTGGCTGCACCCCCGGAGGTTCCTGCGCCGCCGCCACCCAAGGTTCCTGTGCAGCCGCCCAAGGGTCCTGCCCCTGCGCCTCCCGCAGCGCTCTTGCCCAAGGGTCCTGCCCCGGCGCCTCCCACAGCACCCTCCATGGTTCCTAGTCTGGCTTCCTAGGTCCCCATGCCAGAAGTCCCGTCTCTGGCCCAGCCCTGGTGGCCGACACACTGTCCTGCGAGGGCCAAGTCCCTGCCGCCTCCTGACTCTCCGGTCCCAGCAGTTCCCACGCGGAGGTCCAGGCCCCCATGGTCCCAGTTCAGGCAGCTGACGCTCCGCCTCCCCTGGTCCCTGCTCCCTCGGCCTCAGTCTCCCTTATCCCTGCTCCCTCGGCCTCAGTCTTCCTAGTCCCTGCTCCCTTGGCCTCAGTCCCCCTGGTGCATGACGCCCCGGCTGCAGCCCTCGTGGTCCATGACCCCTCAGTAAGTCCCTCGGCTCCTGGCCCCCTGGTTTGAGATTCCCCAGCTCCAGTATCCCAGGTCCCTGAGGAGGTCTCTGATGACCTGACCACCGCTTCTCCCTCTTATCGACACTTACCGAGTGCCAGCAGTTGGACAAGTGCCGTTGGGGTGCACTTATTGTCCTGGGCCCAAATTGCACCTGGATCATTGGGAGAAGTTGCTTTTGGAGGACATATTGATACCATTCTTTGTTCATGGCAGTGTATTTAGGCAAAATTGTGAGTGAGTCCGATCCCTTGGATGAAAAGCAACCCCACACATGGATGGTTTCAGGATGCTTCACTGTTAGCACAGCATAGGACTCATGGTAGTGTTCACCATTTCTTTTCCAGACAGTCAACTTTCTAGATGTTGGAACCAGAAAAAAAACACTTAGCACCAATTTTCTGAAGTACAAGGACTGGACAGCAGAAGACTGACTTACTAATAGTTCTGCCCAAAAACACTGCCATGAATAAAGAATTGTATCAAAACATCCTCCAAGAGCAACAACTCCCAAGAATTCAGGGTCAGTTGATGATCTGTATATTTTCCAGCATGATGGAGCATCATGTCACATGGCAAAAGTGATAATGTGGCTTGATGATCATAACATTGAAATTTGGGATCCATGGCCTGGAAACTCTCAGATCTTAATCTCATTGAGAAGCTGTGGTCAATCCTCAAAAAGCGGCATGGCGTGACGACAGCTGCGAGCACGACCACAGGAGGCAGCAAGTAGAGGCTGTGGAAGCGGCACTGCTCGCCTGTGAGGGGGTGTGCTGTGCCCTGGAGGCCCAGCTGGTTGGGAAGCGACTCAAGCTAGATGAGCGCCAAGTCTAGTACAAGTAGGATGAGGAACAGTTTCATGAGGAGTGGGCCAGCTGGGAACGTGAGCGTGACCACCTTGGGGAGGTGGCACTGCAAGAAAGCACATCAGGCGTGGGAGGACCAGTTGACCTGTGACCTGGCTGTGAGAGTAGCAGGGCCGTCTGTGGGCAGAAGTGGAAGCGATTATTTGGGTGGAGGTCCCAAAGCAGGAAACCATGTTAGACGAGCATCAGGAGTTGTAGGAGGCAGAGTCCAATCTATGGGACCACCTGGAGACATGCAGCACCTGGGAAGGCTTGCTGGCCCAGGAGTGCCAGAAGCTGGTGGAGCATGCACACGACTTAGGGGAGAGCCGTAAACTGCCAGAGGAGACAGTCTGCAGGTAGCGGCGGCACAAGGCCACCCAATCCAAGGAACAGGTGTAGCAGGTCCCCACCTTATCGTGGAAAGGGAAGGGTTGGTGGCCAGTGGAAGATGGGACACCGGCGGCTGCCACTGGACAGAGGAGCCTTGTACTAGAGCAGAGGTAGGGACTGGGAGTGGTGGTTGCTGGGATGGCTTACCTTTGGGGGGAGGGGCATGTATTGACCTACCATGTGTGAGTCTTCCAATCTTGTGTGTAACCTCCCCGCGTTTGCCTGCCATATTAGTCTCTGTGTTGTCAGGACTTGTAAAGACTGATATAAAGAGGAACTTTGTGTAAATCCATTTCTCCTCGTCTTTATCCGCCACTGCCGTGATGCCTCAGTCAGCCCTGTGCCAAAAATTATGTTCAAAGCTATTTATCTGTACTCTATATGGATAAATGCATCCTGAGAAGCAGCCCCACCATTCCATGTATTCGTGAACTTAATCAATTAGCTTCATGAGGCATATTAACCAACCAATATATTGAGTGTCCATAAAGTCTAATATACTTAGACGAAGACATTCCTCTAGCTGGTGTGCATCCTGCTCCGCCTGCTCAGAGAAGGTTCATAGTTGTGAGGCAGGAGCAGAGCTTGAGGCGCCACGCTAATGAAATTAAGTAAAGAATTCCCCACTGACATAAGGAAAAAAACAGGGAATTTAAACGGCCTTTGCTTTGTAAATAAATGTCCAAATAATACACGCTGAGAGCCATTTGAAAAAGTAATTTGATGATGGCTGTGAAGACGATGGAATAAAACATACGTTTAGGACCTGTCTGCAGCCTCAGCATTTCCACTGGAGTGCCTGTTCAAGCAACATTGTTACAGGAACAAATCTATTCAATTGCTTTCACTTTGTCTTTAATTTGAATATGTTTTTTTTTTTTTGACTGGCATCATTCACACCACTTCATCAGCAGTAAGTGGCTATAAGGAAATTGCCTGCTTGGTACTGCGGCACCTCCCTTCTGCCCTGAAAAACAGCGATGATCTCTGGTTTTGTGTTTAAACATCACTTCCCCGGAAGGCACGCCTACATCTGTTAACCCAACAAATTGCAGTGCAACACAAACCACACTTATAGGCCTATTTAGATGGCAATGGACGAGGAATGTTGCCAAATGTGCTGGGGATAGTTCTCCACTTAACATTTTTATAAGGTGAGCTTCTGAAGGCAGGCCATTAGTACTGTTAATTGTGGGCTCTTTAAATTGTGGTTAGCTGATAATCTGAAAATAAAACACTAGGCACAAGCTACAATCACAGAAGTCTGGATAATATGAAAGCAATTCAGGTCACCTGGTGACTAAAACACATTCTGACCATTCATGCTGGCTCTTCCCACCTCTGTGACACACGTGTTCTCATTTTGACAACAAATTATTAAAATTAATTCATTTTGTTGTACAACTGTAAACTAAAAACATGATGCTCTTGTATATCTCATATTGCCTTTATCAGTGTAGTATGCAAAAGCTTTTTTCATTCTGCATTTTTCTGGAAATTTTGCTCGCTGTTGAAACACTTTTTCCCCCAGTGGTATAATACGCCTTGTTGAGAAACATAGCAGATGTATTTGAAGCCTAAGAACATGCAGGAAAACCTGTACATGTTCATGTGACAGGCTCTCTTCACAGATGTTCCTCCTAAACAAGAAGCACTGTAGTACCACATCTGATATGATGTCGTCCATATTCGCTCTCTGGTCCCGTCCATAATGTTCAGCCTGCTTATTGGTTATGGCTGCAGCAGCACAGAAGCATTTCACTCAAAAACCGTAGGAACACAGCACCTTACTGTTCCCCAAGGGCGCAGAAAAAAAAAAAACTCGAGTACATGATTAAGTCCAGTTATTTGACTTCATGGCTGCACATTGCAATAGGAGTTGTGTTTATTTGGACAGGGCAAACAGCAGCACAATGTATTTCAGGAATGTGTGGTGCCGAGACTTGGGTTCTTGATTTATGTCCGAATAAACCATGAACCTCTTGAACCTTTTGAGTATGACTCGGGGCCTTTCTTACTGAAAGAAGTTATTTCTAAAGCAGAAATTCATACCAGACATCCAGGACAGTGAAGGCTGTAAATGGGCAATTGAATTATTCTGAGAGAGGCAGGCTGTCCAGGCTGTTCCCCTGCCCCTGCCCTCTGCTTCCTGGGATATGTTTATGCGCCCCAGCCCCCCTGCAATTCCGTATTAATAAGTGGTATAGAGTGACGGACGGATTTCTGCTTGCCTGGATAGTTTTGTAGGTTATTGTAGGTTTACATTAGGTTTAGATTTAGAGATTGATGTCCATGCGCCGGTCAGCACCATCCAGAAATTTTCATGGACAGATAAAACTTCTGGCCTGGGCAATGGGTGTGATCCTTCAGTGATTTCATAAGTTTGAGTACTTCCATTATTTTCAGATGCCAACAGAACGTGCAAATGTGAGATTGTAAAGAAAAATCATGACTTGAAAATATATGGTTTGTTTTTGAAAATGAACCAACCCCTCTGTGGATCAGGAGCATGACACCCCAAGTTTAATCATGGTAACTTTTCAGCCCATGACTCCCAAAATAACAGTAGAAGAGGCTAAAGATTTTTTTGACTCGGGGGTCACTGGTACATTTTTCCATCAGTGGGGTGGGGGAATCCCCTCAGCGATGATTGGGAGGGGTCCCTCCTTGGTCGATTTGGTTGATCACAACTGACCAAATTACTGCTTATGGTTACAATGGAATTTTTCACATTTTCATGTTTTATAAACATTCTGGAAATTCCGACCACCCCCACTTTGGGAACCACTGGGTTACATCACCATGCCAGTTTGAATGTAGTCTCTGTGTTGGTTTAGATTACCACGCCAGTTTGAGTGTAGTCTCTGTGTTGGTTTAGATTACCACGCCAGTTTGAGTGTAGTCTCTGTGTTGGTTTAGATTACCACACCAGTTAGAGTGTAGTTTCTTTGCTGGTTTAGATTACCATGCTGGTTTTTATTTGGTCTCTTTGTTGGTTTAGATTACTGGGCTGGTTTGAATTTATTCTCTGAGTTGGTGGTTTAGATTATTACACCGATTTGTATTAAGTCCCTCAGTTGGTTTAGATGACCAAATCCAGTTTTAATTTGGTCTCTTGGTGGGTATATTCAATCAGATTGAATTTAGTGTCTCAGTTGAGTTAGATTACCACACCAAGTTGAATTTGGTCTCTTAGTTGACATAGTTTTACCATATTGGTTTGAATTTCATCTCTCTGTTGATTTAGATTACCAGGTTTGAATTTGATATTTTGGTTGGTATAGATCACAACACTGGTTTGAATTTGGTCTCTTCATTGGTTTAGATTACCACCACATTTTGGATTTTTTTGGATTACCACAACTTGGTCTCTCAGTTGATTGAGCTGAATTTGGTCAGTATGTTTAGATCAGTTTAGATAAGAAAAATTATAACATTGCTAAAGCTATGGCTGGCACATATAACATTTCTATGCTATATCAATATTTTCTCAAAATGAGATATAGAATGAGACAAAACCTTGTATACCGATCCACTTTAATTTGCGTTAAAATAAGACCTTTACTTCCTAGTTGTAAACAATGTGAGACCTTTGGTCATGATGTTATACAGTATGTCAGAATTCACAGCTAACATCAAACCATTCAGTTAGTATCTGTAATATTCATTTTATTTTGCTGAAGACTAATACCTTAAAATTAAGGTCTTTTCAGTTGTTAAGCACATGTTTAATGGCTGTTAAGCTTCTGATTATAGAGCCATTTGATAAATAGGTTTGAGGTTGATGGCGGAGACCAGCGTGTGATGGCGGAGACCAGCGTGCAATGGCAGAGACCAGTGTGGACATTAGAAGAGCTGTGAAATTACAGCTTCTCACTCGGAAACCCAAACAACCCTATCCTATCTGGTTTTGGCTCCCCCCTAATCAGCATTGGCCAAGACCGCTGCTGAACTAACAACTCCCCCGGCAGAACAAGGCAGTGAGACTCTCTTGCATTCCTATCCCCCAATCCCAAGGACTCACCCTCCCCCCATCCCACGCCTTCGCCGCTTCATACCCCCAGCGTGAACAGGCGGGTCTGTGACCAGCGCCTCCATGGCTGCAGGACCGGATGGCTGTTTGTTTGTGCTGGACTACCTCCACCTCCCCATCTCCCTCACCTGTTGCAAGTCGTGCCTTTTTATGTTGTAAGGTGTAGTGACCATGTGCTTATGTTGCTGAGGTGTTTTTTTCGGTTCCTCCCCTGTACTGGAGTACAGTCTGGGGGCTGTTTTTTTATTCTTCTTCTCTCCTCATGTTATTCTGTTTCTTTTTCTTCTCTCTGTTTGCCCCTGTCTTCCTGACCTGTCTATCCACTATACTGTGATATTTGTGTATATGTATGGTTGGGTTGATGGCCAGTTTTATCGCTGGTACTTGTGACTAGTGACATGGTGTATTGCAACAGCAATAAAGGGTTTCATCAATTTAATTCAGGTTTATATTGTCTTTTTGTTTACGAATATTAACCTTCTGTTTGGAGGGCAATTTCCTAAACTGATATAAAAAGTGTTGGTGGCAATAGCAAAGTGAAACCATTTGAATCATGTTCAGAAGAAATTACTAAACATGGTTATAACTTTTTATGAAAAGGCATAACATATTATAGCCATGTTTATTGTGCATTATGAACACCCTTTGAGGCTGCCTTATACTGACCATTATAATGCATAATGAAGGCACCTATAGTGCATGATAGATAAGTTTCATACAGCATTCATAATGAACTTGGTCGCTCGGTTGGTTTAGATTTTCATGCCAATCGGAAACTGGTCTCTTGGTTAGTTTAGATTACCGTGCTGGTTTGAATTTGGTCTCTCATTTGGTTTAGATTATCATGACATCCTAGATATCATCTCCCAGTTGGGTTAGGTTACCATGCCGGTTTGAATTTGGTCTCTCAGTTGGTTTAGACAACCAGAGCAGTACGTTTTAGATTTGCTCTCGCGGCTGGAGATGCCATCAGCTGGGGGCTGGGGAATCACGACAGAGGTGCTGTGCATCTCTTTATGTCCTGAAGCTGACAGCAGAGCCTTGGCAACCATTTTTTTTTCTTAAATCCTTTAGACATCTAAGAGAAGAAAGGGAAGCCTGGCCTTGTATCTGTGCATTAAATGTTCAAAGCCTGGTGGGGGGGCTCAGGGAGGGGGGGGGTTAAGGGGAAGATGCAGCAGAGCTAAATGGAGCCCATGCTGGGGTGGCCTTTTAATGGTGATTAACTCTGAGGACCGACAGCCGGAGGACGGGCGCTGCCAGGCTCATGTGCCTCTCTTCTGGGGGAGGCCATGCCACTCAAGCAAATGGCCTCGTTTGGGCCTCTATTGCCATGCTAGGATGCCTTTTTAATCCCTTACATTTTATTTGCTTTTCTTATTCTTATTTCCAATCTCTGTTCTCTACTCTTTTAATTACTGTTCTATATTTTGTTATATTGTCCCCCAGCCCCAGTGTAGGTTGTAAGGAGTGTACAACCTTAAATCATTCATACATTGAAAAGGCTTGTGTTTTATTAAACATATTTATATGCGTATAGAATGTGTATTCTGTCTTTACCTATTTTTCATCTCTCTGTATATTGAATCCTCTGTGCTAAATAGAAATAAAAGTCTGATCCATCTACAATTAACATTTTGTCAAGAGGCATGATTGCAATTAATTTCACATTAATATTTCATCAATACACCCTTTCTTAATTCCATTAGAGCCAGCCGTTAATTGTTTCTAACTAGGGAGAGTTTGATCACTGAAAGTCAACACTCCTTTTGTTCTGTAGAATCTGAGAGATATTACTACAAATCACTCCTTCTAACCTTGTCCTTAACAGGCGACGTGATCCACTTCTATACGAACACTCAGTGAGAATGACTGAAGTTATGATGTTTTAAGTGGATTGGCAGATTGTTCCCTGAGAGTCTCAGCGAGTTTGAAGTGCAGCACGTTCCACCTCTTGTCGAACACTCTCTAACAACAGAGGCTGGCTAGACAACATTCAGTCTACACCTAATACCACATACTTTAAGAGAAGAAAAGAGAAAAAGAAAAAAAAAACACCACATACGTTTAAGCCTGCAAAACTCCAGCCACCGTATAAAGGACAATTTAAGAATTAGCTAGCAGTGTTGTGTCAGTACTTTAATGTCACATGATTTGTACAGTGTATGAACAGGAACCTCCCTCTGTGACCTTCATCTCTTAGGCCTTTGAGATGTTCACCAATCCCTTGAGCAGAAGTTCAAGTCCAGTAAACATTCTGAGGCGCAAAACTCTGTTACATTTCTTCCAGCGTTGCTGAGAAAATCTCTGTTTAATTATACTGTGTATTTGCTAATATAGTTTTTAAATGCATAAGGTTACACTTTTTAGAGTGTCTAGATCCCATATGATTTGAAAGTCCCCTTGATAATCCGTGTGGTTGACACTGTCATGTACCATGTTTCAGGGTAGCAGTCAGTCAGCATAGAAGGCCTGCTGTGTTGTTCTTAACAGCCCGAAAGGACTTTCACCCTGAGAGAATTCTGCATGTTACTACATGAACACCACACTTCAGCCTCTGGCAGCCATAAACTAGTGCTGAGAACGTGAACCCGAGACCCTGCCACAGAGAGCCTGCCATGGGGACCCTGTCGCAGAAAGCCTGTCATGGGGACCCTGTCGCAGAGAGCCTGTCATGGAGATCCTAATGTAGAGAACCTGCGGAGGACAGCCTGCAGAGGCGAGCCTAATGTGGAGAGCCTGCCAGGAAAAGCTTAACACGGAGAGCCTGCCTCTGAGAGTCAAAAGCAGAGAACCTGCCTGGAAGAGCGTAACGCGGATAGCCTAATGCAGAGAGCCTGCCAGGGAAAGCCTAACACGGAGAGCCTGCCTCTGAGAGTCAAAAGCAGAGAACCTGTCTGGAAGAGCGTAACGCGGAGAGGCTGCCGGGAAGAGCCTAACATGGAGAGCCTGCCGGGAAGAGCCTAACGCGGAGAGCCTGCCTAGAAGAGCCTAACGCGGAGAGCCTAATGCAGAGTGCTTGCCAGGGAAAGCCTAACGCGGAGAGCCTGCAGCTGAGAGTCAAACGCAGAGAACCTGCCTGGAAGAGCGTAACGCGGAGAGCCTAAAGCAGAGAGCCTGCCAGGGAGAGCCTAACACGGAGAGCCTGCCTCTGAGAGTCAAACGCAGAGAACCTGCCGGGAAGAGCCTAACATGGAGAGCCTGCCGGGAAGAGCCTAACGCGGAGAGCCTAACATGAAGAGCCCAATGCAGAGAGCCAAACGCAGAGAACCTGCCAGGTAGAGCCTAACACAGAGAGCCAAACATGAAGAACCTAACGCAGAGAGCCTGCCATTGAGAGCCTGCTGCAGAGAGCCAAACGTGAAGAGCGTAACGTGGAGAGCCTGCCGGGGAGAGCCTGCTGTGGAGAGCCTGTTGTTTAGAGCTCTGGATCAGGCAGAACCATATAGAGGCCAGTGATGCAACTGCAGCACTGGGGACTTACACAGACAACACCTTTCTGGTGGTTGTTCCCTATTGACACCAAGTGCCTGTATGTACCATGCAGCACAAACACAACCATCCATCCATTTTCCAAACCGCTTATCCTTAGTGGGTCGTGCGGGGTCCGGAGCCTATCCCGGAAGCAATGGGCACGAGGCAGGGAACAACCCAGGATGGGGGGCCAGC
>JAODJX010000007.1:23593052-23604101 GCA_026776945.1 Isichthys henryi | reverse complement strand
AGAACATGCAAACTCCACACACATGTGACCCAGGCGGGGATTCGAACCTGGGTCCCAGAGGTGTGAGGCGACAGTGCACCACCATGCCGCCCCCCAAACACAACCAAATACTCTTTAAATTACTAACGACCTCAGCACTGACCAAGAGAGCTAAGCTAGTTCAATCATGCTAATAACATGGTCACATTTGGGTGCTTATGTTGAATGAAACCCTGAAAATACACCAGGCACATGCGAGGCCCAGCATCCCCACTTCAAAGACGTGCCAGTCAGGGAGACTTTACTGGACTGTGTGCCGATTGCCCCTCTGCTTCCACCCCTCATTGTCTCCTTGCACATCTTAATGGCTGATCATACAGGAACTCAGTGCCCCATCACCTCAAGAGCGCAGAGCCCTCATCCCATTACTGAATACATGTCAGGGATGGGGAGCAAATATTCGAATGAAAGAGTTCAAAAGTTGTTTCGTAAAAAAGCAGTTTGCTGTCAATATCATTTTAAGATATCGACATTCAGCTACTGCTTAGTGACCTGACTAGCTGCAGTGGGCTCACTGAGTCTAGTCTCTGGTGTGACTCTTAATTAATCAACCCAACCAGCACGGCATAAACCCGTCTCTGGCTTCATTGGTGCTGCCCTTAAGCCTCTGCTCATAGGAGGTTTACTGAGAGAAAAGGCTGAAAGACAGAAAGAAAAAAGGAAAAATCCACCAGCCTTAAAAAGGGGCTGCTTTGAACACATCACTTGCATGCTATGTGGTATTTTATATTAGATTTATTCAGAATTAAGCCTAATAAACAAAGCATGCCTACTTGTGCATTCACATATGCCGAGCACATGTCACACCCCTCCCCTGTCAGGTCTGACTTCAAAAACATTGCGCCGGCAATGAATAAATAAAGACGCGGATGGAGAGCCTGATTACCATGGTGCTGGGTTTATTTCTTTTGAATGTAGACATAGCGGGAAGCATCCATTTTGCTAATTAACGATTTCTGTACACTGTAAGTAAGTGGCATCTTCCTGCAAGGCGCTTCCATCGTGTCACTCTGACACTGTGTCATGAGCGTTTCGAATGAAAATTGATTCTGAAGGGATGGAGAATACTATTAATATCGCCCAATGTCAAGGTGCCTGGCTATTTTGCTGCAAATTAATGAACGATTGTGGGAGCCAGGAGGGAAGGGCGGGATCTTTATTAAGATAATCATTTTTTTTCTCCCCTGGGTAATTGGCACTTGTGAATAGATTTACACACTGACACTTTGGGTATAATATATCTCCTTCCGGAACGTAACAAATTGAAATCTGTAGAATTGTCTTTGGTTGATGCAATGGACGTAAAATCAAAAATATTATCTTTTTTTTTTATTTGGATGTAATCATTATTTGCTGCCATGCTATTTTAAACAGGTAGCTGCAGTATGATGTTTCTGTCATATGTTAGGTGATTTTCCAGCAAAACAAAGCTGTTATCTATTGGGAAAATTACATGTGTACTTGCAGTGAAGAAATCAAAAGATTTTCAAAACAGATTTCTTATGCTTCTGTGGCAGGCACATAAATAATATCGTTTTGACCTCCTGACAGACGGGGTGACATATCTGCCACTGTTTCAATGGCTTTCAGGAGAAACACCCACATTTTGTCTCTGTTAAATTCACAGGCTCCTACTGTGTGACCCATTTAGGAGCTCAGCAGGCATCAGGGTAGATACCCGTCCATAACCAGCAGCTCTGAACAAACACTTGCCTCACAGGACTTCACTCGCTCATACGAGGCGACAGCAGACGTCCAGAAGGTTTTGCATTTACATTTATTTATTCAGCCGATGCTTTTGTCCAAAGAGACGCTTCACAGTGAGGTAGATAATACATAACAACCGTACAGCTGTCACGGAGCCAACATAGGTGCTGCTAGGCTAAGCTTGTGATAACAGAGCATAAACTGGTTTATTGAGCTGTAGGGAGAAGATCCTGATCTGCCGTAATGCCATCCAGTGCTCTACAAGGCTGCCTAAGAAAAATTTGCCAAAGCTTCACAGAGAAGAGTTTGATTGTCTTAGTAACATTGTAGTTCTGTCTGCATTGCAAAACTGTCCACATTACAAGGGAACTCTGGCCGACACTTCCCATATGTTTCCACTGGAAATGTTGCAACGCTGACCTAGTCATTCGGAAGATTGGGATTTATGCCGCTTGCACAGAACTGAATTTGTGTTCTGCTCTCATATAATTCAACAGCACCACATTTCCTAAGAAGCCTGGTTGTATTGAAACATTAGGCTGATGCCTTTTAATTTAAGCAAATTGAACCCCTCTACATTTAAGTCTTTTCACTGGCTTTGGTTTTCTTCAACATCGTAGAATCTCTTCTGTCCATTTTCTGCTGGTAAATCACTCACTTTTTGTTACAAATCTGTCCATTAATATGAGTTTCCAGCTGGTAGTTATCCATGAAAAAAATACAAAATAAAGGAGAAAAATGGTCTTATTTTTAGGAATTTTACTGACTGGTCTGCTGTCTGCTCTTGCTCTGCTCCCCCAGCCGTCAGTACCCGCTCTGCTCCCCCAGCCGTCAGCACCCGCTCTGCTCCCCCAGCCGTCAGCACCCGCTCTGCTCCCCCAGCCGTCAGCACCCGCTCTGCTGCCCCAACCGTCAGCACCCACTCTGCTCACCCTGCCGTCAGAACCCACTCTGCTCCCCCAACCGTCAGCACCCACTCTGCTCCCTCAGCCGTCAGCACCCACTCTGCTTCCCCAGCCGTCAGCACCCGCTCTGCTCTCCCAGCCGTCAGCACCCACTCTGCTCCCTCTAGCCTGTTGTCGGCTCCCTCTCTGCTTGGCCTACAATCAGCTAAAGCTCTGCTCACCCTGCCGTTGGCTGCCCTTCTGCCCATCCTGCTATCAGCTCTCACTTTACTCGGCCCTGCCGTATTTTCCTGCTCTGCTTTTCCCTACCGTTGGCTCCTGCTCTGCTCACCCTGCCTTCGGCTCCCACTTTGCTCGGCCCTGCCGTCAGGTCCCACTATTTTCAGCCTGTCATCGGCTCCCACTCTGCATGGCCTGCTGTCGGCTCCTGCTCTGCTCACCCTGTCGTCAGCACCCTCTCTCCTTGGTCCTGCTATCTGCTCCCTCTCTGAGTAGCCTGTCGTCAGATTCCGGTCTTCGCGGCCTTTCATCGACTCCCACTTTGGCTGGCCTGCTGTTGGCTTCCGCTCTGCTCCGCCTGTCGTTGGCTCCTGCTCTGCTCACCTAGCATCGGCTTCCTCTATGTGTGGCCCTGCCATCGGTTCCCGATCTGCTCTGCCCTGCCATTTGCTCCTGCTTTGCTCGGCCCTTCCGTATTTTCCTTCTCTCCTTGGCCCTGCCGTCGGCTCCTGCTCTGTTCGGCCTGCCATCAGCTCCCACTCTGCTCACCCTGCCGTCGGCTCCCTCTTTCCTTGGCCCTGCGGTCAGCTCCCTCTCTGAGTAGCCTGTCATTGGCTCCCGCTTTGCCATCAGCTCCTCCTCTGCCCATCCTGCCATCCTCTTCCGTTTTGGTTGCCCTTCCATATTTAGCTACACTGCTTGACCTGCCTTCGGCTCCCCCCCTGCACGGCCCTACCCTCGGCTCCCGCTTTGCTTGGCCTTACCATCGACTCCTCCTCTGCCCGTCTTGCTGTCGGCTCCCCCTCTGCATGGCCCTGCCGTCAGCTCCCTCTCTGAGTAGCCTGTCATCGGCTCCCACTATGCGTCCACTCCTGACGTCGGCTCCTGTTCTGCTCACCCTGCCTTCGGCTCCCCCTCCGCCCACCCTGCCGTCGGCTCCCCCTCTGCACGGCCCTGCAGTCAGCTCTCCCTCTGTACTAACCCTGCCGCTACCCCTCTCCCCACCCTACTGTGGGCTCCTCCTCTGCTCACCCTGCCGTTGACTCCTGTTTTGTTCGGTCTTTCCAAATTTACCTACTTTGCTTGACCTGCCTTCAGCTCTCGCTTTGCTTCTCCCCGCAGTTGGCTCCTGTTCTGCTCACCCTGCCGTCGGCTCCCACTCTGCACGACCCTTCTGTTGGTTCCTGTTCTGCTCACCCTGCCGCCAACTCCCATTTTGTTCAGCCTTTCCAAATTTACCTGCTCTGCTTGACTTGCCTTCTGCTCTCGCTTTGCTGGTCCCTGCTGTTGGCTCCCACTCTGCACGACCCTTCCGTTGGCTCCTGTTCTGCTCACCTTGCCGTCGGTTCACCCTCTGCTTAGCCTGCCATAGGCTTCCGCTCTGCACAGCCCTGCCATCAGCTCCCTCAGCCCTTCCATATTTACCTGCTCTGCTTGACCTGCCTTTGGTTCTCGCTTTGCTCGTCCCTGCTGTCAGTTTCCGCTCTGCGTGGTCCTGCAACCGGCTCCCCCTCTGCACTGCCGTGCCGTCAGCTCCCCCTCTGCGTGGCCTGCCATTGGCTCCCACTCTGGGCGGCCTGTCATTGGCTTCCACTCTGTGCGGCCCTGCCGTTGGCTTCCGCTCTGGGCGGCCTGTCATTGGCTCCCCCTCTGCGTGGCCTGCCATTGGCTCCCACTCTGGGCGGTCTGTCATTGGCTTCCGCTCTGTGTAGCCCTGCCATTGGCTCCCGCTCTGTCCACCATGTCGTCGGCTCCGCTGGCTGCAGATCGTGGCCCTCCCAGGGGATCAAACTCTTTCCATTAACAAAATGCAAAATACAAAATTAGTAAAAACACCCTTTGAAACTGACAAATATGCCTCAGGCATACTATCAGTCTGCCAGCTGCTGAAAATTTAATGTGTTCTATTTATTTATTTAATTCCTACAACTACGCGTGTCTTTTTAATGACACAGCGGAGAGACTCCTGCATATTTGCTTGTGTGTATTTGCTTCAGTGTGTGTGTATGTGTGTGTGTGAATTACATGAATTACACAATTAATGGGTCCTGACAGTTCATGTTCTATCCTTCCCTTAGGGACTCCCAGCTAATAAAAACAAACATTTCTTGCTTTATTCGTGCTGCTTTTATGATGACTATAAGCCACTTGTGTTTCCATGCATGATGAACACTTCCTTCAACAATGCTCAACAGATTAACAAAGAGAGGGAACGACAAGGGAGATGTATTTATATGATGTTAATGGTGACAGAATATTCAAAGCTAAAACTAATTAGTGAATTTTTATGCCTTCTCAGAATCTCCTTGCATTGTGTCAAGCTGTGTCAAAATACACAGAGAGTGTCATAACAGCCTGGAAAAGGACAGACAGGAAATCCAATGAGGTAGAGCCCTGACTCCAAAGTCATCTACTAGGGATCCGTAATTATGAATGCTGTCTCATATATGATATACAGGCGTTAATGCAGGACCTCATGCCTTGAGGTGGGGAAGGTGTAGAATATCACTCCCTAGCCTGTCACTGCCAATTAGCACAGCAAGATGGCCTGGCTTATCACTTAATGGGGAAAGTACTTACGGCGGCAGATTTAACACGTGCTGAATACGCCTGGCTGCTAATGCAATGTGTTCATCTGTGAAAATATTTAACTTGTATTACGATGCTGCATTTGAGGCAAAAGCAGATGTGTGCAGCTGTGTCCACAATGGGCTGCCTTCATGTCCATGTTAGAGTATCAGAAACGGCTGAAAAGCTCACGCCTCAGTCAGTCAGAAGGCAGCGCTCCTAACTTTCACGGCTCTGGATTAAACACACCACTGATAGAAGGAAAATGAATAAAGGACTTACTCAAGACACTGAGCAGCCAAGAATAATAACTGACACTTATACATACAGAAAGGCACTCACAGGGCACTTTCTAATGCTGGGTAGGTCCATCCATCCATCCATCCATTTTCCAAACCGCTTATCATGCTGGGTCACGGGGGGCCGGGAGCCCAAATCGGAAGCAATGGGCATGAGGCAGGGAACGACCCAGGATGGGGGGCCAGTCCATCACAGGGCACACTCACACACCATTCACTCATACATGCATTCCTACGGTCAATTTAGCAACTCAAAAGAGCCTCAGCATGTTTTTGGACTGTGGGGGGAAACCGGAGTACCCGGAGGAAACCCCACGACGACATGGGGAGAACATGCAAACTCCGCACACATGTGACCCAAGCAGAGACTCGAACCTGGGTACCAGAGGTGTGAGGCAACAGTGCTAACCACTGCACCACCATGCCGCCCCCTAATTACAGTATATAAAACTTATAAATAAATTATTATTTTTTATTTACAGACATCAATATAGTATGTGAGTGAATGGTGTGTGAGTGTGCCCTGCGATAGGCTGGCCCCCCATCCTGGGTTGTTCCCTGCCTCATGCCCATTGCTTCCGATTTGGGCTCCCGGCCCCCCGTGATGGATGGATGGATGGATGGATGGATCAATATAGTAATCGATAACACTAGTAGTATCTCTTTTCATTAGATCTTATTGGATGTCGACCATTTAATAATCCATACTGCTGCTTGGATTTAGTTCAGGAGGTGTCGATGTCTTCAGACAGGACATTCTGATTGAATGATGAATTAACTTCTATTTTATGTGTTAAAATGAACATTGCCACTTCATGACATCTGTTGTTTAATGGCGATTGTGAAGATGTGAAGAATTGTACAAAATATTCATTCCATACAAATGTCAAAATAATTTACACTTGAGTGCAAATATTTCTACAGTTAAATTATTCACTTTTGCAACTCATTGTTTAATCCTCTTAATTTTGTTTAATGAAGGATCACTTTTGATATTCTGTAGATGATGTATGTAGTATTCACAGTTGTAAAACAAATTTCTCCCTTCATCCATTTTATAGCTTCATGTAGAAATCATGCAGTTTAATGCTTCTTTGTCAGCCGTTGAGCTTTCAGTAACTGTAGAGCTCATCTTAAAAATTACTTAAAGGTCATGAATATTCATTTACATACATTATGCATGTCATTCTTTAAATACCACATATAATACCTTTCTTGTGGCTTAAATCTTTTTTTATAGTTGTAATCTAAATTGTGCATATGCTTTTAAGTGGCAAGCATTAAATAATAATTACCATAAAACAAACTAAGGGAAATGCACAATTTTCAAATTGAGTTGCAGGAATCCTTGTGTAACATGTCCGTCAGGTGGCCGCAGTTCGGTTTGTGGTGAGACAGGGGTCAGGAGGCTTATCTAAACCAGAGGAATCTCACTAAAACATTAGTGTCCCTAGATACGTAATGATAGTATTAATGCGGGGAGCCATGTTTAAAAATACCAAGTAACATTTAAACAAATTAACTAAATGATCATTAGAGGAGTATTGGATCTGTGTAATGGAAAAGTCATGGTTGTTTTGAAGAAGTATTAAAGTGTTTTATTCTTTCTTAAACTGGCAAGGACTGATCGCAGCACGATATGAGACACGGTTGAAAACAATATTCAGAAATGTATTTATGGGAACAAGCTACTAATCAGACAGGATAGAACGTGCCTCCTGCAGAAGGGAAATGAGCACAATGACAAGCGTAGAGGGTAACGGCGTAGCCAGGAGTGCGGCAGCAAACGTGCTTCCTGATGAAGCCCAACTCCTCAGTTCACCCAGAAGTGCTCAGAGCCTTCCAAGCTGTCTCTTAACACAAGTTACCATCACCAATGAGGAAGCGAAAGGGACTCGGAGTGCCGCGGTGATTTTTAGACATGTAAATCTGGGGGAAACGTCTTTGATGTGAGCGATCTGCGCTGGCTAATTATACAAGCCAGCTAGAAACAATAGAACGTAGAGACAGCCTGCATATTTACCCTCCCCGTGTTTACATCACAGGAGGCATCCTAGAGCTATTCTCTCACGCAGCTCCCAATTCTCAACTGCACCCAACAGAGGCACTTGCAGTGATCACAACAAACAACAATATATGCCCTCACATCACTGAATAACAAAAAAAACTTTATCCGAAGTAATCAGCCACTAAATCCCATGTGTTTGGGAGGAGATAACTTTTTCGTGTTTACTGCTAAACATTTTTCATTCAGTTTCATTGAACTGGAGATAATTGGAGATGAGTATATCAACATATATGATATGAACACTTCCCTTTGCTAGGGTGAAGTGAGCACTGTTATGGGCAGAGATAAGCTGCATCTTCTGAAATCGTTCTGAACACACGTGGCTTTTATCACAGCAAAACAATACAATATTGCCATAAGATCAAGTGCTACATTAGCTGATTTTTGTTCAACATTGTGAATCTGCAATCTGGATGATGTTAATAATATTGTTTTGTCTGAAGTTGTAATAAGAAGCCACTTTTTATTTCAGCATCTTAATCACCGTGGCTCTGTTTACACTTATTTTTAAAATGTGTCTTGGGCAGTCGGATCACAAGTGGACAGCCAAGACACATCACCGTTTATACCTGTGTCTCTCATGCGTCTCCAAGGATCTTTCATGCATCTCTAAGGTGTCCAGCTGACCACTTGTGTTCAGATTTAGTTACGGCCTACATCACTTCCACAAGAAGGTCAAATGGCCCTGTAGACAGTTATTGCAATGTCCAAAACATCCTGGTGCATTAATGTTTATACTACAAAAGATACAGTATGTGGTCGAATGTGTCCCAGATGACGTCGGCAAGCGCTTCCGGTGATCGGATCACAATGCATCTTTACATTTGTGTTTAGAGCAGTCCATTTGTGATCCAACTGCCCAAGATGCATTTTACAACCAAGTGTAAACAGGGCCTGTTTTACCCACAGCAGGTTTTGTGAATTCAGGAGTTCCCAGCACCTTCAAGACCTCTGGGTGCAGCACATGCTAACTCATTTGATTAGCGTTTGTAAAAATAAACACTGTCAGCCTCTTGGGATTTTCTTGAAGTTGAAATGTAAGTTTTTAAACTGTGTTAGCCACATGACTGGAGTGGTTTAAGGTCTTTCCTTTGCCTGCCACATAGAGGGTCTTAATTTATGTTAACCACATATGGTTCCCCTGGCCCCATTAATTTCCCATTAAGCACTGCTATTGCCTATTGCTGTTTTTTCAACCACAATCCTTTCCAGAAGCATAATCCCCTATATCTGAGGGAGTAATTATCAAATTTCATTATTATTATTTTCAGATAGAAGTGATTCTTTTTTTTTTCATTTCTCTTAAAACTATAAATCCCAGTTCTAATGTTGTTCAGTCAGCAATCCATATACAGTATAATAACATATACATTTTAGCATATGACCCATTTGCTGAAGATTATTAGATTAATTGTAAGTGAAAGGGAAGTGAACATGATGGGAGAGACCCCCTTTTCAGTGACTGGGTGCGGCTCTGGCTGTGAGATAGTGGGCAGGGTTAGGTCATGTGTAATTGCCATGTTTGTGAATAATATTGGTGATCGCAGTTTACAATAATGTTGATGATTTAATTTTAACTATTCAATTATGTAGTTGATGCCCTATCCTTGGTTATTCCCTGCCTTGCACCTGTAGCTTCTGGGATAGGCTCTGGAACTCCCATGACACTGCATGAGTCAAGAGGGTATAGAAAATGGATAGATGAATGGATTCAATTATGTTTATTGAGTATGGGAAGACAATATTAATTATATCCTTAAGTCTAAGTATATACATCCATTCATCATTTCTTAAGAACAATTATGGTTAACTGTGTTGGAATGAGGGATGTATCCAAATGTAACTGCTTAATTTAGAGTTTGCAGCTTTGGCAAGTTCTGGGAGAGCACAGAAAGGGCTGTGTTCTCTTAGGAGAGCTTCGCTGTGTGTCCAAGTCCAGCGAATTTCCAACTCATTGTTGCCTGTTGCTCTGAACTACTCAGGCAGCTCACGACAGGGATAAAATGCACGGGTGTTTGACTTCACAGGCCTACTTCTCTACTCCCAGCTGCCACATCCTAACTCTGGACCTGCTTACCTTCTGCTCTGTGTGGAGTAACCCGAGATGCACTGCGCCTGCACCTGTCTCCCCCCATATGTTCTTCAGATCACCCACATTTACCACAACATGCCAAATACAATATGTCAAATACAAAATCTAACCTGTGACCTCTGAACATGCTCTATCATGTTTTTCTGTCCTGGATAAATTTGCCGACTGTGGCCCTTTCAAATCTGGCCTCCTAATCATCCCCTGTACCTAACTGGTGAATTCTCTCCTGCCCCTTCGCCACCTAAGCTACTGTGTGGTGAGCATACTGGTGCAGAATGGCTGCCGTCGCATCATCCGGGTGGGGGCTACACGGTGGTGGTGATTGAAGTGGTTCCTCTTTGGTTCCGTAAAGTATTTTTGGAGTCTTGAAAAGCACCGTATAAATGTAACATTCATTCATTCATTGATCCATTCAACTACTTTTTATATGTCTGAGAGCCATGTAGTCTGTAGGGTCTGGAATATCTGTCCTGAAGTGTAAATGTTAATAATTCCTTGAATTTTCCGTCTTTGCTCACTGATCCCATATAGACAAATTCTTCAAGCACATTCTGTCTTCTTCCTTTATCCTAGGATGTTACCAGCCATTTATCATTTACAAGTGTAGAGATAAACTTGCTTTATGGTGAAACTTAGCTTGGTGTAAATAAGCAGTTATGGAGCAGAGGGCGTATTAGTTTGGCTTGGTAATGCATTATTATTGATAACAGGCAAATAGTGTTTTGAGTGCTGAGCTCAGCCAGATCTGTGGGAGAGATGAGTGACAGGGACTCAAACAGAATGTTTAGCAGGAGGTTCTTTAATGTTCGCCTCATTATCACCATGGCGATGCCACTGTGACGGCAGTGCTCATGCCAGGGCCTCACCAAGAGCTGACTGCAGGAAATCTCACTGCCCAGCAAGCTGCCCGTCCAGAACTGGTGGGAGGGGGCTTACCCTGTGGCCAAGGCCCAATCCCCAAAGCAACCCCCCTCCGTGCCTCCCCACCCACCCCAATCACTGATCTCTCCAGCATATTCACATGATCATTATATCAAGGGGATAGCGGCACCTAGAGCCACGGTACGGTGTGGGGGCCAGAGCCCGGTGGAGAGAATGTGGTGGGGGGGACAGACCATTCTGCTCTTCTGTCGACCTTCCAGTTTCCTGTAA
>JAODJX010000007.1:23564786-23580751 GCA_026776945.1 Isichthys henryi | reverse complement strand
ACACATGTGACCCAGGCGGAGACTCGAACCCAGGTCCCAGAGGTGTGAGGCAACAGTGATAACCACTGCACCACCATGCCACCCCCTCAGAGATAGTTGTCTGCCGAAAGTTTGTCAGTGAAAGTATGGTAGAAAATCATGGGCAGTGATTCAGACAAAGCCATGTAGTTCAGTGACCTGGAAGCGTGATGCCCGGGTGTCTCATACTTTGGTCCTGAGGTTTATACCGGTGACCAAAGATGACGGCCACCTGTCCCCCTGTCGGAGTCTGAAGGTAAAGATCTCTAAAGACAAATCTTTTTGATTAACATTCATAATTTAGGATTGCTACAACTGATCAGTTTTCTATGCAAGCTTGAAGAACAAAGTGAAGTTATGGGGTGCATTGTGGGTGCCAGGACTGCCTTCTGAGGGATCAGCATTCATTTTAGTGAAGGTCATGTATTCCATATGTTACCCAGCTAAAACAAGCCTTTGTTCCTTAATTTTATCTGGAATCCAAAGTCAGTTTTAATGATCGTATGGCAGATGCGGAATTTGTGATGGCTGTTCGCATGGGGGGTGGAGCAACAACTCGACGAATCCCCTGATTGCTGGGGATTGTTTTCGGAACGGCAGTCCAAATTAGTCTGCTTTATCTAACGGGGATGATGTCTCTAAAGCGCTAATCCTTCACAGGTCGTTGGGCACCAGCCGTGCTTAGCGGCCATCTCATAGTAAGCTTAGCCTGTCCCTCTCCAGCCGGGCCTACAGATGTTGTGGGGGGTGTGGAGGGGGGGTCATATGGCATTTCTATTTCAAAATAATTAAAATGGGAGAAAAGCGTCAGCAGCCTTTTTTGTGACGATGGGAAACCAATGATCATTAATTTACAAGGAGGAAACAGGATTAATAAAACAGCACATTGTTTTATTATTGATAGCATTCTCATTTATACAGTCCTATCTTCTGAAATGGGGCTGTAAATGAAAGGAAAATATTTGTGTTCAGCTTTGATTGCCAGAAAGATGGAGCCGGCTATTAATCACTAGAAAAGGTGCAATGATTTGTAGATGGCTTGTCCTGGCCTTGAAATTGCCCATTTAGAAGCATTCTTAGAGGTATTAGACATTACTGGCCCTTGGTTTTTGTACATTTGAGTCAGGTTGTGACTAATAACTGGATGGCAAAATTAATTTTCAGTTGTCGTTCCAATCGTTATTAGGGAAATTCTCTTGTATCCTTGAGAAACGGATCTGACCAGCCTCAATGAATGCTCACTATAGATACTGGTGGATTTGCAACAATCTGGGTCAGTTTGGATGGCATCAAGTGATTGAATTTAGCATCAGCAATATAAAATACCAGAGATGTCAGCTAGCATTTGTTCCAGTCTCTGGTATATAAGAAGTGTTTTTTTTTGTTTTTTTTTTTTTTTAAAAAAGTGGGTTTCATGTACGTGAGTAAAATTCGTTTTTCAATTTAAGATCTGAAAATACAAAACCAAAAAATGTGTTTTATTAATATTACCGTATATAAAATACGTGGACCAATGTTTTTATCAAAGCTTATTTTTAATAAATATTTAAAAATAAATCATTTACATTTCCCTTTATAGTATGTCTGACGTGTTTCATTATATTATTCATGTATATCGAGCTCCAAAGCTGCAACAATTAAGCGTTTACATTAATAAAGTACACTTACAAATATTCTGAAAAAGGTTTGTTTGCATTACATGTAATATAGTTAGGTCTGCAATTATAAATGCATGTCTTCAAACTAAAATCCTTTATACTATCGATTTATCAAGGTAATAATTGTTAAAACCATGCCAGTTAGCAAACATGTCACTATACAAACATGTAACTATACAAATGGGGAGGGGGGCAGCTTCATGATGGGGACGCCACAATGTAAACAAAGATTTATTTCTTAAAAACTAAAGCAACGGAGACAATAGCATCAATGTAATAATCCGACACAAACGCCACACAAACGACTGAGACCGGGTTGGTTAAAATCTTAAATATAATATGTGGGGGCAACTTCATGCAATTCTGATACCTATCAGCTGGTACGGGTGGCAGCCAGACCACGTCAATCTTTAATTTAGGCTTAGAGTGTGTAAAGTATTATTTAAAAGCACATTTAAAATTACTGCTTTAAGTACCTTCTTAATGGATAAACAGTGTTTATCTTTAATTGGATGCCCTGTGGTGGTTCAAGCTTCTTGATCCAGCAACCTAGCTCTAAAAACTTGAAGGAAAAATAATACCTTTTAATTAAACCCTTAAAAGGACTAACACAGGTACCAAACAACCACCAAATCACACATGACAGGGAAATGCTGGAATGTCAGATACACACGGTAGGTCATTCATACGATGGCTAAAGCATACAGGGTTCACGTATGACACAACCGAGGGCACACATGACAATCAGGAACAAAACAAGTAAGAAAAATACACCGAGCCTATTTACAGTTTTCCCAGCATGCTGCTGAGCTGTTACTGGGCTCCGTTATGCGGTGCCATCTCGCCGGCGGTACAATACGCCATATTAGAAAAATTAAACGTTTTATGGTCAAGGGCTAAGACAAACTTTGATGTATGACTAAAACGTCATCTTGGTTCAGATTGTTCCCATTCATAAATAATTTACAGCTCTCAATTGCAGCTCTAGCAGAAACGTGCCTCTGCAGTCCGGGGAGACCCGAAACTCTATATTCCGTAGCGATAAGATGGGAGGCGTGGTCTCTGCGATATAGCTGGCCAATAACAGATGGCATTCCTGTAATCCAATTAGAATTCATTGTTTTTTGTTTTTTTTTTTAAATGCTAAATACAGTCGTATGTAGGAACTGAGTAATTGTACTACTGTACATGAGTATTATTTTGGCAACGTATTAACAATATTAGCAACTTTTACTTTTTACTCAACTACAGTTATAAAAAAATTGTACTTTCCACTGAAATATATCTCTATTGGCAATGATCATTACTTATTACATTTTGTATCGGCAACCTATTTTTTCTGCAGTGGCAAAGTAAAAACACAACTAACAGGGAATACATATGGCTTTCGGACTGGTCCTTTGTCGCTTTCGTTAGCACGATAACTCAAACAGTATGGTTCAAAATCTCGAACTGTTCAAATATGGAGACAAGTCGCAGCAAAACTGAAGCAGTGAGACATAACAGTACATAACAGTGGTAACATAAAGAAGGGCAGCCTCAGGACCCAACTGTACAGAAGTCTGTAGAGGACATGCATAAACTTTTTTTCGACGTATTTTTCTCGTGATCTCGACATAACCAAAGTCGTTTTTTCGAGATCACGACTTATTTTTTCTTATTTTTTTCAAGCCGACATCTTTCAAACATCACCCGGTAACCATGGAGACGTCCCAGACTCTCCAGTTGGTTGGTAATGAAACTGACTATTCGTTCAGGCTCACTATAATTTCTCCGACGGTATAACAGCAAATTTCTGATCCTCCTTCTCAAATGACGAACACTAATATGACAATTTTCTTGCACCGACAGACAGTGTTATTTCTTCGTATACATGCATTAATATACCTCGATATTTCCCACAGTTTGAAGTCTAACTTGGTTTTACAAACAAGTGCAATATAGCCACTTATGATATTGTTGCAATATACTTATACTTTACTGTGCAATATACACTTTTACTTTTTCTGTAACTTTTGGACAAAGGTACTTTATATTTCTGTACAGAGATTTTCCATCTTATTATATTTTAAAATAATAATAATAATTATTTATTTATTAGAATCTTTAACACTGCCGTAATTTGTTTTACACTGCATTCCTATTTTTATACTTATATTGTATATTGTTCTTGTCTTCGTGTTTATATGTGATGCAATTTGAGCAATTTTTTCAAAAAATTTCTTCCAATTTAGCCTTCTGCCCGTACTACCACGGATCTTTTTTCCCAGAAACAGAGATAAATGTCACCTCTCTGACAACTAATCTTTCTGTGAAAGCATTAGTGCAGAATCTCAAAAATGTAAATATTTTGTTACGCCTACGTCAGTGAGCTCTGATTGGTTCGTGCTTATTTCGTCACCCTTTCCCGATTAGCTCTCTTTGTTTCGATGTCTCTTTTCCTGAATAGTTATTCTTCATGGAATTTAGAAGAATGCTTTTCCTTTGTTTTCACGGAAGTTAGCCACATGTGAACATGGAGGAAGTACAGGACTACCTGGCATATTTTGTTTTGCTTAATTGTGTGCGGCTAAATCGTGTTTTTGGTAAATTGTTTGCTGTTTACAACTATTGTGGAGCTCAAACGAGACTGTACCCAAGCCAAGTTTATGTGCAGCTCTAGCTTGTGATAAAGACATCCAGCCATCAAACATCTGAACTTTATTGCCAAACAAAGTCAAAATAAATTATTCAAAATATATACTTCGCCAGTTCTAGAATTATAAAAATATTTGGTTGGACAAAAAACATGCAAATGACACGTTGTGCTCAAGCTGCAACAATTAAATAAAATATAAAGTGCACTACTGATAAAAATATATTATGAAAAGCTTTGGCTAAATGTGTAAATGAAAAATGTTATGTCATTATTGATATGTCATTTGCCTTTTGCTCGGAGCAGTGTCAACGTAGACGTTATTTTTTCCAGTGCTACTTATAACAGTGTGGATCTTTTCTTTCGGAAATTCCTGCAAAAAATGAACGCATTAGTGTGGATGTAGCCTCAGACGCTCATCTCTCAAAAATAATTTTCCAATCTATCTCAAACTTAACAGGACCTTTATAGAGGACATTCCCTGGAATTATATTATTTTGAACCAAATTGTACCACAATTGAAGCATTGCCACTAAGTAGTAGCAAAGGGAAAAGTGATTGCAAAGACACTACATTTTGAATGTGATGAATCTAAATGTATTTAATGGATCTTTTTCAAACTTTGCAGGAACATTGTATAGGGAACAATCCAAGGCCTAATGGGGCTGTCCAGGGAATATATTACCGTCATTTTGACAGCATCTAGCTTTTCTCTTGGAAAGTGATACAGATTTCAACAAACTTACCACTATTTTACTTAAGCCTACTACTTCAAGACATTTACTCAAGTGGTATTTTATTAGGTGATTTTTAACTTTTACCAGAGTAATTATCCTATTATACTACAGCTGTACTTTCACTGAAGTATGGTTTTCAGGTACTCTAACCACCACTGCTAAAATTACTTTTTCCTTCCATTGAAGGAATTGTTGCCAAATTATCCACAGGCGTGAATTGTTTGTGCCCTGCAATGAGTTGGCTCCCTCTCCGGGGTGATTCCCTGTCGTACGCCCATTGCTTCCAGGATATATCATAGGACACGTGGGTATGGAAAACAAATGGCTGCGTGAAAACAGTAGCATTCCATATGGGGCTTTGTACGGATTCTACTCATCCTCTTTGACCCTGTACTGTAGTACTACAGGTGAATTACTCTGCCCCTATGGTGCCATTCAGCATAAAATATCAGCTCTCTCCCAACTGGCAAAAAGAAGGGAGCGGGTGCCTGGAACGTTTAACGTGTTTGGATGGAGTCTGTGACCTTATTTACGCAAGAATGACTTCCGATTAAAGGGTGAGTTTTAATGGAAACTAATTAGCCAACCTCTTTAGCCCGTCCCTAACGATCAAGCAAGCTGTCACCGACGTATTTGTAACGCGACACAATGATCAGTGTGCACTTGATACTATATTTTACTCCTAAACATATGCGTATTGCGGGCGCACCACGTGTGCGCGTATTGCCCCGAGCACACGTGTCATATTAAAAAGCACCCCGGGCGCCTGCTATCTAATCACCGCCGGGACAAGCGATCTGCTCCGCCAGTAAAACGAGCGCCGCTGTCATCGAGCAGCGAAACACACACCCGTGATTCAGGTACGAGGACTTTCCCGGAGTGATAACACTTAAAAGCTTCGCCTTATTCACCGTGCCAGGTGTGCAGTAACAGAGAGGCAACGTGATCATCAAACAGCTGTGACTCCAGACACGAAAATTCTGTTTAACAGGAAGCCCTGTTATATCACAATGTGACGTCTCGTTATCTCATTATCCAAAATACTCACCAATGCACAGATGTGTATTTTTTTCCCCAATCACAATCACAACTTCTTAAATATTGCAGCCATTTAAGATGTTTTGTAGACTGAATGTGGTTTCTGGTCCCTGTTAAAACTTATGGCTGCATCAAGTGTAATTCCTATAATTCATTTAAACATTATGCTTTTTATTTGATTTCTTTAACTGCATGCTGCATGCAAACATTTAGGTGTGTGAAATGCCTCCTATGCCCAGTGGGCAAAGCTGCGGCTTTGACTCCTCTCTGTCTCCCAACTACAGACTCCCCGGAGGATAGAAGCGGCACCCCTTGGCCAACGGGGCCACCCACTAAGTCACCACTATTTGCTGTCTATTCTTAAAGCCCTCTAATTTCAAAAGTCATCATAGACTGCCGATTTACACTGTCCTACTTCATTTCTGCTGACCTTGGTCAGTCATACATTAAATTTATGGTGTATGTGTACTGACATGCCCACCGGCTCTGGCTGGCATGCACGGCTCCTCTAGCGAACATGGCTGAGCCTGTGTTTATGAATCGCCCAGCCTGCCAGCTGGACTCTTATCCGGCCCGGACTCTGCTGGCTCCTGCTGCTGTGGAGACTGAGGAGTTGGTGTGTTAGAGGGTCCCCCCCCCGCCCCAACTGTCAGCATGAATATCAAAGAGGGTCATAAAGAACATGACTGTAACAAAGAGTTGGCCAGTGATGGCCTGCCCCCCGTCCCCTCCGCTCCCCCCCGCCACTCGCACCAGGGCCCTCGTGCTGCATGGCTGCACTTTGATGCAAAGTGACAGCCCCCCCGCTTACTCTTAAGTGGCGAGAGGTAATTTGACACAGTGATACATGAAGCACGACTGGCTGGGCCGCTTTCGGGGGCCCTGGTCAGAGGCTGGGGACGCTGCTCCCCATAGTCCTGTGAAGCCATCAGGGCTCCAATGCTGTGGGTAACACATGTAACGAGCTCCAACACTGATGCTACATCTTTGGGCAAGGAATTAAAGTTTCCTGTGTAAGCTCACAGTGGCTGTCTGCTTTCCATGCTGCACTTAGTTCACACCTATAACTTCACTCATATACTGTATGTATTAGAATGTTAGTGACTCCTTGGCTTTTGGTTTTAATTGTAAAATTAGAAAATAGGCTACATTTTAACATATAAGTTATTCAATAAGATTACTGTGTGAAGTAAAAGCATTTTTATATATAATTCTGAAGTAGAATTTTGGAGAGATCTGTATACATAAATACATAAAATATATGGACTTCAGCAGTCCAAAGTCACGTGTGTGTGGGGGGGAGCTTGTATGTTTGCCCTGCGATGGACTGGCATCCCGTCCAGGGTGTTCTCCTGCCCTGTGCCCTGTGCTGTCTGCCTCCCTAGACCCTCTACCTGAAAAACAGATGGCAGATGAATTGATTTAATTGCATAATTAGAAAACAGGAAGAAGAAAAAAGTTCCGCGTCAGTTTCAGAGAACAATTCGTTTGCCAATGGCAGAGTCTCACGTGCATCATAAGGGTGAAGTGGCTGCCAGATGTCTGTAAGCGGCTCGAGGATAAGCAAAGAGAATTTGGTCGAAGGTCCGGGCGCAGCCGGGGGCGTCAGACAGGCTGACACGCGCACGGGTCATACCGGTAAAAACCGAGCACCGTTTTTCTGTTCCCTAAATCCACAGTGGGGCTTAGTTGTTGGTTCCAGTAAATAGAATATACTTGTTTCAAGCGACAAGAAGATGAAAAATGGCAACGACTCCAATTTTAAGAATCTGTTCATGTCCTACTACCTTGTCTTAGAATATAATGTTTTAGCAGTGTATTGGGGAAATGCACATTAATTTTTGTAAAAAAAAAAAAAAAAAAACTAATAAGTTGTTATCAATGATACAGATTAATCTCCTGATAAATGTGCACCGGCAACGCAGCGTGTGCATGCTGCAGCGAAGAGAAATGAAAGCATGGAGAAGCACCTGTACAGTAAAAGCTGAAACATGTGATGCCAGCGGAAGGCGGATCGCCAGTGCCCCAGATGCCGATATAACACAGATGTCACAGCCGCGCTCCAAAACCACAATCACAACATATGGTAATTGCTACAAAACGATTTCTCTGGCCCGCTTCGATATAAAACACACACACACGGAGTAGCGAAGTCAGCTACTGACGCTTCCCAGAATATGAGTCTGCCAGCTTTGACTATGGGAAATGTCAGTTACATGACCAGGTAAAGCCATTAACGGCGCTGATAGCCGCGGCAATCTGTACGGCAGAGGGTGAATTATTTCACAGATGTTGATCTCGGAGATGCTGGTTTCCACACAAAGTGGCTTGTTTGCGATTCTCCGGCAGCATACCCTGAACAAGGGTGTGCGATGCACAGGGAATTTTAATACCCAGCAGATACAATGCCTCTATCTGAAACGATTTTCGCAGCAGCTGTCAAAAGGATGCTTGTTGAGGTGGAAGTAAAAGGTATTTATTGTTGTAAACATATAACGATTTATTCAAGCACTAACATTTAGACTATTTTGTGAAGTGTTTAGTCTAATAAGAAAACTAATTATATTCTACTATTCATTTGTAGGCATTCTACTGCATTATTTCAGTCCATCATGACACACGTACGTGTAGATCACGGGCTGAGCCGATTATTTATTTTATTAAAAGGTTAATTGCTTTTTATTAATTATTGATTTAGTAACGTGCTGTTACCTAGTAGCCAACGGAATCCTTGACAATTTAAAATTTTAGTCTCACAAAGTAATTCGACTTTTAATATGAATTCATGAGGAAAAATTCAACTTGAAGCCGAAGTGTGCATTTTTAAAGATTTAGGTGATGTAGGCTCAAACCAGAAAAAAAGTCGGGAACTGCGATTTTTAAGGAACATATTAAATTACCCAGAAAAAAAATCAATATATGGTAAGATTGAATGCTGAAGAATTGCGTCCTCATTGGTACCCATTTATTGGTGGTGTTCTGCGTTTATTTCTACTAGGATATTATTTACTCTGTGCGCAGAGTCCGTTTTACAGTTTGTGCAAGATCGTGCGTAATTCTTAGGCCTGTTTATTCAGTAATCCGTTTTCATATTTTACTTTTATTACTTACGACACTTTTCATGTTGTTTGAAAAGCGGAAACAAGTTTAGCTTCACGATATCAATAAAATTGAGAAAAAAATATTTCAGGAAAGATGCCTGGTCTCGCTGTTCTCAGCTGATTTTCTGGCGCCACCATCTGTTCATTACGGAGAAGCAATCTTGGACTTCTGTCGGGTGTTATTCAAATTACGGCAAACAAACCTCATCTAATGTTTGTCTTCAAGAGTAAGAAATTCTCTGTAATATCAATTATCTCTTGTATCGCACATATTTCAGTGTCTAAATAATATTTCATATTGACCACAAGCATAACCAGTGGCCCAATAACCATCTCTCAACATATCTCTCAAATTTTCAACGGCAGATTCGTGTAAGGTACGGCAGAACAAATTTTATGTCTTAAACTCAGCAAAGTCAGTACTGTGATTACAATTGTAATTTACAGTGAACAAAATATAACATTAGTTTAAATTCCCGTGATCCTACCTCTTGAATAAAATGATTAGTGGCTTTACTTGTGCAGAGTAATTGTGTTAGAGGTGTTATTGATTTGTAGGGCATGGAAACGATTTGGAAACGTTAGCTGTCATTGATTCGGTAGCGATTCCTTCAGATAATTTCCCTACTTGAACATTGTCCAGTAAAGAAAATGATAAATAACAAAAAGGATCATGGTAGCCGACAGCAGAGAAATCTGTGGCAGTCTGTTGAAAGCATGAAACAAATTAGTATTATGGCCTGGCTCAGAGATGTCCCTTTCTCAAATACATATAAATCAACAATTTTTTAAATAACCCTGTCTTTTTTACCACCATGTTACCATCTTAACACATACAAACACAGGTTCGTTATTATATATTAATTCATTTTTAGGGAGAAAACATGACAACCTTAACCCCTACCTCTTTCCCACCTTTGTCTTTGCACACAACCTTTCTAAATTGTCATAAGGCCCAGTCCAGGATGTTTGTGACACACCAGAATCCACTGGAGGGTGTCCCCTACCTTATGCTCCAAGCGTCTGGGAATAGGATCCAGGCTCACTGCCATTATATTTGGCAGTGACTAATGCCCCGTTTACACCTGGTGTTAAGATGAGTCCTGTGTGATCTGTTCACAACTGCACAGCACTAAATACAGGTGTGAAGGCACCCAAAACGGATTGAAAACGAATCGAGGTCCAATTGCTCAACCCACATCCTGAGGTGGTGTAGGACACATATGGTCAACAGTCTTATAGCAGTGTGAACGCGAATGGGTCCCGGTATTCTAACGAGATGAGCTACCTATCGAGACATGCTATCAAGCCTTTCTGTGCACGTGCTGTTCCACTGTCTTGGGATTAGGTTTAGGTTTTAGGGTTAGGGTTTTATGGGTTTTTTGGGGGTTAGGGTTAGAGATATCGATTAGCACTACGGTAGCCTACCTCGACAAAGTAGCTCAATTCGACAGAACACCGGGCTACTCACTGACGTCCTGGTATGGGTGCAAGTAGACTCACGAGCGGTATTTGACTGATTTATGTCAAAACATATGTCAGTGCAGAAAGGACCACTGTGTAGTAAACTGCATTGTGAACAATAGCTATTGTTTCCCCTACAACAACAAAAAGTAAGTTGGAATCTACTGCGAAGTTAAATGAATACCGGACCCATTCGCATGGTCAAAGTGCGCATCATTAATGTTTCACACAAATTTTGGACAAATAAATTGTGTAAGTGATTTATTAAACTTGTTTTGTAATTTGCATAGATTTTTTTTATTTAATGCGCACTTCGATGAAGCTTCCTTATTCATATCAATGCTGCTCCATGCTTTTGGTGAAACATGTCGGTAAAAATGCACAAACGCAATATTAAAGGGTATGTAGGTAAGATTTTGTGTTCAATAGCCTAGATAATGGCTATGTTAACAGAAACATATAAAAGTAGTGTAATTGTGTATAAAGTTTTCCGGGGGCTTGAACTCTCCCGGTCAGAAATTCAGTCCAACTCCAGTCTTGACTACTTCAGTGAGCCCAATGAGCTTTATTGGTTATGATTGAAAGCCAAAATATTTTCATATGGCAACCAGCAATGCATTACAGACTGATCCCTTTGCCCTTGACTAAAAAAAGTATTAAGCCAAGTACTGAAAGATGATTTAACACGTACATTTGTATCGTGTTGACGCGGTATAAAAAATGTATGCCTACAATGTGAAAAGTTTAACTTTATTGTGAAATATTGTTTGAATTATTTAAGAAATCACACTTACATTATGTGAAATAATATTTCATAATAATGACTGTCAAAGCACAACATTTTTACGAAATATAGAGATGATAGATACAAAATAAATATTATTAAGAAATATAATACCTTTTATAGAATTATTTAAAAATAAGCATTGATTATTGAAATGTTCATTTATTCATTTATTTATATATTGATATATTTATTTCATTTTGAGTATTAAGGCGTTCTAGGCGGTTTGGTTACCCTGGAATGTGCCAGTAGCTTTTGATTTAATCTTCTTTCAGTGTTCGGAAGACTCTGAATATGGTAGTGATTTACGTGCTTATTTAAATTTGCGGAAAGTGAGATCCGATTACGAGCGGTGAGTCGAGACGCATGCGGCGACGCGTGTTAATGCTAGGTGTGAACAAGGCCCAAGATGCCATAATTTAAACTACTGTGCTTCCAAGGTTTCTGTTGCTATGCCATGACTCAGATTCATGTGTCCACATGATCATGCCTGCATTGATGTTCAAGAAAAGATTTTTCATGCATTAAGTTGTCTATCAAGTATGTGTGATACCCCAAAGAAAATAGTACACACATTTAAATTAGCTAAAATGTATAACAATCCTGAAGAACCTAATCACAAACCCACTTGAAATCTTGTGCTTCATATGGGGCATCAACTTCTAACAACTGCAGAGGCCTCTTTCATACACAGACAAGTGGAACATGTCGGACCGCAATTTTAAATGTCATGTTCTTTAATCTCATTTAAATTTAAGGTCTAAATTGCAATGGACAGACATCCCATCCAGGGTATTCCCCTGCTGTGCATTCCAGATGTTAAGGTGATGGGGCATGGTGCAGGCAGGGAAAAGGTGCATGATCCACTTTCAGCTCAGAAACAAAAGGGGTTTATTAAACGAAACAGAACACAAAGGGAAACCATAAAATAAAAAGGATCACGAGGAGTCAGAACTAATCTAGAGGGAAAAAAACACTAATTAAAAGAAAAGCAATAAGCTAACATACAAAGGGAAATGGAAAACTCTGGGACCAACAGCATAACACACAGTAAGAAAGCACAGAACTAAGAAACCTACAAGACCTAAAACTGAGGTGTGTAGAGAGACTACACAAGACAGCAAAGTACAACCAAAGCAGAAGGAAGACAAACCTAGAACAGGAAAAGTCAAAAAGGAAAACGGAAAACACTAGGGAACAAAACAATAAATACAAAATAACATAAAAGGGGCCTCAATCAGCCTCAAGCCCATGACCTCAGGCTACACAGATTCAATCCCCAAAGCTATGTGGCAGTCTGGGAAACAAGAAAACACAAGAGTGAAGTACAGAGATGGGGAAAGGCAGGATGACCAGTAGTGCTTGCTGGCCAAAGGTGAAGTTATGAATATCATTATTCAGAATTTTTTATATAGTAGGGTTTATGGCAGTCCGTTCATAAGTACGTTACTCATAAGTTGGACATTCTTAACCTGGGGGCTGCCTGTGAAACATTAAACTCTAGGGAATAAAACAATAATTACAAAATAACAGATAAGGCTGGCCTCAATCAGCCTTCAAGCCCATGACCTCAGGCTACACAGATTCTATGTCACATGTCAACCCCCTAAGCTATGTGGCAGTCTAGGAAACAAGGAAACACACAAGGGTGAAGGACAGAGATGCGCAAAGGCAGGATGACCAGTAGTGCCTGCTGGCCAAAGGGGAAACGACACAGGAGGAGGGATCAGAGGACATTGGCTCTAACAGTACCCCTCCCCAAACGCACGATACTGGGCGCATTAAGGTACTGCCAGGGCCACAAAGACACACAGGAGAAATCACGAGGGCAGAGTACAGATACAAGACTAATGGGAACCAAAAATCTAGGCACACGAAACCAGGACATTGGACATAGGGGGGAATAAAGATGGACAAGGTAAAAAAAAGAAGCTGAGAGAGGACCACCAGGTGAGGGAACAAAGTAAGGAACAGGCCTAGGGGACAAGAGGCAAACAGATTTGGGGTTGGATGCGAGGACTGAGGGAAAAAACCAGGGACAAGAGACAGGGACCAGGAAGGAGTAGGGGAACTGGAAGGTAAGGGAACAAAAATTGCTCAATAGGGAAACAGGGACAGGGTGCAAAAACTGAGGAACGGATAGGGTAGAAAGGAATGTGAGGGCTGGGGAACAGGGCTAGGGGTAGACAACTTAGACCCAGGAGACGAGGACTGCTGGGCTGAACCAGGGGCTAAAGGTGGGGACCAAGAAGGAGAAGGTAAACTGGAAGGAAAGGGCAAAAATGGAATTTGTTGGGGCAGCAGTCTAGGAAACAGAGGGTGAAGGAACCTAAGGGAGGCAGGACCAGTCTGGGATTGACAGAACACAAGGGTATTAGCAGACAAGGCACGGAACACAGAAGCGTAAGAAGAGTGGACTTCATTGGACCTAGAAAAACAATTGCCTGGGCTAAGCAGCTGCATGACTGAAGGAGGAGATGGATCTGGTAGGCAACTGGGGATGAAGGATGAGTGCTGGAGGACAACAAGAGGATGGCAGGATGAGTGCTGGAAGGCAATGAGGGGACTGCAGGACGGTTGTTGGTGAGTGACAAGGGGACTGAAGGATGGTTGTTGGAGAGTGACAAGGGGACTGCAGGACGGGTGCTTGAAGTGTGTCTGGAGGGGTAAGAGGGACCTGCAGGCTGAGGACACAGGAGCCCAGAAGGGGCCTGCAATACAGAGAGGCATCTCACCATCTGGTGTGTCCCCATCTCCCTCTTTGGGAGACAGAGAACCGACCTGGCCCTCTGCTGGGTCTCCACCTGCATCATAGAAGGTACTCTTGGTTGGAGACAGGAGCTCAGAATGTGGGATCCTGTTGGTGCTGTAGGCCAGACTCAAGAAGCTTGGACATCGCAGCAGTGATTACCTTGGGCAGGGCTCAGACATCATCATGGCGACTTCCTCTGGGCAGGGCTCAGACATCGTGGCAGTGACTACCCCTGGGCAGGGCTTGGACATCATCGCGACGACTACCTCTGGGCAGGGCTCAGACATTGCGGCAGCGACATCCCCTGGGCAGGGCTTGGACATCATCGCGGCGACTTCCTCTGGGCAGGGCTCGGACATCGTGGCAGTGACTACCCCTGGGCAGGGCTCGGACATCGCGGCAGCGATATCCCCTGGGCAGGGCTTGGACATCATCGCAGCGACTTCCTCTGGGCAGGGCTCGGACATTGCGGCAGTGACTACCCCTGGGCAGGGCTCGGACAACGCAGCGACCATTTACTCTGGGCAGGACTCAGACATCATGGTGCCGACTTCCCCTGGGCAGAGCTCAGATATCATGGTGGGTTCTACCAGGCTGGACACTGGAGAAACAGCGGGCTCTCCCAGGCAGGACACTAGTGATGTGGTGGGCTCCCCGGGCAGGACACTGGAGACACAGCGGGCACACGGTGGGCTACCCTAGGCTGGACACTGGAGACCCGACCGGTTCCCCCAGGTAGGACACTGTAGACGCAGTGACTTCTGCTGGGCAGGACACTGAATGCTGAGGTGCGACAGCAGCTGAAATCCCAGGCTCAAACCCTGGTGATTCAATGCCCAGACACCTGAGGATTACCCTGACCCTCTCTTCCTCCTCAATGGAAGGTGCAGGAAACAGTTGTGGAGGTTGAGCTGGGACAACCGGAGGCCAATGGGGCTGAACAGCCCTCTCTGGGCCAGGAGTCTGCGGTGTGGGCTCCTCCAGATCACTATTACACCATGTATCAGACCAGACCAGAGCAGAGGCTTGAGCCAAGGCAGGAGGCTGGCTCCTGGGGAACAAACAGATACCTGGGGCTGAGGCTCTGACCTCAGTGTCGCTGGGTCACCAGCAAGTGCAAAAGAAATGAATCCCAGCGCAAGGGGTTTCACAGAGCCTGGGGATTGTCTTCATGGCTCATTCATACTGTTATGGCGATGGGGCATGGTGCAGGCAGGAAAAGGGTGGATGATCCACTTGTGGCTCAGAGATTACAGAGGTTTATTAAACAATACAGAACACAAGGGGAAACCACAAAATAAAAGGGACCACCAGGGCTCAGAATTAAACTCGAGTAAAAAAAACAAATTAAAAGAAAACATATAAAAGGTAACGGGCAACACCAGAAGGGTATTTTTCATATATGGATTTCTTGTTTAGTCGGATGTAATTCTTGACGATTTGGCATGATCCTGGATCTGTCGGTTTTTCTAAACTCTTGTTGAATGTCTTGCCATAGCAGCATATCCAAATCCTCAAACCTGCTCAGAGCAGGTTTGTTCTACATAAACAAGGATTAGCTCACACACTTAATCAGTGTCCATGCATGGAAATCCATTCAGTCATGGCCTTGCCATTCATGGATGAGCGACCAATTGCAATCATCCATCCATCCATTTTCCAAACTGCTTATCCTACTGGGTCGCGGGGGGTCCAGAGCCCATCCCGGAAGCAATGGGCACGAGGCAGGGAACAACCCAGGATGGGGGGCCAGCCCATCACAGGGCACACTCACACAC
>JAODJX010000007.1:23517437-23532065 GCA_026776945.1 Isichthys henryi | reverse complement strand
GGAAACCGGAGTACCCGGAGGAAACCCCAAGACGACATGGGGAGAACATGCAAACTCCACACACATGTAACCCAGGCAGAGACTTGAACCCGGGTCCCAAAGGTGTGAGGCAACAGTGCTAACCACTGCACCACCATGCCTCAGCAGTGAACCAGCCATTAGAAATCATACAGTCGAACTTTTAAACCGTAAGCTAATAGTGCCCCTCCCTCCCCCCAACTGTGTGCCACATGTATCTGGACAGCTGATGACTATCATGCACTGATGGGTGTAGCGGCTGAAACAGCTGTGACCTGTTGTGACACACAAGTCTGATTGTGCCTGCAGAATTAAGATGCACATGCTGCACTCTTGCAATATCTATACTTAATACTATGGTTCTCTTACAGTAGTCTTTTAATAAAACAACTCATGTTGTCTCCCCTCTGTGTTGACAAGTCATCAATAACACCGAAATTACTTCCATTTCCACATTGATCTCCTGAGTTTGTTTACACAGAGTGTGTGTGACCAATGCAAACCTCTTCGAAAATATTTCCACGTCTCGGCTTAACGTAAGCCCTGTTGCTGAGGGTCAAGTAGAGGAGTTGATTAATTATCCTGCACGTTCTGCAAGAATGGTGTATTAGAAAAGTTGGGAAGGTTATGCTGGGAGACACCACTGAGATGAGATGATCTGGTGATGGAATTCTGCTCGCCATGAAAAGTAGAATTACCCACAACACAAGGTAACTACTGCCATTACCTTAATAAGCTCCATTATTCAGCTGCCAGAGCTCACACATACATATTATGGGCTGTAGACATGGAATAGCTAATGGTTTGACTGCTGAGTGTTTTGCAGTTAATTCCGCAATGGCCACTTAATAGCTCACCTCAGGAACCTGAGCCCCAAGCTCAGCTTGCCAGCCTTCGCACAGCAACTTTGTCTGAAAAAGCAAATGGATACTCAGTCAAGCAATGCCAGCATTGTGTATTTTCTCGTCAATTCAGTTTGATATTTAAAAAAATCTGATGGACTGAAATACATGCCTTTGACACATATCACCTTAATGATATTTCACAGAGTTACATAGGACCCAGTTATTATGCTACGGTTTCCAATAATTCTTGTCCACATCATTGTCACAAGAATAAATCTCACCAAGGTCAAATTCATGGTTAACTAAATATCACACTGTACATATTAGGTTTGTCAGAACAAGCACAAACTAATGGTAATTTCAGCAGCATTCAAAGTTCAGTAGTCATAGTATTCAATACTCTCATTCTAGGGCAACCAGCCTATTACTCTGAAAATGAACAATGCAGCCACAGAAATGTATCGACTCCAATTAAATATACCACATTATTGAAGAGCCCTTTTATTAGTCATTCTCCTAGCCAGAGGTGAATAGTTCAAGTTCAGAAAGTAAAAATCCAGACCAGAACTCTGTTTCAGTTGCCTGGTTGGTTGAAATAAAATTTTGGTCTTTAATTTTACTTTCTGGACCGGAATTTCCACCTCTGCTGCTATCGGAGAGGTAAGGGTTAGCCTGCTGTCTTTAACAAGAGTATGTAATCTAACTAATGGAGGACTCATTTTGATCACTATTTCAATTTGCACAGTTTATTAACTTTAATGTCTTATAGGCCTACTCAGTAAAGACTGAATTCATTCACATAACACCAAAATGCTTTATTTCTGAAATAAATACTAAATCATTTACCTGTAAGTGCCATGTAATCTCTCCATAGAAAAATGGTATATTGCCACAAGTATGTTGTGTAAGAGAGGTCCCAATTTGAATATACACATATATCACAAACCTTTAATGTTTTCCCCACTAAATGAAATCTAGAGCCTGACTGCTTTGCATAGCTAAATAAAAATCTTTACATCATGAACATCACTGCCAGCTGTATAGAGAACCTCTATAGCCGTATATCCTACTCAACAATTGTTCCTGGAACACCACAGAACTCAATGTGCACACAGTGAAATTCACAGAACCCAAACGGGGCATTATAGAAGTGGAATGTGGCATTTGCATTGTCAACATAGTGGAGAGTTGAAAGTGACTGTCTGCTGCAGTAACTCATGCCTACAAAATCAACCGAATATCTCATCTACCCACAATTCTACATGGACCGCCCCACACCCACTAAGCCACTATCCTCCCAGAAAAGCATTGTAATTAACATATCAGTAGATCAGTGGCAGGAGATGAATGGGAGAGAGCACCTTGGGACCCAATTAAGTCCCGTGTTAGTGGGTGGTACACATGATACTTGATACGCTTATCTCAGTTGGAGTCTCTTACCATGTTATCTTTGCACTCAGCTTTCAAGTGACCCCAAATAAACTAAAAGCATGGCTGCAAAGGCATGGATTACAAGAAGAATACAGCATTCGAACTGAAATGGACAAACACTATGTTTGTTAAACACCTGCCTACATTTGCAATCAAAATCACCTTCGTATCTGATATCCTTGCAGGGGATAAAGCTGTCCAAAATAAATGTTAGAGGAAGGACATGGCTAGATTCTGTATCCTTTTTACCCATGAAAACTTTGAAATGAGGAGTGCTGTGCGTATAAATGAGACTAGAAAAGTCATCTGTTGATCACTGCATAAAATTCATAGATTTCCTCTTCTCTGGACAAGGAATGCTGCATTTCTAATGGGACAGGTCAGGATTGATCAGGAGCTGGATGTGTCTGGGTTTATTGACGGCCCAGGAAGTGCCGTATCGAGTATACGGCAAAGGCGGTGCTGCGTTAATGGCCAATGGTGACATCATGCTTGAACAGGGCCTTCTGATCTACATGGACCCCAAACTCTCCAAAGGTCCTGACAGCAAAACAGGAAAGGATACTGGGTCCCAGGGATGAAGTGACTGGCTCTGCCTCGATGGCGAATGTGCAGCTTGCGACTGGTGGTATCAGACTGCTGAAGGCCCGTCCAGCTTGTTTGGACTGCTGGAAAAACAGATAAGGGACAATTTCCTGTAATATGTGGCATAATAGAATGCAAAGGACAAAGGCAGTATTATCTGCTACCTGCCATCTAAGAAAAAAATATACAAAAACTTAAGGATTTAAGACCTAGTATTAAGTATCATACAGAGTGATTAAACTAAAGGCTAAGGGGATATTTAGCCTTCTGTGCTTAGCAGGCTACCAGAGTAATAGATCTGTCCCACGTAGTCCAATCACATAAGCTGATTAACATAACTTTTAAAAAAAAGACGTAAAGTTCCCATCCTTGGTAATTAAATTTTTGGGAAATCAAAAGGAAATGGCAAAACATTAGACACAGTGAGGCTTACATTTTACTGGCAATGCGGTTGACTTGCTTTCAGTCTTGTGAGCCAAATTGCCCTCTGTATTCATTAGCACAGAGTTTGCGACAGCAACACCCGGATGATGAAATGGGCCATTAGGAAGCATTCCCAATTAGGCCTGGCGGACAGTTGACTCAGAACATATTAATTGTTTAACTGCCAGCATTGATCTGTTTGTCAGTCTAATTGCTGTAACAATATACATGAGGAATATAGTTCCCCCTCCCCCCGGGAGAATGTCAAAAGGACCAGGAGAACAATCTGATTGGTTAAACTCAAAAATCAAACAAGCACATCTAAAATATAAACCAGCCTCCGCATGCTTCTGACTGAATGCCTAGATGCTTGTTTTATCTGATGTTGAAGATTGTCCTTCCTGGCTTCATGGGCGACAAACATACCACGGCTGAGATCTCAGCATGCCACATCTACCCAGCTCAGGCAGTTTAACTAATCACAGCCTTTCCCTAAGTGGCCTGGTTGACTCAACGAGACCGTGGGGATAAATGTTTGCTTTCCCACACCAAAAACGGTGTAACATTTTGGTTGGAGGTTCTGTTGGCTGCGGTTTTAAACATTGCCAGCTAAATGATACATTACAGTTGCTCTGAGTGGGTCTGATTGCCTTTAATGGAAAACACCCTCTGAAAAATTAGCTTTTGCTCTAAAAATGAATACAATGTTCCTACTAATGTACTGGTTTGAGTCTACTGTAAATCCAAGGTTACTTTTCCTACTGTTAACATTATTTGCTGAATTATTTAAACCCAAGTAAGGAAACATATCCATCTGTGTATCTTCTGACCACAGGGAAAAAGAAAAAGACAACATTTGTTTCACAAAATGCCACCAAGCTCCTTGATATTCTTGCAAATATAGCAAAAGGGCACAAGGATTTTCATGTAACACTTATACTGCAATTTCCTAACCAATAGTGTCATTATGACATAGAAAAAAAGCATGAGAGGCTTGCAGAAATTGTCTAACAACTATTTTTATTTACTTATCAAAAATAACATAAAGCATAGAATTGAATGACTGCAGCAGAAATAACATCTTTATTTTAAATACAAAATTGCTGGATGTCAGAATGTGACTAGTTAAGTCACAATTTGGAGTAATTGTAATAACTGACTGCTTACTTAAGCCTCAAGAGTTGATATGGTTAGGAATGAGAATAAGTACTAGACAGCTGTTCCACATTAGGCATGTGAGAGACAGACATGTTTCTCACAGACATCCTTATTATTATGGCACCATCCCTCACATTTTCCTTTTATGAGCAGAGTGGCAAATCAATGCAGGAACAGCAGCATTTTCTGATTTGTCAGCCATAATTACATGTTGGTTTCAGTGTCTCTAATCAGATGTCCTTGTTTTCTTAGCACTAATATTTTATTTTTTTATCGCCCCTTGTAAATCTGAGCAGGCCCCTGCACCCACCCTGTCCTCCTGCTAACCGTTTTTACATCCTTTCCTAAATCCGGGTAAGCATCATTAACCATAGAGGTGAAAAATGTAATTGCTTGTGAAGATTTTGCTGTGATAAAAATGTAGAAACCCTGATATACTGTTACACGCAAGTGAGCCAATCCAGTCTGTCCCCGATAGAGTCATGTGCAGTGGGAAGTCTTGTGTCACAGGCATGATCTTTCAGCTACAGCATCCTCATAGTCAGAATAAAGAATCATTAAGGAATTGAACAGGAACACTTTTCTTCTATTTCATACCTTATTAATCCTAGAACAAAAATTGCAGAGGAATTATTGGTAAACTGAAACTCATTACATTAAACGTAATTACTTGTGGGTTTGCGGGTCAATCAGAACAGGTCAATAACATTGACTTCAGAAATATACATTTATTTAAGTTTAAAAAAACTTCTCTTCTTAACAGTGGATTTCCTTGAACTCTAAATATAATTCATCGCAAAATGAAATGTGAAATAATAATAATTTTATGCCAATTATTTTGTTTTGATAGTAATTGGAAGCCAGAATTGTAATTGAAATTCAAATTTGATTAATATGATATAGTACAAGGGCCTCACCTATTCATCTGCAAACCACTTATCTTGGTCAGGGTGGCCAGGAGCCTATCCCAGAGCACATGGGGCACCAGGCTGGGGTTCACCCTGGCCAGGATGCCAGTCCATCACAGTGCACATACACACAACCAATAAAAAATCTTTGGGCAATTCAGACATATCAGTTAATTAGTAATAGCTGCCCTAACTGCATTTCTTTGGATTGCGAGAAGAAACGTGTTCAGCATGGAGAGAACATGCACCACCCCCTTAAATAAAACGTATTATACTTAAGAATTTAGGAATTTTTGCAAGTATTAACAATGCCGGTACAGTGGTATTATTTTTCAGTAAACCAAAACCTGAAAATTGACAACACTATCATTCCAATATGGACCTAAATTAAAGTAATCCTTAGAGAAAAATATACAGCATTTATCAGCTGTGTTATCGGACACATTTGAAATCTTTCACTAAACAGGTCAGAGGTCAATCTGAATAACAATAGTTAAGAAAGTGAAAAATTGGTCTGTTTGCTGTGAACCACACATTCTATATGTAGCAATTTGCTGTAAAATACCACTGGGTATAACAAAACAATTGCAGATAATATTATATAGTTATATAGTAATATATTATATAAGTATTCCCCATTTGCTTGCAGAGATCTACTGAAAATATTGTCAAGGTCAAAAGTAGCAACCCACTCACCAACTATAGACAATAACGAGAAACAATCAATATCACCCACATCAAGCTCTAGCTCACAACCTTCAAAAGTTTCTTGGAAACAGGAAACTCAGACCCCATAATTATTAGCTGTGATCAGCGGACCAATAGGAAAATGTAAACAAATCAAGAGAATCTAGTAACATGTTACTTAAGGCAATGTTTTTAGTCATTTAGAAACAAATCCATAATGCATTATAAGGTATTCATAAAGCATTATAAATATGGCTATAAATATTTATAAAAAGGCATAACACATGACTGCCATATGAAGTTCTCATCTATAATGCACTATAGATATCTTATGCAGTACAAACATCCTTAAAGCTTATGCCGACCATTATTTTGTTTGTGAGAAATGTACTTATTTTGAACTACATTTTTTGCTTTACAGATGTAGCAATATTTATCACAAATAAATCACATTACGATATCTGAAATTTTCCAATGCCATGTTCTTTAACATCACGAATGGCAGTAATCCTGGCAAAAACAGCAGGCTACCAATGAGTTAACTACAACACTAAAATCCCCCCAGGTGAAAGCAACCAACACAAATGTTTATGTATGAGGAATCTTGATGTTACTAAGTGGATCAATCACAGTTGTTGCAGTCTGCATCACCGCAACATGTAGTTGTCGTTCAGGGGAGGTGCGCGTCAGGCTACGACATGGGGCACATGGCTCTATGCAGGAGGATAAATCTGGCTCGACCTGAGGCCTCATACATGAAAGTTGCGTGCACACTAAATGACACCCAGAATGTACTTATGCAACTTTTTACAGAAAATTTTGGACTTATCAAACAGAACACAATGATGAAGGTATACGTATATTTACAGAAATTCGGGAGGCTTGTGTACAACATTTTGGATGTAGTGGGAAAAGGCAACACTCACTGTAATGAAGGGAACTACAGTAAATCAGTCAAATGACCACATGTTTGCCAGCAATTTATACCATCTGTGCCCCCGCTTATGCATGAAAAACAGTAAATCTAAAAATATGAACTGGGATATATTTTAATTATTATTTATTATTTTATTAATTTCCTTTATTTTACTCTACTTAAGTTCCACTTATTTGGGTATGCCTTTACGAGTTTAATTTGCCATTTCAAGTGTAACATCAAGTCACCTGTCATGGCCTACCCTGCCTGACCCTACTGTCTCTGTCACGCCCACATGGGCGGGACCATTCACCTGCAGTCAATCACCGGCTCTTCGCTCCGCTTCTTAAGCTGGCGAGCCGAGAGGCTCGATGCGAAGTATTGTTGCCATTATCTCTAATGTGCCTTAACGAGCGTCTTTTGGTCTTTTGTTCTCCCTGATTGCCCTTCCTGCTCTGTCCTGCCCTGCTGTCCTGCCTGTCACGCCTGCCCCCTCCTGCCTGCCTGCTCCATCCTGCCCTGCTACCCCATCTACATCATTCCTCCCTTATCCTCCTCGTCCCGTCCCGTCTCTTTTCATAGGACTGACTCTCCCAGACACCGACCTCTTGCCTGCCCCTTGATTACGATTCTGGGTTTCCCCTTTGGCTGTGTGTATTACCGGTTTATTCATTAAACCGTTTCGCAACCGCATTACGGGGTCTGCCTCTTCTCTTTGCTGTACGTCACAGTGTCCCCCCTGGCGTGGCTCTAACAAGCCTTGCTTGGTGCTTGTTAGTCTCACCTCTCGTCCTGCCCTCATGTTGATCATGCCCAGCTGCCTCCTGTTTGCTCCCTCACTGGTTCAGTATTTTATTAGTGCCTCCCAGTTAGGGCTGAATGATTTGGAGAAAATATGTAATTGCGATTTTTCTGACAGACATTGTGATTACGATTTGCTTTAGTTCAATATTCAGTGTGTAGTAAATTGAAAACATATGACGCAGCATTACCACATGAGATACCATCAAAATGTTAACTGGTCTATATTCTAATGCAAGGATGAGAATTTAAAGATATGGGGGGTATTTTATGTACGCGTGGATTAATTGTTGATGATCTGGCATGATTTTTTCAAAACTCTTGCTGGATGTGTTGTCATAGCAGCACATCCAAATCCTCGAACCTGCTCGGAGCAGGTTTGTTCTGTATAAACTATGATTAGCTCATACACTTAATCAGTGTCCGTGCATGGAAATCCGTTCAGTCATGGCCTCACCATTCATGAATGAGCGACTAATTGATATCGGTGCGTAAATAATAAGAAGAGAATTTCATACATAGAGGGTTTTGCACAATCGGCAAGATCCTTTATACCAATATTTGCCAGTTTGAAATATATTCTGGTACTTCTTTTAACCTGTTCCCATGTTCTTATTGTGTTTATGTTTGATCTTTAATTATGACATACAGTAAAATCCCGTTATAGTGGACTCGAATATAACAGATAAACGCTTTTAGCTATAGTTTTGTTCGGCCGGTGATAACCAGCGCAGATACGTAGTCGAGTCACACATCTGGTCAGGTGAAATTGGATTACTACATCTACAATATAATAATCTATACCACAAGTGTGTCTGATGCGGTGTGGCATGAGTAAATGGTGTCCTGTAGTTGTGTTCTGGGCAAACAGCAACTCTGGCTATAACGGACTTTGGATATAACAGACTGTTATGCCAGGTCCCTGGAAGTCCCTTATAGCTGGATTTTACTGTATTAAATTATAATTAATCTGACACATAGGGAATAAAACGCTGCATTCAGTAAGTACAATGAACACTACTTCCACTTTAAATTTGTCGGCCACTTTTTGCCAGCCGTCTTTTCTGGTTTGCGCTGCTTTTTCCGTGTTACCTCTTGTGCATATTAGTTGAAGTTATCACTGTTTAATTAACAGCTGTATACGGTTATTTTCTATACAAATCAATTTAGGTGAAACAAAAACAAATGACGTGTTCAGGGTTGCAAAGTCTTTCAGACTGTCACGCAAGATATCTTACGGCAACTCTGTATTATTCCAGACTGAACTTAATATTAGCTGCATCAAAAATGTTAGGGCAGTTTGCAAACCCTATAGACTATTTACAAGGTAATGAAACTTACATACATGTAAATGTATGTGCAGAACAGAGAACAGAAAATCTCACTCCATGCAGCTCAATAATCGGAAGCTGTCAATGATTATGAAGCTATTCGTTATTTTTAGCTGTTAATTTGTCAGTATTTTTAGCCTATTTGTTTCCCCCGTCTTTTTTAATACTGTGTCATTAATACATAATCGCAGAATGATACATCGTAATCATGATATGAATGATAGTGCGTAATAATCATATCACACTTATTGCCACTGCTGTGCGTCTGTTGACACAACTCGTGTCAACACCAACTTACTAGACACACTCTATTGTTAGACAGGATATATTTGGCAATACTCTATTTCGGGTAACTTCATCTTCTTTTTGGTTTTATAAATATCGTAATATTACTTGATATGATTATTTGATGTCATAATCGTGCAGCGCTTTATCTATGTAATGAATTCTACCACATTTACCCAGAACTAAACCAACTTAAGGACAATGTTTGCGAATGTTTGTTTGAACTATGGTTTTGGGAAACACCTGCATCGTTTAACGATGCATCGTACTACGTAAGTTGCTAACATAGTGGGAAACACAATCCAAGACACAATCCCCGACACCTAGACTCCTTGCTCAGTCTCTCAAGAACTCCAATTAGAGCATGCAGAGGTTCTCCTTCCACACAGTGCATAGCACTCACAGTACCAGTGTACAGGTCATCCAGGAACTTCAAGGGGATCCAGTAAAGTTTCAGGATGTCCCACAGCCCAATCAGCTAAGTAAACAATTTACGAAAATTGACAAAGGCTACAAAGAACCTCTGCCTTACTCTAGTTTGTACTCAATGAGGACCCTCAGTGCCAGGATGTCCTCGATGGTAGACTTCTTAGGTGTAAAACTGTACTGCTTCAGTCACTGGTAGGTGAACAAGTGATCACAAATCCTGTTAAGGGTGACCCTAGCAAGAACCGAACCCACGCACTGGGAGCAGTTCACCCCTGATACTACAGATCCCTGCAGCCTTCCCTACTCCCAGCTGATTCACCATTCATCTAATCTCAGTGAGACTGGGTGGTTCACAGCTGATTGAAGGATCAGCCTCAAGAACTGTGGACTCAGAGATGTCCAACATCCTAGCCAGAGGATCAGCTTTAAACAACTGCTCAATGTAGCCGGCCCAGTGGGTCACAACAGCAGTGTCATCCGTAAAGACAGATTCAGATGTATTCAGATGTTTGTCAGATGTACTACCAAATAAAATAGTTTGACATGCCTCTGTTTTGGAAACTATTAAGTCTACACTTCACATGTTGAGAAATTATTTTTTTCCCTCCTGTTTGTGGCTCCATTGTCTCTGAAATGAGGTTACAGACATAGTACATGCTCATTATTGAGCCCCTTAGGTGTCACGGTAGAAAAAATTATTATCTTATAGTAATTTGTGCTCTCGAGTTATTATTTGTGCCGCTGGTTTTGTGACGCCCAGCAGGAATGGAGAAGGCAGACCCCAAGATGCGGGAACAAACGGGTATATTAAGGAAGCCAGGTACAAACAAATCCAGCGGGGAGATCCAGTCGGGTGGTCGGGTCTTGGGCGAGGATTGAGTTCCAGGGATATCAGTCCTACACCAAAGGACAGGGTGAGGAGACGAGAGGCAGGGAGGACCAGGGTCAGCAGGGCAGCGGGGTGAACGGAGCGGGCAGGCAGGCAGGATACAGCAGGCAGCACGAACAGGGTGAACAGGAGACGAAGAAAGTGCTCGGTAAGGCTCATTAAGATAATGACAGCAATACTTCGCGAGGCATGGTTGTAACAGTCGAGCGTAAGTAACGGGCTGATCGGCCGGAGATCAGCTGCTGGTCTTGAGCCCCGCCTGCGTGGGTGTAACAGGTTTACTAACTCGTGTTCTCCAGTAATTAATTTGTGCTCTCTGATTGGGGATTTATTTGCGCATAGAAATTTCTAACTCAAGAGCACAAATTAATAACTTGAGAGCACTAATTATTAACTCAAGAACATGAATTATTAACTCGAGAGCACAAACTACTATGAGATGATATTTTTCTACCATGAAACTTACGAGGCTCTGCAGATCATTTATATACACGTGGTTATTTTGCATTGCCAATGTAGGGTAATTTATGGTTGGGGATGGGGCGGTATCTAGGGTTGCCACCTTTCATTTGTGAAACACGGGACACTCAGAATTTTTGGGGGGGTTGGGGAATAAACCATGTTTGCAAATATAGTATGATAATATTTTTACGGCTCCCTGGGGGGTATTCCATGAAAGAAGCTAAAGAAAGCCAGACTTTCCCAAAAAAGTCAGACTCAACTTCAGACTCAAATGTCGTTCCACTAACGCAGTTCCGCTTTAATTAATCAAGGCTCATACTAGACAGACTTGCATAGTCTCACTTAGTGTGCACAGTTAGTGCGAGATATTTAAGAGGCTCAAATGAATGGATGAACGATAGATCGATCAAATGAGTCGGAAAGCGTGTAAAACGAGAATGGCGTTTTTTTTTCCCCCACCACAGAACAAATGCTGCTGATGGAGCTGTATGAAAAGTACAAAGATGTAATCGCTAAAAAAAGGCAATATTGTGGCCATAAATAAAGCCAGGGAGTTGGCTTGGCAAAGAATTACAGACAGATTAAATGCGTAAGTTATGTAAATGTTATGAGTCCCTAGTACAGTGGCACAGTGGTACAGTGGTTTATGCTGTCGCCATACACCGCGAAAGTTCCTGGTTCAACTGTACTACAAAGCTGGGTTACTGGCTTATCGGGGTAACTTGTCGGATTTAAGGTACCACAGTTTAAATGGACTTCATATTCGTTCACTTACATTTCACCCAGACTACCTTAAATCCGACAAGTTACTCCAATAAACCAGTAACCCGCTTCATAGTACAGGACACTGGTCCGTAGGAGATTTGTTCCAAGTTACCATGGTAGCTCAACTGGGATTCATTTAAGACACTTTAATGGAACGGAACTCCCACTTAAATGAGCTAGACTTATAGAAATAAGTCAGACTTTCCTTTAATCCTGCTTCGTGGAATGTCCCCATGGTCTTAGGCACGAGGCCGCAAGGTGAGAGTTACAACATACAGAATATTTTATTTATTTATTTAAACATTTACAAACATAGTTCCCGTGACGTCAGCGAAAGTGGGACTGACAATCGCATCCAAAACCTTCTGCATACCTGGAAAATTCAGTCCATAACCGATATAGTTTTTTCTGATATCCCCAGTGCCAACAGTGAAACAGATAGCCAGCTTATTAGCAGAATAACTTTGCATTGTAAATTAAAACCATGCCGTATGTCTAATAAATAAAATACTGTGGCGAAGAGATGACGAGGCAGCCAGCAAAGTTCACTTATTAGAGGACTTACTGTGTGGTCCTTAAAAGGACAACGGTAAAACACCGACCGAGAATAAAGGATAAGCTCACAAACACAGACGGGGACCCTTTAAGGACAGAAAAGTGGATATAGGCATTACAGACAGAGCACAATGAGTCATACTCTGAAAACTTTTTCAGTTCGGCAGCTTATAAAAACATAAAATCCAAAATAGATCAAAATAAATCCAACAAAACGAAACATAGGCCTATGTGAACCTTTACTTTACTCTCACATCCACCGACGTTCATTTTTGAAACCGGTGGAAATGGCGGCAGGTTCTCAAAAGGCACACAATGAGAATCAGCCCAGCACTGAATCTGTTTGGGTGGAGATGAGACATTAATGTTACGGAGACGTTATGGTTTTTACATACACCTGTAAAGTGGAGCGATACAGCTGATGGGAAATGTCCTTATAGAACGCCTTTTGTCCAATCAGATTTCTTGGTTGGAACGAACAGTAAACATAAATTAAACAGTATAAAATAAATTAAAAACAACCTTTTAACTTAAACGAATTTGCACAACTAAATACTGACATTTCTCACCTTTTTTCCATGTGTATTTATCATCCCTTATGTCTCCTCCATAAATGATTTAAACTCCAAGCATGATAGTTTAAACTTTTTAAATTTAAATTATTTTTTCTATTTAGATTTTTCTGTTTGCTTAATACAAAACTCTCTTGCTACTTTGTTTTTGCATAATTTTCCAGCGCTGTTTTTCATATTTAACTGAAATTTTGACTGGACATAAAACACGAGTGGTGGGGTTAGGGTAGAGGAGTATTCCACACGCAGTCTTTTTCATTAGCTAGATATCTTATGCCAAATACAAGGATTGTCCAGTATGAAGGTCGCTTACCTGGACAGTTTTCACGTTTGGCTGAAGTTTTCCAGATAACTAGGAGATTCTGCCTTGTGTAGTACAGTATCCTCCAAGTCCCTTCAGTTGTGCCTCATCCATTCCAAAATATTTTCTCTTTTTCTCCCACTCTGAATTGTATGCTGTAAATCACTTTTTCTTTTACACCCGTAGCTCATCCAACGTTTAGGGCCTGGTCTTCGCCCGTCACTTCCCCCATTTCACAAAAACAACAAAATATTTTAAAAAAATAAATTAACTTGCTAGCTAGATGTAGATTTTTAAGTCACGATGGGGTCGTGCATGGGGACGTGCACGGCAGACCGACAGCCCGTGCAGTTGCCTGGTTATGAGGTAAGCATTCGTATTTTTGCTAGTAATCAAATAAAAGTATAGACATGGCCAATTGTCAGTTTTATCCGTTTTTAACCTTTTACGGACATATATAAACATAACCAGGAAGAAAAAAGAATAGCAGTCGAAGGAAAATAAGTGAGGTTTGTTTGAAGCTGCAAAATTCTAAATTAGATGACCATTTTCACAAGAAACAAGGACAATTCATGTCCCAGGAAAGAATATAAATTTTCCCGGACAGTTGCTCAAAAAAGAGAACAATCCCAGCAAAAGGTGGCAGCATTAGTGGTCTCTTAAGCATGCCCACATATGAACAATGAGTACAATTGTTCAATGCCTATACAATGAATGGGATTCATAACTTTGTATGAAGTGTGTCTTAGTTTAAGCAACATTTTATAAATTTAACTCTTTTCATAACTTTTCATATAAACATCGTTTTCCTATATGGACATTTCCTATTTCTTAACAATGTACAAACTTTTTTATGTTTAATATATCCATAATTTTTGTGCATACACATTATTTCATGCACGAGCTTTTTTTTTTTCGCTGTGAAACTTACGTAAAGTTTGATAAATGAGACTTCCAGTGTCGATATCTGACTGACTCACCGGCGAGAATCTCCTCTGTCTGGGAAGTAGGGTTAGGGTTTTACTCAAAGCAATATAACAGAAAAAATTACCATGTAGTTTTCAGTTCAGTCTTGTAGCCTATGTTTCTGACACAGTTAGAAAAACATTGCCATTATTTAAAAAATGTTCATATGGTATGCGAAGGTATGTTAATGTCGTTTATAATGGTGGTTGTCACGATCTCGGGCGAACGGAGCGGCGATCGTGCGGGTCGGCAGGTAAGGAACAGGCAGCAGGCGGGAATACGGGGCAAAACAGGACGTTTA
>JAODJX010000007.1:23502789-23517337 GCA_026776945.1 Isichthys henryi | reverse complement strand
AGGAGACAATCAGGGAGGCACACGTGGGTAAGCAGGGGCGTGGCACACACTAGGATTGTACGGGCTGGGCATCACAGGTGGTATGCGATATAAATCTGTGAACTATTGCCTTAGACAGGCAGCAGTATTTTTTCTAATCATAAGGCCTAAATCTGGGCTGGTGATCGATCATTTCCACGGAGTCTAAAATCAATAATCAGTCTCCAACCACTGTTGGCAAATTTTAACCCTGGAGGTTTAGTGGATTATTTGTGCAAAACTCTTGCTTAAGAACTCTTGCTTAAGAAGAAACCAAAACTATATACAAAACAGGCCAACTGGATGAGTGCTTAGTGCCTGACTACAACATTGTAGTAAATTCTGGAATATCAAATTTGACATAATTTCTAACATGAATTATTTTAAGTAACAACATCAAGGGTGAAATTTTGATGGCCAATGCTCGATGTCATTTCTCCATGCATTTTAAACTTCCAGATAAAATGTAATAACCACAAAATGGGAAGATTTCAGCAAAGTGTGCAAAATAATCAGGCACGCCGGAGATAGAGAGCTATTTGTAGGAATAACAGCGGCGGCTTGTTTCTGCAAGCTGAACTGTGGAGATGAGATCCCGCTCACCTCTGCCTCAAAGCGGAATTACCGCACTGAGTGTAAACACTTGATGTGCGCAGGTCGCTGAGTCTCTGCGTAAGCCTGCGACAGCTGCTGTCATTTTTCCGGACAGCATGCCCACCCCCCTTCTCAGAGAACATGTCTCAGGAGCTTCAGGCCCACATTACAAACCTAGTAGTGAATAACATCTTTCCTTGGCAGTGAGGAATTTGGCCCCTGCCCCCACAAATACAAATGAACCTATTTAACATTTCACATTCTTTTTGCAAGTAATTACTATGAACCTTTAACATTATAGTGTCAGTGTCTTAGTGGGCTCAGTCTCAATGGATGTGACTGGAAGATCAGCGATTCGAACCCTGTCCCTGGCAGAGCAGTCACGTGTCCGTGGGCTCTCAAGCAAGACCCTTACCTGCTGGATCCGGGATGCCACAAGTTGGCTGACCTTGTGCCCCCCAACAAAGAAACACAACTAAGAAGGAAAGAAAAGGCTATATGGTAATACTAGTGATATCATTTGCTCTATTGCAGATGATGGAAGATTTGTATGATCCAATGATACTCTGATGCTGCATATCAGGGATGAAATATGAGAGAGTACCGGCAAACAGAAGACAGAGTACTGCTACACAGAGAGATTACCTGCAGACATACAGGCCAGAACATACTTCTCCACACATGGACTGTAGTTTGTAAATGTATATGACTGCAGTATAAGTGTACAGTTTTGGAAAATGGACAGAGTACTAATACACAGAGTACTGGTCCACAGACAGATTACGGGCAGAGAGTTAGAGTAATGGTACACAGACAGATTGGGCAGATGGACTGAGTACTGCTGCACAGATAGGGATAGTATTGCAAGGACAGAGTACTGATACGCAGTACTGGCATGCAGATAGACGGATTACTAGTACACAAAGTACTGGCAGGCAGATGGACAGACAGACAGAGTACTGGTACACAGACAGCTTACTGGTACACAGACAGACAAGATATCTTCCACACATGGCTCCTCTCCCCATCACGTTATTCCAATAATATTCCTACTTTGCCTCATTAACAAGAAGATAAACGCATCTGCATAGGCCCATACAACACTCTTCGATTTCTAGATGAAAAACCAAACATTTTTTTACCACCCTGGCTGTCATTTTTATCACATCAATAAAGTCGCAAGCAGCTTGTACCTAATTCTGTCTTCTGCTGATGGTTATTATAATAAACATTACAGCTTCTAAAGGACCTTTAAAGTGATTGTGGATTTTCAGCTGGGAACCATAAAAATGCATCTTCATCTACTTCTGAGCAGGCAATAAAGGGCTAATATATGTGTCTGAAAGGCTTCATGTCTCACTGCACCCAGCCTCCATCAGTGTATCACTTGCAGTTAAAGACACTGTTGCACTACTACAGGCAGCAAGCACTGAAACTGGAAGAAAATGAATCACAACATTACTGTGAGTTATCAGGACAGGAAAGTGCACCTACAAAAATGTGATGATACTGGAAATAACGCAGTTTGATTTGGATGATTATTGAACATTATGCACAATGGTTTCATTACATTTTAAGCACTCATGAGAGGTACAGAAGCAGAGAGCTCATTCATTATACAGACAGGTGTAACCTTGTTCTTCGCACACATAAACCAACACAGATAAAAACATAGCTGGGATTTGGGAGAAAGCAAACATGTGGACTGTCTTGGGGGGGGGGGTGAGGACTGGATTGAGAAAAACTGCCAAAGAGCAAGCAGGGTGCTCATCTGGGGGCAGTGAGCAGCTTAGCGGGGTAAACCTTTGTACCCCTGATCGGAAGGTTGCCACCTCAAGCCCAGGCCTTGCAAAATAGTCATATATCCTTTGGCTGTTGACCAAGGCCTTTAACCCGCAGCTCCAGTGATGCTGCACACTGGCTGATCCTACACTGGCACCCTCAAGCTTACTGTCCTCCACCTGTGTGTTTCACAGAGAGCAGGATGGATTGGTATAAATAGAATTTAATACTTTAATAATAAAGTGTATCCATTCTTTTCTGGTCTAACATTACAGACAAAAGGTGTAGCCTACGCCAATCAAATTAAGAATGACTCCATCAAAAAGCAATAGAAACGGAGATCTGAGGATGGTCAATGAGAGCTCATGTTAATAGACATGCACAACTCGACAATAAAGTGATCTTACCTGCAAACATGACTCTAAAATACCCATTTACATTACTATGTAAAATATGCACGGTCATGACGTCTGAGTTCTATTCATGACACAACTTATGCTCTATTTGTGTCGATGGGAGTCTGCAAAACCACAAACTGTCTTATCTCTTATTATCGATCAACCCTACAGGATACTATTCTTGCTTTATTAGATGTGCATCTTCTAACTTGATTATCAATAAACCTTTTTTAAAGCCACAGAATAATCTGTTCTTCTACCATTCATTGGCCTGCTGCCAATCAGTGACCCCAGCCTGTTAAAGGGTTTTGCCGTTTCTAAGTGCTGTAAACTTTATTTGGCATTCCTTGCTGATGGATCCCATTTAGATTATTTAATTTGTAAACCCGTGAGGCATATGGGTTGTGACTTGCTCTAATCCATTTAGCTAATGACATCTGGTTGCAGAGGAATTACGGGATTGCTGTTTACTGTATTTTGTCCAATTACCACATACAGTAACTAGCCTTTCTAGCTCGATGTGAAGAAGCAGGTGTACGGTGTCATTTCACACAAACTTCTGAGAGTTTCACGGTTTATTTTTTTCAGTGAAACAATTTTGTTAATATCTCTCATGTTGTGTTTTGAGAAGATTCTGATCTTCTGTCCCATGCTTGAATTGTAGTAATATTGCTTATATATAAGAAGAGGTTCCTCTTTACCTCCGTGGTGTTTGCATACCTGAAGGGAGCCAGTTGGGTCCTTCATCATTCATCTAATTTGGGAATGAATGCCTCCTTTGAAGCTTTACAATGTTAACTACATAAAACAGGCACATCGTTGATGGCTATCGGGTACTTTAGTCTCAACTTTAACTTTAACTATCAAGTCAGGACCATAATGCCCTGTATCAGCATAAGGACAAGTTCAAGCACCTTGATTGATTAAAATGGAGAAATAACCAAATATGGAATTGAAATGGAACAGAATATTAATTCCCAGCCTTTAATCAGGTGAAGTTATTACAGAAGGCAATTCTGGCTCATCAAGAGTCAGCGAAAAGACAGTGTTACAAAGGCACAGGCAGGGAAGCAGTTTGATTGCCAGGATGGGACGTTACAGATTAATGTTAAAATGAAGCATTTGCACTAGGAGCAGATACAATTAAAACCAAGTTGGCTAAGCCCATCCATCAGTCATCCATTGGCATCGTCTAAGTGCCAATTGAAAATGGTGAATCTGGAACGCTGTTTCTTAGGACCTGCATCAAAAATATTAAGTATCTGCCTGTAGTGTTTTTTTCCTGGTTTAAGCATAGATAAAATAACTCTCCCAACAGCCTGGGCATAAAAGAAATGTTAAATACAGCCCATTTCTTAAGACATCCACACTTCTCTCCTCCCTGAAGCAGCAAAAGTTAACTAGCTAGATTATTTCTAGCGAATCACTTTTTGAAGAAAATTGCATTATCATAGTCTAAACTTCTTAAAAGTCCTCTGTAATTCGGTTATGGTTATATTATTCGTTAATTTGTTCCCCCGTCATTCGCTGAAGCTTTTTTGCGTTCTTATGGATAAGCTAACAATATTTTTAAGACAAATATAAACTATGGCTTTTTACAGTCAAAATTTGCGAAATATCAGTTGAGATGGTATGCAGGGGTGCCTCTACAGACATTGGAGCCCATGAAAGTATATAATTTTTTGGCCACCAGCACAGACCAGTCCAGTTACGATTGAGATGTTTTAGGGCCCCTGTCCTAAAGGGCCTTTGGACTATTGGGATCAGAAGTTGGTTGAAATTTTAACCTATGTTGATGTTTTGATTTTTCAAAACTGTCAACGTTTATTATAATTATTATCAGTGATCGTCAGCCTGTCCATACACGGACAAACATGTTTGTGACGTATGTTTTGATTGAGAGAAAAAAAACAACTCTGGAGCCCGGGCTACATTTCTAAATGCCATGTTCCTGGTAAAAATGGCATTTTTCTTCTTTGTGTGGACCCCTGATTATTATAACTTTTGGTTTTTATTGGGGTTGTGCACCTATGCAGCTCAGCATGCAGCCTTCTGTCAGATGCAGAACTGCATGAATGCCTTGAATGTAGACTGACGGAGTACGTATACTGGAATGTGTGCATCAACTTTGTGAAGACCAGTGACACCAGCAGCCCCCACATGAAACTGAAATGTACTGACGTGGCAGTAATCAGTTTGGTGCAAACATAAAACTATTTAAAAACTTCTATATGTGGAAATCTGGCAGGGCACATTTTGTCAATATTTTATGTTTTTAAATTTGTGTTTTAATCTGCGGAAGGAAATAAGTGTTTTTGCTTCCTTTTCAATTATAGGCAGCCAAGGATTAAAAAACAAAGTTTTTTGGTATGCTTACCATACATTAGGTCTGACAATGAATCGCACAGGGGGATTATCTTCTAAAAGTCTGTCTGCCAGTTATTAGTGTTGAATAGTAGCAATACTGACCACCAGCTGGACAGCTGATCCCTCCTCCTTGTCTAAAATGTTTTTCAGGAAGCAATTTCTGTATTTCAACCAGTGTCTGGGCAAAAAAGTTTCACCTGGGTGGTCCTGCCAATGCAAATATAATCTTCTGAAGAATAAAACAGGAACCCCAACCCAAATGTATCTAAAATACTTTTTAATCTTGCTGAAATTCACAATCATTACAATATGAATTTATTTTTTTTTTCATCTTTTTTTTTCAAACATATTGTACAATCATGTAATGTAAAGTGTTTTACATCAAGGCACAAGACACAGCCAATATCAGAGAGGCCTTGGGGGGCCGAGCTTTGATGATGTCCCTCGGGGCTCTGCAGCACGTTGCTAAGACGGGGGGGGGGTCACATGGTAGAGATGTGCTCTATGTCATAGGAGAACCGAAAAACCCGTGCTGTTTGCTTTTATTTTAAATAGACTTGCATGTAAAATTAAAGAGAATTCTCGGTTTAACTACGAATGTACATAAATGAAGTGCTCTACCTTTTTTTTTATGCCTCGTGTGCCAAAAGCAAACATGGAAATAAGTAACACTGAGAGGATGTGGGCTGTTGTTCCTGGGGTGCCAGTACCATTCTTCTATCGTTTTAGGGCCGCTGGAGATGAGAGGAGTGAGGAATGGGATTCGTTTCTCAAAAATAAACATGATGTCATCTTGTTCAGAATGTCGACCTCTGCAAAAAAAACGAAACCCAGGAAAGTAAGCATGGGGTCTTTCAACCAGATCAGTAAAGCAGAGAGATCAGTGTTATGCCTCATTTTTCAAACGACATCATTCTCAATATTTATTCACAAACTCTATAAACACAGGCATGCAATCTTCTCTGGTCACTTAAAATGAGAGTGACTGAAATATTTCACTTGCAAACGGTAAGAATATGAGAGCATTTCATTTGCAGTCAGGGAGGATGTAGGGTGTGTTTTGGTTTCAGGAGAGGGGATCCATGTACATTTTTGGATGCAGGTAGGCCGTGCACATTGGGTGTCTTGATTGCAGGCATATGGCAAGGCAGTGTGAGCAGCGGGATTATTCACCGTATCCCTGATAATGACACGTCACATTCTTATAAAGCTGCTGCTTCTTCACCGGCCAAACGCCTTGGAGCCCACGTTGGTGGGGACGAAGTTGCTGTTCCCTATGCCCCCAGAGCGGCTGAGGAAGTCAGCCAGGCGGTGAGTGACACACGTCGCTGTGTTACAGGCTCGCTTCTGCGCCGTGATGCTGATTCGCGGACAGGGAGGCATAGAAAGTCACGGATGCTCATAGATTCATGCCACCACTTTCAATGCTTCGTACATTACTGCAAAAAGCTGAGAGAAAACATTACTCGCATTTTATACAATGGGTTTTGAAAGTATTACAGCTGCAAGCCATTGTTCATTTTAAAATTGCACAACTTACCTGAATTAGGGTGATGCCTTTGGTAACTAATTGATATCATAACTAATTGAACTACAACAAGTTGCAGCAGTTCAGCTATAGCTAAAAAACTTTTGGGCCAGTAACAACAAAGATCACACAACAAACCAAAAGCTAGTAATTCATATGCAAATTAACAGATAATCAAATAAAGGAGGCTAACAGTTTCCTGGTAGAAAAATAAATTTATTAAATAAGAAACATAATCAAGAATGAAAGAAGCATTTATTATTGTTATTGAGGAGTAACTACTATTACTTTGTTGATATTGAGTTTTCATTCAGCTCACTAAAAAGTAATCAATTTTTTTTTCTGCTGAAGAAGTGTAACAATTCTTATGTTGATTGTCTTAATTATTTTGTAATTCTCTGCCGGAAAAGAGGAATCAAAAGGGAACTGAAAGGAGGATGGTTTGGGGAGTCTCGATTGCGATTTCTCTGAAGGCAATCAAGCAGGTGAGATCCACATGCACCGAGGCAGGACATGGGGAGGGAATGGGGGGTGAGGCAGCTGCTCAGATCCTCTCGAGCGGCTCCCCATAGCTAGTATAGCGGTCGCTCTCAGGGACGCTGCGCTTCTTGCCCGGCGTGCCCGCTCCCACGTTGGTGCGGGGGTACGTCTGCAACTTGTGCAACTCCTGCGACAGCTTGCCCAGCACACACGTGCTCAGATTGGAACAGCGCTTGGACATGGGTCTGCCCAGGCTGTTGGGAGAGACAACATGCAAGAGACAGACACACAGTGACAACGGCATGCAGGGAGCAGGCTGCCTGCGACTCCAGGTTAATAGCATCGTGCCCATTTCTCTCATGCATTTTAACAAAATAAGATGGCTTATCTTGCAATCAGGAAACGTAATGTGCAAGTTCCCCCCTTCCCAAAACTGTAAACAACAATCATAACCTGAGTTACTATGCTGCCATGCTCTAATGACTAATCCAATCCTCAGCTACACACACGCAACACAGCCACAGAACTGCCGCTCTCATGCAATCCGGTCAGCATTGTTTTCTCTCAGCATTCCCGTTTGGACTCGCTCAGCAGGCAAACAGGCTCATGAGCACCAGCTCAAACATAAAGGGAGGCATACATGAGTCCATGCAAGAGGGGCTCACGACAGAGAATTTATCACTATGAATTTTAGTTCCTTCCTTGACCAGGTGGCTGGATGGTCTTTTCTCTGTGCACATACCTCTATGCCTTAACCAAACATTTGCAGGATTGACTTGTATTGGAAGCTGGTTTGATACCGCCTCATAAGGTAAAAATTGAGGGTTAAATGGTACACTTCATCACATGAAAATACAAACATAATATAATTATGACTATAATAAATAAACCAAGAAAATGTTTAATCCCCTCAAATACTGGTCCGAATGTGTCCCTTCAAATAAGTCTTCTTAACCACCCTACAGGCAAATACAAAATAAGCGATGTAAAGAGATGTGTACCTGTTGCCATTGTTCTCCTGTTGCTGTAGCTCCTCGGCCGTCATCTGCACGAATTCTTTGACAATAGCGTTTAGTAATCTCCGCGCTTCATGGTCCGTGAGCGTGACTCGGTCTGTCATTGACTCTAAAGCTGATCTGTGAGCACAAGCGCAGGATTGCCTCTGCATTAAATATGGCTCAGCCAGGTGCTTTTCTGCTAGCGCTGAAAGGCTGCGGACCTAAGGGACTCAGGCCAATTTCAAAAACAATCTGCTAAAAGTGTCGTGTTTAAAATGCTGACAGCTAGCCAAGGTAAAATTGATGACAAAATCAATAAAGTAGTAAGAACTGGGGGCTTGCATGGGCTTCTCTTATATACCTTTAACTACACAGAAACATATTACTCACATTGTTTAATTCTCTTAATGTCACTGCAATTTTCTTTAGACTTAAAAATGTGCACTCTATAAATTGGATTAAATGGGGGAATGGCATTGTATAGCCATTCTCTAATAGCTTGTAAAAACATTCAGAGTTAATTAAAATGCATTTGTAATGGCCTCTTTGGGAGATTGATAATATCCTGCCTAGTTTTTGGTCTTCCTGGGTTTCTGGTGCCAATAGACCCAGCTCCAAAATATCTTCTTAAAGGGGCTGAATATATCAACCACTCTCTCTTGTTGAGAGGCTAACATAAAGAAATGCAGCCACAAAAACCACTTTGTCTTTTTAAGAACAGAACACAGACGCTTTATGACTGTTAACAGAAATGTTTTTTGTACTTTGTTTTGCTTCGACGAAAGATAATTACTGACAATAGGTTGGCACGTATTGCCTCACCTCACCGGAGCAGCCTGTAAGCTGTACATCTGACAAACGACCAGAGCATAAGCTACAAGGAGAGCAGAGATCTTCAGCATAACCATGGTCCCCTACAGCAGAGATGCATACCAATGAGCGACTTCAGCCAGCAAAGCACTAATGCTTTTAAAACATGGACAGTGAAAACATAATAAGGATGGAAAATTAAGCACAATTAGCCAGAAAGTCAGACTGCAGCTTCTGATTCGTTGCCACAGATGGCACACAAACACTAAACTTCTACGATTTTTACATTTTTCTAGAACAGTAAATTTCACCCCTTGTCCTTTGCCAGTTTCAAGGATCTACACAAGAAAAAAAGACTTTTGTAGGATCATCGAAATCAGTGCACTTGCTATTGGGGGCTGAAACCGAATGCATTATTAGTGTATTGAATTACTGCAGACTTTATACGCATCTGATTACAATATATCCCCGCTATAATTATTAGTAGCTACTAGGGATACTACAAAGTCAGTTTTCCAACGCAATCCCAGGTACAAAATTTGCATGAAATATATTACTCATATAAATATACCTTCTACAGATTTAGGCATACAGCATGCACTGCCCAGGTAACCCAACAATGTTAAAAAGATATACTTACTTTGCGTCTCAGATCTTCCTGCAAACAAAATTCTGAAAGTTGGGCTTTTTTGAACTTCTTTGAGACCAACTCTTGTATCTGTTGTATGCTGGTATAATGCACAACCCTATATATCTACCACAAGGGTTTCTGTGTTGACTGTGTAGGTGTTTAATTGTCTCCATTCAGCCAACCACGGGACTTGGCTGCATTTGCCAACCAATCAGTGATCTTCCCTTAGTTCTGGCACACTAATAAGGTACATGACACTCTAATTACGTCATATTGAAGTCACTAAGTGCTCCATTCACAAAATCCACTAGCAAATTGAATCATCCGATATCTAAATTTACATTCAGGTCATTAATTTAACTGCAGAAAATCAAATGAATGGTCACGGAAATCATCTGCACCAATAAATATTTTACAGGCTTCCAAATACGTGACATCGCCTTCCCCGATATTTTTCAAATGCCAAATCAATAAACTTAATATATAGATTTAGCTGGTAGAGCCATCTTCTGTCAAACAGTGAACAGTGCACACAGCATTTTTTTCTGTTTATCTGTTGCAGCGATAAGCATTAATTTATTGTATATAAAGTATGATATATATTGTGTTACGATTCACACAAGTAAACCACGAATCTCATTATATATAAATAAATACTTACTGAACTGCCTTCCCCAATATTTGATTTGGATTCATTGTTCCCCCAAAAAAGAGACCATGGCATTTAAATCATAAAGTCCTGCCCGGCCAACATCAGTGTCTCTTTGTTTTTTGAATTAGGTTAACCGGGGTACTGTAAGTTTTGGTCATAATACATGCAGTGTTATCTAATATTCAGTGTCCAAGGAGACAAAAGTACAGTCATATTAAAACATTTTTAATTTAGAAATTTAAAAGGGGGGAATGATATGTGTGGTTTTAAAGGATATGAACTTTGTTTCTGAAGCTATAAATGCAGAAACTGCATTATTTTAAGTATATAGTACAGTAAGGTACCATAAGACCAAAATCTTAAAATCGTTTTCTTCCATATCACATTAACAAAAATATGTGGGCTATATGCGACTTCAGCATCAACAAATTAATGGTAAATAATATTGTTTTCATTTGCTATCACTTTCTGTTGTTTTGATTTAAAATGTTGTTTTCCTCAATAGTCCATATTAACAGCTCAGTTATGGGTTTTTTTAAGTTTTTTTCCGAACCAATTATGGCGGTGTTCACCGCGTGGCATCATCTAAAGATCCTTACTTTTCATTATTGTACGGAACTGCATAAAGTACTTGCAAAGCGAAAGGCTCCCTTTGCGTCACGAAGGAACCCCATTAGCTGGGATGAGCCTTTTAATGCTATTGAAGAGAGCGCCGCGCAAATGACAGAATCAGTAAATCACAGCAATTGGACAGAGCTCAGTTCCCAGCCCTGGCAAAGCTGCGGAGGTGTAGAGCAGGCAGCTCCAACACTGCTAACGTACGCCGGGCATGTTTTCCCTCCCAAAGCTAAAACTTTTTAGTCGATGCAGTAACCTTTTAAGCTTGTTCTTGTTTCACCGCCGCTTAGTTCGCCAACCAATGCGTGACAAGTTAAAGATTTCCATCGGTGTTTGAGATGAAATTGTAAATCGAAATAAATTTATTTAAAAAACAAACGTAAGCAATGCATTAAAAAAGCATGTAAACCCACTATATGTTGTTATAAATTCTTACTAGCCAAAAGAGGTTAAAAGTTACGTTAAACCTTTTGTTTAATCTAGTCCTAGTTCCCGACAGTACATTTCGTCCATTTATCCATCCATCCATCCACCCGTTCCAACTGCTTATCCTGTGCAATGTTGCAAGGTTGGGAATATAATAAATATTAAAATATCAATCGACTAATATGAAACTGGCGTGATCGTTTACCTTTGTTACTAATGCATTAATGGAACAATAATCGGTCGTAGTTTATTTTACGTAAAAATTGTCACAATATGCAACAAGCATGTGGTCTTAACTAAGATTTGCTATCTGAAAAAGCGTTTTTTTAAAATCCTTTTATTCTTTTAAAATTAAAACAGGTCCAATAGGCTACCTGCATAATTGAGTATATTGTCAAGTGGGTATTTCACCAGCACAAGTAGATAACCAAGGAAAGAATAACATCAACTCAAACTACAATTATTTATTTGTAGTTATTTGGTTACCAGCTTCTATGACGACCGAGGGATTTATTTGACTGCTTACAAAAATAGCAGTTAGAGAGCAAACAATGACTGTCAGGCAAAATCACCAGACAATAACTCCACTCTAATAGTTTAATCAAAGTACACTATTGTGGAAAGGAAGCCTACTAAATCACAAATCAATTAATTTGTATACAGATGCTCTTACATTGTGTGTTCTCCATTAGTCCGTCAAAGGGAGTGTTTGCGCACCTGGGGGATCTATGTACTGAGCGCCTAGGGAGCGTCTCAAAAGAGGCCACTACCTGGGAGACGGGGACTGGATGTCACCTATATCCACAGGCAAAATGTAGCATCACCTTTAGTGAAAGCAGGGAATGTTCTTGTTATGCAGCAAATCATCAAGGAGATGATATTTAATTTTCCCAGTGTTGCACATTGCTCAGTCCTCTTTCGAAGGATAGAACTTTGGCAGCCCATCTTCAACATGTGTTCTTTGTGACATAGTTTGTCATGGTTTACTGGATCTCAGTTAGGAAAACATACCTCCATATTGTTGCATTTATTCATTTATTTACTTTAGCATCTGAGCGTGCCAAAAAAGAAAACATTCACTATAATGGAGCTTTTTAGCACACTATTAGAATACACAAAAAAAAATTCCAAGCACATGCACACCTACGGGCAATTTAGTAACTCCAATTAGCCTCAGCATGTTTTTGGACTGTGGGGGGAAACCGAAGAACCCAGAGAAAAACCCACGACAACATGGGGAGAACATGCAAACTCCACACACATGTGACCCAGGTGATTCTCGAACCCGGGTCCCCGAGGTGTGAGGCAGCAGTGCTAACCATTGCACCACCATGCTGCCCCTACACTAAAAATGTATTAAATAATTTTAATTTGCTTAAGATTTTCTAATTAAATTGTGCAGCCAGGTTTATCCTCTGTGTTCTTGTAATGGATAATCCAGGGTTAGGGTTACTGCGGAAAGTCATGTTGGGAGAGAGTACATGGTGAAAAGCACATGGAAATGTACTCTTCAGATTGAAATATCAATCAGGGTTACTCTAAAGTTAACTCCTGGAAGGAAAGCACACTGCCATAAACTACATTTAAGATGGTCTGCTTTAGATTTTTTAAACTCCATTTTCTGTATATTTAGCCATTTATACTGCTGGAGAATTAATTGGAGCTGTTCAGGTTAAGTACCTGGCACACTTACTGATGATAATTCATAGCTAATAACATAATGATCATATAGCTAATAACATATAGCCAACATCCATCCATCCATTCTTCCATCCTTCATACCTGCTGATCCATACAGAGGTACAGGGCAGAAATATTAAATTGTAGAGCATTATGTCAATGCTATTACCATTAAAAAAGCTTGTTAAAATGTTCCTTTGTCTTTCAATACCTCATAGTTCTCAAATTCTGATGAAATTAAAGAACACAAAGGTTTCAAGCAAAAACTTGCATCACGAGGAGATCATCTAAACCTTAACCTCACTGGAGGAAGAGAGGCAGGACAGCCCCAGGGAGACTAATTGAATCATCCAAAGAAGCAAAATGCCAGCTGGCATTATGAGGAGAAGAAGGTGTCCAGATAGCTTTAGCATTTTGCACTAATGAGGATCGGGCTGTGCGAGAATCACTGAAGAGGAATGGCAAGAATTCATCGTCAACCAAAGGGTATGAATGAGAGCTCATAGCTAATGAGGGGCTTCTGTAAGCTTGTTCCATTATCAATAGACACATTCCCACACAAGTAAAATACAATAGGTCACAGGAAGAGGTGACCAGTTAACAAAGAAAGTTACCATCATCATGGAGATAAAGCAGATGTACCAATGACATGGAGAGGTTCACACCACCCCCTGCCCCCCCATAAAAATAATATTTGACTTTAAGGTTGATTATAAATTCATCAGTATTACAATTTACATGGAATATTCAACAAAAAGATGTTAAAAGCTGCTGTTTTCCCACAAGGAGTCTGTATTGGGGGAATTAGTCTATCTTTAGGGAAGTTCTTTAAAAATATCTTCTATTATTTTAGCCAGATTGATTTTTGTGTCTGATTCCATGGTTTAGCTGCAGCGGTGATCTGTACTTGTAAATGTCCAGAAAGTAACTAACATCACACATCACAAAACAGCCATGGCATGACAGTACCTATCTCCTGTGCTCCATGCAGATGTAGTAAAGCAGCCCTCTTTTGTTGATGAGCAGAACCCAAGGGCTGTAACTGTGTAGTTGTGTAACTGTGAGTCACAAGGCTCTTCTTTTGAGGCACTAAGGCATCATATAACACTGAAAACCATGAATCCAGAGAAAAGAGGATGTGATGCGTAACTCATGCCAGGCAGAAGCTGGAGTCAGACATAAAACGTGAAGACAACAAACAAGAGATTAAAAACCTAAAATATGCACTGAATGTGACCTTCACCAGATTTATAACCTATGCTGGACTGTTCTGTGCTGGAGTACAATCAGTTGTTGTGCATGTGAACTGTTTTGAACATAAACAAATAGTATATACAGTTATAGTTAAGCAAAGAAATACACAAAAGGCATGATTAGCGTTGTGTTGTCATTGGGTGAAACACTACAACCCAGTTCCATCCATCCATCCATCCATTTTCCAAACCGCTTATCCTACTGGGTCACGGGGGGTCCGGAGCCTATAAGGAAACAATGGGCACGAGGCAGGGAACAACCCAGGATGGGGGGCCAGCCCATCGCAGGGCACAGTCACACACCATTCACTCT
>JAODJX010000007.1:23466882-23477687 GCA_026776945.1 Isichthys henryi | reverse complement strand
GCAAATAATATCCCTCATCTCTTTTAACACTATAGGTAAGATGCCATCCGGGCCCTGTGATTTATTTATTTTGAGCTAAAAAGAAAATATTGTTGGGTAAGTATCACACTCAAAATGTTAGTTACATCCCTCAGGTTATTACCCCTCTCTAACTCATTCTGTCTGAGCTTTTGTCTAATTTCTTTCTTTATCAGTTGTGTTCTCTATGTGTTCTCACAAGGATGTATTTATTTTATGAATTCACCATCCCAAGATGTAGAAAGTAAGGATTTGCATTAGTACAACTTAATTTACTTAATTAAAATGGGAAAAATGTTGCTCAAACCTTCAATTCCAAAACCCTACAAATGCTCAGATAGGCCCTACAGTTTTGGGGCATTAACTAATTATTGTCTTCATCAGTTGCTGGTGACAAAGTGACCATTGGACGATGGATGATCAGCATTGAAAACCATGTCATCTGTGAAGGCGCCCAGCCAAGCTTCACCACAGAACTTGCTGCAGTATTTGCTGTCTGCAATACCAAGAGGAAGCTTCAAGGACTCTGGAGTTTGTTCAAAGGGAAATTTTCTGCTAATCTACATTGTTTGTATTAGATATTTTGCTTCTCTTGCCAGCTCTGTTTGTCAATGTTAAATTATAATTTAAAATGCCACAGAATTCTTTTCATATGAAAATACCTTGAATATAAAATGCATACAATACTTAATAAGACATTAGAACCTTTAAAGCATGTTTTAAGTGTTTATATATAGACGCGTGTTTGTCATTTCGCATTTCTGTTTACCTGAGATACTTTTGGATTTCCTTGTAATATTCTTCCTTCCTTTCCCGTGCAATACCTGCTCAGTCCAATAGTTACTGTTAGGAAGGCCACAGATCAAAAACATGTGTACCTAAATTAGATCCTGCTCAGTTTGTAATTTTAAGGATGATTTTACAGTTTTTTTTTTTATAATAATTTATACGCTTTGTTGGGATCAACCCTGAGAATGGAGCAAAGGCCTATCAGGGGAAGGTTGTTTCCAAGAACAAGGTAACAATATTTTCATTCTTTTTTTCCAGTACGGTGCTAGATACAGATTCTGAGAATCTCTTTGTTCTTGTTGAACTGTGGACTGTGTTTCGGTAGATTCTTTTTTCATTGAAATGTTTCAGCTATACTGCAACACTTTCCACTTAAGAATTAAGAATCCGAAGGGTTATCTATTGTTACCAACTGGCAACTGACAACATACGGTGTACTGGATACAGTTCTTGTTGAACTGCTCTTTTGTTAATCTAAATTTGTTTTCAGTTGAATTAATGCATTAAATGCATTGGCTTTAATATATATTGCCATCTCATTTGTCATAGTTGACATGCAGATAAGGAACTTTTTATAACTGTTTACAGATAAGGATTCATTTATAGTGAATGCATTTTACAAAACATTGTGTTTATCCATCCATCCATCCATTTTCCAAACTGCTTACCCTACTGGGTCGCGGGAGGTCCGGAGCCTATCCCGGAAACAATGGGCACGAGGCAGGGAACAACCCAGGATGACGGGCCAGCCCATCGCAGGGCACACTCACACACCATTCACTCTCACATGCACACCTACGGGCAATTTAGTCACTCATTGTGTCCGATATGGACTTTCTGGGGTTTCCTATCAAAATGTTATTTTTTTTGGATCATTATCTTCTTGCATTATCGTAAAATTCATTGTGCAGTACAAACATTTTACAGTAATAAATCTTTTATGAAGATTACAGTAGGAACTCTAATATAAGAGTAAACAGCCAACAATATAATTCTGTAAACCTTCACAGTACTGTAATATTTTACAGTAATAAACTGTTGTAAGTACATTGTAACAACAGTATAATGCCGGCAAATCTAGCTGCCAGTAACTTACTGTAATTTAACAGAAAGACCACTGTAATATTTTTACTGTAATAAGCTGTTTTTAATACAGTAGGTACATTGTAAAATAACAGTATAATGCTGGCGAATCTAGCTGCCAGTAACTTACTGTAATTTAACAGAAAGACCACTGTAATATTTTTACTGTAATAAGCTGTTGTTTTTAATACAGTAGGTACACTGTAAAATAACAGTATAATGCTGGCGAATCTAGCTGCCAGTAACTTACTGTAATTTAACAGAAAGACCACTGTAATATTTTTACTGTAATAAGCTGTTGTTTTTAATACAGTAGGTACACTGTAAAATAACAGTATAATGCTGGCGAATCTAGCTGCCAGTAACTTACTGTAATTTTACAGAAAGACCACTGTAATATTTTTACTGTAATAAGCTGTTGTTTTTAATACAGTAGTTACACTGTAAAATAACAGTATAATGCTGCCGAATCTAGCTGCCAGTAGCTTACTGTAATTTAACAAGCACAAAGCACACCAGGTAGCCCTAAAAACCCGCTCATCCAACACCGCCAGACAATTATGGCAGAAAGTTCGACAGGATGTGCAGAGGACTCTGCGGACCATACAAAATGAGTGGTGGACAGCAAAAGCACAGGAAATCCAGTCTTTTGCAGATAGAAATGACATGCATAACCCTATGCAGTCAAATCTATCTATGGTCCAACTACCAACAGCATCACTCCCCAGAAAACAGCAGATGGTCAACAAATCCTGAAAGACCAGAATAATATCCTTGAAAGGTGGGCTGAACACTTTAGCACCCTAGTAAACCAGGATGCCGATGTAGACCACACCATTCTGAGCGAACTGCCTGAAAACCCACAATTCGACGACCTCAATCAGCCCCCAACATTCTGGGAGCTGCTAACAGCTGTCCACTCCCTGAAGAATAACAAGTCCCCCGGCACTGACTTAATCCCTGCAGAATTGTCAAAGTAAGGGGGTTACCTCTGTACATGAGCACTCCACCAGTACATCGTCAAGGCCTGGGCAGACAAGAACATCCCACAGTAGTGGAGAGATGCCAGTATCGTCACCATCTATAAGAACAGGGGTGACAAGGTCACCTGTGGAAATTGCAGGGGCATATCACTCCTCGCTGTGGCTGGCAAGGTTCTGGCTAAGGTAATACTCCAGAGGCTGATCAACAACATCACAGAGTCAATGCTACCTGAGTCACGGGTTTAGAAAGAACAGGAGCACAGTCGACATGATCTTTACAGCTTAGTAGCTTCAGGAAATGTGCAAGCAACAACACAGAGACATGTTTATGGCCTTTGTCGACCTCTCCAAAGCCTTCAACACCATGCAGAGAGATCTTTTATGGGTTATATATGGGTTTATGAGGTCACCAACAAATTTCTCAGCATACTGCAGCAATTTTATGATAGAATGACCTCTAGGGTGACAATCGGAGGACAAGAGTCTGCCCCTTTCACCTGTACTCTTTAACATCTTTCTTATAGCGTCACCCTGCTTCTCCACAAGGAGATTGAGAACAACAGTGGGGTAACAGTAGCCTACAGGCTGGATGGAAACCTCTTCAACATGAGGAGGCTACAAGCAACCACCAAGCTCCACAGGGTGAAGATCCTCGAGCTACAGTATGCAGATGACTGAGCTCTAGTGTCTCACACCTCACAGGACCTCCAGACTGTTCTTGATGCAGCAGTGAAGGCATATAGCAGGTTGGAGCTGACCATCAACATCGCCAAAGATAGTCTGACAATGGAGCACCAACATTCCATCCACATTACCTGTCTCTACTCTCTCTGGCAAACAACTGTCTGCAGTTCCATCTTTCAGATTCCTACAGTAGGTCGTATTCTCTCTGATGGCAATAGCATTGGCAACAAGGTCCAGAACCGAATCCATCATGCATCAGCTGCCTTTGGGAGACTGAGGTGCCGGGTCTTTCAGAACAACCATTTTCATCTCCATACTAAAGTCTGCATTTAACAAGCTGTCTGCATTACTACCCTCCTCTACAGTTGCGAAGCCTGGGTCACTTACAGCCGACACATCAAGACCATGGAACATTTCTACATATGCTGTCTTCAGCGTATCATGGGGATCGCCTGGAGGGACCGAGTACCTCATACAGAGATACTCAGCAAGACAGGCTGTGTGAGTATCATCCAACACCAACTGTGATGGCTGGGGCATGTTATAAGGATGCCCTATAATCATGTGCCTCGCAAAGTGCTGTATGGACAACTAGACCATGGTCAGCGCTCTGCTGGAGGTCAAAAGAAGCGCTACAAAGACTAGTTGAAAACTGAATGAAAGGGATGAAAGTGCTTTGACCGGGAGTCCGATGATCTTAGAGCAGACTTTCACTGTGTTGTGCAGGTGGGTCCTGTGCTGTAGGCTGGTGGGATGATACAGAGGACACTCCCAATGAAGGAGTAGTAGAAGGTTCATTGACCTTGTTGACCCCAAAGCTGTTGAGCTTCCTTAGGAGATATTGCCGCTTCTGACATCTCCTTAGAATGTTCTTGGTGTTGGAGGCAAACTTTAGGGTGCAGTCGAAGATAGTGTCCAGATATTTGTCCTCCTTCACCAGCTACACTGTCTGCCTGTGGATTATGCTGACAGATCCTGTCGCCGGCCCTCTCTGTTTACTGGAGAAGGTCACCACCATGTCCTTGGTCTTCTCCATGTTTAGCTCCAGGAAGCCGTTGTCACAGCACTGCACAAACTCACTGAGCACTGAGCTGTGCTGATGTAAGGAGCCAGAGAGCAGAGACAGGAGAACTGTGTCATCTGCGTACTTCACTAGATGACAGTCTGGGTGGGAGGACCTGAAGTCATTGGTGTACAGGAACAGAAGAGGTGACAGGACGCAGCCTTGGGGGGAGCCAGTGGAAGTGATGGAGAGGTCAAAGAAGGTGTTGTTGACCAGCACTCTTTGTGTCCAGTTGGTCGGAAAGTGAGCTGGTCATCCAGGTGGAAGCGGGTGGAGAGTTTCTCTGCCATGATGAGTGGTTGCAAAGTGTTGAATGCAGATGATAAATCTGCAAACAGGAGTCTAGCTGTTGGGGAGTTCCATACTGTATGCTTGTGTACCTTGTCCATGATGAACATTTTCGCATCGTCAACCCCCCTACCTGCCCGGTATGCGAACTGGAGAAGATCCATGAGTGGGTTGGTTACCTTGATGATGTGATTCTTAATGGCCCTCTCCATGGCCTTCATTGCTAGTGAGGTCAGAGCCACAGGCCTGAGATCATTCAGGGCCTTAACTGAGGACTTTTTCAGAATGGGGACCACAGTGGGGGTCTGTGCTGCTGTCCATTGATCTCTGAAACAGGCTCTGAAACACGCCCCCCAACTTCCGGGTGCTGTGCTCCCCTTGATCCTTTTGAGGGCTCTCATCACCTCTTCCATGTTCCTGCGGGCATGAGGGAGGATACCATGTCTTTTAGATGGGAGGTGTTGTCAGTCTCAAATCTAGAAAATAAGGAATTGAGGTTGTTGGGGAGGGCTGCTGTGACCTGCCACCAGGATCGACCTGTAGATGGTGGAGATGGTATTCACAGTGCCCATGTTCTTGATACCCTGCCAAGGTGAGCGGAGACTTCCTTTTGTGAAATTCTCCTCCACCTTGTATTTGTACCTCAGCTTGGCATTCGGTATAGTGCACTTAACCTCCCTGTTTACCTCCTTCTTCTCAGACTCAGTGCCGGTGAAGAATGTCCTCTTCGTTTTATTTAGGATTTCTTTTATCTTCTTTAGTAATCCAGCGCTTATTGTTTGTGAAGATGGTAATCTTCTTTGTGGGGATGATACTATCCACACAGAAGGTGATGTATGGGGACACTGTGCCCACCTGCTCATTGATGTTACTGGAGGTGGAAAGGAGGTTGTCCCAGTCTGCGGTTTCAAAACATCCTTGCAGAGCTGCAGTGCTGTCACTGGTCCACTGTTGGATGTTTTTGACAACCTTCTCTGTCCTCTCTATGACCGGGGTTTAGGCTGGTGCTAGCAGGATGACGTGGTGATCAGCAGAGTTGAGAGGGGGGAGGGCAATAGATCTGTATGCACCAGGAACTGATCCATAGCACTTATCCAGTGTCTTCCCCTGACGGGTAGTGCAGGTGACATACTGCTGATATCCTTTAAGGCACTTGTCAGGGGAGCAGTGGTTAAAGTCTCCCAGGATGAATTTAGGAGAGTCAGGGGAGATGAGTTTCAGATTGTCCAAGGTTTTTTTGATGTGTTCTGTGGCTGCTGTTGTATTTGTTCTGGGGTGGATGTAGACCAGGATGAAAAAGAGCTGAGGGAACTCTATGGGAAGGTAAAAAGGGCAGAGGAAGACTGCCAGAAGTTCAGTGTCTTTGTTGCACAGCTCCTCCTGGAAGACGATTGTTAAGCACCAGCGTTTGTTTGCATAAAGGCAGACGCCGCTGCCATGTCGTTTGCCAGTGAGCTCAGTGTCTCGGTCAACTCTCAGGAGGGAACCGAAACCGTCAATGTGCAACTTATCTTCACTGTCATTCTTATTTAGCTACGTTTCTGTGAATGCAAGAATTGAAGCAGTTCTGTATTCATCCATGTAGGTCGCATTGGCTTACAACTCATCTATTTTGTGCAAAAAGCACACATTAGCCAAGATGACGGAGGGACGTGCGCGATGTTTACAATTATCCCTCTTAAGCCTGGCTCTGATTCCACCCTTTTTCTTCCCTCTCCTCCTTACCTTCTTTTCCTTGTGTGTCTGGTGGTCCCGAAGTAATACCTGGGTTATTGCGTCTGTGGTAACAGTGTTTTGCAGTCTGAGTTTCAGCAAAAAGTTCCTGGTGTATGTGACTCGCTGCACATTGGGAAGATCCAGATGGCTGATGTTCGGTGAAATAAACTCAAGAGAGAGCCAAAGCAGCAGGGAAAACACCCAGAAGCATCCGAGAGTATCCATGCTGAGTTTCATGCAAACTCCGGAGCAACGTGGTGTAATCCGTCCTTAATAATAGCAAGGCAGTAGTGTTAAACAATGGCAAAGCCGATGAAACGACCACGGCAAATTAAAGTGCAGACAAAAGTAGTCAAACACAAAACTTGTGCAGCAACACATGTCGCACAAAAACAACAAAATATATCAAAATATACAAAATAACTGTCCTGCAAGCTAGCCAGTCAACTGCATGAGCAGTGACCTGGATGTCACCGTGAAAGAAGATTTTGGGTCTAATATTGTACAATAAATGGTTAATTGCCCGTTGAGGTTTTTAATAGTTGCCATCCCAGGTGTAAAAGTGTATAACAACCGGGAAAAAAGTGTATTCTGTTGTTTATTATGCAAAGTTAAGAGGGTTGTTGTAAACCTTTGAAATCATTACGTGATTTTTGTAATGGAGGAAGATAAGCGCACTGTTGCACGTATTTTGTTTAAAGATTATAAGTGCCATTTCATGCTTTTAACAGCAGTTTCATTTAATCTGGACATATGGTGTTGCTTTATATGACTACGTATGTTAATGGAATTTCTTTTGTATGTTTTACTGACACGTGTCTGCACACTATTTTTCTAAGCTGCATATTTTGGGGTATTTGCACCGGAAATGTACTTTTAAAGTCAAATTGTAATTTGAGTTTCATTTGTACATGAGTATGAGTACATGAGTAACTACTTTGGGTGAATATTTATTACAATATCTGATTACATATAAAGTCGCACTTAAGTCTTAAGTTAAACACTCTCTTTGCTCCAGCAGTCGAACGTATTGGCCCAAACCTCCAACTCTTTCTGTGGTTTGAAGCTCATCGTGTCCAGCTGTGAGAGATAGGTGTCATACTGGTAGGGAAATGGACTGAAATACACAAGACAAGCCGAAATGACAAGAAACAGCTGATCACACGAGGTTATTGAGGTAGGCGTGGTCCACATGAGGACGATACAAGCAGGTCAGGACAGAACCCCCCCAGACGTGCCTCAAGGGGAACAGTAGACGAGACGGAACTGGGAAAACAGGACCTGAAGAAAAGACAAAAAGCATCAGCGGGGAAAAGGAAACAGAATGGAAACACAGAACAAGCACAACGGCAAAAGCCAAGACAGAATCTGGCACAGAAGAGGGAACGCAGACAGGCAGACCAATAAAGAGACCAGGAAAGAGAACAGAGGAACAAAAGGACCAGGAGTGTATAGAGGAGACACCAAGGGACAAGGAGCAGAGATACGATACGAGAATTTTATTTGCCATTTGTACATAAAATCAGCATTCCAGGCACATTGGAATTCTTGTGCGGAGCTCTCCGAGTCAAGTAAATAGAATTACTTACAGAAAAAAGATTGACGAGGAGCCGAGACAGGAGGGACTAGAAAGAGAAAAAAGGCGTCCACGGGGAAGGACTACCCCTTCCAGGAGATCAATGGCAGTCAGAGGAGCGATGTGGGGGAAGCCCATAAGCCTGGGTTTTGCTAAACACCTGATGGAAGTCACGATACAGATTTAATAGATAAATCCTCAGGCAAAGGACCCTCAATAGAAGAAACATGACAGGGCAGGAACAGGCAGTGTAGAAAACAGTCAGGGAACCATGCCTGGATCTCACCATTTCTCCAGTCGATCGTGGGGTTGTGCCACCTTAACCTGGGAAAGCCCAATATTATTCTGTCTCTTAAAGAGAGAATAATCCGTATGGAGAACACCAAGCTTTACCATTAAGGGGATGGCACGGTAGGTCACTAACCCGGCTGAAAGAGGTTTCCCGTCTATTCCTCTTTGCCAGGCAAAGTCAGCATCCAAAAAATTCCCGAGTTGATGTTCCTTCACCACTACTTCACCTCAACTAAAAGTAACAGGCACCATCATCTGCACTTTAGTAAGATCAGGAGGGATCAGCGATCTTATCTGCATTCCTTCGCTCCACTCCTGTTTCGGGCAGGACTGCATGAAGTGCCCTGCTTCGCCACAATATATACACCAGCCCCGGCTTTGGCGTCTTTCCCATTCCTCCAGCGTGAGAGGCGTATCTCAAAACCATTGGGTCCGGATCTGGAGTCCGCTGCTGGGGGAGCCTGTGCTGGCGGATGTAGGTTACCGGCCAGGCAGCTGCGCCGCTCCTGGGTGGGTCCAGGGTGGGCCTGGGGTTTTGGGGACGCTCTGCCTCCGGGCTGGGGTCCTGGCTGGGCCAGGGGGGGCTTGGGTCCTGGTGGGAATATCACCAGGGTGTGGGTTGGTGCATGTACTGGGGCCTGGCCCCAGCACGGGGGGCTTCGGTGCATCGGTGGAACTGGGGGCCTCTTTAGCTGGCGGGGAGGTTGCTACCATCTGTCCGCAGGTGGTCCCTACCTTAGGGGTATCCATTCCGTGGGGGGGGGATCCAATAGAGGAGGAGGATAGACTCAACCCGAGTGACTTTTGTCATATGTAGTCCCGGAGTTGACTGAATGTTGGGGTGGGTATAGTTTTTCCTCAGTGGTGGGGTCCGGCGGGCCGCCCTGGGCTCTGTGGGGCCTAGTGGCGCTGCCGCTGCCATGGGCCCTGGTCTGGATGGGCCTGGGCCCCCCGCCCTGGGTGGATTTCGGGGAACAGGGGTGCCTACGGGTGTTAGCGGGGGAGCTGGCTCCAGTGGGGGGTACTTTGCCCCCCCAAATCCTTTCCTTCCCCAAATCCATCCCTAAATGCTTCTCTCCTCCCGTTCCATCACACATATAGGACTTTGAGGTACAGATGCATCGCTGGGATGCAGGGCAGGTATTCCTCCTCTGTCCCCTCGCGACCACCTGTACCTCAATCATACACCACAATGCAGACACTCATTACTTACTCTCTCATGACACATACATTTAGGGCCTTGGGGGTGGGCACACAGAATGGCATCCAGAGGGTGGTCTGTTCATTCAGCCTTACCTCTGGTGCCACAGCAAACCGGGGAAGCAGTAGCAGGGAGACAGAGAATCAGGGGTTCATTAGGAATCAATCCCACAGAATGCATTGGAGAGATGTAACGTTAACAACAGGACTAAGGAAACATACTCGAACGCGGACTAAAATACACAGAACTAATTAACAGCAACAAGAAACAGCTGGTAAACACGGGGATTCCACACAGGGTAGATGAGGGGGCGTGGCACACGGGAGGATCTGGCGAGCGGGGCATGACCGTGAGTATGAAGCTAAACGCTGTAATATATTAAACGACGACAGAATAGAAATTAGCAGAATGAATTCAACAAAATGTCAAAAATATCTTTCAAGTAAATCAGTCCCTCCTTGCGACTGAAATTTGCAGACGAGCATTGTCGAGAAGAAAAGCTTTACTGTAGCTTTTTAATGAAAAAGTTACTGTCACATTTTTTATTGAATTACAGGAGGTTGTGTATGATAAGTTAAGGTTCGATTGTAAAATAATAAACAACCAATTTGACTTTTTTTTTTTAGTCGGCTCAGTGCAAGAAAATACAGCGAGCATTCGCTTCTGCTGCGCTGGAGAAGCGACTTTGCCTTTAAAGGAGCGATGACGTCAGGGGAGGCAATCCGTGGCAGGGGGTCAGTTTAGGGCACAACACCTGTTAAAACATGTAGATATCGAGCAAAATATACATCGATTACCTAATGCAACACGTTGTCACCAACGTTTAATAATAAAAATTCATGAATTTTATTGCTGTGAACGAGTAAGGGTGAACTTCAAAATTACTGGGTACATTAATTAGAACATAAGAACATAAGCAATTTACAAACGAGAGGATGCCATTCGGCCCATCAATAGCTTATCTAATAGCTCAGAGTTATTAAAATCTTATCTCGCTCTGATTTAAAGGAACCCAGGGTTTTAGCTTGTACTACATTAGCAGGAAGACTATTCCATACTCTAACTACACACTGTGTAAAGAAGTGCTTCCTCAGATTCATTTTAAAATGTTCT
>JAODJX010000007.1:23442033-23452557 GCA_026776945.1 Isichthys henryi | reverse complement strand
TCATTGTAGAGTCTTAAAGCACTTATGTAAGTCGCTCTGGCTAAGGGCGTCTGCCAAATGCTGTAAATGTAAATGTAGAACATGGAAGGATTTTTTTAAAAAATGGCTACTTACTGTATTCTATAAAATATATATTCCAGTCTGATTCCTTTCTTAAAATCTTCATGTGCCTGTATTATAAACTCCTTTCTCTCTCGCCTAAGCATTAAACATCACTACAGCAGTGGCATGTATTAGTAGCAGGTATCACACACAGATGGCAGGCTGTCACAGGGACAGTAAGCTCAGGCATGGTCTGCAGGCACACAGGTTTCCACCATTTCCTTGGACCAGTACTTGTTTGCCTGCAATGTACTGCCTCTTTAAAAGGTGCCCATTCCCCAAGCGCAGGCGGGGTCAGTGAGTGACTCAGTGCGTCAGACCGCACTCCATTTGAAAAATTAAAAGGTTCGTCCACAGAGTTAAATTAAGCCCCAAACACGCTGAGCTCAGCAGCAGGCCCAGATCTCAATCACAATGGAGGCTTTTTTATCTACTGGCACCTTGTGTAGCGGGGGGGGGGTGGCTGGGTTACGACAGGCCCCCGTCAGCACAAAGCTCCAATTTCCAAAGGATCTGGGCTACATCAAATGTCATTAATGGAGAAAGTGCTCTGAATCCTGGTTTTGTGACCCAAAACAGGGAATGAGACCATTAAGGAAAACGGCTGTTTGTAATGGATTTTCTGTGTGTTACAAGCAGGCCATGAGTGGCGTCTCTATTCTGTAATACATGCTACAGGCACCGATTTACACAGGGGGATACCAAGTCTCACAAACAGCAGTCAATGCGAACATGAAGAAGGACACGAAAGAGCCCTATCTGTGCTGACAATGAAATGATGACTAACTGGCATCTTGCACTGAACTTCATTTGAAGTTACTTATACCACAGTGTAATACAGAATAGATGGGGGAGGAGTAAAGAACCCATAGATTTAGACAGTAAAGTAATAAACACAACTGATATCATAAGTGGTTGTCATGTTTCCAGGTTCCTTTAGTAAGAAACTAATGAGGATGGGTAACTTGATTGCATGACTTAGTTATACTAATTCTATGTTGGGTAAACCAGTTACAATTCGTGAATGGCTGGGGGTAACTGGGGGTACCTGTGTCACTTCCCGTCACATGTTCATTGCCAATCTGCTGGAAGCCAGGGATTGGGCGTGTGGTGAGGTACCAAACCGCATGCAGGACATCGGTGGCGTGGATCCGGTTGTGATCTAAGAAGGGAGTTCAATGGTCACCAATACTTCAAACAAGGTTTGGTCTCATCTACACAATGAGATACAAATTATACAAAGCGACTCAGGGTGGATCACTAAATGAAATTATCAACAATTAAATATAAATGCTGAAATTTTAATTTGTTTTTAATTACCGACATGAAGCTTATCTGCCAAGTTCTTAACGGTTAAACCTTGGGAAATAATTGGATTGACATATAAAACTTGGAAAAATATGACGTGGGTATGTAGGAAAATAGAAGTTTGATGTTTAAATTAGTTGCCAAACACTTTCCAGCAAGGGATGGTTTTAATAATAAGTCTACATAATAATGATTTTAGAAGCTCCTGTCAGAACAACAATTCAACGTTTTGTTTTCTAGAAGACAGATTATTTATATTTCTCAACCCATTTTTCTGTGACTTTATGAAAAGGAGATATTAGTCTTACAAGGGATATCCCGATAACCAGTCTCAAGTGCTGAGAAGTACGCCATGAACTCCCGCACTGGTATTTTAAAGATTTCAAACAGGCCCGTGTCTTGAAACAAGGTGTATGTCACCTGTGAATGGAAATAAAAAGCAACAGCCGTCAGAGATGTAGAATTCAACACAAGCGACTGAGAAGCATCTGAACATACAGGATGTGGGTAAACCGAGTCAGCTATTCAAAGACCATAAGTTATAGAAGTATGAGTTTTGAATAACAATCATGAGTCATACTGTCATGCAGAGTAAAAAAATATGTTGCTACCCATTTATAAAAAATATGGAGAGAAACTGGGCGTACAGATACATATTAGAACAATTAATGGAAAGATCAGAATTCCATTTTAGCATAAGCATTCATATAGAGACTTCAGGTTCAAACCAGACATGCACTGATCATTGTTGTTAAGTTTGGCGTGTGACCCTCATACTAAATGAAATGTTTATTTTGTTTAATGTGATGGTGTTTAAGGGACTAAATGCTTCTGGGCTCCAGATGTCTCTTTGATGGATGGGAACATTGGTACAGAGACTGCCATGCAGCAGCCATTGCAGAAGCATTGCAGGGGTAAACAGCTCACTCACACAGCTCAGTATCCTCCCGTTCCTCCCCCCAGTCTTCTCTACTAGGTCAAAGATCTGGAAGTTCCAAGTGTCCATCTTCTCCATGAGAACTTCATGTTCCTTCAGTATGGGGTCTAGGATGGACTCTTGCTCCGTCTGAGAGGAGGGAGAATGAGGTCATGCAGGTATCCTGCATACCAGGGCCACTGAGGACACCCTCGCAAGAGCTGGCATGGGCGTGCAGATTTGCCATTACGCTTTATGTACCGGCCAGATGCTTACGAAAGCAGCATGTCGCTCGAGCATGGAGGAGCCACGGCCCCCCCAGAAAGCTCTACTTTACCTGCGGCTCCAGATCCTGCTGCTGCACATCAGCCGGCCCAGCGCTGCCCAAGCCGGGCTCTGTCCCACCCTCTGGGTGGGACCCAGGCTCCTCATCAACAGGGAGATTGCAGCCGTTTGCCTTGGTTCCCTTGCCTGCATGGTATGTGAGAGTGGAAAAAAGCCACTAAGTAATCTCAATGGTATTTTTTTATGTGGTCTGACCCTTTTAACTGAATGACCATTACATATATCGCCGTGAGTGTTTCACAATGAGAAACAGCACTTTAGATTTATAGGCAATTAGCACGTGAAAGCCAAGGCACAGAGTAAATAAAATTATACGAGACAAGGCCTTGTTCCGCTTCACGTCAGAGACGAGGAGGAGCGAGTGAAAAAAGGAGGAAGGAAGGGGGGATGAGAGAGAAAGGGAGAGAGAGAAAACCGCACAGCCACTACTCATGCAGAAAGAAACTCACCTAAGCATGGACGCTGCAGCTCGAAGGCTACCGACCCGCGACCTTCGACCCCATCAGCACCGGGCTGGCTCTTTGATACTTGCCGTCCGCAGCTGGGCAGGAGTAGTGGGGCATCAAGTAAAATGGAGGTTATACCATCACATGTGTTATGCTCTCATGCTAACGCTAATGTTATCTGATCTGAAGGTGCAATTATAAAAACAGGAAAACAGGGGGCAGCATAGAGCCCACCTAACTGGTGCTGGTACCTAGTGCAGAAGGGAAGGCTGAGTTTTCGGGGCAGCTGCTGTTGCTCGGCGGGGCCGTGGGTGGAGCCCAGGACCTTATGCAGGCTGACGCTGGGCTTGGTAAGGAAGTCAGCTGTATCAGGAAACTCGACAGGGTAACGTGGGAATGGTGGAGGGCTGTTACAAGGCGAACTGACTGGGCTCAGGCTTGGGGAGGGACCTTGAGGGGGCATATAGACATGCTAATAGCTTCAGCTTCCCTGTACACTTTGTATACAGATTTATCCAGAACACTAATAACACACATTAACATCCTAACAAAGAGTTATTGTTACGGGGTCTGTTCCCGTTCATTCAGAAGTGTGTCTATTATAGGGCTGGGACGATTATTCGACGTAATTGACGACGTCGACTATAAAAATGCATTGACATTGAATTTTATTTTCGACGCGATGTGTAAAACTACGTAAATGTTTTGTATCTGCAATGCACTAAGTGATAAGCTGAACGTATTGTAAGAGAAAGTACTTTATTCCCTCGGGAGCACGTTAACGCTGTCCTTTTAAGAATCACGCAATAAAACAGTATGCTAATAACTGAACTTTACTGTCCATCTGATGATCTCTTCGCCACTCGAGAGCTACAATATATTATTTATTGGACCTGCGGCATTGTTTTCATTTACAATACTAAGTTATTCCACTAATAAGCTGGCTAGTTGTTTCACTGTTGGCACCGTTAAAAGTATATCAGTTATAGTCTGAATTCCGATATAATTTTCTCTAATATCGCCGGTGCCTGCAGTGCCGCACTATTTTGTAAGACATGCACTGGCCAATCATGTCGTATTTCTCTCATAAATATTAATGAGACATCTCTTACCACCCTGCAAAAAGGAAATTTTCCACCCGCCCGCCCCCCTGCGCATGAGCCAACATGGCTGCGTCTACCAGCAGAGCTGGTAGCCTCTGGAGAAACATGCGGCAAAAAAAGCTCGCAGATGGTCTTCCAAAGTTTGGGAATACTTCAGTCATGACACCTTTTCCGTGCCTCTACTGTAGCTGACATTAATGACGCTGTTTCAGCCGCTTTATATTTTCTGTTTACTTATTCTGTCATGTAAGAGTGAGACAAGTTATCGTTTACGACTGTTACACACTGTAGCCTAAATCGTTCCTTGCTCACTGAAGTAAGCTGAACTATAAGCTACCTTTTCTAGTATTTGTTAAAACATGTTTCTTTAGTTATGAAATCATTCCGTGTTTTAGCATCTATATGACATTATAGTCACTGAAATATTTAAGTAATAACTATTGCAGTGATTATTAACTTCAGTCTAACATAGAAATCCTATTGAATCTCTTAAGATTCACCTTTTTTGTTAATAATGCTCTAATATTTAAGAAATGTTTAATAAACTGAAATGTTAATGAGAATTTCAGATGTGTGTGTGGGGGGGAGGGGGTGAATTGTATAAAATGACTAATTGCTTTAAATTTATCATCAGATCAATCGAAAAATTAGTTGTTAGATTAGTTGAATAATTGAAAAAAATAATCGCTAGATTAATCGTTTAAAGAATAATCGTCTGGGACAGTACTAGTCTGTTATGTCTTTTTCTTCAGCTTTAATGCTGCATTTTCCTATGCATTACATGCATTCTTTTTGCAATGACCAACCAGAGCGAAATGTGTTGGACTTCCGGCCATCATCCTGCATATGTACCTGCCCTCCTGGAGGCCTGGTGGCAGGTCAGGGTGATGGAGGAGGACCTCGGCTTGGGGATGGTCAGCAGGCTGCCTGAATTGACCAGAGACCCCTGGCTTCAAAACACAGAAGGATCCAATGAGCGAACTGTTGGGCAGAGACCGCTGACTTCACAAGACAAAAAGATCCAATGAGAAGCCTAGTGGGTAGAGACCCCTTCCGGCTCTACAGGACATAAAATCCCAGTAAACAAAATTAGACTGAGACCTGGGCTTACAAAGCTGAGGAAAGAAACATGGGGGGACAGCAGTGGAAGAGGACAGACCTATTCACATTCACAATAAGTTCATTCATTACACAGGTTGTGTTGGTAATACAAGATTTGGAGTTGGACCTCAGTTACTTTATTTAGAGACAGTTTCTGTCCAAACAAGTCAAAATGTAAACAAATATTAAAATATTATAAAATCACAGAAACACACATCAATATAAAACCTACCAACACGGAAATCCAACAGTGCTCATCTCACACTTCTGCAATTAAGAAGGGGCATAATGAGGACCCCCCCCCCCCATTCCCAATGCACCAAGCATGTACTAAAACAACCCCTCCTTAAAGTCCTACAGGTCTCTGTTTGAAGGTACATCTACCTGTAATACTGCCCTCTTGGCTTAGACTACTACTGCGTTTACCCTCAAGAGCACTGCTGCGACCCTCTGCTTCCGTGCAGGCGGTGACATCACACTACACAGAAACATCATCCTTGGCCATTTCCACTCTCACACCAATAGCAATGACAGCAGTTATGTTGTTAAACAAAATACATTAACAGTACCTCAGCTCTCAGCTATACAGTTATATATAAAATGTGTAGAGTATGAACATAAAAGAAATAGTGACTCAAATTCAAACTGACATACACAGATTTTTTTTTTTAATGAATGAGAAATAACTACTGGGAAAGTCATTATAGTGAGGCAAAAACCAGAATCACTGAAGAGTAATATCTCAAAAATACCAAGTGAGTCATGAAAGCAGGCAGAGTGGAGAGTGGATCATCATCAGGCCACAGGCTGGGCAGTAGAACTGGGCTGTACAAGTTACTGCTGCCACCTAGTGGCTACATGTATACCGTATATGAAGGAGCTTTCCACAGCTTTCTAAGTTTGCACTTCATTCCTTCCTTATACAGTCATACATGCCAGAGTACATGGCTTATGTTAGTAGAAAACACAACTCATAGCTTTCCTCATTAAATCAACCAGTGGAGCCAATCCTCTTTTTAAAAAACTTGATTCCTGAGAATTTCCTAATACATTCAGCAAAATCGTTCCTGATCCTTATCTACCCACAGGTATAGTTCTCAGATAATAAGAGACAAGATCAGATACAAAGTTCACAATGAACAAAAGAACCTAAATAACATGCTGGAGGGGAGCATGGCTGTGATGGGTGAACTACAGCAACAATAGATCCAAATGCTTCCATGGATTAGAGCTTCATTATTGCATTAGTCCTGCAGGCTACAGGCTGCAGAATGAGGTACAGTATGGAGCAACATCTGACCTGGTAGCAGTTAGCTCAGCATGGACCCTCTTAGCACTGCGGTCCCAGCGGGAGAAGGCCAGATCCATGGAGGGCAGAGGTGTCGAGCTGGAACCACGGCGAGGCAACTGAGGGGTGGGCAGGCTGCACCGGCTGCTTAGGCCCTGGGGGTGGGCAGAAAACACTGGATTGGGGCAATCTCATTGGACACACTGTGACATGTAACATTCAGTCCTTAAGTCTGAGAAACTGAGCCAAATAAGTAGCAGCAGCATTAAACAGACATTATTCCTCTGACTACATTGACATATTTAAGACAGGTGCTTTTATGGTTCCTGCAGAATCTAAATGCAAGAACACAGTTGTCGTTATAAGACATATCTGCTCCTCACCAAAAACGGCTTGGCGTATTTTCCATTATGCCAGATTAGTACTTCCTGCTGGAGACCAGCCTTACCACCAGCCTGGAGAAGTTCACCCTGGATACCGCAGATTCCTGCGGCCTTCCCTACCCTCTGCTGATTCACCATCCGTGCAATCTCAGTGAGACTGGTGGTTCACAGCTGATTGTAGGATCAACTTCGAGAACCGTGGACCCAGAGATGTCCAATGTCACAGCCGGAGAATCAGCTTTAAACAACTGCTCAAAGTAGCCGGCCCAATGGGTCACAACAGCAGTGTCATCCATAAAGACTGTTCCATCACCTGCCCTGACTGCAAGTCTCTGAGGAACAGATTTAGATGTAGTTAATGCTTTGATTCCTCTGTAAGCAGGACGTGGGTCACTAGACCATAGATGGTGTGTCACCTGGTTCGTCTAAGAATCGCCTCCTTATCTGCCCTCAGAGCCCTCAAAGCTGTCCCCCTCAGTTCGCAGTACAGACTCGAATTGCCACCAAATCGTGCGCTGTGACTCTTCTTGATAATATCTAGGGTGCCCTGCACAACACATCCTTCTGGAAACACCGACAACACCAACAAAACCCTCGGCAACTTTCAGGGTCTTATCACAGAAAGCCTCCCACATCACATTTGTGTCTGTAGTCGCACCTAAGTCTGCAACTTCCTCACATGAACTGCATGCAGACTCATCAGAAACAGCTTGATCTTGAAGTCCAGCCTATTTCTCCTAGTAGGTAGAAGCCTACTGGATCTAAGCTGAATCTTCAGAGTAGCATGCTGCAATTGTGCAGAAGCCTACAGTATCTGCCCATGCAGATGTGATCAATCTACTTTGCCGGACCACCAGTATTGGGGTATAAAGTTCAACGATGTGGCTCAGGACATTGGAACCAAGATCCAGCAACCTGCAGCCTCTGATCTTTCACAAAGTCAAGGAACATGGAGCCACTCTCATCCCGGTCACCAGACCCATGAGGAAGGACACAATCCTCATGTCAGTGCCAGTGGACACATTGAAGTCACCCATGACCAGAGAAGTGTCACCTCTTGGCACCCATCAACCACCGAGCTGCGAATAAAATATCTCCCTCAACGAGACACCACTCACTGCGGTCGAAGTATACACAGACAAAAGACACCACACCCAGTGAGTGCGCCTTGTCTGAATCTCATGATACGCTTGTTGAAAGGAGTGACAGACACCATCGGGAGGAGCCAATCCACTACAGCAGCTACTTCCTAAATATGGCAGCCATCAGACCGACCAGACTAAAAGCAGGTATACCAACCTACAGAGATCTGACTACCCCCGGTCTGCGTAGCTCAGAGAGTACTGCAACCGAAACGCGGAGTTTACGAAGCTCCCCCAACAGCAGAGAAAGATGGTCATCTTGCCAGAGAGACAAGACGTTCCACATGTCTACTGCCCTCAAACTGGGACCCGAATGCCGCCATGCAGCAGGCAAAGCTTCAGCACCACACCAGCCCCCATCATTAACAGGACTGACCCTATTAGCTCTCCAACAGCTTTGACTCTTCTGGGGATGAGGCTCCCAAAAGTTTCCCCATCCTCTTCATATGGGTATTTTTATATGAGTTTATTAATAATTACACTGCGTCCATTCACTGCCAGTGACTATAAACAAGACAGCAGGGCTATTGAATGTGAAGTGCACTTACACTTAAAGAAATCTGGAAAACCAAGAGGTGTTGCTTGCTTTTGTCAAAAGATATTACAACCAGAAAACTGAATGCAAAGTTAAATTTATCGCAGTGTTGTAGTTAAAGTTTACACCCAAACCCACAATTGGTTATACCTCCCTTGTATTCTTGCTTGATGATGTGTGTGCAGATAAGAGGAGTTCCTTAACTCCAAAACAGTGGTAAAATTAGCGTTAAATGCAGTTTTCTGGCTATAATATCCTTCAGTGTTTGTAATATATTTCAGTGTTTGTGTGTGCACTTCACATTCAATAGCCCACTGGAGGTGAATGGACACAGTGCAATTATTAATAAATACAGATAACAAATATTATTAAAGTTACATGGTGTACATCGTCCCCCATAGTTTAATGCGTAAAGCCAACTTAGATGTCTGAACTGGACATGTCTGTATTATTTAGTGTTACCTTTGCACATGGCAAAAAACATTTTCCCACCCTGACCTGCTGCATAGATGGCAGAGAACAAAACATCAAACTGTAATGTACTTACAGGCGATAATGACACCATAAAATTCGAGTGGGTTAATTACAGTTTGAATAAGATTTTTTATTAATCATGAGCAAACGAATTCAAACGAAATGTTTGAATATCGGTTAAAAAGTGATAATCCTAGTATGTACTAATGTTTGTATAATAAAGACATTTGGCACTGAAGTTTGCCTAACAAATTTTTTGCCATATATCCTATGACATTTTCCTTACATATTCAATGCAACAAATGTGGGGATATCTGCAGTATCTGCACAGTCTGTCTGACACATTTCTGCCAAGCTCTATGTACTGCACTGTGATCTGCTGGACGCTTACATGACTCAGTCTGTCCAGTACCCACGACGCCTGTTCCCACATGGCAGCCCCCGCCCCTCCGCACACATGTCCCTGCGACGGCCACGTCAGCACTACCTTGTAAGGTTTTCTCTCCCACTTGTCGAAAGGGTCCTCAACCTCGGCACAGGGGTAGAAGCCCGGGAAGGGGGTGAAGGGGCTGCTGCGGGGACGGCAGGAGCCCGAGAAGGCAGCCATGAGGTTGCCAATGGAGCGCAAGGAGGCGGCGACGTGCGGCGAGAGCGACGGGTCCCCCAGCAGGTCCGACACGGTGCCGCGTGCCTCCTGGATGAGGGAGAGATCCACGCCACTGCCGCCATTCAGCACACCCTGCAAAGGGACACACAGAACAGGAGAAAGACAACTACTAGCAGAACATTACGCCCAACCATCATCACCCTTAGGTAACATGGTTCATGCTGCCCCCTCCCCCTGGGAAATTCACCCCCTACTCGATCCTATTTGTGTTATTCCGATGTTCTCTATAGCTTTCGTGTCAGTACTCTGGTATTTCTTACCGGCCTCTCAGTGGAAGCTCAGCCTTGCAGAATTTGTACCTGAGTTTGGCTCCTTGACAGTGGTATGCTCATGGAGCATTGCGATTAGAGGAAAATTTAATTTCTGTTTACTCACCTGATACTGCGGCTTGTACCACTGTTTCAGATCCCAGTCCCACAGGATCATCTACAAAAACAGAAGCATCTTTTTGTGACACAAGCTTCAGCCAGAAAATCATAAGAAAGCACTGAGATGCATCTAATGAAAGGGCCCATAAACAAACAGCATAATCACAGAGTCAGTGTGACGGGGAACCCCCACACGGCATAATCACAGAGTCAGTGTGACGGGGAACCCCCAAACGGCATAATCACAGAGTCAGTGTGACGGGGACCCCCCAAACGGCATAATCACAGAGTCAGTGTGACGGGGACCCCCCAAACCGCATAAACACAGAGGCAGGGTGACGGAGTC
>JAODJX010000007.1:23402701-23441649 GCA_026776945.1 Isichthys henryi | reverse complement strand
TCAGTGTGACGGGGACCCCCCAAACAGCATAATCACAGAGTCAGTAGGTTGCCACCCACCACCACCAAAGAGCATAGTGTGTGTGACAGGGGCCCCAACAACAATCACAGAGTCAGTGTGACGGGGACCCCCCAAACAGCATAATCACAGAGTCAGTAGGTTGCCACCCACCACCACCAAAGAGCATAGAGTGTGTGACAGGGGCCCCAACAACAACCACAGAGGGAGTGTGATAATAGTTTTAAAATGAACTGGTAAACAATATCCTTCAATACATCGTACTGGTTTATTTTAGTAATTTGAAATTAATTAACTTGGGTAGATCTTTTTTATAGTCATCATTTAGGAGCAGGTCAACAGCATGGAGAATTCTGACAGACATTTTGATCAAAATGGAATTTTCACCATAAACATGGTATTTAAAATCCTAGACTGCACAGTCTTTTCCCCCTTAATCAAAATATTTTGGTACAGACACATTCATCCAGGTACAGACTGGCTGTGGACCCTAGTTTAGAAGCAATACATTATATACATTTAAAATGGAAACGGTACAACTGGAAATGACTTTCTGTAATGTCTTTCAAAATATGGGTTTGTAAGACTTTGTCATATTCAAAAGAGCAGATACTGCCCCATAAAAGCAGCCCCATTTCACACTGCTGTGGTTTGTCCACCAGATGGCAGCGTAGCCGTGTGTGAAGAGATACATTACAGGTTGTTTCTCTCCAAAAGAACTGGGAAAGACCAGCTGGGCCCTGCTGCATATTTGCTGTGTCGGAGTAGTGAGTAATGCAAACGGACTGGCGTGTCCATCTCAGTGTGTATCTTCATGTAATGCTCACTGGCTAAGGCTCTGCATAATACCATCGAGGCTGGAGACACAAACTAATGAAGTCTAATGGAAATGAGCTTGCAGACTGATAGAAACCACAGCATGAGAGACTGAATGTTACTCTGGTAAAGCAGGTGCTGTCGCGCCGAGTTGAGCGTGTCGGCATCTGCCCATTGCTGCCGGTGAATAACAGAAACACCATGGCAACCGCAGGGCGGGAAAAGAGCCTGAGGGGGAAATCAGCTAAAGGTTGGTGTGGGGGAGTGGGGAGGGGGCGAGGCTCACCACCAGGCCCAAGTCTTAAATCCCCGTACAACACCTTTTCTCTCCTTTCACACCCTCCCAAAAAATCTCCAGATTTCATTAGTGAGTAAACTTCAACTGTGATTGGTATACCAATAGAGGATTTCTCAAACCGGTCCTTAGCGACCCCCAGACAGTCCATGAGACCGGGTTCAGAAACAGTGAGCTAGAACAATAGATCAAAATGCTTTTCATGAGATGCAGCTTCATTACTGCACTCTTGTACATCACTATGCCGTTGCACCACATGGTTACGCAACCATTTAATTAGTTCTATGCCAGTGGTTGTGGCATATATGCAACCCCACCCAACAGCAATGTCTTTGTGACAGGCTGCCTAAAGCTAAAATTATGTATGTGTCGTTCACCCTGAGAAACTCATGCCTGCTGAGGATTGTGGGAAAAATATGCCCACATGCCAGGACATGGAGAGACACCTGAGGCGATTTGTGTTATAATTTGATCAGCTAAGCTGATTTGTGATGAACATTTTCCATGCAAATATTTTCTACTCTTTCCTTCAATCGTTCTATGTGTAAATGAATGCAAATGTAAAAGCAAGCTTAAAATGTGTTATAATGGACAATATTTGCAACACAAAACTGAGCGCGCATACAGGATGCATGCACACATGCACATCGATCCGGTCAAAAGATAGATAGAAAAAAATTTCGAATTATGTCTGAAATTGTCAGTTACCTTTTAAGATAATGTATGAATTCTGATATTTCTAAATCTGTGAATTAACATGAACTGAACAAAATACTGTGTTGACCTGGAAAAAACATCCCTAAAAAAAAATGCATATAAAAAGGTGTCTTATCGGGGTCTAGACAAAAATTATAATAGATGGCAGAAAATACAATATATTGTAATGAGTGTTTTGACTAATGGTAATATAGACATGCTGTAAGATTTCTTGTGTGATCCCAAGTCAGTGTGTCACGGCAGATGCGTGAGAGCTGGCAGCCCAGGCAATGAGTGTGTTTGCCTGAGCCCCTGTCAGCTTCCCAAGCTGTGCAACTGCTAGTATTAAACCCATAGTGACTGTTAATGAAGATAGTAACATACATTTTAAAAGAACTGTCATATCAATTAATATTGCTCAACATATATTCAGGTCATCGCCATCAGTTTCTAATTGACTAATTGCGCACACTGAAATTCAAGTGTTTTACTTTTTGTTTGATTAATGTAACATTTTCTCTCTAGATTAAATTTACTTGGAGCAAAATGTCAATTTAATTTTATAAGTGTAACTTTTGCTATAAAGTAAATAGTACTTGCCTAATAGTTCTTCACGCATGGTATGACTAATATATAATTAACTACAAGAAACAATACACAGTTTTCAGACCGGACCAGCAGACATCAATAAAGATTGTCTGAAGGCGAAATGGCACCACAGGCTACTCAGATACCAGCAGGCAGGAGGCCTGGAGAACCAGCTGAGCAGACCATCTGCGGGGGTTCCTCCTGACCTGCCCTGGGGAGGCAGCAGCCTGTTATGGGAAACCCCCACACCAGGCCGACGGGGAGATGCGGAATGATGATCAGTTACCTAGAAATGCTCACACACAAAACAGCAAGACCTGGCCGTGCGATCGCTCAATAACCAACAGCAGCCGTGAGCCAGGGAGTTCAGCAGTCAGAAGACTGAAGCTAGAAGCTCCGCCATCCCCCCCCCCCGTTCCTGAACATCGCAGTCTTCAGTCGGATCGGCCTCTCTGAACACGAGACCTATGGAAGGAGCAGAAAGGCTAAATCGTCCAATCAGAGACAAAATTACAGCCAAGAGGGAGAGAAAGAGAAAGAGAGAGAGAGAGAAAGAGAGACTGCTTACTGCTAAAGGCTGCTTCAACACTCACGTAACATTCATGTTTCCACTCTGTGTATGTGTACACAGAAATGTTCATAGTTTTCTGGTCAAGCCACGTACATCGCACATGCACACGACGAGTTGCACTTATATGTTTATTAATAATAATATAAATTTATATTATAATATTCCCTACACACGTACCACAACAGTGAGGTTTGTGTGTTTCTGGCTGGCGTGAGACTGCAGAAGTCTGCACACACATGCACACGCTTTTACACATATGTCCCAGTTCTATTACCTTGTAAATAGTGCACGCTAGTGAATCAATCATGTAAAGTGTGTCCAGAGCTGTGCAGTCACAAATTTGGAGCGCAGCAGGCGTTCGACGGTGGAGCGCAGAGCGACGTCAAATGAGTTGTAAACGTCGGAGTGGACACGTCCACTGGTGCGCGTGCTGAGACGTATAAAGCAACCCTAAGAGCTCCATTCCATCAGCGTACGGAGCTATGCCTCCAGAGCCCTGTTTCTGGGTTAGTCAGAAACCTAAACATAAAGGGTGTATGACCCATTACCTAGAAATCTGATCTTAATGGGACGGTCATAACGATGATTCCTACAAGGCTGCTCAGTAATTAACAAGCAGAACAGGAAGGAAAATGATGTTTTTAAGTCTCTTTAATAGGAAAGACATGTGAATGTGGGGCCTGCAGGCGAACTCTGGCTGCATTTACCCCACGCCGCACCCCTCCAACGTGGCACAATGAGCTGCTTACATGCCCCCCAGCCTCACACATCTGGGGAGACATAGCTGCTCTCACCCAGTGAGGTGTCAGGGTGACCTGCCATGAGTGTAGAACCCTTTCAGAATGGAGGGGGCTTAAGCGCCTTTTCACACCCTCCCAACACCTCTGCCGTCACTGTCTGGCCTGGATTCATCCAGTCAGCAGTATCACAGCACATCACAAGTACACGCACCCCTCCACATAAGCATGTTCAATGGATGTCCTCACACACCCCGACAGCACCATCGCTCGCCCTTGCCCCCCCCCGCGGAGCATGCTGACTGGCTTATCGAACAGCCACCTGAGGCGCTCACTTCTCACCCTCGCACATAAGCCATCCAGACAGGCCGGCCAGGCCTCTCACAGGAGAGCCATTTTCAGGTCACTAGATTACGCAAAAAATGCATATATTATGCAACTGTTACATTTCATTTACATTACTTTTTATTTAGCAGGTACTTTTATTCAAAGTGACAAGCAGGGATGATCCCTAATTATATAATTAATGCTCGATTGTATTTTACTGAGCTAATTAATATAGTAATGCTACATAAATGTGTGTAGAGGAGCGTCCTGCATTTAAATTCCACTCCACATGAACCTGGCAAGCTCTCAGATTCTCCATCCGCCTGAGTTTACAACACTGATGCTCACAGAACAGGGTATGTACACATGCACCTAAGTATGTCCTACAAATAGGAAGCCGCTCTCAAACAAAGCAAAGATTTCTGCACGTCTGAATGTGTGTTACACGCCAGAATAATGTCAGGTTGGCAAGATGAGCTATCCAGCCATTTGGGGCATGGCTATGCAGTCAGCTGTGCGATGTTCCTATAATCTACCCTAAATGTCCAGTGTCAAGAGGGGTTTTATCAGGGATTTGCAGATTTCGCCACCTTCACTGCCCTTTAACTTTATCATGCTTTACTCAAGCTCTGTAAACACACAAGACCGAACCACCAGAGGGGCTGTGAAGGGACTGTGGCAAAGCAAGGGCACTGCTGAGAAAAACATTTCTTAGGTTAACTTTGAAAAAAGAAAAAAAAAATGCAATTTAACACCAGAAGTACAAACGTCATGCATTTTTACATTCCTCTTTTATTATGGATGAAGGAAAGAAATGTGTCAGTCAGGTTGAGGTGGCTGGGGGGGGGGGGGGGGAGCATTGGGCAAAAAACCCGCGGGCAGAGGGATGCCGGGCCCTGATTGGAGCAGCAAAGGCAGAGCCATCAGCTCGCAAACAGGTGCTGCCAGATTCGTTGGAGTGGAGTGAGTAGTCTAGTCTGACCTTTGTCTAAACTTTACTGCCCCGCCCACCCCGGCCATGCACAGCACACCAAAGTCATGCCTACATGTGCTGTACAGCACGTCCATGCCCTAGGCATCCGCAGATATGCTCTGGTGCAGCATGGAGCACATGCAAGAGGCTGCAGGGCCACCTGCAGCAATGGCGTTATAAAGCAGCCGCCGCCTGGAAGCAAGGTCAGGTGAGCAGCCCCATTATTCACTGCAACTGTACCCAGCTATTTTTTCTCTACCTGCCCTCTGATATCCAGCTGCACCCAGCCGCCACCCTCCCCACCCCCCAAACAGCTTACATCACTCCCCCAACCCCCCAAAAAAGCTGGCCTGACATGTACTGGCAGATGCATTAATTTCCAAGGAATGAGGCACTGATTTAAAACAAAACACACTGTTAAAAGTGGATCCCCCCCCCCCACAATAATAGATTAGATTACATCGTGCACAAATTGGCTACAGCTGGCTTGACGTCAAACGAAAATAAAATCCCAACAAGCTTATCAGCAGCCTGAAACAAAGCAGGTGTGAAGTGACTGGCATGTAGGACGCGTGGGAGCCTGTACAGGGCCACGCCAGGGGAGGGGTCTCCCAGGGAGCTCTCTGTAATCTGAGGCCTTGCCCCCCCCTCCTTGGCGACTTGCCAGGGTGAAAAGTGCTTTCATAATGACAAACACATGTTTGCAGGAAAAGCAAAAAACGAAAAAAAGAAAGAAAAAAAAAACGCAAGCTGTGAGCTGAGTGAAGGTCAGATCTACGACGTCAAAGGCGGACTTTCTCAGACAATGGGCATGTTTCAAGAGCACAATGGCGGTGGCTGCCGTCGCGAGCAGAAATGACGCTGCTGGGGCGCGTAGCCTCGGGCCACGTCCCGCAGACACAATATGAGACTAAACACATTCCTCACATCCACTCTGGGGTCTGGAAACAATGATGCCTGCCATTACTGTCTACTGTATACAGAATGGAGCAAGTAACTACAACCTAGGAGCAGATTAATCATTAGAGTCCCCTTCTTCTCTAAGCCAAAAGTTCTCCCTACTCTCAAAACATTTTAAACATAAATGTAAACGGTAACTTTAATGCTATGTAAAGGTAAATTATATTTAATTTGCTCTGGTGTGTGGAGTTTGCGCTAACTGGGGGTGTTTGACAATTTTTTCCTTTCACTTCCGAAAGTGAAACCTTTTGAAATAGCTACTGTTTAGAACAACATTTACTACAACAGTATTGATGTTGGATCACTGGCAGAGATGCAATAGGCAGGATAGAAGTGCATCCCGTGACCCCTAAGGCCAGCTCCTGTCTGGTCCCCCTCTCCTGAACCACACTACACGTTACTCCACTCCAGCCTTCGCCACTGGGCGGTTTCCCCAGGCCACGCTGCACTGACAAACCCAGTGACACAGGAGTACTGTGGAATCTGCATTTTACCGTCAGTCCTCCTTAACAGGGAGCTGATCTTCTGACTGATGAGCCTCTCTGCAATTCAGGGTGGGGTACCTCCCGTTAGGCGGCACATGGAATGTGAGGCAGAGGCGCCAGCCGGCAGGAAGTTTGCCGTCCAAAGCGACACAGTGAGGCATTCGAACGCCTGAGTGATGGAAGCCTGGCCAGTGATGGGAGAGCGTATACACAGGCCAGGAATGTGGCGACGGTGGCGGAGACAGGCTGGCCAGGCGTCTCACTTAGAGCCACAAAGATTCTGACTCTGCAGGAACAGGATGTTGTGAAACGTGACCCATATCTGCATTCACAGCACGCTAAACTCCATTTCAGCTATGCTTGCTGCTGCAGAAGAGTTTTTTTTTTTTTTTTTTTTTTTTAAATGCACTTAAAACAGAGAATGTTCAACTGACTGGGAACATTAGGGGGGTGGTTACTTGCAAATGCATGCTTCATATTCTCGCAAAATCAGGAAATTTCATTCCCTGGGGAAATACTGATATTTAAGGAGTGCTTAGGAGACTTAAGATTATAGGTAAGTAGCTGACCTACTAACCCCATGCTGGGCAGCCGGCAGGCTTTGGCTCTGCAAGACTAAGAGGAGCTCCTGAAGGCATGAGGGCTCAGCGAAAGCACAGCCTGATGGCCACTTCCCACCAGGCCTTGTGCTCCCTGCACATCAGGCAGAGCCGTCAAGGGCTTGTAAGATGGACAGGAGAAGGGCTCTGGCCATACAGCTCCACGCCCAGTACAGAACAACTAGAAGGCCATGGATGTTTCTCCAGGAGCCACGCCCCCGGATTTTGAGGTAACAATTAAAATCCAACCAGCTTTCTACCATAAGCCCCAGGCTCACTGTGACCCTGTCCCAGAATCATAAGGCAAAGGGACACTTTGAATGGCAGCCAATCACAAGACACACACACACACACACACACCCACATACTGTCACACGCACTTCAGAGAAACCACTGCATTTAACTACATGGCTGGGACTATAGAGGTAAACAGGTGAACGTGAGGACTTACGAACATTTCAAGTTACGAACGGAACGCAACTCGTTCGTAAGTAGAGGAGCATCTGTATAGCTATAATAATGCAGAAATTACTGCCGTTATCTGACTGAGCAGGAAAAAACTAAATCAAGTCCAGATGATTCCAGGGGGTCTGAACATCTGCCTCGCATGTCTCTGAGCTTCCAAGACGATGGGATTTAGGAGCCCAGCAAGATGACAGGCAAAGCCACCCTGACTGCCCACTGCATAGGTTCCGTTTTCCATTGTACAGTGTCGTGAAAATTGTCAGATTAATCCTCAGCCTTTTCCATTGTTGAGCTACATTATCTCAACAAGCGTGAGGCAAAGGGCTGCTTGCCAGTGCATTATCTATGGCATTCTGTATCATGAGAAAAAGAAAACTTCATTCTTGATCTTGATGAACACTGTTTTCATAACACTGAAATGACTTCAGCCTTGCGAACAATGACGAAAAGGCAGAGAGTGCAGAGCATTTCATACAGGCTCCAACTTCCCACCACGAAAAAGAAGCCTGAGAAAACCCCTAACAAACTGCCTCCATCGTCCCTTTCCCTGAAGCCTTGCAAACAAACCCAAAATATACCACTATACTGGAATACACCCATGGGCCTCTCATTGTGGTCGTGATGGGGGGGTGACTATATTTGGATTAAAAAAATAATAAGGCATGAGTCCATCTTAATCTATCAACACATGTAATGTGGGTGTTTACAAAACCTTCCAGAAAGGCAATTCTATGAATCACTCTGAAAATGTGCTGGTTATGTTAGTGCCATAAAATACCAACTGTTAGCATTTAAATTACTCCTGAAATTTTCTTCTGGATGAGCAACAAATCCTACATAACACCTGTCTGAACTATTGCGTTATCTAAGAATCACATTCATAAGAAGCAGGGAGACAGTCACGTCATTCTTAACTATATTAAAAGTTAATTTGATGCAGATGTCAGCAACAATATGATCAAACGAAATGCTTAAGGTGGACAATGAATATAGCAGAATCTCATAAGATGCCTGTTCTTCACTTCTCACTAAGAATATCCTGCAAGAGTAGCACAATGAAATTAACAGCATGACACAGTTTAATTAATTTACTTTGGGAAATACAACCAGAACACAGGGGCAGATCTGGGTGAACCACTTATTCTTATATAGAAAATACAGCAAAAGGCGTCAAGGCCTAGTTAATAAGAATATGCATAGGATGTCATGTGTTAAGAGGACTTTTCTGCAAGGAGAGGCGCAGTTTCTGACGCAAAGTTCTAGCGGCGTCTGTGGTAGGCGGTCTCTGCTTCTGCCTTTAATCTCACCAGAGTTGCCGCATCCTTTGCGGGGGATTTCACACTTGCAGATCTGCAGCAGGGCAGAGAGGGTCTCCCTCACACTTCACAGAAGCATCAGAATATACAGCTTAATATGCACACAGGATTACGCAAAAGACCTGTAGCACTAAGTCGTTAACCACAAATGACGGACAAAGGGCAAAAAAAAAAACAAAAAAAAAATGCTAAATGAAACAACATCACATGTTACAGCATTAAGAATGTTTTATCATATTTCTTATACATAACTGGGTTATCAAATACACTCAGTAGCTGTTTTATTCAGCACCCCTACTCAGTGTCAGGCATGACCTGCTTGCATCTTCAGTACCATTTTGTGCATATGGAGAAGCCTTTGTTCTTATTTCGGTGTTCTCCTAACAAGTTCACCTCTTACCCATTAATAAGGTGTTTTTGGCCACAAAACTGCCACTTACCAGATGGTATATTTTTTTTTATCTATCACCCCATCCTCAGTAAACCCTAGAAACTGCAATGTGTTTGAGAAAACCACTACATCCTTAACCAACAAACAGAGCACGCTGGAAGCCACTCATCTGTGTGGAGGAACATCCTCTCTCCATTAATGGGCAGGGGTACCTCAAACTGACCACTGAATGGAAATAGCAAGCGAACCTATAAGACTTCATTCCAAAAACATAATAAAACAAACTCTCCTTTGTAGCCAAAAACAGAGAATAGAAACATCATAAATCGACGTTGCACTTACAGGAATAGACATTTTCACAATCACCTATATACATTTCGGCACATGCGTCCAACAGCTGGCCTCATCTGTGCTTTTGTAGTCTAAATGCCACTGGAGGTCAAAAGGACACGGCAGATTGTATCAAGAACCAAAACAAGGCCATTCCATTCTGCTTTCAGAGCCAACACTGGGTATGGGATTGGTTCATTTGTTACTTGACTAGGTGCTGCATTTTTTTGGAACCCATGTTTACTGCTTTTCTATGTGTATTAGTTTTATATTAATTCTTAACGCATTTTACCATTAGTTAGGTAGGTAGATAAGTTTCAATAGGCAAACATTTGGGGGTATGGAACGGATTAAATTCATTTACATTATTTCTTATGGGGGAAATTTGACTTGGAACTCAACCAGACTTCTGAAACTAATTAAGTTCATGTTCCAAGGTACAACTGTACTAATTATTATTATTATTATTTATTATTATTATTATTATTATTATTAATATGAAGAGGGATAAAGTACTGCAGCATATTTCTGCATACTTTGCAGATGTTAAAATGGCTAGACTCTCAGGACACAGAAAAAATATACAAAAAATTAAAAACACAGGTGAAAACCATTAGCCAGGATTCCATCAGCCTACAGTGTGCAGGCTTTGCACACAAAGGCAGGAATTCTACGCATAGGATGAGATATCAAAAGTACGCTTCCAACCCTCCCCCCTTGAGCAGCGCTCTGCAGGAAGCAGGATCTGTGACAAGACGGTGGCGTGACCTGGTTTTGGGTGAATCTGTCACTGATCCATGCCACAGTACATGCGTCATGCGGCTGAAACAAAGTCACAAGGGGTCTTGACGGGGCCCCCCCGTTTCCAACCCCCCGTCCCCTGTCCGTACTCATAATGTCACCCGGCACCCTTTCCCCCTGAAGTCATTTTGACAGAGTCCGGAACTCCTTGTTCTTGCGTAATCCTGGGGGTTTTTTGAGACCTATATAGACCAGGTTCAGTAGCAGTAATCTCTGCTCAGCCACTGGAACACTTCCCACCCCCGGCAGCTGACATGGGCCAAGAAGCTGAGAACTGTGACCCTATGCAGCCAAACTCGTGACCCCTGGAGAACACAAGTGCACTTCCTATCAAAAATCCTTTATAGTATTTGCTTAAAGCTCTAGCAGCTTAAACTTCACAGTGCAAGAGTCCAGTGAGATATTCTTACACTAAACAGTTTATAAACAAGAGCAAAACCCCACAGCTACATTTCCTACATCATATCCTGCCTCATGCCTGATGCTTCCTGAAATAGGCTCCACGCTCACCAACACCCGGCAATGCATTACAAAGCCCTTATCCAGATCATTCCACTGTCCTCACAGCAGTGGGAGATGTTCCCGTTCAGCTGTTCCCATCTCTGATTTCAAGGGCGACTGTCAGCAGAAAAAAGACACAAAAGTTAACTAGACAGTCTGTCTGATATTTAAAGCAGATCATTAAGGGGGGTGGGGGTCTCAATGACGAGATGCATGCTCATGTACGCCTGCAGGTGGGGTGGTGTGGGGGGGCTTATCACTGCCTTGCGGTTCCAAGGGGGTCTGCCCTCGGTCGTCAAACACACTCCGTCATCTGTGCCGGAGGGCTGACGTGCACGGTTGCCTGGTAACTGGCTGCTGCTGTAAAAGTGACTGCACTGACACAGTTTTTAGAGGAGGCGTACGAGGAAAACTGACAAACGGGCACAGATTTAAGGACAAAAGGGTGCATGAGTTCAGCCTTTAAACCCCGCAGCTCTCACACTCAATGAGACGCCAACTATTCCAAACGTAAAAGGTTCAAAGTCTGCATATTTAAGTTCAGCTTTTCAGTGGCAGCTTACAGTACTTGAAGGTAGCATATTATAAATTACCTGACACTAGTTGGTGTCATGAAGTTCTGAGGCTGAGTGTGAAAAGGTTCGATAAAAGGCTCCTTCAAGTGTTGACTGCTGGGTACACTATGAATCAGGGGCTTCTACAAGAAACCACACAGGAGAAATACTGAGTGAACTAGATAAAGATAGATTACCCAATAAGTTAAGCACACACATGCACAGTGTCTCATAATCGTCTCCTCAAGTGACTGACCCCACAGAGGTTGGGCAGGGCATTTAAAAAAGGAAAAAAAAACAGGTTTCAATTACGCTAAAGGCGCCAACTGCACAATTACACTAGCATGTAGCCTACAGACAACCTACGCGTCTCCTGCTAAACATGACAATTTAGTGCTTTTCATACGAAATATGGCCGTTGTTGCATTAAGCATTTTCTGCAATCGTGTAAAATGGGTTCAAGTTCTCCTTCCGAGCAACTTGGAGGGCAGTCCTGAACAGCTGGTCACTTCTCGCTGAGGCCGCCCCACTGGTTCTGTCAGAAAACCTCAGAATTGGGACCTCAGTCATGCCCCCCCTCCCAATTTAAGACTATTAAAATTATCACACAGCCTCACAGAGCAAAAACACTGATAACATACGCAGTGCAGCGATACAAACTCAGCATCAGCCACGATAGAGTCTAGCTCTGCAAAGTTGCTGTCGGTATTAAAGAGTTGCAAACTAATTGCTGATAGTCATGACGCAAATGGGTTTCCAAGGGAACGCTCAGAGTTGCGGAGCTACTGCTCCAGAACTTCCTCCTCTGCTCGCCGGCTGATGACACAGTCATGCATCCCGTTTCACTCAGCAGCCAGCCAATGGCGGAGCAGCAGGGATTAACCCTTTCACTACATCATTCCACCCCACTGCAACCACGTGGACAACACATCAACATGTTTCAGATATGATTTGATAAAACAAATTTCACTAGCCTTACATTGCTATAAATGAAACTTCATCAAATATGCTGACTGGTTAATTAGTATCACAACCACAGCCCCCTTTAGATCATTACTGTAAATCTATTAAAAATATCATCTACTCAACAAATACACGATCACACATTTAAAATGCCCATCACGGGCTACTAGACCCAACAGTAAAGTATGCATCCCTGGCTGCCGGCCAGATCCTGGTCATTACCTGCATAAACTGTGACAGGAGCCAGCTCTAACCCAGCTCTGGCAAAGACTGCACGCTTATCTGAGCTGTTTACCCTGCACTCAGCTCACTGTGGATTCAGTATCAAAAAATGGTCTTTGTTACTGCTATTATGAAGGTACTCATATTCTGTGTAAATGCACCACCATTCAGACAAGTGCTGACAGCAATATTGTTACTAGAGCTGCTATCAGTTTTCATTTTTTTAATTACTCATATTAAAGCGACTAATTATCCATATATTTATATCATCATAAAAATTAAGAGGAAAAAAATCCATTTATTTACTTATACTAAAGACAGAACAGCTTTAACAATTATTAATTTCCCAGAATATTCTTTTTGAGCCAGATAAACTGGTTGTAAATAATTTCAAAATATATATTTTTTGATTTTGTTAAGCAGTGTGAACTTCCATGTCATCAGCGATTTAAGAAGGGGATGAAAAAGAAAGGAAAAAAAGGAAAAAAAGACCCAACACCTTTGCGCTTTGTTAGGAGGCACTGAGAGTTACATCCCAGCAAACAGGCTGTTATTTTGCCTGGGGACAGCAGGGGATTTCCAGTCACATACACACGCACACTCATCCGTCACCAGGCAGTGACGTCAACATTATATCACTTCACGCTGCTTTCCAGACAGCGGGCGGGACACCTGCAGACCTGCCCGGCCACAAGTGTTAGCTGGTTGGTTCACTTGATGCAAGACATTAGCAGCCAGCAAAGGTGACGATATATACAAATGTCATTCAACAGGTTTGGCTCAGATATCACCTGGATTTCAGACAAGCATTTTAGCTCTGAAATTATGTATTAATTCTTTCTCCTGTTAAAAAAAATCTATATAACATTTTATGATTTAGAAATAAAGAGAAATAAAGGCCAATTTTTAAATGGAACACAAAAAATGGCAATTTCATTATTTATTCACAAGCACATAAATGCTGGACAGACAGGCATACGGGAGAACCTAATCCATGTGCATGGGTATGTGTTACCAGTCAGCAGAAGTAAACATGGATTCATTAGAGTTCTTAACGCGTATCGTGGAATCAGATTTCATGGCCTCATGGGAACTGGATGGATTGGGGGGGGGGGAGCAGCCCCAAGGGATCCTTGGTGCCCTCCATGCCTTACACATGTTAGGCAAACAATTTCAATGCTCTGGATAAAAGTCACAGATACATCAATAAAATGTAAATAAGTTCTCCATGCAAAGAAGCACTTCATGACTTTCATGAAGTGGTTTGACTTTCAGCCCCAACTGCACCGCATGGCAGCGTCTTTGTACGGTTACTCCACCCTCCACCCAAGATCACTCAGGCACTGCTCACAGAACTGAGACTGAAATATAAAAGAACTGGCTTCCTGAAATTTGGTCTAATTTTTCCATTCGACAAATGTTGTTGTGGTTACACTCTTTCATTAGAATAATTTCCTGTTGGAGACCACTGGGCTTTTTTCAATGAATCTTCAAATTATCTCTATTAATCTTCTGCAGTCTCACACTTCCTGTGTTTCAGTAGCAATCAGACAGATAAATCGGAGACGCAGAGATAAATTCCCAGTCTGATCTGCTTTTTAATACCAACCATCAACACACCCAACTGGAAGAATAATTTGCTGTCACTACAGGGTAGAAAATGTGCAAAAGATAGATTTTACACATAACTTTATTTCCATGGTTGCATTCACCTGGACAATACACTCATAACTCCTCACCTGTCAAAGGAAATTACACAAAACTACCAAAAATTAGCTTTACATGATTCAGTCTTTAATGGCTTCCTAAGCACTACTCAGCCAGGATAATGTATAAAATTGGCTAGTGTCTTTATAATCAGCTATATTTTGTATATTAAATGCCTGGCAGATGTCTTTTCATTTTAAACAGGTTTGACAACAATCCTAATATATTGTTTTTAAATGAACTGCTTGTACATTAAGCTTAGAATTCTGTTCAGCTATATTCAAGATCTTCAATGTCTCTGCTATATTTCTGGAATTAAACATTTATTTTTGAGTGCATTGCTTTATTTAATAATGTGATATGACTGGGTGCTGTCTGAATTACCCAGGGTGCTTTGCAGGGATCAGCTGGGCTGATATACCAACCCATTTATGCCTGTACCACCCCCAGGTACTGGAGTTAAAGCGGACACGGTCCAGGCAGTCGGCAGTGTAAACCATGCTCAGAAATAACAAACACCTGCTATAAACACTCCCCACCCAACCCCACCCCTTCGATTAAACACATGAAACATGTGACGTGAGCAGCCAAAGCCACAATCACACACTGCCACGAGGATGAACTGACAGAAAGCTTTTACAACAACATTAGACAACCGGCAAAATCATTAACCAAATGACAATCAGCACTGTGACGGGTTTTTCTTCAACTTCCAGAGTTTACACTTCACCATGTCTAGCTAGATTTTACCCATTTCGTCCATATCTAGCTTGAAATTTAACCAAAATTCAGGTACCAAGTACTCTCCTAAGAGCAGGCTCTCACCAAGTTCTGAACCTGACAATTTTCAAGCACAATTTCAGTTTATTTATTTTTTTAAACTACCAAAAATATCACTGGATTCATCATGCCCTTCTTGCATAAAGGCATGACAAATATCATGAAAAACAAGTGAAGAACAATGGATTACAGTCAGACTTGAAAAACAGGAATCGTTTGACTCGCATTTGCTTAAACCCTGGCCTTATGCCTTCTTGCACTGCTTTAAAATAATCAACAGCCAAATCCCCCCACTCACTCCCTCATCAACTTTTTTTTTTTTCCTTCTGAGATTGGGTGAATGATCAGTGAGATAAGCCAGTTCTGCTGACCAGTAGCCTCACTCAAACATCACACTGTGGCGTTCTGCAGTACTGGTAAGGAACGCCAAGCCTGCCAGTTCACGGGGAACATCCCACAAAACAAAAGAGGCAAACAAACAAGGCCGGCTTCTGACATCAAAGGTGACGCTCAGACACAGGGGAGTGTTATCCTGTGGTTGCTAGGATCCAGAGCCTATAAACTCTGCTAATCCTTTTGCGTACCGCCGACCGCATTTTGATCCTTTCAAACTGATTGGTGGAGGGGCGTGGTGAGCAGGCAATGGCAAAAGCTTGCGTCTGTCAAGAATGTGTAACAGGTGCTGAGGTCATGCATACTCTGAACTCACAAGGCAACTAATAAATGACACACTTAAATGTGCAGAAGACCTGCAGCAGAAAGCTTACTTTAAAATCAGTCCAGTTATGCTATGTGTCTGTGTGGATACGTATGGAGTCTCGCTGTGATCTAACCGACAGCAAGCCCATGGTCTGACTGACGTGTTTAATCAGGCTTGGAAAGCAGAAGCACCCGGGAGGCACCCTAACATGTGTTTCTGTCCTCTGTATGTCAAACAAAGCTACAACACAATAAGCTTTGCAACTCGCCACACAACCATGCAGCTTAGAGGTATGGCAATATGAGAAACAGACTGCAGAACATTCAACATCTAATTAGTTTGTTAGACAATTTATTGTCATCATCAGGGTAAATATTGCCAATAAAATATTAAGCCATGGTGTAGTACTAGATAGTCCTAATTCACTAAATCCAGTTTGAATGTTTAAGCACCGAAAGGACAAATCCATTTATGACCTTACACATGGTTATGCAATTCATGTAACTACAATCTAAAAAAACTCAAAATCTTCTACATGGTATCATATTTAACAATTTGTATCTAATTGAAGCGTGAAAAAAAAGAAGTGTCATTTCTCATACCAGAAAATAAGAAAATATACGGGTATGTTGGTACTTTCTATTTGTGTGCGTGCATATTTGTGTGTGTGTGTGTGTGTGTGTGTGTAGATGCTAGAACCATGACATCTGGCACCAACAGCACATCACAGCATGCTTAAAAACCACTATGATCTCATATTTTAGCTGTTATAATGCTTACCACATAACAACTGAGCCTCTGAACCCTGTCTGGATGATGAATATATTGTTTCAGCCAAATGATTTGCTGTTCAGAGAAGCAGGCCATTTGTAGTAATGAGCCAGTGTACCTAATGCAGTGGTGTATATGGAAAAAAAAATTTAAAAGGGGCAAAGTGGAAAAGAACAATTTTACAAGCAACACTTGAAGAACAAACCAGGTAAATGACACAAGTAGAGATATAAATAAAAGGTTTCACAATGTGAGGTGACTAACACAAAGACAATGGAAAAAGCTCCTCAGTCATCTAAAGAATGACCTGCTATTCATTCAGATCTTTCTCAAAGTTTAAATTGCCTGTGAAAATCAGGCTGACCGCAGTGAAAAGGCCACATAGATACTGATCAGAAAGCCGTGGCATTATAAGCTGCTAAGGAGGAGCATGTGGAGTCAGCTTTGAGTAACATCACAGATGTCATACTGCTGCCTAGTTCTGCTTCAGCTCCTGTCTAAAACCCTGCTGTGTGCACCTGAGCACATGAAATCAAGGCACACCTGATTTCTTCAAGCAGTTTTGGTTTTGAACTAATATTAGTGGAGTTAAACTTTAAGCATGGATTAGATAAAGTTTAAAAAATTATCCAGCTGAATTCACCTTGATCTAATGAAGCTACAGACCAGCAAAAACAGAGGAACAACTCGCAAGAACGAGCAGCTGTCTAACGTCTAAGCGCGTCACACCTCCCTTTGCTCGGTGGTGCGAGACCATGTCCAGCTGCAGGCAGAGAGCTCTGCTGGCTTGGACTTTGCTCTTTCCGTGAGCTTCACTGTGCATCTTACCATTCCTCACGCTGCAGGCCGATGCCCCACGCCGAACTCCGACAATCAGACTTCTCCACACAGTGAGCACCATCCATAAATCTAGCTTTTCAAAATCGAAAAAAGGCGATGAACTCTACTATTCTTTTAGATATCTTCAGAAAAGTTAACCAAACTGTCAAAACAATCTTAATAGCATTTAGATAATGAGGTTACTGACTTTCATAGACGGCGCTAACTGCCAAACAAAACATCCAATGGGGAAAATAACAGAAATGTGTGTTTTGTGTCTAATTGTACACAGTTTTAGAAGGGGGCACGTCGTAAACTGTCACCATGGCGACGACCTGGGAAACGAGGAGCATGACCTCTTCAGGCTCTCAGTAAAAAGCTGCCCAGGAGCCTGACAAGTGATGCACCCAAGAGTGGGAGTCTGGAGAGACCAGCAGCCAGACTCCACCTGCAAATCTCCACCAAACTTAAAACCAAAAAAAAAAAAAACTAAAAACATCCACATACCCTAATTTCCGTTTCACTCTTTCTCATCTATAAGAAAGGGTTTTAAAGCATGTTTCACTTTCAGAAAACCTTGTTTTTTAGCTAAATGACATCATCTGCTAATGACCGCTGACCAGCACCATGCAGTATACACTGGATTTTATACACTCCAGGGAGATCCAGGAAAACTTGGATAAACGTTTGCCCTTTCCACGGAGCAAAAAAAAAAAAATCATTCATGGGCTACAGTTTCACGGAACACTTTGAACCCAAACCTCAAATTTCAATTTGTTGTGTAGACATTGTACAGCAAGTCAACAAATTGTAGAAAAAAAATACATAACATTCAAGGACTAATATTACCCGTAACCCGACCGGGAAAAGTGCTAGGAGATGGACTGATGGATTATCAACCACGTGACTTCAGTGTAACTCACTGATAACTTCATAATGCAGTACTGACCAATTCAGAAAGTCTACTGAGTGATCAATAGCCTACCAGCAGAATCTCCATTTAAGTCATTTGTTTGAAACCTCTCACTTAGTGAACAGGCCACATGAGAAAAACAAAATGACCTGAAAAAGTAACCTGCTCTTCATCTATTTGGCATGCACAGCACTATTACATTCTCACTAACCCGTAAATATACTGTTAGGCAAACACAGTGTACCAGCCCGTCTTAAATAAATCAAGACATTTACACTAACGGATAAAACTGTGAAGGTCATGAAAACGTTTCTCCCAAACCAAAAAATAAAGACATTTCTACTTTTTGACATTAACGAGTTATTTTAATTTAAATTAAGTAGCAATACTATTAATTATATTGGCTTCAACAGCAGCATTAAAACACAACGGCATTGTTAGTATAGACACCTATTTAAAATTAGGTATCATCACCAATAAATTCGTTGTTTTTTATTTTGGTAGGATATCAAATTTATTAGTCTACAGGAAAAAATATGCTTTATTCCATCTGTCATCTTGATTCTGACATTTCGAGATAATTCGGGGGGAAATAAAATCATACCACTTGTTAACCTACGGGTATGCTAGTATAAAAGTTCACTTATAATAAAAGTAGAAAATTAAATGCGCAATAAACTCGAAAATCCAGCGGCCAGTTATAAGATCTGCATAAAATGTTACCGTGTAATATTAACATATCGCTAAGCATCAATGTTATTTTGAACTGAACTTGGATGTGTTATTTTCTGGACATTTTTTAACCAATTAATTGCTTTATATTCTTCGGTTAATTTGAACATCGTTTTAGATCAGCCTCCCAGGAACCACTAACGCTCTAACGTACTGGTCTAACTGGCAGGCTAATATATTTCCGACCGCCTGGTTACAGAACGCACGAAAACCTTTACATATTTTTTACCCCGTGCCTACCACATCCGACCCTTAAGCTGCTTATATTTCCCTTGATTACCAGCAACAATAAAAACAATAACCATGATGCTTTATGATTAAATATTGCTGAACTTTGAAAAGTTGATCTTTAATACACCGCACAACATTATGTAATAAATATCTACTATAGTCAACGCAAAAAACTATTTACTTTATCTATATGGAGATAGAAAATCACTTTTGCAAATATTAGTCATATAATAAGAAAAAACTCCGATGCCTTCACTTCTTTCCGCATATTTTTTAGGTTTTACCAACGCGACCTACCTGCTCTTTTGAAATACAAGGCAGCGAAGGTCTCCGGGACGATTTACAGCTGCCATAGTAGCTGGCCGATGTTTCCCCCAGAGAAAAGCAGCTGGAGCGTCTCCTCGGCCGGATCACCGGCACCTTGTCCTCCACAGCGGGGCTCCGCGCCGATGGCGCGTCTCGGTGCGGGAAAAAGCGGTGGAAGCAGAGAGCCAGCAGAGCCCCGGAGACCCCGGCCAGGCAAGCCAGCGAGGGTCTCAGGTGCGAAGACAGGCACAGCAACCACACCGAAGCAGCGAAGAGCAAAAGCAGGACGCTGTGTTTGACTTTCAGCGTGGGGATCAGTGTGAGTGAGCCCACGCAAGCCAGCACGGAGAGAAGTCTGCCCATCACATGCATATGGTGCTCATCGTCCTCTGCTGCCTGCCAGAAGTGCAGGAGCAAGAAGTCGCCGAAGAAGCACACGGCCGGCAGCAGCAGCCAGAACCAGCAGCCGTCGCTTCTCTTCCTCTTTGAGTATAAGGTGAGGAAGAAGAAAGCGAGGCTTATTGCGAAAAGCGGAACGATACGCCGTCCGAAGCCCGCAAGAAAAGTCAGTGGATCTGAGAAGCCGTACCTACTCCGCAAGTAGGTGCATGTAAGCAGAGACGCCGCAAAAACTGCAAAGGCGCCCCCATAAAGCACGGAAGCTCCCAGTTCATTTGAGCCAAACACATCAATTTTACAACATCTGTACACTTTACATAAAATTCCCTTTCGGTGGTCTTGTTTTAAAGGAGTGACACAGCTCTTCACATAGCCGTTCCTGTTCGCGTTACTAGCCCCGTCCTGGTGCTTGACTTTACAATGGAAAATATCTCCTTCTTCTTTCAGAGCCATGTTCCCAAAGTATATCCTTTAAAAGTTCCCTTTTCCCAACTTATTAGTGTGTTAACGCAGTCCTACAAGCGCGTCCCATGGTCACTGGAAGGTAGTCGAGCATTTTGGGTAAAATTAAAAGAAGGTGGAAATGTTTTTCCTAGAAGATGATTCTCTCTAGCACCACCAACAGGTTAAAAATCAAACTCTCGATAGTCTCCATGAACTTGACAGAGGCGTGCAATTTTTAATGCCATTTATGAGCGATTTCACTTTCTTTGACTTTGAGATTAAACCCCAAAAGCTGCAGCAACTATCGTTGCTGTTCTAGTGATGTATGTATAACATATGAATTGGTAACCTTAAAACCCCCCACCTCCCTGGCATCACCTACAACTATGTATGTAATTTTTGAAAATACGAGAAAGAAGTTTTATTGTAATTAGTGTTTGATCTCTCGGATCAATTCATCTGAATTACTTTGACACAATGGTACATAAATGTGCATATAATATTATATTGCCTAATAAAAACTGCCCCGTATATTCATTTGATGTTTTTAAACGTTGCCGTTAACTTTTTGCTGATATCTAGTATCCGGCATTCATGCTTTAAACTACAGATAAATATAACAACTTAAAACAGTAAATACACTAACTTTCTTGAGTATTTTTTCTGTGATCTGTTAGTTATGTCTATATCTGCTCCAAAGCTCCGCGAAAAGCAAACGAGTGTCAATTTGTAAAGGCAAGCAGGTTGTAGAGACGGGATGAATATAACTGTTGATCTTACTCTGATTAATATGTTTCTAGAAGAACAAGCGAATTTTAGTATGTGTCCCCTATTATGGTAAACGCTGACTATTCAGTTTAACTTAATTTGTTTTATTCGGATTTTTGCGTCACACGGGATGGACAGTGATTCACCATAAAGAAACACTTCCATAAACAATATTATAATTAAAATAAACTTCTAGACTTGTGTTTGGATTTTTATTTTTGTATTTTCCAACTTGTTCCTAACTAAATGACTGGAAGTGATTTTGTTAATAGTTATCCAACTTCTGACATGTTTTCTCAGATGTCGGTTTTGAAACCTACCGTTTTTTTAAATCACCAAAAATCTACAATTGATTTAAGTTGCGGCTTATTGTAGGCCTACTGTATATTTCGCTAGTAATTTCATCGTTTGTAAATCCTTTGTGAAGCATTCGTTGACATATAAATTGTTACTGGCATGTATAAATTTTGGGTAAAGTAACAGAATAATGGCGAAATGAAATTTTATGACTAGGTGGCTACGAGACTGCAAACCAATATCACATGTGTGACCCCTCGCCACGAAATGAGTCTTACGTCGCACTGGTAGAACTGCACCCATAAGACTCATTTCGTGGTGATGGGTCGCATATGACTGACATGAACAGATTAATGCACTTATTGTTATACTAAAATCGGAATATCATCAAGCTCCATTTTTGTTTCATAAACGTAAGCTATGACAATAATATTGTCTAGACTCCTACCTCACATGTTTTTCTGTTGTTGTTTTTTTACATGTGCGTTCCTGAATTGTATAGATGTTTCCCCTAGTGAAATGTTTTATTTGAAGAAGTATTACTTTATTAATGCCCTGCTAATTTAGATTTGTATTGACATCTTCTTTACTGTCTGTCAAATTAAGAAATTAAGTACGGAGGCCGCGGAATAAGCTTCTGCCAATGGAGGGAGCTCCGTTTGAAAGTGTCATTTATGTGCTATTCACGGAAGGTCTAGAATTATGAATTGTTACCGGTGTATAATGCTTTGCATTTTAAGACTAAAGGTAAAATTTATATATTAACGATTTAGACCAGTGAGTTAGTCATAATAGAATTTATACTCCAAAATTGACAAAATATTTCTGTTTATTAATAAAAGACAATTTACATAATTGTTGCCCATGCAGAAATGAATCTTATAAACTACGTAAGTTGATACCAAATTTTGGCTACTGCACATATTTTCAATATGAGGGAGAATATAATATTATAAAGTTTCTGCTTAAAGACGTTGTTTAGCATTTTGTTAAAAATCTTTTGTTATAATTAGGGCCAGTATCCCTGTTTCCTTGCTTGGATACTCAAAGTTTATCAACCAGCAAAAGTTAGAACTGAAAACAGAGGGATGCTTTGCCGTTTTTGCAGTACCTTGTGTGCACATCACTTTCGACAAAAGCGTCAGCTAAATATATGTGTAAATGTTTTTTTTCCCACTTGTATATAGTGAGAACTGAGTATTATTTTCAGTGCTGGTTCCAAATTAAAGTGAAGCCATGAGATACATTCCAAACATTGGCTTTCCAGAGAGCTTAGTCAAAGCTACCTGCTCATCTGAAGAAAAATCTCCAAGTTAACAACCACATAGTCATCCGCATCGCAGGCCTCAATACAGAAGCAAGGCTTCCAACAGCATCATCAAATGTACTGATGTCGCCACAGTTTTCGGTCTTATCACTTCAGCTTCCTACTGGGTGCTGGGAGGGAGCAAAAACGTGGACTGTCTGACAGGGAGCAAAAACGTGGACTGTCTGACGGAGCAAAAACGTGGACTGTCTGGGGCCCCCTGAAGATCTGGCTGGGAAATGCTAGTCTATGATGTATCCATTGGAATTGTTGACAAAGAAATGAAATTCACAGTCTATGGTGATAATATTCACCCATTCCTTCTTTCTGCCTTGAAGAGAAGTCTCAAAGAAGGCTGTATATTTAAACAGAAATTATAATAAGAATAGTAATAAAGGTGGGATGGAGAAAACAAAGTGTAGGGGAATGCAGAGTACAAACAACCATAACACTCATTACAAGGACATGAAACAACAAAAATTATAACAACAACAATATCAACAACAATATTAATAATAATAATGTTACAAATAGGTATTATATATGTAGCAGACATACATGTATATTTCAATTCCTATAGTTGTAACATACGGTAAAAAGAAATAATAATAATGATACTGATTGCTCAACCTCTTCTGCGCCCGTTCTTGTATGTGGAAGTTTAGGTGCGAACTGATTTGTCATTGGATGTGCTGGCATTTGGGCCCAAGATGAAGACAGGGGGAACCAGACTGCCGAGACCACCCCGCCGCCCCCAAGGCACAAGGGCCCACAGCCATACGTCCCCGAGACAACCACCCGTCCAACCCGAGAGGGAGCCCGCGAGGGACTAAGAGGGCACCTACCCCCGTACAAGGAGGCCCGCAGAGGGGGGACAGGCAGTGAGCCCCCCAGTCCCGCCCGCACCCCCCCCCCCCGGGGGAGCGGGGCCCGGGGCGGGGGGGCCCCGCCGATGGGGGGGGGGGCCCCCCACGGCGGCGCCGAGGCCGGGACCCCCCGGCCCACAGCCCACGAGAGTAGGCTGCCTGCATCCCCCCCATGATGAATTTTCCACCCGGCGGGCCACCCCACCCGCACAGGGCCAGAGACAGAGCGCTAGGGGGGCCCCCTCAGCCCCCCAGACCTTCCCCGTCCCATGTTAGTATGAGGTGTGCATGTATGTGTGTGAGAGAGCTGTGTGTTTATGTCTACAATGCATTAAAATTAGTGGGTGCAGTTCAGGTATGAGGGCCCCACCACTGGCAGATGGCAGAGTCCCCCATCCCCCTCCCTGCACCCCAAGGCCCTAATGTAGAATGAACTGTGTATATAACTAAAGTGCAAAAAGCAGGCGAGCAGTCGAGGCACGGGCACCCCACCGCTGGCAGACGGCAGAGACCCACCTGCCTCAACCCACCTCCTCAGCCCTAGTGTCATGTGGTGTCTAATATGCAAGTAAAAAGTCTCAGCGCACCTCCCCACTGCCCCTCAAAGCCCCAGTGTTGTGTGGAATGTGGTGTTGGGCCCAGGGGAGCAATAAGGGCTTGTTTAAATTCATTTAAACATGGTGATTAATGTCTGTTATTGTTACGATTGTTGTGTCTGTGTCCCCCTCTCCCCCCAAAAAAAAGAAAGGTGTATATATATATATATATATATATATATATATATATATATATATGTGTCTGTGTGTGTGTGTGCGTGTGTGTCTGTGTGTGTGTGTATGTATATATGTATGTGTGTGTGTGTGTGTGTGTGTATATATAAAATATGCATGGTGATTCATGGTCTGTGGAATCTAGTGTGTAGCCTCCATCTGGATTATTTTTTATTTAAAAACTAACATTTGGCTGATTAGTGTAAATGATAATCCAACACACTCATTAAAATGAGACCTGTAAGAGTGAACACAAAGCAGGCTGCCCAGAGAGGCTTGTGATGTGTAAAAGGTTTCGGGTCATCCATTCCAGCAGAGGAGGCTGTAGCACTATAAACAGATGCAGCTGCAGTACAGAGAACCTCAACAGGTGACCTTAACACCCCCCCTCCCTGGCACCACCTACAGCCATGCATCCTATCCACTCTGTCCTTGGCCTCCACTGGATTACCTGCTTCTCTGTTTTTGTGCCAATAAAGCCAAATATACAAATACAATTGAAAGATATTTTCATTAAAATGGCTGTATGCCTCTTTATCTACTCTATGTGCATAATTTTAGTGTAATCATATTTCTACTACATATTCAAATACTATTTGCATTGCACACTGAGCGTGAAAGAGCACTTAACCTTTTCGTGGTGTCATTGTGGTGAAAGTAGTGTAAAGGTGCCGAACTGGCTGCCAAATGAGTGCTTTGGCAAACATAACACTTGTATGGTGTCAAAACTATGACTGGTACACATACAAGCACACTGTACCTGCTCAGCTAACGCTAATTAAACAGACATTTGTTTGACTACACAGTAACAAATTGTCCTATCTACTATTGTACACAAAATGTGCAGCTATACAAATGCTTGTCCTACATGGTTTTATTTGTGATTGGTCACAGTACCTTGCAATGTTAGTTTGGGCCACTATTCCTTGCTAAGATTATAGTTACATTGTAATAATGTATTGTTGTTACCGTTGACCTTTCATAATGATGGTTCTATGTTACTAATAAATTAAGTGTACGTACTCTGCTATACACTATAACACAGTTGCCTATATTTTTAAATATACTTAAAGACTTAGACATACAAGTACTTACTATTAATTTGAAATAGTTAATAGATAGTTTCATTCCTACAGATAGAGATCACTTTAAAGTTATCATAAACCATCCTGTTAATCAAACACCAATAAATATTGGCTTTGTATTTTCTAAACAATAGCAAGCTGGAGAGTTTTACTCTCCATAAAAAGTCAAGGTGGTGTAGCCCTGCCTGGTGCCCTTTCTTGCCTAGGACAGACTTAAGCTTTTCCCTGACCAGGATAAACCATCGGAAGATGGACTGATGGATGGACATGCAGCAAAAACGTTAACCAGAGAAGGCAACAGCGAAGGCAATTCATATTGTGTAAATGTCATATAACCACTTGAAATGCTCTGTATGAAAATGCATTAAAGTTTCCAGTTTTGTTGTAAAGGCAGCAAGCAATGTAGGAACTTCTCAATTGGATTCATGGTGCTAGAACCTGTTTCAGTCTGACACCTCAAAAACAGTCACTTTACACATGTAAAATGACTAGCTTAGCCAATGTAAAGTTGTTTTGTTAAAGAATTCAATTCTGTGGAATTTCGTAGCACCATATCGCGGTATCCGATCTGTGACAAAATGTTCTTTGGGCAGCTTTCATTAAAATCGCCTATAGTATGAAAAAAAGGTTAAATACAGAAGTAGCAGGATGCGCTTTACCCCCGTTCTGTTTGGTCGTCGCCGCTGTCCGTAGCATCGATGTGGCCCACTGAGGAGTTCCACGTCAGAGACACGGCCAGTGGCAGCCTGAGACACATCATAGGAAGAGCACAGGCGGTTAGCTGTCTGGAAGGTAATAAATGGCTAATTCATAAAAAAGAATATACAATTCCACCTTGTTAAGTAGTCACATGTTGTTTTGTAGCCGCCTTCTGTCGTTTTTGGTTTTGTCCTATCAAACTATGTGGCCAGATTCAGCAATATATAGTCTTTGTCTTATTTATTTTCTCGCTAGCTTACTTGCTATTTGCTAGCCAGGTGAAAGTGAAATAAGTGAACTTAGTAAATTGGCAAAACCGCCGGCAAGATAATTATTAGCTGCCTATTTAATTAAAATTGTGATGTGAATATTTTGCATAAAGCATGGAGCATTGTTTCTTTTTTGCCTTAATAGCAGCTTAGCTAATTAATGTGCTCCGTTAATTCACAGGCCGAGTCCAGATAAGTGCTTCTGTAGCTCGTAGTATATGAACGTGGCTCTTAGTGTCTCTGTAGCAGTTAAATTCATTTAAACGTGAAATTAACTGATTTCGATTTGTCAGCCGCTTATCCAAGATTGCTAGTTACGTGGCGTTTTGCGTAGTGTGATTAGGTAGCAGGGTCCACCCGCTTTACTAAACCATCGACAGGGTGTTTATTACTTTTATTATGGACTTGTTTTTTTCTTTGTCATTGCTTGAAATGCTAGCATAAATTTATAAACTCGCCGTTATAAAGGGGAACATTACTGGCGATTTTAACTCTGTCTTACAGTATTATTTTATAAACTAGTACTGTTCTGGTGGAAGTACTACTGTATATATAATAAACTCTACCTCCTCGTTCTATAATCCAGCCAGCCTTTTTTGATTGTTACCTACAGATCAACTGTAATTTTTATATCGAATTATCATTATTCAGGCACTTGTTTATACAGCTTTTATTCAGCTGTCATCTTCATTATATAAAACAGATACAAATACAGATAGACCAAGGCCATGTGGTCATGTGTACAGGTATGTTGGTTCACATAGGCTTTTTTTTCTCTTACAAGTCAGTCATTCACAGTATTCACTGGAAGTGCCTAAGAAGAGCAGCTTGGCACAATGACAGCCGCGGAAAACGTGTGTTACACTCTCATAAATGTCGCGTCGGACTCCGAACCTCCATCGGAAATCAGTCTCAAAACGGACCTAGGTAAGATGGGTTTGTCATTGTTGGGAAAATTAGAACCAAATAGAATATTTAATCATCACTAAGCAACATTCTACTTTTATTATTTGTGTAAATGAATATGCACCTTATTGACTTACAGTATTTTTTATGCTTTTGTGGTTTCATATAGAAAAGGGGGAGATCAAAGCCAAAACTGAAGCTCTGAAGAAGGTGATCATCATGATCCTGAATGGGGAGAAGCTGCCTGGACTGCTGATGACCATCATCCGCTTTGTCCTCCCGCTGCAAGACCACACCATCAAGAAGTTGCTCCTGGTCTTCTGGGAGATCGTGCCCAAGACCACCCCAGATGGCAAGCTGCTGCAGGAGATGATTCTGGTCTGCGATGCCTACAGAAAGGTATTGTTGGAGAGTCTGTAAAGAGAGGCACCCCAGGCGTGGGTTGTAGCAGCATAAAGACGATCGCAGTCTTCAGTGGACGTGAAGTTCCTCTATGTTCGAGTTTACAAACTAAAAAAAAAATCCATTGCTCCATGCAAATAGTTTCAACATAAAAGTTATAACATAAATTTCACATTTCCTTATCATTAGGTGTCCATTGTAAAGGAAAAAAGTTTAACAGTGAGGAAAATGGCACACTGTGTGTCAACTTTTGTGTTTCTGAGATTTTTTTAATATTGTGATCTCTTTAAAACACGTAGCGCTCATGCAAAAGCAGCAGAGGTCAACTTTTAAACTGATGTTTAAATATATACTGGATAATCTTGAAAATGAATAGTCATTAAAATTGCAAAACTTGCTTGGTTTTTTTCCTGTGACAGAGTAAAAATATTTTAGCGAGACTTAAACTCCCCAGTGCTATAATATTCTTACCAAATTGGAAAAGGATGATCTTAATATAGCTCACCAGCGAAGTAAGAATTGGATATGCATAACATACGATGTTGGTATTAATATTGCATGTCGTCCAGTCCTAAGTACAGCCATTTTTTGAATTAAGTGCAATATACTTCGCCTCGCGTTGTGATATCATTTGGCGGCAGTTTTTACGGCTGTGGAAAACCAACACCTTGAAGTACTGCACTGGTGATACCTTCTTGAAGTACCAAAAGTACAGTACTGGGTGCGGTGGAAAAGTGCCCTTTAGTTGAGCAGTGAATTGGACAACTTTACAGTGCTGTACTGTGGAGCATGTGTATCTAGGCCAGTTTGAGTATAATTGAGCGTATACATGCAGGAGTAAATCGATGTCCAATCGCATTATCTGGGTGTTTTATTCCAACTTTGAGAAATTTGATTTTCAGTTGAACTAACATGTTTACATGTACTTTTATAGTCTAGTGTTAGTTGGACTATAATTGGATTTGCTTAGTGTGCATGTAAATGTATGTTGTGACTTAAGTAGCAGTGGTGCAACTAACAAGGAATGCAGTGCTAGTTTCAACCTTTGATTTAAGGTACATTTTACACCCAACCTTACCATCAAACTTGAGCTTAGCTGGTGCAACCCAAGTCCATTTGGCCGTTGCTGGCTTTTCTTGGGTTTTTACTGAGAAATCTGTGCCTCCCCATTTGCCTTTTCAGGACTTGCAGCATCCCAATGAGTTCATCCGTGGGTCCACGCTGCGCTTCCTGTGCAAGCTGAAGGAATCCGAATTGCTTGAGCCACTGATGCCGGCCATCCGTGCCTGTTTGGAGCACAGGCACAGTTACGTGCGCAGGAATGCCGTGCTGGCCATCTACACCATATACAGGTACTGTTTTTTTATTATTTGGCTTCATGCTGGCCCTGCCTGATTTCATTGGTTTAGTATGTAGGGAAATAATTGGAGAATGGAGAAAGTTCATATTATAATATGATGTTATTTTCTTTTTTTTTAAGGAATTTTGAGCATTTGATACCAGATGCTCCAGAGCTGATCCATGATTTTCTTGTCAATGAGAAAGATGCCAGTTGCAAGAGAAATGCTTTCATGATGTTAATTCATGCAGACCAGGTAAATGTCTGGGGTAAAAGGTTTAACCATAGTTTTATAAAACTGTTTAAAGCATTACAATATTTTTATTATGTATGTTTATACACAAGTCTTTTATTAATAAATGGTTCTTTGTAATACTTTTAAATTTTGTGTGCTGCTGTAGACTGAACTGTTTTGTTTTAAACGCACTTGTTAAAATTCAGCATACACTTTTAATACTGTAATTTTCAAAGACAGATGGAAAAAATACCCTGCTTTCTAATTTCGCGTATTGTGTTTTGAATACAAAGCGCATACACAAATACGTGCCTGATTACTTGAAAGATAACATTTTGTGCCGTATTGAAATTAAATCAGTTTTTTCCAAGGTACAGTAATTTTATTTGTATGAGCCCTAACTGCTTCCTGCCTGTGCTCCAGGATCGTGCTCTGGACTACCTCAGTACCTGCATTGACCAGGTCCACACATTTGGAGACATCCTTCAGCTCGTTATTGTAGAGTTGATTTACAAGGTAAAGGGAGTATAAGTGAGGCTTTTATAATGTACACGTTGTAATAGCCTTAGATTTTGGTGAATAAATTCTGTAGAGCTCTGTAAAGCTGCCATTTTTCTTGGTTGATATTTTTAATCCTTTGGTTTAGAGCTTGATATAAACAGTATATGTATCAGTGTTTGTAAGTGTTCATTGTGCAATAATAGGAAACAGTTCTGCGGTCCTTGCTGTTTATGCATCTATGTGTCGTGCTTTCCATCACTGTCCTGCCTGCTCGCAGGTCTGCCACGCCAACCCCTCGGAGCGTGCCCGCTTCATCCGCTGTATCTACAACCTGCTGCAGTCCTCCAGCCCTGCCGTCAAGTACGAGGCAGCAGGCACGCTTGTCACACTGTCCAGTGCACCAACGGCCATCAAGGTGAACCTACCAGGCCATACTGAGACCCATGTGTTCCAGGTTGTCAGTGCCTACTGACTTAATGGTCATGTGGCCACCTAACCCTAACTGGCAGACCTGTACCTTGCAGGCTGCTGCCCAATGCTACATCGATCTGATAATCAAGGAGAGTGACAACAATGTCAAGCTGATTGTCCTGGACCGGCTGATCGAGCTGAAAGAGCACCCCACTCATGAGCGTGTGCTTCAGGTATTTTGACCTACCTGTGGGAAATCCTTTTCGGTAGTGAGAATAGTAGCCATCGTGGTGCTTGAACTGCCACATCAGAAACTATGAGCTGGTATCCTGAAAAGTGGATGTAATCGGTACAACTGAATGTGTTTCTACAAGCTTTCATGATTAACATTGAGTTTCGATGTATAGGTTGGGCATGATTATGTGCTTGCTTCCTAATCAAAACTATGAATGTTGCCTTTATGTTCTCATGTATCGCTTAGGACCTGGTAATGGATATCTTGCGAGTTTTGACTACCCCAGACCTAGAGGTCCGGAAAAAGACCCTGCAGCTTGCTCTGGACCTGGTTTCGACGCGGAATGTGGAGGAGGTGTGTCCCCATGTTGTGGAGTTGCTTAAGTTGTCCGGCATAAACTTATGTTCTAGCCTGGCTCGTCTTCTTGGGTTCCTAGCTGGTGATAGTTCTGAAGAAGGAGGTCATCAAGACCAACAATGTGACAGAGCATGAGGACACAGACAAGTACAGACAGCTGTTAGTGCGCACCCTACACTCCTGCAGTGTGCGCTTCCCTGACATGGCAGTGACTGTCATCCCTGTGGTGAGTTAGCCCACCTCGGGGTTATGGGTTGTCATCGGCGATGTACTTCATTATGAATGTTCACATACTCACTCCCTACCACCCAGGCGTAACTGGTTCCTAGAAACCTCTCAGATAATGCCAACTCGAATAACAAGAAGTCATTTCCGTTATTTCTTAGGGGCAAAATAATATTTAATCCCAAGTGCTTTCAAGAAACCCTAATCTTCCCTCTCAAATACCAATTTCAGCGCATTTCCTAGTGATCATAACAGACATTTAATAATCACCTTTATGTAACAAATGAAAACAAAAAAAACTATTTGCCAGCTGACATGGGCTATTACTGTAATGATTTGTTATTGTGAATTGGTACGTGTGCAAATTTGACATACTTCCCCACAGTGCTTTGCTACGTTCAGGTGGCACTCGACAAACCTGGGCTTCTTCCCTTGGATATCAGATATCCGTTTAGGCGGGAGCTCAGATACCGCGGTATACGTGTGTTTATTTAAATGGTCTAATGAGGCAGTGACTTGATGAGGTGTTTGTCTGTCAGCTGATGGAATTTCTTAGTGACTCCAACGAAGCAGCCGCTGCTGACGTCCTGGAGTTTGTGAGGGAGGCTGTCCAGAGGTTCGAGGGCTTAAGGCCGCTCATCATTGAGAAGATGCTGGAGGTCTTTCATGCCATCAAGACTGTCAAGTAAGGCCCTGAAAAGAGCGTAGTCACATGATCAAATGGGAAGGGAACTAAAGCAGCAAGCCATTGCAAATGAAACCTGGCTATAATAATGTATGACACTAGTGACAGTGGAACCTTGTTGTTTCAGGATTTACCGGGGGGCGCTTTGGATTCTGGGAGAGTACTGCAGCACCAAGGAAGATATCCAGAGTGTTATGACGGAGGTCCGCCGGTCCCTCGGAGAGGTTGGTCTATCACAGGCTTGAATTCTGTACCAGCCCCAGCAGGACTTTCTCTTTCATCATTGATAATTTATTTGCCTAATTTGGCAAAACACAGTTCAGGGACGTCCATGTACTCTGCTTCAGATCCCGATAGTGGAGAATGAGATAAAGATGGAGCTGGGTGAGGTGAAGCCAGAGGAGGAGCTGAGTGCAGTACCCACCCCGAAGCTGGTGACAGAGATGGGCACCTACGTCACACAGAGCGCGCTCAGCTCCTCACGGCCCTCCAAGAAGGCAGAGGACAGGTAGGAGGCTCTGGCCACATGTGGGCTCAGTGTCACGGTCCTATAGCTTACAGGATCTGCAGTGTGTAACATGATGTCATGCATGGTGAGAAGCAGAACTACAACCACAGTGAAGCCCAGTTAGTTATGTTTGAGGTATATTCAGTTTGTATTTCAGAACACATGATGATAATGAGGTAGAAGCACAGAATATTAACTTTATTTCCAGTAATGTTTTCATGCATCCTAAGCCATGTTGGAACAGTGTATCTGTTTGTTTTTGCCCCCCCCCCCCAGTTTCAGATGAGCATTAGTACTGGGGTAAAACAGTTTAAATTTATGTTGCAGTATAGCGTAACTATACACAATTCATAGTTCAGTAAAAACCTCAGCTTTGGATTCAGTTTGGTGCAATTTGGGTACAGCAGAAAAACAGAATTTGTTTTGCAGTTATTAAAATTGCAAACTCAGTTAGTAAAATTTTGAACTACAGACACTGTCTGTCGACATGCCAGAATAACAAAATCTAAGGGATGCTTTTTTTCCCGCATTGTAAAAATTTTTATAATGAACTAAATCCTTTGTTCTCCAGTACAGAATATGGTCCATGTCTGTAGCAATAAGCACATATATCTTACATTTTTTTGAGCCTGGTATGAATTCCCTGGCATAAGAACCTTAGATGCACAGGGAGACTAACTTACTGAGGTTGTTTCTGTCTTACTCTGGCCGTACACACACTTGTATGATGTCATCACCAGCAACATAACCAAGTTCAGTGTAACGGAGCCGACAGACAGTCTTGGTCTTATCAATTGCTCTCTCTCCCTCCGTCGCATTAACCGTAACCACAACAGCCACACAAACACCGCTATGATTAGCATAATGTTTTCCATATTGAACAGGGTTCCACCCATGTCAATAAATGTATTCCCTCATTTTATCGTGTGTGCCGAAATGGAAATGATGTGCTGAAAAGTACATGATGAGTATGCGTACCGTTATGGCCCTAGTTGAATTTAGTATTTTGTTGCTTGCCCCTTACACGGTGTAACTACCTCAAGCCAGAGATGGGAACTCGAGTCGCACTTAAGTCGCACATACAAAGACTTGTGAGTTGACTTTAGACTTGTCCTCATCGAGCTGAGACTTAACTTGGACTTCAGTGTTGTGACTCATGAACAATGTTCATTTTATGGAATTATGTATTTCATTATTTCATTCATTTGTTTTTCCAATGTGTTATGGGAAAATTGGAGGCAGACTGAATATTTCCCTCCCTTAATATTATGCGCAACGTAACGCATGTGTGCAGCCACAGATTTCAAATCAACACAGACCATGGTGACAGCAAGTTCACCTGGATGTGCCATTTGTTATCGCATTTGGCTATGAAGCCTTCACACAGACAGCTAACAAGCGAACGACCGCTTGCAAAGTGTGTGGCGTCAGGATAAATTATGCCAGCTCAACTACGTCCAACTTCATCGGGCACCTCAAAACACACAAGGATAGGTCAGTCACTTGGCTAGGTGAAAGGGAAACTTAGCGCGTATGGACAGATAACGTTACTGCTAGCAGACTAATCAAACCACAGTTGTAGGCTATACAGACTACATACGGATTACAGCTTCATCGTTCCCCACCCATTTTATTTGATTGACATTTCACTACACTCGAGCCCAGTCTACTAGCAAGTAGCAGTCCAATAGAAGCCCTATGCTCTGCTACCAGTTACCAGATGGCAGCAGAGTATATATGGATGTAGTCTATTGATGTAGCCTAACGTTAATCCTATGCATTATTCGATGTTTTAGAATAGGCTACTGTTATGTCAGTGCACCTGGTGTAACTCCATTCAGCTGCCCAAGTGGTTATTCAGGAAAAAATATTGAAACGTAACGTCAGTGAAGAAGAATTTCTTTCAGAACATCTATATCAAAAATACTGTAGGCCTATTCCACTGCAGTATTACTGTTAATATTGGTCTAATATTACTACAGTAAATGTCATATTTTGGACAGTAACAAACAGAATGTATACAAAATTGCCTATTGAATCTTACTGCAAAAATGCAATATGGTCTAAAAAATATTGCAGCAATGCAGTTAACATAAAATATCAGCATGGTTTTTCTTTTATGTAAAGGTACTTCCACATATAGTATTTTGTCTATAAACGACAATATTAGCTTTACCATCAATATTTTTTAGTAAGCAAGTAAATTAATTTACGTGTTCATCATGCGCCCTCCTAGAGCCAGACTTAGTGCAAAGACATTGTATCAAAGTGTCATATCTTCAGTGTTGTCCCATGAAAAGATATAATACAATATTTACAGGAATGTGAGGGGTGTATTCACTTTTCTGGGGTATGGTAGTTTTACCGTTTCAGCCAGCTGTTAGTTTATGGCAGTCTGTCCCTAGTGGCAGATCCTGCAAAGTGATTAGGGCGATTTGGCAAAATAAATATGAGGAACCATGCGTTAGATGGCTTAATGGTTGATTACATACATTGTCAAAAATTATAATGTGGATTATTGCCTCTGAAAATAGATTTTTAAGATTTGGATTTTATTCAAAGAACAAAGTTTGACCTTCCAGCCCTAGTATGTTTTGGGTTGTTATCTTGATGCATTGTGAGCACTTCTTTGGATATGGGAACACAAGACTATTGAGTATATTTTAGAATCCATTCTGCTGCTACATCATTTACATCATCAATTTACATCATCAATAATGTGGTGAGCCTGCTGTGCATGCCTAGACCATGAGACCCCACTCCCTCACACTTCAGATGGTGCTGTGTTTAAGGCCATCTTCAGTCCCTCTTCCTCCACACCTATCCCTTCCTATCGCTTTTCACATAAAACACTTCCAGCCCATCTTTCATCCTTTCTTTTTCTAGGGCTCAGTAATGGTCTGCATCTTGCACTCTAGCCTTAGCTGTATTTCTCCTCTTTAAGTAGTCTGGGAATCATGGTACTTTTACTCCTGCACTCTGCAAATCATTTGTGATTCCGTTGGCTTTTCAGTTTAAAGCTTCTCAGCGCTAATGATATTTCTGTCAACAGATGCTCTAATCTTCCTTGAACACATTGCTTACTCCTTTTATTTTTCAGCTATCTTTTATGTTTTGTCGAGTTTCAGATGTCCAGTTGTTTTGTATTTAGTAATAACTGAGGTTTGCCTTAATCTCAAAACTATATACCAAGAAAATACTATGGCTACAACTTCACATCTCTTATATGTGCGCTTTTAATAATAATAATAATAATGGAAACTTTATTGATCCCCATGGGGAAATTCTCTTTACGCCTCCCCCATCTTGCTCTCTGTAGGTGAGAACAAGCTGGTCGCAAAAGCCAGCCACCCATAGCAGTGCCCAGGGAGCTGGGGGTTAAGGACCCACAGACCCACTGAGGCTGGGCTCAAACCGGCGACTTTCTGGTCACAAACACAGAGGCTTAGCCCACTGAGCCACACGCTACGCTGCCTCTGCTAAGGGGCAGTTCATTCAAAAAGACACCTGGCACATATTTATCCCAGTACGTATACTCAGCAAGTTGGGAGATATCAAAACAAAAACATGATGCTCTATCATAATTGACAATGCATGAAAGCATTACCCAGAAGCATTTTCATCTATTGGTCTAAAATACAAATATCATGAATAGGCCGCGAGTTTAATTTTACTGCATTGCCTCAATATTCGTTTCACATTTTACATGTTATGCACTATGCCAAATATTTTGCTACGTGCAAATTGCTATTTGTTAACTTACTGCGGTCAAATACACATTTTAGTACTTTTGCAATATGAAACTCAGTTTGGGCCACAGCTGGTGTTTTGCTGATGGGAAATGCCTGCACCTTTCATCGTAGGCCGCCTCTCAGGGGATTCCTGATGGATGGAGATTTCTATGTTGCGGCTTCCTTGGCGACAACCTTGACCAAGCTGGCTCTGCGTTATGTAGCTCTTGTTCCAGAAAAGAGAAACCAGAACGTGAGTGGTTCAGATGGGTTTCCATCCATCCATCCATGCATTCTCAGCCACTTATTCAGTTCAGGGTTTTAAAGCCAGTCGTAGGCAGCATAGGATTTTAATGTTTCTGTTGAGCCTGGGTTTTTTGGATGGTTACTCCCCAGCATTCTGGAATAACTTGCATTGTCCATCTGCCCCCGTCCAAATGTTTCCCACAGTCCTTTGTAGCTGAGTCCATGCTGATCATGGCCACTGTGCTCCACCTGGGCAAGTCAACACTGCCCAAGAAGCCAATCACAGACGACGACGTGGACCGCATCTCGCTGTGCCTCAAGGTGCTGTCAGAGTGTTCGCCTCTCATGAACGACATCTTCAACAAGGAGTGCCGCAGGTCCCTGTCACACATGTTAGCGGTCAAGCTGGAGGAGGAGAAGCTCTCGCAGAAGGTATGCGCCTCGCACTGGCTGCTGAATCCATGTCCAAGACTTCATCTCTGTCTCTCCCTCATGTCTCCCTCTGTTTTCTCTAAAGACTCTTCTTGTCACATCGCATGAAACGGATATTTTGGAAGGGTTTTTGTCCTTGAATCGCACACTGAAAAGTCCTCTGTTTGTAGGACTTTCTCTCGTGGCTCTGGCTGCATCTCCGCAGTGCTTGATGTGCTTTATGAGGTCTGCTTTGCATCTTGACGTGTCCTGTAAATGTCTTCCCCACCTGCAGAAAGAGTCGGAGAAGCGGAGCGTGACTGTGCAGGCCGACGACCCCATCTCCTTCATGCAGCTCACTGCAAAAAGCGAGATGGCCTCCAAGGAGGACCAGTTCCAGCTCAGCCTGCTGGCAGCCATGGGCAACACGCAGAGGAAGGAGGCGGCCGACCCCTTGGCTTCCAAGCTCAACAAGGTGCACTCTCCTGTATCTTCTTCATAGTGCTCAGCCGCCTTTCTTATGTACTGTGGCCCATTTATAACCATAATATCCTCATTCATCATAGAAAAGCTAATAGAAGCTGTCCTATATGTTATAAGTCAGTGATTCCCGATCCTTGGGGGACCCACAAACATTCCACATTCTGGTAGAGAGCTGGGAGGGAGCAGAAACGTGGACCATCTATGGGGAGACAAGTTAAACCATAGTCAAACAAATATGACAGTTTTAATAGAAACTCCTTCTGGTCACATCCTTCATCCTTTTTTTGGTCCAGTAAAGCTGCATTATTTTGTGAATGTTGTCAGTGGTGTGGTGTGATATATACATGCAGATCTCCACTGCTACCAGTAGATGGCACTTGTGGTCAAAAGAGCAATGTTGTTGGTATTTTATGCGCAATTGCCAGAAGATATTTTTATACAGTAAGAGTCTATGGTAAATGGTCCACTTCAGACCTCAGTATTGTTAAGTTCCCAGAGGCTCTGTCTAGTAGCTGTAGTATTATTGGTTGCTGTTTCCCATCCCTGGAAGCACTGTCAGGTGACTTGGGTGCATGTTGCATTACAGGTGACTCAGCTGACCGGCTTCTCGGACCCTGTTTACGCCGAGGCCTATGTCCACGTCAACCAGTACGACATAGTGTTGGATGTGTTGGTTGTCAACCAGACCAGCGACACCCTACAGAACTGTACGCTGGAGCTCGCAACACTGGGTGGGTTTCTGTGGGTTTCGAGCTACATCAAATGTTCCAAAATGTTGACACGTACCATTGTGATCAGCACCGTTGCTTGTGATGCTCTGTAAACCCCACTTTCCTACACCACATAACCAAGTGTGAGTGAAGTACATAATCTCCTGTTTGCCATCTTCATCGATCTGGAACTGGTCCTAGTTGCAAGTGCATGTAGCATCGACTCATTCGACGCCTTGTTATAGACTAACAGATGCCAGCTGTAAGACCCAGAGCGTGAGGATTTGTGCTTGTAGTATGGGATGTGGGCTCATGCAGGCAAATTCTTGCAGTAATTCACATAAAGGCATGTCTGCCTTTTGATGGCTTGTAATGCACTAGTCCAGCATTTTCTACCATTACATCGACTGCTTATGACCCTGTCATTTTCCTATCATGTCGTCATTAACCTCAGGATCTTTGCCTGCCATTACCACCCTCTGCTCTTCATTTACAGTACAATGTTGTGTTTTTCTCATATGTTAATTAGAAGCTATTATTAAAAGGGTCTCAGCGTATTTTTTCCACACAAGCTCAGCTGGTAGCTTGTTAAATGAGGAACCAAATGTTAAATACAAGCCTGTGAGTTGATAATGTCTGCTGAAAACACCAGGTGACTTGAAGCTGGTGGAGAAGCCATCACCTCTGACGCTGGCACCCCATGATTTTGCCAACATCAAAGCCAATGTGAAGGTGGCTTCAACAGAGAATGGCATAATCTTTGGGAACATAGGTAAGACGGCAACAGTGTAATGACTGGAAAATTCTCTGTTAGGTTGCTTGCTGTTAGTCCATGTTTTATTTAATAAAATAAACTTTGTGTTGACTCAGTTTCGACCCTCTGTGTCCTCAGTGTACGACGTTTCTGGGGCAGCCAGCGACAGGAACTGCGTGGTCCTAAGCGACATCCATATAGACATCATGGACTACATCCAGCCCGCCTCCTGCACCGACGCTGAATTCCGGCAAATGTGGGCCGAGTTTGAATGGGAGAACAAGGTAGAGGGAGGGGTTGGAGTTTGAGGTACTCTGGTTGGAGGGGTGGGGGGATGGG